>OX335668.1:40375000-41575000 GCA_946894065.1 Acleris literana | reverse complement strand
AAACTTGCCTCAAGAAAGACACAGATTCTTAAACTTTAAATTTCACTTAAAAAATATTTATTAATTTCGTTATAAGGGTTTAAACCAAATTTTATCAGCTTTATTTATTATTATTGGGGGGTTGAGATGGGCATTGTGAGCCACTTCGACCATTGCTGATCTTTTATGGCGGCCCTTAGTTTAAAGTTCGCCGCAAAGGCCCGTTGCGTCTAGGAATTTCCAGATGCTTTGGGCAGTGAGGAGTTGTATCTCTTGTGGGTCCATGATATCTCGCCCTAGGTAGATACTTCTATTACGCATTAGTGGTCCGCAAGAACAGAGGATGTGCATAGCTGTCTCCTCTGTTTCTTGACAGAACCTGCATGCCGCTTCTTGTTTCATACCCATTAGAAACAAGTGTTTGTTCAATTTGCAGTGGCAAGTTAGGATCCTAGTCACTGCGCAAGTCTTTTTTCTTTTGAGTTTTAGAATCTCCTTGGAGAACTTGCTTTTGAACCCTGTAATTAGTGATTTCGAGTGTTTTTGTCCTTTTGTGGACTTCCACAGCTTGATCGCCCTAGATTTATATAGGTCGCTTAGCAGAGAATAGATTTTTCGTTTTGTGATGCCACAAAACGGTTCCGGGTCAACCAGGGGGTTGTCAGCACCGTTCCTAGCCAGTTCATCTGCTATTTAATTCCCATCAATGTTGGAGTGCCCTGGTACCCATCTAAGTATTACTTTGTTGGAGTTTCCTATGGCATTTAGGTTTTCTTTACAGTTTTGGACTAGTTTAGAGTTTATCTCCAATGCGTCTAGTGCCAACAGGGCAGCTTGGCTGTCCGAGTTGATGTAGATGTGCTGGTGTCTATGGTTCTTCTCAAGGTTGATTTCCGCGCATTTGTTAATGGCAAAGACTTCCGCTTGGAAGATTGAGGCCTCCGTACCCATGTTGACGCTGACTCTGAGTCTTGGTCTCTCACCATAGATGCCGCACCCCACATCGTTCCCTTTTTTGGAACCGTCCGTGTACCAAATGTGGCAACCCTCTTTGTAGTCTAACTGGCCTTTCAGCCATTCATCTCTGGAGGGTATCTCCACTGAGTACAGTTTTTTGAAATTGTATTCAGTTTGCATGTCATCAGTTGGCATGCATAGGGTTTTGTGTTCAAACACCGATGCCATGAGCATGGTCAGTGCTTGAGAGCTCCATTTCTTCCTCGTCGTGGTGCAGATTCTGTATATGCACTGCTCAGCCTCTTTTTGCACTTGTAGGTGCAGTGGTGTTAGGTCTAGCAGTGCATCCAGAGCCGCTCCCGGTGTTGAGGATAGAGCCCCTGTTGCGATTACGCAGGCTGTGCGTTGCAGACCATTCAGGGTGTTTATTGTTATCTTTTGGTTGGTTTTGTTGCACCAGACAGCGGAGGCATATGTGATTATAGGCCTTACCACTGCCGTGTACAGCCAGAGGGCAATGTTGGGTTTTAGGCCCCACCATGACCCCGCCATTCGACAACTAGTCCACATAGCCATTTTGGCTTTTTGGGTTATGTTTTTTATGTGCGAGTCCCACATTAACTTTTGGTCTAAGGTGACCCATAGGTACTTCACTTCACTTGAGAATGGTATTGTTTGTTCGTTAAGCTTAAGATTTAGTAGCTTTTCGAGCTTCCTTTTCTTAGTGAAGGGGACTAGCACAGTTTTATTTGCGTTTATGGACAATTCGTTTTCTTTACACCATTTGTTGATGGTGTTGAGAGCTACTTGCATTAAACATGAGATTGTGTGGAGGCTGGGGCCTTTGATTATGACTACAAGGTCGTCGGCATATCCCTGTATGTCATAGTCTTGGTCCGTCATTAATGCAAGTAGTTGATCCACTGCTAGGGTCCACAATAATGGGGATAGGACGCCTCCTTGTGGACAGCCTCTTGTGGTGTGAAATTCAAATTTTGAAATTTATTGAGAGTTAGAGATGCTACCCTGTTAGAGAGCATATTCTTAACCCAGTTGATGGTGGTACCGTCCACACCCTTTAATGCCATTCCATTTAGAATGGTATTTGTGGGCGTGTTATCGAAGGCACCTTCCACATCAAGGAAAGCACATAGGGCTGTTTGCTTATCCTCTAAGGTTTTCTGCACCTTGTCGACCAGATCGAGGTGGGCAGTTTCCGTGGATTTCCCTTTTTGTTAAGCGTGTTGATTTAAGCTGGTTTAGCTAAGAGGTTTAGCTATTAGATATCTAGCTCTGATGTGCTAGTCTATAATCCTTTCCATAGCCTTGAGTAGGAAGGATGTAAGACTGATCGGTCTGAAGGATTTAGGTTGAGAGTAGTATTTTTTCCCTGCTTTTGGTATGAAGCGTACCTTGACTCGTGTCCATGGTTCTGGTATTATTCCCCTGGCAAAGCTTGCCCGAAATATTCTGACCAGATGCGGGAGGATATTTTCTCCCTTTTGAAGAAGGGCCGGAAAGATTACATCTTCTCCCGCTGATTTAAATGGCTGGAATTTCTCAATAGCCCATTTAACATTGTTAGGCCTGAAGATGTTTGTGGCCTTGTTCCAATCAGCTCTATGTGCCCTGTGATCAGGATGATTTCTTTGGACACATCGCTGGATGTCATCGGAGGTATACGATCCTGGAAAGTGGGTTACTCTGAGGAGTTCAAGAGTCTCCCTCTCTGTGGTCGTGAAGGTATTATCTGGTCTTTTAAGTAGGCCGAGATAGTTTGTGGGTGTCTTGGTGAGTATTTTGTGAATTCTCGCTCCTTTGTGTGTTTGGGCTATATCTTCACAAAATCGTCTCCAAGACGGTCTTCTAGCTTTTCTGATTTCTTTGTTATACTCCGTCAAAGCTCTGCCGTATTTTTCCCAATCTTGCGGCCTAGAGCAGTGATTGAATATACGCCGTGTTGAGCTGCGAAGCCTTTCCAGCTTTTTGTTCCACCACGTCGTTGTGTTGTTTGTTTTAGATTCTTTCAGTGGACAGCTCCTATCGTAGGCTTTGTTAATGCCTTCTGAAAGTTTGTTTACTGCGCAGTTAAGAGAATCTGGAGTTTTAACATATTTTGGGAGGTCCGTTAGGTATTCTTTAAGACAGTCACTGTAGGTGTCCCAGCAAGTATTCTTTGGGTTCCTAAGTTTTTGCGGTTCTTTACCTATTGATTTTGTTACCTCGAATAGAATATGTTTGTGGTCCGACATTGCGTTTTCGGAACTGACATGCCAGTTGGCAAGGCATTTAGCTACCTTTTCAGTTGCGAATGTTATATCAAGTACTTCCTGTCTAGCCCTAGTAACGAAGGTGGGTGTGTTGCCCTTATTTAACAAATATAAACAGTTAATAAAGATGAATTCAGAGAGTAACTCACCTCTTCTGTTGAATCCAGTGCTGCCCCAGATGGTGTGATGGCATTGGCGTCGCAACCCACAATCAGTTCCGACTTTTGTCGTTGTGCGTAATCCACGACTTTAGTCAGTTCTTGTGTGGGCTTTAGTTTCTCTCCGGGCAAGTAGGCCGAGCAGACTAGGACCTTCGATGTTCCTCGCCCTCTGAGATCCACATAGGCGACGACTAGATCGTCACTGCATAGTTCTAAAACAGGCAAAAAGCTGATGTTTTTGTTAAACACGATGCAGGCCCTTGGTTCTGAGCCTTTTTCATGTACCAGAATCTTACCTGCATTACGAGGGGTGCCTTTTAAGTTCTGTCGTTTGAAAAAACTAAAGACAATTGAAGTGTTAAATGGTATTTATTGTTATTCAAAGTAATCATCGTGATATGTAATACACTTTTTCATTCGATCGAACCAGTTTTCGAAACACTTATTCCATTCCGAAGTCGGGGTCTCCAAAATGGCCATTTTGTATGCCTCGACCGCTTCTTCAGGCGTCCGGTACCGTTGACCACGAAGTCGTTGCTAGATTTTTGGAATAGTGAAGAAGTAATTAGGGCTTAAGTCTGGACTGTACGGCGGGTGATCCAAATTTTCGACGTTTTGTTCTTTTAAAAACGCAATTGTCTGCCGGGCGGTGTGCGAGCTAGCATTATCGTGGTGCAGTACTATACGACGTCTTGGGTTATTTTTTCGGAACTCGCCGATAACTTCTGGTAAACAAACAGTGGTATACCAGTCAGCATTAACTGTTTTACGATCTTCGAGCATGATGGTCGCAACGTGGCCACTTTTCGCTACAAACGTGGCGACCATTTTTTTCGAAGTGCTCCGTGAGCGTATTACTTTGGTCGGTTTTGGCTCATCTTGAAACACCCAAACAGTCGACTGCTGTTTAGAATCCGGATCGTAGGCATATATCCAAGATTCGTCACCACTGATAATGTCATAAACGTGTTTAGAGTCTCCTCGGTTGAATTGCCGCAGAGTTTTGCGGCACCATCTAACGCGAGCCGTTTTTTGGTCTTCACTAAGTATTTTTTTACACCTAAGTGATCATGCAATATATTTTGAATACTGGTCCCTGAAATGCTTAATGAAGCTTCTATCTCGCGGTATGTCGCATGGCGATCTTCGACGATCAGTTGCCGTACAGCATCAATGTTTTCCTGGGTTACAGCTGTTTTTGGTCGGCCTTCACGATGCCTATCACTAAGACTAGAGCAACCACGTTGAAATTCCAAATACCAACGTTCCACAGTCCGGATGCATGGTGCTTCATTTTTAAAAACCGTAGTCAGCTCTTCAAAGCACTGAAGACGCGTTAAACCCCTTTTAAAGTTGTAAAATATTATCGCACGTAAATTTTCCTTCGAAATTTCCATTTTCACAACCGACTTGTCAACTTTGAACCGACGCTGTACTAAAACAAATCGGCCGATCTCGAGACATTCTTTTTTTTTTGAATTCTAAATCCAAATATTTTAAGATGATACTAGTTTTTTTTTTAATAATCACGGGAGTTTTGCAAACGACAGAACTTAAAAGGCAGCCCTCGTACTCATACCTGCTACCATGGAGTTGGCGTTGATCCATGGTTCTTGTATGAGAGCGATGTCCAGGCCATGTTCGTTGAATGTTTTCTCAACGACCGCTGAGGCCGCGACTGCGTGGTGGAGATTGGCCTGCAGAAACATCGCCCCCTGGTCCGTGCTGCGTGAGTGGCGAGGTTGGCGGTGGGCACCGGGGCGCCCTTGCCAGCCTCTTTATACTCTTCCTCCCCTGGAGCGGTTTGCGCCCCTGTTTGTCCCCCTATTATGGGGAAACCGCGGTCGGCTCCCTGCTGGTCCACTGGTTGTTGGGTGGGGATGGGTGAAGGGGACTGCCCTTTTTGATCCCCTTGGGATCTTGTGGTTGGGACGTGTCGGGCCTGGAAGGCCCTGGTTGGTCCAGTAGGGCAGGAGGGGCGTGAAAGCCACTAGCAACCATCCTGGCTTTTACGAGTAGCCTTTAAACTTTGGTCCCTCGCCTTTCACCAAGCCGGTAATTTTCTGCTCGATGGTGTCGCGGACTAACCCCAGTTACGTGTCCGTCATTGGAATGGGGTTGATGATACCGACTCGGATCATGCTCAGGACCTCGTTAAAGGCTAGGGGCGTAGAGGTTGGAGTAGGTGGTATAGGGGGTGTGGGAGGGGTCTCACTTACCTTTGGGGCTTTTGGTACATGCCCCTGTGGTGATTCCTCTTCCGAGCGGAGCCGTTTTACCGGCTTTTGCTGCGGTTGGGAATGTGAGGACCCGAATTTGTACCCCAACCTCTTAAGCTCCGCAAAGCTCTTTTGGGCCAGTTCTACCGCCTCGGAAGGTGATATCCCTAATCCCTTCAGAGCCTTGTAGCGGCCCTTTGCTGAACCTGCCAATTTTTTGGCAGGTTGGTTATTGGCGGAATGGGGCTCACCAGACAGTGAGTTTGGTCCGTTGCCGGCCCTTTCCACCGTGTTGGTAAGCTCCACCACCTCCATTGGTTGCTCCTGCGTTTGGGCAGATTGCTCCGCGCCTACCGTCAGGGGCAGTAGTTCCTGGCATAGGTCTTCCAGGGAGCATTCTGTTTTTTTTATATTCTTCTTCATACAAATCCCACGAGAAGCTAGGGAAATAAAGGTCCATTTCGGCAGAGCCCCGCTTGCCGGAATAAGGCTAAGTACACCTCGAGGTCGCCTGGTATCGAGGGTACACCGTTAGAAACTGAGCTCCCCCTCAGTCACGCACCTGTAGGCACGGTACGAGTGACACTTATAGGTTGGGGTTGTTGGGGTCGAGGTTGTCTCCTCCAGGATAGGTGTGGGAGGGAATAAGGATGGGAGGGGATGGTGTTTGTGAGAAGAATTTAGATGTTTGGATCACGGGAAAGAGGATAGGGAGTACCTGGACGCTGGGACTGTCGTACCAGGTATCATCCTCCATACTTAGCTGCTTAGCAGTCCGGGGTAGTTGGTAAATATGCGACGCCCGTTTCTACCGCTAGCGTTTCCAGAGTGCACGACACACTTCGTAAAATTAGTGGGTTCGCCCCAGGTCTGTACGGCGGCAGAGCCTGGGACGACGTGGACGTGTATGAAGTATTTGGTGGGGTCTATTCCCACTAGTTCCACCAGTAGAACTGTCGGTGGAACTAGTGGGAATAGACCTTTGGTGGAGTGTGCCTGATAGCTCAGCGTCGCATACCTGAGCGTACCCATCCCCCCTGCACCCCTTCAGCTTACTTTCACAGCAAATGAAACTGAAGAAATTTAATAACTGTGGTCGTGGCATCGAAAATGGTGAACAAGGGCGCAGAATTTCCAATTTTTTTTAAAGTTGAGATGTCTCCTTTTCCATGCGACTTTTACTGAACATGAATTATCATATTTTCAACCCTCCTGAGCTGACCTATCCAGCCCTGTAAGGTAGTCCACTATATACCGGACACCCTGTATAGTATAATAAACTTCTTGAATTTAGACGTCAAAAACAAAAGAATGCTTTTTGACTGTTCGAACCATTTGTATGTAGCGTCGGGTCAAAGTAAATGAGTCTCTTGAATAATGGAAATCTCTCAGGAAAATTTACGTGCTATAATTTTCTATAACTTTCAACTCGTACGAGTATAGGTACAACAGTTAATAAGTTCGGTTTTAAAATATATAAATATTTGATTCCACTTCAATCATTGATTTCACTGTTTTGGTAGTACGACAGTGGACTACAAAGACATATTTCATCCACTTTTGCACCTGATTTCCATAGAATACTCGTAACATATACCTTGGTACAATTACAATGTATCTGCATCACGCCGGCATCGCAATCACAAAATCGAACTTGAAATTAACCATAGTCCTGTTTTTTATACAATTGTGTTTTAATTTTCATTTCTTTTCTTCATTTTTTGTAAAGGAATTGTACATTACCCGCCGAAAAAACCACGCAAATACAAATAAAGATAGAAAAGAGCAGTACTTCTCTGATGAAAAATCGAAATCAAAAGAAGGGGGGTCGTCCTCCAATGAAAAGCATCCTGACAGCCCCTACACGGTGTTCAAAAACAGATACAAACAGAATTGGCTTTGGAATTTTGAGGTAAAGTACCTACCAATATTACGAGTATTTGTTAGTTATTAGTTTTGACGACGCGTTGGCCTTGTTGGTAGTGACCCTGCCTACGAAGCTGGGTTCAAATCCCGTAAGGGCTGATATTTGTGCGATGAGCGTGAATAATTTGCTCCCGAGTCATGGATGTTTTCTATGTACCTATTTAACTTTATAAAGAGTGGTCCGGAAAAAAAGTAGCAGCATATGGATTTAATAACATGGTTTTTATTATGTGGTAATTTTTAAGCAGTGCATTTGTTATAGTTATATGTAGATACTATTCAATAAAATAAAAAATAACAATTGTAGAAATGAAAGGGCGATTTCAAATTTTCGCCTTTTATATTACATCTCACCTAAAACTTTTTGAACAGCGTCTTCTGAGAGAATTTATGAAGTGTTTGTCATAAACATAGTTTTTCCTGTATGTTTGATGGGCCACTTAATACCTTATTAAATTGTCTTTTGATCAATAGTTACATGGAATTTCAACATTGGTGTATTCACCATTTTTATAAAAATTTGTCTCCCATAGAAAAACCTCTGTCGGAGGTTAGATTGGAGAGACGTCCTTACTACCCAAAGTAAAATCCAGTTTATTGGTATAACTTATCCGTAAGATGATATTCCTAAAAGCATAAAACAAGTTGTGTAAATGAAAATTCAATTGTGGCATTGTAGAAAACGGCAAACCAAGATGGTCAAATTGTGTTAATCAAAAAGTTATAAAGTACCTGCAATTTATATTGAGAAAACTTAAAGAATCTCATACATTTTAATATGATTGTATTTTTATTTCATAGTATGATATCTACAGATTAATAAAAAAACTGCTTCATAATTAGCATAAAATAAATAAAAAATACCAGATAATACACTTTTTTACTGAACCACTCCTTATTTCTCTATATATCGTTATCTAATACCCATATAGACGGAGAGCTAGCTACGGAAATAGGTTTGCAATTTATAGAGAAACAAAATCCCTCTAGTTAATGTGCCATACTATCATTATTTATTAATTCGGGCGCCTGGCAGCTGTTCAGCGGATTGGCAACAAAGGGGTTGTAAAATCGAATGAAGGTGTGCAATTTACCGAGCTCCGAGTTTGGTGGCACTACTTTTCCCCCAAATAGAACGCATGGTATTGTTATTTTTGAATTAAATACAAAATTAGCTATAATATCACGCCAGACACAGAGCTCTATAAATTGCACACCTTCAGTTGATTTTACAACCCCTTTGTTGCCCATCTACTCTCATACCCTGAACAGCTGCCAGGCGCCCGGATTAATTAATAATGATAGTATGGCACACTAACTATAGAGGGATTTCGTTGCTCTATAAATTTCAAACCTATTTCCGTAGCTAGCTCTAAGACCAATAGTACAAGCCTAGAGGTTAGTTTGGGACTAGGTAATACCTACGAGGCATAGTTATTAAAATACGCAATATATAGACGAGTCATAGTAGGAGTGATAGTAAGATTCCATCAATAATTTGTGTTTTGCGCCTTGGCAGACGTTGTGCTTGTTGCAACTATTCCTAGTAAATAAAATAAAAACTGATGTGGCGCTACTACGCACAAGAGGTTACTGAAAAGTAAAATACCTACCTACAAATGACACAAAAGCCATATAAGTTAAATTTTCTTAATATTAGTTAAAAATATGAATTTAAATCTATTTAGCATTTTTTTGCCTTGTTAATATTTTTGCTTGAAGTACAAAGTGAAATGATAAGACTTTTCTAAAATAAAACGTTGCGCGGACGATAAATGTTAATTTACTGACCCATTGGTAATACTTAATCTCTTCTATAAACACTCCTTACGAAAATGCCTGTTAATATTTTTTCTACCAAGTAAAATTGATAAACAGAACTTCTTAAAAAAAACGCTTGCGCGGGGTTGACCTATTCGCAGGATTCAACTTAATACACTCCCCTCTCTGTACTGTACACACTTAATAGAAAAAAATGCTGATTTTTAATTCACGCACAGTTGGCCTAGTTAATTTTAGATCTAATTACCCCGTACTATTTGTCGTGATATTTACATTTGTTACTGGAAATTGAAAGTTTATATTCAAGTTCCAGGAACAAATGCAACAAACAAATAAATACTAGGAATTTTGAAAACATAGTAACCGATATATACGAGTTATAAAAACTTCCTGTAGAATGTTTGTATTAAAACATCACAAGACGAAAAGAAAAAAAAACATGTTTTGATATCCACGTTATGATTGAAATTTTTGAAATCAAGCAGTATTTTTGATTGAGTCGATGTAAACGCTGTTTAGAATACTTTAGAAAGTATGTAGCGGTATCCCTGCTGTGAATGACGATTGTGTTTTTAAACCAACGTTTTTATATTTAGATCCCTTTGCTCGTGGCACTCGAGAAGAGTTTTCAATGTAGATGAAAATATCAACTGCCTTTTTTATATTTTGTTTATAATGTCTGATGCAAGATCAACTCGAGCGGTTTGAGATTTGTGACAAAGTGTAAAAGACGGCGTTTAGATATTTTTTTTTTTTTTTTTTTTTTTCTAGCCTTTATGAGTGTCCCACTGCTGGGCAAAGGCCTCTCCCCTTGATCTCCATGAGTCCCTATTTAGTGCCTCTTCCGGCCAGTTGTCGAGGAATGCGTCCAAGTCGTCCCGCCATCTCCGTCTAGGCCTGCCCCGTTTACGCCGCCCATTTTGCGGCACCCACTTGGTGGCTACGCTAGCCCACCGGTCCGGGTGCATGCGGCAGACGTGTCCGGCCCAATCCCACTTAAGCCTGGCGGTTTTTTCTCCTACGTCAGCTATGCGTGTTTTGGAGCGTAGTGTGGTGTTCCGGATGCGATCTGTCCTTTTGACACCTAACATACTGCGCTTCATTGCTCGTTGGCAAACCTTCAATTTGGACTTTTGACTCTCTGTGAGTGACCATGTTTGGGCACCGTAGGTTAGGACAGGCAGAATGCACATGTTGACGAGTTTTCGCTTGAGTGATAGGGGAAGGTTGCCCTTCATATATTCCTTCATGGACCAGTAGCTCTTCCAGGCGTTTTCGACACGGCGTTCGACTTCTTTGTCTTGCCTGTTGCTGAAAGAGACTAGCTGGCCCAAGTACATGTACTCGTCAACATAGTGTATTGTCTGCCCGTCTACCTCGACCCTACGTTTCGTGCTGTTGGTCATCACTTGAGTCTTGGTGCGGTTCATTTTAAGTCCAACTTGAAGGCTCGCCAAGCTCAGATCCTTGAGCATTGACTGGAGCTCTGCTGCTGAAGACGCGAAGAGAACAATATCGTCGGCGAAGCGAAGGTTTGACAACCTTCTGCCACCGACAACTATTAGATATTTAATGGGGACAAATAATTAAATAATATGAAATAAAAAGTGGTAAAATTCTCATAAATAAATACAGCTTAATTGCGATCAAAATGCGAATCACAGCAATAGCATATTTTTTCAACATTTATTGCTAAAAATAGAATCAATATTATTTTATAAATGTCAATTTGGCGATTTTCATTCAAATTAAAAATAAATAAAGAAGAACAGTTTTTTGTTTTTTGATTATTTTTACTATTGCACATCTCAATGTCAGTATCCATGAACTCAGAAAGTTTAATAAGGATTTATGCAGAACTGAACAGAGTTTAGTCTTTTAGTAAAAAGATACGCGTTATACTTGTGAACGGATGCTGTTTATGGGGTCCGGTCAGTTCACGTTTGCAAGGACTGGTTGTTCAGTTAATTATTCTAGTTATTGCCTTTGACGTAGAGACCTCGTCGTGTTCCTACTCATTATTTTAGTTTAATGTTATTGACCTTACATTTGTAATGATTTTATTTGTGCTAGTTTTAATAATTATTATTTATTACTTTATGAACTTTTTACGTAACTTACTTTTAAGTATTATTGTGTTTTATGATTAAAAAATACCTTGTGCTGGAATTTCTTGCGACGCTTCATCTCCTCAATGATGGTCTTGTCCGTAGTGCTAGTAGATTCACTCAATATTACCCAAATGTAAAATTAGGAGCTTTCATGTAGCCAATTTACTGAATGAATATAATGAATTTTGATTTTATATTATTATCTGAACTTGCTTATGAAGTGTAACTTACCCTTAACTCTAGAACTAGCATAACTATGCCTGTACTATGTTTTAAGCGTAACCACGGTAATAACAATGCTGTAATAGTTATTACAGAACATTTATTACTTGGGCAACGGTCATTCCAAAACTGTTATCGCTAGTATTTTAAACTGTAGTAAAGAATAATTAGGGCCTAAGATTTTTTTGGGTATCGATAGCTAGTTAAAAATCGGTCAAGTGTAGTAAACACGCTGTGTGAAAATTTCAAGTATCTAGCTATTACGGTTTAAGAGATACAGTCCGCTGACAGTCAAACAGAGAGACAGACACCTAGACAGACATACAGACAAACAGATAGACAGACATACAGCGGAGGCTTCGTAACTAATAGGGTCTCGTTGGCACCCTTTGGGTACGGAACCCTATACAAGTATAAGTTACATTAATACATTCGTACTTGCAGTACTTAATCTTATTTGTAGATGACTGGTGATCACATGAACCAACCTCCGGCGGCTCCACTATTCAGCCATTTAGGGCCAACTGGAGGCGATTTATTTTTTGCGCGAAAATGGTGGTATTTTAACCAGGTGTGTATTTTTTTAAATAATTGTAATACAATTTACTACCCTAAAAAAATAGATTTTTGCCTATATCTCGACCACCTTAAAGATACCTAGTGGGGTACCACTAGGTAAAATTAAGCCGCAAATCATTCTGTCGACTCCCGGCTGTCGTTGGGAAGTGTCTAGTAACAATTCGACACTTTCCTAAATTAGCTACTTTAGTTAATTTGCTACTTTTCTTAATTCGCTACTTTCCCAAACACTTCTCCAAACCTTTAGTAACAATTCAAACCTCCTGGAACATTATAGTTTTATTGGATCAGCCAAGAAACAGATCCATTACTATTTTAACAAAATAAACCCAAGCTGCATGGATTATTTTATTATGTTTCTATCCAAATTGGGGTTTCAAGGACCTGGTTTTTGGTTTGATTCCGGTTTGCCAACGAAAGTATGCTTGTCCAAGTCGCTGTCGCGAACTTCGCGAACGTATAACAGAAAAATTACAACCACTTCAACTTGGTTTCGGGGTGAAAGGTGGCTGTGAAGCGGCAGTACACGCGACTCGAACTTTTTTGGCAAATAGTAATTTTGATATTTTAGTGAAAGTTGACGTTAAAAACGCATTTAATTCTGTTGATCGCTGTGCTTTACTAAATCAAATTAAACTTTAACTTGCGGAAATATATAAGTAGTTATCTTTGGCAATGTTACAATTCACCTTCAAAATTAATGTACAAAAGCAATGAGATTCTGTCCATTGTCGATTGCCAACAAGGTGACCCGCTTGGCCGCGTCATCTTTAGCCTAGCCATCAATCCCATTATCAAGCAGCTTTCTTCAGATCTTTTTATTTGGTACCTGGATGATGGCACAATTGGAGGTAATACCTCTTCAGTCCTCTCCGATCTTCTATCCATCATCAATCGTTTTTCTCATATATGCACCGGTTTGGAAATTCCAATCTTTAACTGATAATATCGACAATATTATGAAACTGACTATCAGCAAAATTCTTAACATAGCTTTTACTTCTCCAAGTTGGACACAAGCACTTCTTACAATAAAATTCGATGGCCTAGGCATAAGATCTACTGGACTAGCAGTCTGGCACTCCCCGCGTTTCTGTCGACTGTCAACAGCACGCTTACCCTCATCAGTGGTATACTTAAAATACACCAAACCATTGATGTAGAGGTTTCGTGTTTGGCAGACGCCGAAACTAAATGGAACATAATTATGTAACCCAGGTGAGAGTGCCCCTCCTGAATAAAACATTTCAATCCGCCTGGGACTGTATTACAGTAAAGTTTATTACAAAATTCTTTTTACCAACATCACCGTCCCTTCTGAACGAGCCAGACTGCTAGCAGTGTCTGAGCGGGAATCTGGACATTGGTTGCACGCTCTCCCTTCTCGGAATTTGGGATCCCTGTTGGATCCCTCTACTCTTCGTGTGGCTGTGAACCGCCTATCTGTGAACCGCACCCCAACCCTGGAACCCTAAGGTCTTTTTGCCTCGGATGGCAAAAGACCTGACGGTTGCACTTTGGTGCCATGGTGTTTGAGCCGCCCCTTGACTTGGGACGTAACATGCTTGGACACGTTAGCTCCGTCTCACGTCGAGGTATCCGTTCGGCAGCCTGGGTCCGCGGCTGACCGTGCCCAGACCATCAAGTGCCGCAAATACGCTTTTCTAAAAGAAAATTACTTTTTTGCGGCACCTGCAATGAAAACTTTGGGTCCGTGGACTTCCGACACCAAGAAGTTTGTAAAAAAGGTGTCGGAAAGAATTATTTTGGCGGCGGGTGAACTGCAAGGGTTATTTTATTTATAGTTCATATGTTAAGACTTCTTCTATTATCTTACAATGATGTTTATTAAATAAATATTTATTTCGATATTTCCAACATACTCGTACAAACATGAACTGGCTATGTAAAAAGCAATAAAATTATGATTGTAATTTTATTTAAATTACTAATAATTAATAAATATTATACCTAAAAATAAAATGTAAATATAAGGATTAAGTGTATAAATGGAAAACAGGATCATTGTTCGTTTTTCAAATTTGCATGTCTACGGAATAATAATATGTGGAAATTCAGTTAATTTGTTGTTATATTTACATTAGAATTGTTTCATTTCCTTACATCGAAGTGAAAAGGAGAGTGTATAACTCGTTCATAAAAGCCATTTTATCCTTGACTTAAAATTATCTATTCTCGCTAGATGGCTTATGCCTTTGTCAATCAATGTCTAATTAATTCAAGATTTCAAAAAAACTCGACTGTGCACCAATTTGACAGTTTTATTTCCGACGTTCAAAAACAAGGACTTTTAGAAAATCAGTCATTTTGGGAAAAAGGTATTTTGATTCTTTTACGTAGTGCAAACCAGTGCATTTTGGCATTCAGACTAATGCGGAACAGAGCATTTTGGCATTCAGATCTACCCCGCCGGAAGGGAACTTTTAGACCCATTTTTATCAAGAGTTAAAATAGGTACTCTAACCTAACCTAACAGAGTTGGTTTTGCATTGGCCAGACTTGTTCACTCATTTCACTGGAATTTTAGGCAATTGGTATGAATAGAAAAATTATCAAGAATATATGGTCTACAAAAATTCTAAATAATTATCGATATGCCTTTAAATATTAAAGATATCAAATTTATAACTTTAGATTATTATTATGTTTAACATTGTGGACGTTAGAATTATTAAGCGTCATGCTTTCCAATTTTTAGGATTATCTAATTCTTGAAATAAAATCTTGTTGCGAAATTGTCATGTTCCCACAAGTGTCATGTGAAGCAAATTTTCCCTAAAAGGATCCAACCTCATATTCATCAAATATTTTAAGAAGTACAGTAACGTATTTACAGAATTCAACAATAATACAATTAAAAATTAAAACAAAACGTATTTAAATTAAAATATAACTAAGATACTCAAATATTAAAGATATAAATAATAATCACCACTATAAAAAGAACACCCCCTCTAGCAGATCCGCTCGCGGCATGATCCTTATGACACTGGCTGCATTACCTCTCTGGATAGCTAGCCCAATCCTTTGGGAGAGGTAAGCACCAGCTCTAGGATCTCCGGAGAACTCTATGAGCCGGGATGACAGGGCCTTAATAAAGATTTTCACTCACTTCCACTGCAAGAGCCACAAATTTTTAATTATTTAATAATGACGAATATTTTCGGCGCTTGAGGGTTTGGGCCTGATCAGCTGCTGAAACGGCCCGATTACGGGTTGACTGGATGTGGGAAAGGGCGAACGTATCAACACACGTCGCGTCCCACACCAGTGCCCTATCCAGTTTCCACGGCACCAATGTAGCTCCGTCTGGTCGCTAGCCGTCGTCTCTATGCAAACCTGCTGGTTCCAGGACAGCTGGTACAGAGGCAGTGGCAAGCGAATGACGGATCAGATCATTAATTGTGCCGTTGCCATGTCGTCCCAGTTCACTTACTTCCTTCCCGCACGCGCAAGTATGAGGTTCACATATTCTAGCCCCAAGCCGCAAGCTTATTGCTATGCGCAAGCAGCTTGGGTCTAAGATTGTGCCTATATTGCGGGAAGGAAGAGCGTGAAGCCAGTGGCCTGCTTCGCCTGCTGAGACAGCGAGGAGACGGGGGAGGAGACTATTTTGTATGAGAAATGCATGAATTGATATGAGGCGAGGTGTATCCCATGCTTTTTTAAATTGGTCCTTTTGAATGAAACACGCTTCAAATTTTAAACCTCAATAAATGTAGCGTAACCCATCGTGGATTGGATTTTTATCCCTAAGCTACGTTCAACTTAGAGTAATTTCACTTATTGATGTTATTTACGCCCATTCAAATACTATTATCTAGTTTTTAATTAATAGGTCCTGACATCCTCTATCGACCGGCTCCATTCGATCCACGACGGATGTTACACCCAGTAGTTTTTAACTTAAGCTATGAACATTCTACAATACTTAACCTCTTTACTTTCTTTCCCGTTACCAACCTGGTTTGATTATGACGAATTATATATCGTCGTGGGCAATTTAGTCCTAGGTATTCCCAGGCATATGTATCTTCTTTATAAGCCTCAAGCTCAGATAACAAATCTCTTCGCTCAAGCACTGGCTGGCCACTTATAAAATCCTATGTTTATGACACTAACAGCAGTCAGTGTTGCTCTCTTTTCTATGAAAGTAATTATTTACTTATTTGAGGACACCCGCGACTTCGTAGGCGTAGAATTAGTTTCCCGCTACTCCCCCTATTTTCCCCTACACCGACCTCATAAGGAACCTACATACCAAATTTGGAATCTCTAGACCCAGCGGTTTGGGCTGTGCATTGATATATATGTAAGTCAGTGAATCAGGTTTGCCTTTTATGTATATAGATTGCACTGTACATAATATTTTGTAAATTAGGTAAAAGATTACTCGTGTTGTGTTTTAACTTTTTAAAATAATGATTTAACAATGGGCACAAGAGAAGAACTGACATTTATTTTAAGGGAGCGAAACAAAAAAATATATAATTAAAAGTGGTTATCGTAAAAACAAAAACGGAGTACTTGGTGGCGTTGCAAAAATAAGAAATATTGTCGTGGTAGTATGACACAAAATGCGAATTCTCATATAATTCGCCAATGTGAACACCTGTGTGAACTAGTCCCTGCCACTAACGTTATTGACGAAGCCTTGCATTGCATACCTGTATGGTTAAGGTACAAACAGAATTTGGATTTATAAAGAAAAATTATGAAAAATGTTTTAGACATTTAAAACACGCGGATTCTGAATTTGTCAATGATGTTCCATCTTTTAGTTCTATTAAAAACAAGCTTTACAAAGCTAGGCAAAATGCATGGAGAGTTACAAATACTGTTTTCAAAAAACTTTATGAAGTTAAGATATCAGCAGATTTGGCGGAGAATTTCCTAGTATTAGACGATCGATCAACTCAAAAGATATTAGTCTTCATGACTGCATTCATACGCATCTGAAATATTAGCAAAAGCTACGGAGATTTCTTCAAATATGTACCAAAGCCTTTGAGCGACGGTGTCTTCAAATATGTACCAAAGCTTTTTAAACAATTATAATCAGTGATCGGAATTAGGTGAGCTAAAATACCTATTCTTCGCAAGAGGACATAATATAGAGTGCTTACAACAGGGTAGAAAAATATTTTTTTTTCTTGAATACCGAGTATTCGATATTTACCCGGGTATGTATTTTACACAGTCTAGTTCGAATAGTACAAGTCTTGAGCTTAATGTAGTATGTTTTTTATAAGATTGCCCTTTCATATTTATAATATTAATCTTAAATACCTGTAAAAAACATACTACATTAAGCTCAAGACTTGTACTATTCGAACTAGACTGTGTAAAATACATACCCGGGTAAATATCGAATACCCGGTATTCAAGAAAAATATATTTTTCTACCCTGTTGTAACCACTCTATATTATGTCCTCTTGCGAAGAATAGGTATTTTAGCTCACCTAATTCCGATCACTGATTATAATACGTTTCATGCTGACATAGGTAGTACAAACACGGAGACCAATATAGTACCACTGATGTACTGTCTTCTACCGGACAAGTCAAAATCAACCTACCACAGGGTATTACACTTTCTAAAGACAAAATTACCAACTTTTTCACCGGACAAATTCCGCTGTCAAAGACGTTTATCCCTTGGCACAAATAGTCGGATGTTTTTTCAGTATCGACAGTGTTTGTTACAAAAAGCAAAAGGATTAAATATCAACATTGAAATGGAAACTGAATATGTTTCGCATAAACAAAACCGTAAACATATTGATGGTTAACACCTTTGGCATTTTTGCCAACATTAGTAATCCCTGACTCTTGGCTTACCGTATTAGAAAATTCACCACGAGGGCCTGAATTTGTCAAATTTAATAATTATATGGATCAAACGAGGTTAAGTACATATATCGATAGGTATATTAAGCTGCTACAATGAACGCCATCGAACAATTAATTTAGTGGAAGCATGGCATCATCGAATGGCATACAATATTTTAGAAAGAAAACCTTGCTTATTTTTTATATATATCAATCTTAAAGAGGGAAGCGAATAGTGTAGATTTCAGAGTACGCCAAAAAAGCATTTACTTGAATGAAAAAAATAGAAAACAAGCGATCTATTTTGTTAGACCAAAGAATTAATAGCATAATATTAATGATTATTTAAAAAAAGAAAATTGAAATGCAGCAATGCTGAATCAATTAAGCCTAATAAATACGACAAGATCGCTAACAAAGCGTGTTAAGTAGGTTTTGTCTAGTCATATTAGCCTGAATTTTAAGGAGAAACTTAAGTTAGTAAAGCTCTTATATCGTAAATATTTTCTAATATTACTTATTGAAAAGTATCCTGTATCCTTGTAATATATTTTAGTTTGGTTAATATTAGTCATGTTATGTAGTTTTAGTTAATCAACTTCGGAAAGTGTTATTTTCAGTTTCAATAAATTCAGTTGCTTATTTTTCGTTTTATTCATAACTGTACCGATGTCTCAAGGTACGCAAGAAAGTGTCGAGTTTGGGAAAGTAACGACTCGACGGAACAAAAGTATCGAATTTGGGAAAGGAGTGACTGAACAAAAGTGTCAAATATGGAAAACTAGCGAATGCACAAAAGTGTCTAATTTGAAAAAGGAACTACTGAACTAAAGTGTCGAATTTGGGTAAGTAACGAATGGACAAAAGTGTCGAATTTGGAAAAGTAACGAATGAACAAAAGTTTCGAATTTGGGAAAGTAGTTAATTAACTAAAGTAGCAAATTAATGAAAGTGGCAAATTGACTAAAGTAGCGAATTAAGCAAAGTGGCAAAATAACTAAAGCAGCGAATTAAAGAAAGTGGCAAATTAACAAAAGTAGTCAATTTTGGAAAGTGTCAACTTGTTACTAGACTCGTCGTTGGAGAAGATATCAATCTGTTGGTCCTTCTAACTACTTAATGGCTCTGATACCAACAGAAAAGTATATACTTCATCAATCAATCAATCATTTCCTTCCAAAACACTACAAAAACCATAATTTTGTTTTTCTTTTCTTTTCTTTCATAATTTCAGTAGTTGCGATACAACTTCAGCCATTTTTAGAAAAGGCAAAGAATCTTTTGTCAAGATTTTTGAAAAACAAAATATTATTAAAGGCAATGACATTCTCTACACATGAAATCTACCCATAAATTTGAACCAATTTTTATTGATTCTTTAAATCTGTAAACGTCAACTGTTTAAAGTTAAAAAAAAAACGTTCACTAAATATAATTTAAAAAGAAACTTTACGTATCTACGAGTACTATAACTGTTATTAATATTGGAAGGACGATGCTAATAAATACAATCCGTCCTAATCATATTTGCTGGCTGACGTTGTAACGACTATATACAATGATCGGCCAACTTTAAAATAACTCACTACTAACCTCAATGTGAGGAAAAGCTATATTTATAAACGCTTATATCCATTAGTGGTTTAATAAACTTCAGATTCAAGAAAATGATCTGACCTAATGACGCTTGAATTATTTGGTTTGTAAATAATGTACAGTAAAGCTAATGCTTTAGCCGCGTCGTCGTTCCGCCTTGTTGAAGGTCTACCCAAAATGCGTCTTCCGGTGCGAAGACTGCATTATTTACTTGCTGCAATCAAATTCAAAATCTTGTACTGTTGATATTATGTTCATTTATATTGGCAAAACTGATATAGAACTGCTCTCTGTCTATGTTCTAAAATAAATGATGGTAGTTTTTCGTGTGAAATAATGTGTGCATTAAAATGTGGTTTTAAAATATTCTCCTAAATAAAATATATAAAAAACAAGCAGAATAAGTTTCATTCTTCATATTAACATGGCAGCAGAGCGTGGTTGAAAGAAAGAGGTACTAAAACAATAATTTGTGTTTGGAAATTACAACACGAAATAACGGAGTAATGGCTGCGAAAAACAGTGATATAAATATTCCGATCTTTGACGGAGTGGACTATAGTAATTGGAAAATACGTATACTGAAATTCTTACATTACAAAAGTGTAAAGATGTGGTAATGCGAGATAAGACAAAAGCCGACGATGACAAGTGGGACGATCGTGATGTTCAGGCGACAAACTATATTTACAGCGCAATAACGAAGAAACAGTTAGAATACATAAGTGATCTAGATTCAGCTCACAAGATTATCCAAAAGCTTGATGAGATGTACCCGAAAAAGTCAACGGCCTTATAAATTGTGTGTCGACATAACCTGCAAATTATCAAATTGAAAAAGAATGCCGATCTGACATTATTTTTTGACGATATTGAAAGGGCAGTAAATGAGCTGAAGCAGGCGGGTGCTATTATTGTGGAGCAGGAAAAGTTAAACTATATGTTGAAAGCCCTGCCACAGAACTATAGCCATATTGGTGATTTGTATTTGAAACAAATTTATCAAATATTGTATCTTAAAGTTATCTAATTTTACCAGACTGCATCAAATCCTTATGTTTCGAGTGTATGTATATAATATGTATAAAATTTATACATCTACACATACATACACTCGAAAAAATTAATTTAATGCACGTATGTCTTTTTTTGCCTAAACGGCTTGATGAAATTTAACATAAAATATGGGATCTGCGAACCGATTATGGTCCTGTTTATCGACGTAGATAAGCGTGTATAAAACCTCTGTCACTTTCTGACCAGTAAGTAAGTGCGAGAGTGACGGAAGCTTTATCCACCGCGATGTAGGCGACCATAATACAGGACATGGTTAGATTCGTCTTCGTTGGAGTGACGTAAGCTATTGTTAAAATATTTTTTTTTATTACATATAAAGACGATAATAATATCAAAAAAGCTGTCAGGTTCTTAAAGTTTGCGTTTTATTAGACATTATTGACTAAGGTGTCTTCTATTTGAGAATGTGAAATTTCTGTACTTTTGCTATTATTCATTTTGTGCTACTTCTAAAAAGATGGACTTGAGAAATAAACGACACGTTTAGACTAGTTATTAACGATCATGCCTACAAAGCTAGCAGCCCCAAGTTCAAGTCCAGTTAAGGCTAAATATTTGTGTGATCAGCGCGAGTATTTGTTTCCGAGCCTTGGTTGTTTTCTATGACTTGTATTTAAGTATGTACCTAATGCTCTATAAAAGTATGATTATCATTGTCTACTTCCTATAGTACAAGCCTAGAGCACAGTTTAAGACTAAGTCAATCTGAGTGAGATTTTCCCCTGGTTTTTCACTACTGAATTTAAATCATTTCACTTATATGGCCCGCTTCGTTATAGCTGTGCATGACTGCATGAGCATGTTTGTGAAGGGTGACAGACGTAGATGACAAGTACGTTACCAGTCTTTTATTGGTGCAATTAATTTCCTGCACATAGTTTTATACATTTTGCACGTGATTCTAAATTAAAAATGACAATCATTTGTAATGTGATGACGAATTGTAAGGTTATGATACGATTTTCCTTAGTGTCAATAAATTGGTTTTACTGTCAACAAAGTAGTGCCAAAACTTGGCACCGTTTTATTAGATGCCTAGTGTATTACCATAGGTACTTTCGTTTCAATACCTAAATAAATATACAGGGTGTTTCATAAACCGACCTCAACCCGCCTAGGGCTGATACAGCAGCTAAAAAGCTATCTATTGAACCCCTATGTATGTTTAGCGATTTTTACTAGTTTCGGAGATATTGATCATTTTTATCAGAATTTTTGAAAGTTTCCCTTATGCGACGGTCACGAAAAATTCTTCATTTCATGTTTTATTTTAGAAGTTTTTCAGTGGTATCTTACATTATTAGTAGAATCATTACGAATCAGAGAAGTTTTTAAACCTACTTTCCCGTTTTTTTTAACTACACGATGGTACTGAAATAAAACCTGAAATATTTTCAGTTACAGAAAAAGGCGGGTTGGCAAATGAAACGGTTGGGAAACGATACACCCTAGTAAACATATTTCAGCCAAAAGGCAGGATACCATTTGAAAGCTTTATTTTAGACTTCCTTGGCCAACCTGTAAAGGTTCTAAATGACCAACTTTGCGTCAAAATATATTTCTGTAATAGTGTACCTTGAGTTGAAGGCAGGTTGATAATGAAAATGATAAACATGATACATAAACAATAACGTGGGGTTATATTGTTATTTGTACTTCATTTTTAAATGATATTTTAACGTTTTCTCTTTTGGTTACAGGATGACTACGTTCCATTCCGCTAAATAAAAAAAACATAATAAAGTCCAAGAAGTAATAAAGAATAATTGCGTTTTGATAAATTTTAAGTAGGTACACAGGTAAACTAAAACACAATCAATTGCATTAATTTAAAATCCACTACAGACTCACAAGTGTTTGAAAATTCATTTGAATACTTTTCAAAATCCTTATGTAAGCTAGCCTTAGGGTGCGGCTCCACTGAGGCGGAGACGAGAGGAGCGGAGCTGAGCTGTGCCAATATTAACCAATAGAAGGCGCATGCGGTCACGTCGAGCGCGCCTTGCGCACGTTAGTTTATATTCTATTGGATAATATTGGCACAGCTCCACCCCGCTCCGCTCGTCTCCGCCTCAGTGGAGCCGCACCCTTAAGGGCGCAAATAATGGCGCGTTTACTTATTCGGTTTGGCCATATTTGGCTGCAACCCGTTTTTGGTCACTACGTCACCGGCTAGTGGTAAACGGATTTTTTTGATTGGCAGGCGACGCATTCGGTCACGGACCTAATGTAAACGCGCCATAATGCCGTTTACTGGCAAATGACAGGTCGTACTACGCTCTATTGGGATCGATCTGTCATCACGGGCAGGACTATTGACGCCAATAATCCTAATATCGTGTTGACAGATCTATCTCAACGCCGGGCAGTGCTCGTCGACGTCACCATCCCGCTTGCCGAGAACCTCGTGAAAGCTGGGAAGGACAAGCTGAGCATGTACCTTGACTTGGCTCACGAGGTGACCGCCATGTGGGATGTTGACTCGACGATCATTGTCTCGATAGTTGTTTCGGCAAACGGTCTCATAGCGAAGACTCTCGACCAACACCTCAAGACTCTCGCTAGATGGCTGGATCAAGGGCCAGATACAGAAGGCCATACTCCTCGACACGGCACGCATTGTGAGAATGTTCCTCTCTCTGCAGTCCTAACCACCGGTAGCTTGACCCCTGCCCCGCTTCCGGCCGCACTCGTAGGTTAGGTTTTTTATAATGTTATTTTTTTTGTATTAGTATTGTTATTTTACTTTTATATTTGAACATTTATTATAAAAAACCTAATTTACAGAATATCGAATAAATATCTGAATAATATATAATAATGTATTAGTTTTCTTCTTAAAAGGGAAATTTGCAACGAAATTCTAAAGAGCGCAGATCCAAAAGTTGGTGTTTTAACGATTTTATAACTGCCGTTTTATATAGAAAGCAATTTGTTCAAGAAACTATCATTAAAATCAAATTTACGAGTATATTTTTTACAAAATAATCAAATGTCTGATTTGGTATTTCCAAATACATACGCCAAAGCAATCTAATCTGTTAATGATTTTAATAACATTAATTCGTGTGTAGAGACTGTAATTAATGCAGTGAAAATAGATAAGGTGGATGGGGGCATGGGCGTTTCCAAAAATATAGAATACCCATGGGTCGTGTCGGTATCATAAAGATCAGATCTTTAAAACGACCTAATCGGCCGAATGCTTGAGAGCAAAAAGTTCACATCTCAGAATTGCTGGGGTGTTACTGCACGACACCCTGCACTTTGTGACTTTGCGCTGAAACTTGGCATAGTTGATTCTTAGCAGGTCTTGAGTAGATTCAGGCCGGGAGCCATCGAGAGCCATGGCGGGGGGGGGGAAGAGGAGATAGATAGATAGATAGATAGAAAGAGGAAAGGAAATAGAGCAGATTTTGAGCTGGTGCTAACACTGCTAACAGGCCCCAAACATGCACCCATTCATATATGCCTCTTAAAAATGCGGATATAAAGCTGCTTCATCGGTGCCCTACTGCACTATCTGCAAAGAAAAACACTTTCCGTAGAAAAAATCGGCCTAAGATCAAATTGTGCATCGTTACTTGTCAAGTGCTGTTCCATTTACCGGTCAAACAAACAGTCCAGTACCTTAGCGATTACAGAGGCGAGTGGGATTGGTCTGTAGTTGTACAAGTCTTAGGAGTCTCTGGTCTTATCCTTAATAACTGACTGACTTAATAAGAGACTTAGGCTTAGTTACGGCACTCATTTACCGAAGTACGCGAAGCTGATCTGAAATAATAATAATGATATGCAATATTCTGGTTTAAGCTTTGAGATCCTATTATATCTGTTTAAAAAGGCAGAAAATCTGACCTATTATGTAATGTCACGACGTATTTTTCGATGGAAGCTATTGCCTCCTCAAATCCTCAATACGGCCCTCGATCGCTGACTCGAAACCTATAGTTAGGTCAGGAAAGGCTACCCAAGCTTCAAAAGCACTTCTCTTACCTATACCATTGTACGAATTTTAGATAAAGTTGGAATGTGAAAGGATACACTAGAAACGTCTCTATCCAGTACCCTTAGAATGAGTTGCAATTACCGTACTCGCTAGCGAGTCAAATGTTCTGTCCCTCTCACTCTATAAGAATACTGCGAAGACTGCAATGGACAGAGCATTACAGGGTACAGAATGGAGTGTTAGTAAAGTTTTATTGTACTTACTTACCTCTATTTGTTATCTTCGCGAATTAAAAATAAGTAGAAATAAATAATATTTCTATGTATGTATGTTTGGGATGAAATATTCCTTAGAAAATTATAAAACATACAATAATTACAATATTTGAACTGCCAAGGATGCGTACTTATATCTTATGTTTACGTTTACGCGAATTAGTTCTTGGACGTAAAACTAAACTATATATTTTTGAAAAATAGATAACTGTGCCTTATTACAACATATATCACGTGAGTAAAAAAAAGGTAGAAATGAAAAGATGTTGAACATGACTTTTGTCTTTTGTCCATTTATTTATTTTTTTGTTCTAAAGTGCATTATTTTTATTCCAGAAATAGACTTCACATCCTTATTTTACCCGAAAATGATATATCGGACGCCATAACAAGTACAGGGCCTCTATTCTAGACGTTAAAAACGATATCGTATTTGACCTGCTATGGAATTGTTTTGTACTCATTCCGTTATTACTGTCAAGTAAATAGGGGTTGACAATATGATAACAGGTCAAATACAATATCGTTTTTACCGCCTAGAATAGCGGCCCAGTTTTTGAGAAATAATATGGCTTGAATTAAAGCGCGGCAGCGTCAAACTCCGCCCCCCCTTCCCCCAACAAATGCACTGTAGTTCTGGATGGCTCCCGATCTGAACTCATTCTATTCACCACCTAAGGATCGACTGGTGCCAAGTTTCAGCGCATAGTCTAAAGTGCAAGGTTCCCATACAAAGGATCGCACTATGAAACCAGCAATTATACGCTTAATATTATTTTTTATCTCCCATGTGTTAACAGATATATATATATATTAAACTACATATTTTTGAAAACTACATTATTGTAGCTTTAGGACTACATTTTTGTTCTGAGATTTCTGTTATTATTTTTAAGCACAATAGGTAATTATAAAAAAAAACAAATTATGCATTTTAGATTCCCCGTCCTTGATTTATCTGAAAATGATATATCGCATGCCTTAATATGTATAGTTTTAGAGAAATCATGCTTCAATTAAAGCGCGGCAGCGTCAAACTCCCCCCCCCCTCCCCCTCCTCCTTACTAAGTGCGCCGTGGCTCTCGATGGCTCCCGGTCTGAATTTACTCAAGACTAGCTAAGAATCAACTGTGCCAAGTTTCTGCGCATAGTCACAAAGTGCAAGGTTCCCATACAACGGATTGCACTATCAAACCAGCTAGAATGACTTGGTAGTATAGGTACTGTGAAGGTTCACTACTTCTAGTGTGCCGGCTAAAGCTCCCCCCTATTCAAGAGATCTACCTATGTATAAAAAATCCAACTATAAATTTACCTATCCCCACTCAGCCCTTTAACAACATTACATTATTTACCTACCTAACTCAGTATCGATTTCCTTAATATATACATTTACTTTTTCATGGGCCTTTACTATCCCGATACACATAAGCAACTGAAGTCGCCCCTTAAAACAAGACAATTCTACTCCTATTTGAATTACCACTTCGAATATCAGTGACGTAACAACCAGGCAGTAAAACTTAGATGTAGCCGGCACACTACAAGTAGTGAACCTTCACAGTACCCTAATGGTGAGTAAAATGAAGAGGTCCAAATTAACAAAAACGCTTTTATTAAGGGTCCCACAATGTTCCGTAAGCTAGGATTAACTTAATAGATTTATAAAACGAACACACAAGAGCACAAAAAGAAAGTCACACGCGCACGAAAGGAAAGTCACAAGCACTAGGGAAAGAGTCATAGGATAGAACACAGTTAAATATAAAAGTTTAGCATCGTCGGTAAGCAACTCGCGTACTTTATTTGGGAAGCTAAAGAGACATGCATTCGCCGTCGCAGTCGAGTTCGGGTTGCCGGCCGCTGCGCCGCCGCGGGCGCAGGTCGCCGCGCGTACAACCGGTAACTCGCCATGCGTACACCGCTAAGCGCAACTTTGATTTTTCCCGACTTCGGCCGGGGAGGTTAATGAGTTTAAATTGTTATTTTAAATGTTTATTTTCGTGTACAGTGGTCGCTACACTACTCCCCCGCTGAGACCGTTGCTTGCTACGGTCGATAGTAATCGGGAAAACGAACAAGTCGGCCACTGCGTGTTTTACCGTTGAAACCGTAGTTGCGTTTTCTTTAGCCATGTGAGCTGGTTTTACCCTGTCTACTGATACTGTAGAGTGTCTACCTTGGATCTCCAGCTTCATGGTTTTTGCTCCATGCTCCAAGACCTTGTATGGACCGTTGTATGGCGGCTCAAGCGATCTTCTGGCGGCCCCTTGTCGTAGGAAGACGTACTCGGCTGTGAACAAATTATTGGGCACATAAAACGTCTTTTGTGAGTGCCAACTTGCAGGTTCAGGTGTGAGCTTCGCGATGTGGTGTCGTAGTCGTGCTGCGAAGTTCATGACATCTAGAGTGTCGTTTTTGGATGGGGCGAAGAACTCACCAGGTAGGCGTAAGGGCTCGCCGAATAGGACTGGGGACCTAGCGACATCTAACGGCAACTTGTATCAACCAACTTGCTACCTCGCTAGCGCCACCAGCGTCAGACAGCGTAACTAAAGTGTTCTACATCGCGCTAACGAAGTTTCTACAATCGGTTGAAATATATACAACTTCCAACTTCATCCCAACGGAATTCGGTCCCCAGGCATAACACCCGCCTGGAGAGAGATCTCTCTATTGCGCTCTCTTCCTACATTGGTGACCCTCGACAATGGACAATTACGCAACCTGACGACCTTCAAGCACTATGACGCAGTTTCACAGCAGGCCAGACAACCCGCACTGTGCACCACTAGCATTCTGTCATATCTCTATGCCTGGTGTCTACAGTGTGTACACTACTCTCACTCAACAACGCGACTCACGAGCGAGTACACGACTCACTGTGTACTCCACTCACTCCTCTTCTCCTGCTACGCTCGCCAACGCGGCTCTGAGCACTATTGGAGACATCCCCTACTGGCACTTGCAAGCGGCAATTCTGCGCACAGACTGCACTTCATCACCATCGACCACCGGTCTTAAATGTTAAAATAAGATAAGATTTAACAAAATAATTTATTGTCTATGGTACTAGTAGCGACATCTGTTTTGTGATATACTTTATGGTATATGTCACTTTTGAAATAAACGTTAGTCTGTTCCGAACGATCTTGAAGTTTCATTAGGTTATGGGCCCAGTCCATACAATAAGTTAGTTTTTGAAGTTTTTTAGTAGTGCACAGTAATTAGAATGGCAGGAAATTATGCAGTGAATGTTCTTAAACTGAAGGGGCGAGAGAATTACGACGATTGGGCGTTCGCAGTAGAAAATTTTCTCATCCTGGAGGGCGTCGACTTGTCTAGTCAGCAAAAGCTAGATAAAGCAAGCGACAGAAAAGCCAGAGCGAAGATGATACTGACCGTGGATCCATCGCTTTATGTTACATTAAAAGCGAAACAAAAGTGCAAAGTACGTGGAATAAGCTAAAGTCTTTGTTCGACGACTCCGGTTATACGCGCAGAATTAGCTTATTACGGAATTTAATTTCTATTCGCTTAGAAACAAGCGAGTCTATGACGGCGTACGTGACGCAGTTAGTGGAAACAGCACAGAAATTAAAAGGCACAGGTTTCGAGATTAACGACTAGTGGGTCGGTTCTTTACTTTTGGCGGGTCTTCCAGAAAAGTTTAGCCCGATGATCATGGCCATTGAACACTCAGGAATGAGTATAAGTGCAGATGTTATTAAAACAAAGTTGTTAGACATGAGTACAGATTTCGAGGTTAAATCTGATAGTGTATTTATCGCTAGGAATTCGCAGAAAAGAAATGCCGGTAATCAGAAGTCATTTCCAAAGACACATGAAAAAAAATGGAGGTAACGGAACGCAGTTTCAACCATATTTCAGTGGAAACGTGAAGTCAGCAAAAACCGTTCGTTGTTACAAATGTAAACAATATGGACATTATAAAAATCAGTGTCCTGACGAGAATAAAGCGAAGATGAATGCATTTAGCGTAGTTTTCCTGACTAGTGAATTTAGTCAAAACGACTTTTACGTTGACTCAGGAGCGAGTACTCATTTGTTGTCGAATGTAAACATGCTATCAAATGTTTCGTACCAACCGAAAACTAAGCAGATTATTGTGGCAAATCAAACAAAAGTGAATGTTGTGTGCTGTTACGACTGCAGTTGGAAATAAGGAAATAAGCAGTTTGACGTAACTGTAAACGATTGTTTGTGTATACCTGAACTCACCACAAACTTGCTGTCAGTGAGTAGAATCATCGCGAGTGTTAATCGAGTGGAATTTAACGATCAAGGATGTTTCATTTACAACTCGAGAAGCGAATGTATTGGTGAAGCAAGGTTAGAAAATGATGTGTACAGATTAAATATTGTGAAGTCTCAACAACTTATTGCGGCGGCTGCGACAATTTCAAGTTCGACATGGCACAGGCGGATAGGTCACATAAATGCGAGTGATCTAGGCAAGATGAAAAATGGAGTAGTAGAAGGGAGGTCCTTCCAGAATGATGATGACAAGTTAGACAAGTCCAGCTGTACAGTATGCTGCGAGGGGAAGCAGACAAGGCTTCCATTTCCTCTGAGTGCAAGCAGAAGTCAGGAATGTCTGGAATTGGTTCATACCGATCTATGTGGGCCGATGGAGAATAGGTCACTAGGAAAGGCGACATATTTCCTTATTTTTGTCGATGACTACAGCAGGATGTGTTGTGTTTACTACTTGAAATCAAAATGTCAGACATTCCAGTACCTCAAGGAGTTCCAGAAACTAGTTGAGAACCAGCAGTCCAAGAAAATCAAAACATTGAGATCGGATGGTGGTGGTAAATTTTGCTCAACAGAAATGGAGAACTACCTGAAGGAATGTGGCATATTGCATCAAAAGACAACAGCATATACTCCTAAACAAAATGGGGTAGCAGAGAGATACAATCGTTCCAGTGTTGTGAAAGCGCGGTGTCTGCTATTCGATGCTGGCTTGGATAAAAAGTTTTGGGCGGAGTCTATAAACACCGCATATTTTACCACATTTAAACCAGGATATCACCCCATATGAAATGTGGACAGGCAAGAAGCCGAACATCGGGCATCTCAGGATCTTCGGCAATCCAGTGATGGTACACATTCCTAAGCAGAAGCGCAGAAAATGGGACAAGAAAGCCACCAAGATAGTACTAGTAGGCTACTCAGAAACTACCAAAGGTTTCAAATGTTAATGTAGGCTGTATGATCCACAATCTTGTGAAATAGTCATTGCCAGAGATGTGGTAATCATGGAAGATGTTGACAAAAACATAGCAACAGTTTTGGTCGAGCATGAACAGCAGCCAGAATGTGTGACAGTTAGTCCAACAGCAGAGGACAGCCAGTTAAGCGTGGAAGAGGACAGTGTTCAATATGATGATGTCAATGATGAAACATAAGTTCCTAGTGAATCACTTAGTGAGGATGATACCTTCTACGAGTCGGACAGCGCAGAAGATGTGGCAGAGGAGACTTTGGAGGTACCAAAGCGTGTCAGGCGTCCCCCGGAATACTACGGCTACTCCAACAGGTGTATGGAGGATGTCTCAAGTGACCATATCTTGCTCGCTGATGCTATGAATGGACCAGAAAAAGTACAGTGGCAAAGTGCTATGAAAGAGGAGTTAAAGTCTTTCAGTGATAATGACACTTGGGAGCTAGTAAATAAGCCAGAGGATGGCACAGTGGTTAAAAACAAGTGGGTGTTCAAGAAAAAATTCAATAGTGATGGTGAAGTGCGCTATAGGGCAAGACTCGTTGCCAAAGGTTTCACACAGAAGAAAGGCATAGACTATAGTGATACCTTCTCTCCAGTTTTGAGGTATTCAACTCTAAGATTATTGTTTGCATTGAGTGTACAATTAGATTTGAATATGAACCACCTAGATGTACCAACAGCATTCTTAAATGGTTTCATAAAAGAAAATGTTTATATGGAAATACCTGAATGTTCAGATTTTGCTGAATGTGACAAGAAAGTGCTAAAGTTGAAAAGAGCAATTTATGGTCTCAAACAGTCTGCCGAGGCCTGATATACCCGAGTAGAGGAATGTTTAATTGATTTAGGTTATAAAAAATCTAAACATGAACCTTTTCTTTTTATAAAATGCCAAGATGATATAAAAATATATGTGGCTTTATTTGTAGATGACTTCTTTGTATTTTATAACAATCGGGGTATCTATGAATAGTTGAAGACAGAACTTGTAAACAAATTTAGAATAAAAGATTTGGGTTAAATTAAACAGTGTCTTGGAATGAGAGTGAATGTTCAGAAAGACTGTATTACTGTAGACCAGGAACAATTTGTTAACAATATTTTAAACAAATTCAATATATTTGATTGTCATGGTTCTTATAAATCAATAGTCAATAGTCTTAGAGTCAATTTAAAATTAGAAAAGGGAGTAAAAAAATATTGTAATAAAAAGTACCCCTACCAACAATTAGTAGGCAGTCTTATGTACCTATCTGTATTGACAAGACCCGATATTGCTTATAGTGTAAGTTACCTTAGTCAATATAACAACTGTTATAATGAGACGCATTGGAAGCATTTAAAAATACTGTTAAAGTACTTACAGAAAACTAAAAGCTATGGTCTAATGTATAAAAAGGATAGTAGTAGTCGATACTGACTGGGCATCATGTACTTTGGATAGACGGTCTTATACCGGGTTTTGCTTCATGATGTCAGGATGTGTGATATCATATGAATCACGGAAGCAAAGAACAGTGGCTTTATCAAGCACCGAAGCCGAGTACATGGCGCTAAGTGAGAGTTGACAGGAAGCAATTTATTTGCAGAATGTATTATGTGAAATGACAAAGCCAAATGATAGTACACCAATATGCTTGTACAGTGATAGTCAAAGTTCACTGAAATTGGCAGCAAATCCACTATTTCATAAGCGTACCAAGCACATTGATATACGACATAATTTTGTCAGAGAATGTGTTTTTAATAATAAAGTTAAGCTCAGCTATGTATCTACTTCCAACATGCCAGCTGATCTGTTAACAAAAAGTCTTTGTGTTGAAAAGCACTATAAATTTTTAAAGTCAATGGGCATATTGGAAGTATAATATGAATATTAGTTTATTTTGTTAGGAGAGGGTGTTAAAATAAGATAAGATTTAACAAAATAATTTATTTTCTATGGTACTAGTAGCGCCATCTGTTTTGTGATATACTTTATGGTATATGTCACTTTTGAAATAAACGTTAGTCTGTTCCGAACGATCTTGAAGTTTCATTATTAAAGGGGGGCTGGTGTGGCGACCTAGCGACATCTAACGGCAACTTGTATCAACCAACTCGCTACCTCGCTAGCGCCACCAGCGTCAGACAGCGTAACTAAAGTGTTCTACATCGCGCTAACGAAGTTTCTACAATCAGTTGACATATATACAACTTCCAACTTCATCCCAATGGACTTCGGTCCCCAGGCATAACACCCGCCTGGAGAGAGATCTCTCTATTGCGCTCTCTTCCTACAGTAGCAAAACGACTGTATTGAAAAACGACCCCCTCGCAGAAAGCCCACATCTCAGAATAACTTGGTGGTAAAACGACTACATTCATAAACGATCACATCGCTGAAGGTCTACATCTCAGGATGACTTGGTAAGATCAAAATATTTGGCACCCTTGGTACACTAAGCGACGTATAAATGAAAATATATTATAGTAATTATGTAAATAAGGCTAAAGATTGATCAACTATGTATGACTGTATAGTCGTACTTTTTAATGAAAATAGCTATTCGTATTAATATCATGGAGTAAGTAATAGAACATATAACAACAAAATTTCTTTGACTCATAAATTTGTATAATTTTGTTTGACAAAACATTTACTTGGTATTTTGAACGAAATATTTTTCGACAAAATAAAATATTATCTCATACATAACGCAACATTCAATATACTAAGGACATAATAACTTAATTACTTATTGTAAAACGAATAAATGACACAGTATCTAATCACGTTACGCTATTATCAAAACAAATAACATACATTTATAGTACATTGTGTATTAAGTGTGTCTGTTAGAAGTCCGAAGCCGAAGGCTGAGGGCTTTTATGACTCAAGCTTTGTATTTCCTTTACCACCCGTGTAACATACAATGTTTTTCATCACAATTGCGAGGAAATTAAATAAAATCAGACAAAAGATCATATTTTTAATCGTCGATTTTTCTAACATATTAGGATACTATTTACGAGCAACTGTGATGAAATAGTACATTATTGCCTAGGCATGGAAGTAGGCAATTGCGGGCCGAGTATTGGTTTAAACGGACGAGCTTGCGAGTCCGTTTAAAAATACGAAGCCCGCAATTGCTGTTCCTGCCGAGGCAAATATAGTGCTTTTCTCAAAAATCGCCAGAAAAAAATTGTGTTGGAGTGAAATCTTCATCGCGTGAACTCATTTTTAAATTGCATACAAACAGAAACTTCATGTGAAAAAACCATCACTCTTTACCGCCTTTTTGTTTATGACAAGGAGAAACGCAAGCTTTGTTTTTAAAAAAATATATGCTATTCCAGACACGGATAAAAAAGTTATGTTTCGAATAAAATTTGGATATATAAGACTTGTGCCATCATTTTATTATGGGCTTTTTCAATTTTTAAAAAGTTACAAGCTAGATAGTAATGGAATTTGTATGCAACATTGCGGGCTTGTGTAGCGAGCACGCAATGTTTTTTTTTTTTAATTTGAGAATTGTCAGTAAACTATGTACTTCGCGTCTCATTATGTAGATAGTAATGTCAACATTTCCGAACATTTTTGAGAAAATATATTTTCATTGTTAATCATAAAGCTAAAACAATGTAATTCGGTTCATGCTGCTATGGTTACAATTCTAACCTAATCTGACCTAATGGGGCGGGAGTATCCTAAAATACGAGTAGGCCAGAGAAGAACCCAAGTACTTAATTCAAAAAAACATTCGGGCTTCAACATTTATGATATATACGGATTATATATCACACGATTATTAATTCTTGTGTCGTCATGTATTATAAAAAGTATATCTTATGAATGTTACGGTTTTTTTTTTAGTTCAAATGAACGTTGTCCCATACGATATTATATAAAATAGGCGTTTTAATTATTAAAAGTTATGTATGGTAAATAAAATTATATTTTCGCAGGTATATTTGATCAACGTTTTACATAATTCAAATTCAAATATTTTTATTTGAATTTGAATTGTATGTTTATGGGTTCTACAGAGGATCTTATAAATAATAACAGTTCACCATATCCTACCTCACAAAGGCGTACAATATTGTCAAACTAAGGCCTAATATCTATATCAATACTACTCTTGATTTAAGTACAATTTCACGCACATGTAAAAGTCTCAATTTATTTGAAATTAGTCCATATTTATTAGTTGATCATTTTATTATTAGATGGTTAATTTAGTATTATATATAATATTATTAATGTTCAGATACAGAAATTATTATATTAAGAGCTTTAACTTTGCAGAAACTCATTTATGCTGTAAAACATTTTTTAACAAGCCAATCGAACAACTTTCTCTTAAAAGGTACATGTGGTAATCGTTTGAGTTCTACAGGAAGTTTATTATAAAGTTTAATGCTCATATATATTACGCTTTTTGTAGGGAGACCAGATTTAGAAGAGACACACACTATGTCATGACCGTATATCGAGTGTTTCGACCGTTGCCTTTGTGTAGGGTTTTTTACAGTTAACATATGCTTATTATTTTTTATAAATGTACAAACTTCATATACATATAAAGCAGGGAAAGTGAGGATATTATTTTTCGCAAATATTGACTTACATGAGTCAGTTTGGCTTAGGCCGAACAAAGAACGTCAGCATCTCTTTTGAAATCAGAAGAGTCTATCTTTGCTGCTACCATTACCCCACAAAATAAGTCCGTATCGCAGATTGGACATAATATACGAGTGAAAGGCAAGTAGGGCTGTTTTATCTGAAGGAACATCTTTTAGTCGTCTTATAGGTTAGGCAAATCTACATATTTTTGAGATGACATGATCAGAATGGCTATACCAGTTGATATGTGACTCTATTATTATGCCCAGGAATTTTATTGTGTTAACATTTTCTAGTACAAACCCCTTATAATGGTGCATAAAATTCCATAAACTTGGTTTTTTGTAGATTAACCTTCAGATTATTGGTTTCCATCCATACATTAACATCGTGAAAAACTTCGTTAAGCTCATTCTCATAATGCTCGGTCTCATCACTTCGAACTATTACCGAACAGTCATCGGCAAGCAAAAGTATCTTGTGTTTCGTAATGTTTGGTAAATCATTGATATACCAGAAATAATAGAGGTCCAAGGATGCTTCCCTCTGGTACTCCTGCCCTTGATGTCCTATATGCCGACCTATGGTTATTAAAAGTTTTATTACTCCCGCAAAATGCTTGAACTTCAGTGCACTGTTGCCTGTTTTCGAGATATGATTTGAGCCATGCGTAACAGGTGCAACTTATTCCATGACCATGTAACTTGTCCATAAGCCTTTTATGACACACTCGGTCGAAGGCCTTAGGCATATCCATAAAAATAGCTGATACGGGAACCCTATCATTTCTGGACTTAGCATTGATATAATATGTTACACTAGATTAGCAATTACCGCACCAAAGCGTTGCCCCTTCACATAAGGCCACAGCCATATGTCAGCAAACGTCAACTCAGTGTTCATTGGGACGCCGACAGAGTTGCACCAAGCTACAAAATGGAAAAATGCGTAGTGAAAGAATTTAATTCCAAATCACAAAAAGATAACAAATCCAGTGGAATTACTTTCCATACGTAAGTTTATTGTTTATGTATTCAAATTAACATAAAAAACCCAGAAATCGATTTAAAATACCAAATATTGCAATTTAGGTGCAGTGTTGCTATTAAAATATCGTTTTGGTTTTCCCACATTGACGGGAGATTTTAAATTTTATGTTTAAGTTCTAATATATTAGAAGTAGATTTAATAAAAAGTACACATTAATGTTAATAGAAGAATCTAGTATTTTCATTTAGTTACCTATTTTATATTGATACATTTTCAGGGTGCCTAAGGATCTAGCACGTCAAAAGAAGTGGGTGGAAATCTTTCGATTGTTGAGAAAAGAGACCGACTGGCTGCCTACTAAATCAACTGTAATATGTTCTAAGCACTTCAGGGATAAAGACAAATTAAAACCAAAACGCGATGGTGACCGACTTTATTTGTCTAATGAAGCAATTCCAATGCTTGTTCTAAGTAAAGTGTGAACATGGTAGGTAATTAAAATAAGAAATTAAAAAGTAAAGTTGGTAGGTAATTCATATTGTAACAACGTTACATACGTTGTACAATATGAATATAATAAAATACATATTAATTTAAAATACATTTTCATTGAACTCCCATTGCAACAAACTGCTTTATTGTATGCAACTCAACTAAATTTTACTAAGATGGATTGTTTTCTATTAACTTGTAATTAATTTTTATAATCATCTTTTGTCTTTTATACCTACAATGTATACTTTTCAGGATGAACCTCACTCTGAAGGACGGGAACAGCTAATAGTAGATGAAAATATGGATGTAGATATTGTGCAAACCGATGAAGAGATAACTGAAATATCAGAATCGCCGCGAAACCACAAAATGAGAAAAAATATTCACCGTTTAAAAATTGTATGTAGAAGAAGATTGAGAAAGATTAAAAATATATCACAGAAAAACAAAAGACTAAAAAAAAATTAAGAGACTTTATAGAAGACCTGAAAAAAAAAACGAATGTTGAGTGATGTAGAAGAAATGCAGCTAAATTTGAATGAAGAAACAGTGCAATTGATCGAAGAATTTAAAAAACCTTCAAAAAGAAAAGGACATTTAAAAAAAAACCTTATTTGCTAAATAAATTTGTATTAACATTAAAGTTTTACTCCCCTGCTGCCTATAAATATGTTCGATCTGCATTAAACGACTCATTATAGCATCCAAGAACACTAGTCAATTGGTATAGCAAAATTTACCGGGATCCCGGATTTACATCGAAGGCTTTCATTTTCTTAAAGTCAAAAGTGACAATTCAAATTCCAAGATTATTTGTAATTTAGTTATCGATGAGATGGCTATCCGTCAACAACAAAAAAATTGATGGAAAGAAGCATCACGGGTATGTTTATTCGGTCATTCTCCAGAATTTTGTTCTCAGTCTAATTAACACCGCCCTTTTTTTCCACTTGGTTTTTGATAAAATTTATGCAAAATGTAGTAACATATCGACCATTCAAACTTTAATATTTATTGGGCACTTAATTATTATTAGCGGTTAATTAACTAGAAGGGTTTTAATATTTGCGTGACGCGCGAATTAGAAAAGCGATGCGTTAATTAGGTTTACTTGCTTGCGAATTAAAAAAACTACGCGTTTATTAGATAAATGTTCATGCCAAATATATTTAGGAAATAAGACAAAAACTGTCAGACAGTCTATTAATTTTATCATATTTATTATATTGCAACGTTGAAACTATTAGGAACATAAAATATCCATCACGATATACATACATAATAAGCAGAGGTCGGAATAGGTAGTGCTTATTAACCTAAACTTGTTGCATCTTCATTCAATAACGTATTCCCGTCTCACTCGCGCATGAATGAACATGAGTCAAGTTTAAGTTAATAAGCACTACCTATTCCGACCTCTGATAATAAGCTAACTAATATTTCACTGAAATAATCGTTCTATAATCAACAATGAAAACGATAAAAAAAATCAGAATTAATAACTTTACTAACATAATAACTAAGGTATAAAGCTTAGGTATTATGAACAAACGATAAAAAATAAATTGCCGTATCTGCTAAAGAAAAAATTATACTTCTTCCTCCTACTTTTTACATTCCCTATCTATCTTTAAAAAAAAGTAATTAAAAATTTAAAAACCCGATGAACTAAAAAGATATAAATAAACTAGTTAATTTTATTGAATCTAAGGACACCTCATAATTCATAATGCTAAAATCCGTCGAGCCGTTTAAGCTTTACATACATAAGTTATGTAACATAACATACAGACATTCAACTTTAAGTATGTAGTTTAATTATTGCGGGTGGTTTTAATACATAATTTATACAAATACGAAGAATGATGCCGGGTCCCTGGGATTTTCCTTACATGATTAGAATTACAGTTGTCACTTTTTGTCAAAATGCAACTTTTTAATGCGGTCAGCAAAATGTTCATGTTTTCCAAGAGAAATATGCTAGGAAAAATAAAATAACCTCTAAAAAACATATTGTCCAAACACTTAAGCACACAGATACGATCATAAGGATGATTTTAAGGTTAGGGCCCCTCTAATAACATCAGTTTGACATAATATATGTCATTCTAATCATGCCATCATTCTTCCGGGAATTACATTTTTGTAAAAAGATTATTCCTGTAAATTAATTTAAACTGGTTTAGCTTAAGCGAGCAATTAGAAATAAAATACTTTTATGTACCAAAAACCTTTTTTACTTCTCTTAAACTAATTAACGCGTTCATTTTTGGCCCGTGAATTAGACGTGTGTATTAGGGATTCTTGATAAAAAAAAATAACTTGTTTTAGGTACATGTGATAAACTACATAATCCAGTAATTTTTAAATACTGAGGTTCTTAATGTATACAATAATTTACAGAGCTACAGAGTTATTGGCTGATTTTAAAAACGTGAACGTGTTAATTAGCATTTACGAGAACCAAAACATGCGAATTAGATACTTACATTTGTAGTGTGCGATCCACACAACATTAACACGTCTTTCTCTCAAGAGGGTCTTGACATGAGTGTCTGCTCACGCAAAATGCATTACAGACGTCTGTCTATTTCTTCAATGGCCTTGCACGGACAAGAATGAAAGCGGCGCGTGAATTAGTACACGTATCGGGACAAAGTTTCTTTATTTTATATTACTAAATAAATTTGGTATTTTTTTTGTAATTTGGATATCTTATCTTTCATTAAATAAAAATACTTTCATTCATCTTTCCTCTTGTATATGATCGGGGAAAATAGTTATATTAGTGATTTCGGAAGTGGGACGCGCGGTGTTAATTAGGAGAATGGGGTATTGATTTTTTTTTTCTCTTAGAAAGGTATTGAATATTTACTTGAAAATTCATGTACACCTCAATACGAGTACCTTCTACGAACAAAAAATATAAATTATACCAAATTCAATAGTTTTATATTTTTTAAGCCCGAGGACATACAGAAATGGCTGTCTGGAGAATGACCGTATTATGGGTTAGGTGACAAAAGTGAAGTGGAAGGTACCTATAGGGTATTTTTTTACTCAAGGGCTAACCTCAGTAAAACTTGCCAATATAATAAATTTAGCACTGACAAAATGTGAAGAAATCAACGTGGAAGTAGTATCAGTAACATGTCACGGCAGTCAGACTAACATTGCCACAATGCGAGTTTTGGGCTGTAGCCTAAACGACCCGAATAATCTGAAAACCACTTTTAAACATCCTACTACCAGACATGATGTGGAGCTATTGTTAGACGCTTCTCACATGCTCAAGCTAGTGAGAAACAGTTTTCCATCAAAGAAAATATTTTTAAACAAAGATAATGACAAGATAGAACGGAAGTATGTAAACCGTTTACAGGAAATTTAAGAAATTAAGGGTATTAGAACAGGGAATAAATTAACTAACCGTCATATTAATTTTCTAAATCAAGTGATGAATAGTGTTACTCAGTCACTACATTTAGCGAAAGAATTGTCTTTTGAATTTTCAGAAAGTGAATCCACTGCGGAATTTATTGAAATACATAACCATGTCTTTGATGTTTTAAATTCTAAAGGGGATCCCAAAGCTTATGGTTTTAAGAAAACTCTAAAACCAGATACGAAAAATGAAAATTCTAATTGAAAATTATAAAGATTACATTACAAACCTAAGTGTACAAGTGACAACAAAAAAAAACTATTAAACGATATAATATTAAAAAATAAAATGAAGAAGGTGTTAGATTGTAAATTTACAGGACCGGGATTTTTGGGGTTTCTTATTTGATTGGAAAGTTTAAAAGTATTAAATATATACAAGATTGATTGAGACTTACTTAATGAAATATATCGCGACATTTAGACTTTCACAAGATCATCTGGAATTTTTTTTTGGTTGTATTCGGCAAAAAGGTGGTTACAACAATAATGCAAATGTTGTGCAGTTTAAATCTGCATACAAAAAATTATTAAACCATCTTGAATTAAAAAACAGTTTAAGAGGTAACTGTGTGCCCCTTGAAAAAATTAATGTCTTGTGCTCTAAAACTAATAAGGACTTTACAGAAGAAATTAACAAGTCTTCCTTTGATCGTCATGATGACATTGACTCAGAGATACCACAAACTAAACAGAATAATAAAAAAGAAACAGATTTAGAAATAGAATGGGTTGTGCAACAAACGAATGATAATCTTTTTACGAATATAACTAAGCAAGTCGTTGGATATATTTCCGGCTATGTTGTTAATACCGTTGGTCAAGATCTTAAATGTGAAATATGCATCAAAGCTTTACCAGTTACAGAACTTAAATGGTTTCATATGCTAATTAATATAAAAGATAAAGGAGGATTACGCTATCCATCTGAACATGTGTATGAAATATGTTTAAGTTTTGAGGGCATTATAAGACATGCCATAGCACTTTCCGACACAAAGTCTCTGTCGCCTAAATTTTGTCCCTTTGGTGATAAAGTTTTTATATTTAATGGGACGCTCCCCTATCTAATGGCTTCTAGTATGAATTCTTGATATCGTATTGCGCAATTGGGGAATACTTTCTGCATTTTCAAATATAATATGGATAAAAATCTATTTTATTAATTGAAAGTACTAAAAAAACAAGCAACTTCGTACGGAGGATGCGAATATAGTAATGTGTCCGAAATAATAAGAAAGGTCGTTCAGTAGGCATAGCCAAGATGTAAACGCTGCTAAAATTTCTGTTTTCTATCGATTCGAAACATATGATATTGATATACTTGAATTGACTTGACTTGACTATATAGCGGTCGACGCGATCTGTCATCAACTCATCAGCTTACTATCTTATTAATTTCTGTCAATTATAGAAAATCGCTTACTTAGCGTTATGACGGCCCACAGGAGATGTAATAACCGGAACGACTCCGCATAGGTATTATGTGAGTCAATAAAGAACAAATTATCAGACATATTTTGGTTGAAGAAGCAGAAGAGAATGTATGCAAAAACATGAAATCCGTAAAAAATGTGACGTTGTCTACGTAAAGGGACTTTATGGCGGATGGCGCTTACGCCGCACTGCGTCACGCGACGTTGTATTTATATCGGAGCATCTTTAATAATGGCGGAAGCGCCATCCGCCATAAGGTCCCTTTACATAGGTAATGCCACACATAATTATGAAAAAGCTGTTATGAAGTAGAATGAAACGGTTTCTGAATCTATTTCAACACTAAATTTCAAGTTTATTATTATTATATATATGTATTATTATTATAGAGAATGAGTTTTTAGTTGCCGAACAAGATCTCGATGAAGACAGTTGCGAGTTGCGAAACATTCAATACCTATGAGAAATTCTCGGTAACTTCTGAGAAGTCAAGAGAATTTATCTCTTGACTTGGTTTTTCACAATTAAATAATTTTCAATAACATTTTAACGTTAATTACGCTGTTTAAAACTGATTTGTCGTTAAAATAATCTGCCATTCACCGAAAAAGAGGGCTCTTCCCTGTTTTATCTGATGCACCTATTACTTTCTCGAAACACTTTACACATCGTTTATTGCTGATGTGTGGTACCTACATGAAAACTGTAGTTTCAAATTCCCGTAAGCATACAAATGCCACAACATAAGCTATTCCGAGCCATTAAATAAATGGTATATAGGTTGTCAGGAAAGAGTTATACTATAATAATTTGCTATCGAAACTACCTGAATAGTCTATGGTAAGATATGATTTTGTCATTGACGTTTTCTCGATAAGGGAAAAAAGATATGTGTCATTATTATTGAGAGTTAAAATATTTACCTTCTTCTTCAAATTCCTCTCCACTACTGGAGGTTGGCAGTCAGCTCTGCATACAATTTCTTATCTCTCGCCAAACGGAACAATTAATCGGGCGGTTAGTTATGTATTGACTAACAGCTGATTAGGACTTAACCGTCTGTTCAATTGGTTGGTGAACTCGGCCCTAAGTCCATTTGATTCAAGTTTACAGGAGATACCGTAAAACGCCCTAATATCGCCTGTTAGGCCTACAACCTCGCCTAAAATGAAAATGTTCAAATTTCTACTAAAATTTGTACCAAACGTGGCATATTGTCGTGGAATAGGTGTTAGGGTCTAAACTATACTATAAACTAATGTTTATAAACTTAAACTTGCGAAATCCGCGAGTAGTAAATTAAAAATCTTCAATTTCTTCGTGACTGATACTTTGCTTGATGACAGAAAAAAATGTGAACATTATTACTTCAAGTGATTATTTATTGATTAAACACAATATACTTAGGGCCGAGTTCACCAACAATTAAACGGACGATTAAGTCTTAATCAGCTGTTAATCAATACATTTGACACACGTTAACCGCTAATCGTCCGTTTAACTGTTGGTGAACTCGGTCCTTAATGTGTGTGTGAAATTTCAAATGTGTAGATGTAATACTTTAGAAGTTTCAAGTTCGTCAAATTATTCCTAACCGCTGACTCTCGCCAAAACATGCCCGTATTGAGCGGTAACTGGGTGATTCAAGGCCCCGTAGATAAAGGGTTTATAAAGAAATACAAGATTTTCCGATTATTAAGTTCGGGAAATGTTTATTAAATGGTTTATTAGATTAAGTTTAGCTTTTGATTAAAAGTTATTTTTATGTTGTTCTAGCTTTCCGCCCGGGACTTCGTCTGCGGAGAGTCAGAACTTCTGTTAAAAGTACAGTTATAGTCTTCGATCAACAATTACCAACTAGATAACGGGTCAGCGCAAAAAATACTTCTTCGATACGACGACTCACTTGCGGCGTGAGGTCCTAATTTCCATTAGTTCTGTTAACAGACAGCCAATGTCAACACGCATCAAAATGCCACAATAATGCAAAAATAATTATCGAAAACGAAATGTATCGGTCGGAGAGTCTTACTTTCGGTAATTACATGTAGAATATTTTATTTTCAAACTTTACACTAACAAATTAATGCCATAATTCCAACAAAATAACAATATTGAAACCTCAGTTATGAATGTTTGGCCAAGGTCGGCCAATATACACGCAAACTTGTTTAACGGAACATTAGATGCATGGAGTGGTTTTTTATTATTGTACGACTAATACGCCTCTATTCTAGGCAGTAAAATCCAAATCGTATTATATTGTCCTGTTATGGTATTATTTTCAACTCGGCTGCCATTACTGTCAAGTAAATAAGAGCTATCAAAACGTTGACAATACGTTAACAGCTCCAAGATGATTTGGTTTTGGTGTTGAATAGAGGCCCTGGTAGGTAGGTATTTTTTACCAGAACAGCGAGCGTTTTCCGTCAGCGGCCTTTTGGAGTTCCCAAGTCAAACTAGGAACCCTTATAGTTCCGCTATGTCCGTTTGTCTGTCTGTTTGTAAGTCGCACCCAAATAAATTCTGTGTAAATATAGATATTTATACCGCGGACTAAGATCAATTATGGAATAAATATAAAAAAACGGTCCGGTATATGAAAAGAAAGGGTATAAGGTTTTTTTTTACTAAACAACACTGTGTGATGTCACTTGTTGTTCTGCGAAATAGTAATTTGTGTATGTAGTAACGGCGACGGATCCCTACACTGCGCATGATCTGACATGCTTTTACCCAGTTTCTTTTCTACCGGAATTTTACTAAAAAAATATATAATATAATTCTGGTGTGCGTTGTTCTTCTCCAAAACGGTTTGACCGATTTTGATTTTTTTTTTATACTGAGAACCTTCGTGATGTGTGAAAGAGATAACACGATTAGAAAGAGACGGCAATACTGAGAACCTTCCAGAGGCGTGTGAAAGAGATATCACGAAATGAGACAGCAATACGCGGAACATTCCAGACTCATCCAGATCCGTGATTCAAGGACATCACGATTGTAAAAAGAACAAGGTAGCAAGGCTAAGAACATTCCAGCAACGAATAGTCTCGATCGTTCTTGACGGGGCGAAGTACATCGAACATTCTGGAAGGCATTCTGGAAAGATCGGACACGGGAAGTATAAAAGGCGGACCTACCGGCAACCGAGATTCAGTCTTTACTTGGAAAGCGAGCAGTGCGAATAAGAGCGACCCGAGCGATCATCTGAGACATGGCGGTGCTGTTAGACGCGAGTGTCGCGTCGAGACGTACGGTTTCCTTTGCATTTTATATTCTTTCTTCTTTCTTTAGTAATTTGGCTTATTGTTTCTAAAGTCGATATCTGGAGATCTGTGTGGTCTCCGACAACGAATCCGTTGGCAGATTGAGAAGAAGTAGCCGCCATCTTGAACTTTTTAGTTATTCAACTGTTTGCTTCCAAAATCGATATCTGGGAATCTATGTGGTCTCCGACAACGAATCCGTTGACAGATTGAGAAAAAGTAGCCGCCATCTTGAACTTTTTAGTTATTCAACTGTTTGCTTCCAAAATCGATATCTGAGGATCTGTGTGGTCTCCGACAACGAATCCGTTGACAGATTGAGAAAAAGTAGCTGCCATCTTGAACTTTTTAGTTAGGTATTCGACCGATTGCTTCCAAAATCGATATCTGGGGATCTATGTGTTCTCCGACAATAAACCCACGGACAGAATGAGAAAAAATAGCCGTCATCTTGAACTTTTTAGTTCAGCGGATTCGTGGTCGGATATCTCACAGATCCTCAGATATTGATTTCGGAAGCAATCAGTCGAAAAACTTAAAAGTTCAAGATGGCGCCTACTTTTTATCAACCTTTTAACGGATTCGTTGTCGCAGACCACACGTATCGATTTTGCACTAGCTAGCTGAGCTGATCCATGAATATCTGGAAATGCCAACAGTCACTGAAGAAGCGAAATTCTATTCAACAAGCTACAAGGAACGCCTATCTAACCACCCAAACCCCCTGACCAGTTCATTACTTGGACCAGACCATGTCAAAAGACTCAAAAGAGCCGTTGTGCTAGCCTGATAAGGGAAGTTAGGGCACTGGCCCCATCTTGCCATAAATCTCCTTTTCTCCCAAAATATCTGATCATAGTCATGCGACTGATTGCAGATTAAGAAATATAAAAAAAAAAGTTTCTGTCTGAAGATAGTTCTTCGTCAACTATTCTCTCGAGGGCGGCCCATTCTGCGTCGCCAAAGGTACAAGTTGCGGGTAGCGGAGAATGTAAAACAATATTTTATAGACATTAAAAAAAAAGTACCTAATGATAGGTTGATATATTGGTCAACACTACTATAATAGTTTCTATGTTAAGGCAACTAATACCAACATTTTAAGGAAAAATAAAACAGAACTTTACCTAGCACAAAACCTAAAACAGAGCTTTACTTTACTTTGGCCTTTAATTTATCGAAACTCAGAATAAAATTACGATAATATCAGCGTAAAACATTGAAAGTGGTAGTTTCGATATAAACTCGATCTTAAATTTCGAGGTAAAATATCAAATCTGCCAGTTTCGATAAAATGTTTACGGTAAATTCCAACGTAGAATATTGAAAATGGCAGTTTCGATACCAAGTCAATAGTACCTAAATTCCAACGTACAATATTGAAACTGGCAGTTTTGATTGTTGCCAACGGACCGCCTTGCGGGCTTGTGCGACGTATACTATTGAAATTGTTAGTTTCGTCTCGCTTTCACGACAATTATTCTCACGTAAACAATCGAATGTAGGTTTTCGATGAAAAACTACGGAAATGTTATATGTTTTCGATGTTTTAAGACTCAAATATCTGCTTAAAAATAAGAATTTTAATTTTTTCTTCTCGGTGGTGTAAAATATGGGTTAAAAGAAGTAGATTAGACGAATAAAAAAAAACGTCAATTTTGAGTTTCGATCATTTACGTAGGGACCGTCGATTTAAAGAATGCACCATCAAGTCTCTTTCCACAAGCTCCACTGACAAACGGTCTTAAACTTTAAGGTAAGCCCCCGTTCGTCTCTGAGTAACGTGTCTTGCTGACGTCTTGCCGTTATCCTGATTACTCGGTATATTTTGTCCCACATAGACTCCCTATTCTACGCGGTAGAAAAATCCTTCAAGCTAGCCGTCTGAGCCTCTGTCGCTTTCATGGCATGCTCTTCCTTTACCTGGAGGTATTGGTCGAGTACGTACTGCCTTCGGTTTGGGGCTGCGCTCCTTATCCGCCTTTTCCATCTTAACACCTTTTTTTTCAGTCGGTCCAAATCTTTGGACCACCACGGCGGCTTTGCGTTTGTCTTGGGGGCTCCCGGTTTCGGGATGCATTCTTCACATGCTTTCGACACCGCTCCAATGTTATTTAAAGAATGCACCGTCAAGTCTGTTTCCACAAGCTCCACTGAAAAACGGTCTTAAACTTGGTCCAATCAGCTTTTTGAGTGTTGTAAATCCTGGTTGTTGGTCTTGGTACTGGCTTCGGGGCCGCTTCACTATACACTGCAAATTTTATGGCGTTATGATCAGACGTGACAACATTCCTGTCTAATTCCCAGTCTTGGATGCTGGACAGAATGTTGGTACTGCACGCTGTCACATCAACGATGCTAGTGTATAGCTTGCCTCCCCGGTATGTCTCGAATGTCGGAGTGTATCCAACATTCAAAATATTCAGGTCAATCTCAATGAGGAAGCTATGGTAAGCTGCCCCCCTGTGGTTCTCCGATCTGCTTCCCCATTAGTAGCTCCAGGCATTCACATTACCTCCCACGATGTAGCTGTCTGTACCCAATTTAAGCATGATCTCCTTTGTTTTGGCAATGTATCCTTCTAAGTCTTGATCTGGCTCGAAATAAACCGAGATTACTCTAACTGATACATTACCAAACTTTAGAAGTGCCGCCGTGATGTTCTCCGTGATCAACCGTGGGTCGTGTTGCACCTGTACTCGATCACCTAGCACTACTATTGCTGACTTCACTGGTTTTGCGCGATTCTGTGTACACTGAATCACCTTGAAACCTTGTTGCGGCGTCATCTCTCCCTTTCCGCCCACATAAGGTTCCTGTAGCAGTGCTACTTCGCAGTTTCCGTTCAGCATGGCCTGTTACCAGCTTTGAACGTTGCAGATTGGCTTGCAGGAACTTTATCTTGTGGGGGGCGGTGGGGGGGGAGGTTTGCGTGTTGTTCGCCGGTACAACTGTGTCAACAACAGTATGCCACTCGCGACCGTGCTATGGTGTCCCATTTCTGACCTGAACCTCCGTCGGTTCTTTGCCTGCCCTGGTGCAGTTGATGCACTTTTGCGTCTCAGGATTTTCCGGGTCCGTGGCAGGTCAGGCAGAAACGACATTTGGTGCTCGCTTCCTTGCACAACGTCATTGTATGTCCGTAGGCCAGACATTTAGAACACTGTACTAGGGGCGACTGGTCTTCCACTTTTTGTCTTTGGATGCCGATGTAGACTTTTCCAGTCTCCACAAACCTCTTCCAGACAGCCGGTGAAAGCTCAAACACCAGGTGACAGCAGTGCGGGTTTCGAGCTTTCCTGCGGTATCGGAGTTTTATCTGAGCGGGGTCAACGTTTAGGCCCCCCAGTAGGTGGTGGTTTTGAGATAACAGCATCTGCGGTAGGTCCTCGTCCTTAAGGTAGCTGACGACGTCCCTGACGCAGATTAAGGGGTTTCTCACTTTTGGGTATTCCGCGTTGAGTTTCCCTTCCGTTATCTTTCGGAGCAGCTTGAGGTCTCTCTCGCTGTCACAGCTAACCACCACCTTTTGGTTCTTGGCCTTTCGTACCCGCTCGATCCTCAACCCGGTAGACTTCACGTCACAGACTTTGTTAAACTCCCTTAGGACACCATTGCTGGTCTTTGGCGGGTCCTTGGACGATAAGATCGCGTGTGGTTGTTGGGGGTGCCGGCCTGCTTCGGGAGCGCTGCCTTCTGGGCGTATGTGCTTGGGCCTTGGGCTATCGTTGTCCGCTGTTGTGTGACCTCCTTACTCACTTCACTGACCGACTGTTTAAGTTCGGCCAGTGCCATCTCCGTTTCAAGGTTGAGGCCGGGGCTGAGTCACGTTCCTTTTCGATCTTTATTTCCTCCGTTAAGGTTCTGACGAGCGAGCTCATTGCCTTCATCCTCTCCCTGATGTCGGATAAGTCTCCCGATGGTTGTGTTGCTGTGTAGGGGTCTCGCCAGCTCTTAAGTTCCTCGGTGGAGTGTGTGAGGAGGTCAATCCGCTGCGTGAGCGTGCAGATGGCCTCCTTCAGCTCTGGGTCTTTTGGTGACTGACCTTGTGTCTCCATTACTTTTGGCAACATTCGCTCAATGGTCTTCGGGATGGTTGCCGTGGGACTCGCTAGTCCGTCCATGGTTTTCCTCATTTGGTCTATTTGGTTCGAGACCCTGTTCATCTGGACGGACAGGTTCGACACTTCTTCTGCCGCTTTGTTGACGTTGGCTGGATTTTCCTGGGATCCGTTGCCTTTGCCTAGTTTCTCCACTGCCAATATGACTTTTTCCACCGAGGTTCTTATTTCCCTTATTTTTTGGAAAGGAGTGGAGGTCTCGTAGCCCAGCCAATCCCTCACAGCCCAGCCAATCCTTCTGGTGGCCAGGTCTTTTAGCGCTCCCAATTCGGCTACCACCTCCTGCTTCACCACCGCCATTTCCTTGGCATGCTGCTTCTTCATCCGGACCACTTCTCTAGCGCTTCTGGACCTTTTGCGCTCGAGGTTGAACTTATGCCTGGACCGGGAGTCAGATAGCGACAAAGCTGTCTCATATAGGGTCTGCATATAGTCAAGAGTGGTCGCTTTGCATTCCCGCTTCATCTTGCCCGCAGACTCCAGAGCGTCCTTGCCTTCTAGCAGCTTCGCATTAGCCAGCTTTGTCGCCATGTCCATTTCCACTCCCAGGCCCCTACCACTTCGCGGCACGAGGATGCTGACCCTACCCACTGATGACCCCAGGGACATCGAGGCATTGGAATAGCATTCTGAGTTCTCTTCGTCTAGGTCTCGCCGGGATGTGCTATCCCCAATGTAGGACTCAAGTCTTTCCATGTCCGCGATGTCATCGGGGTCCGGAGTGGGGGGGGGGGGGGGGGCTGGCACTGGATCCTTGGCCACTGCTGCCGCTGTTTCCTTTTGCAGGACTTTCTTCCTTAGAGATTTGACCTAAGAGGGGCCTTTTGTCGCTGCGGGAGGTGCCTGAGTCCTGCTCGTGGATTCTTCGGTCCTTGCTGTCTTTTTTGTGGGGGGATGGGCTTGGGGGGCATTTATATTAGGGCTATTAAGTTGGGGGAATTAGTTTAAGGGGAGAAGGGGTTGGTTAGTGGGCTGGTTTGAGGGGGAGGTGGGGTTTGGGGACTTTGAGCCAAAAAGTGGGAGGGGGGATTTCTGGTGGAGCCAATTTAAAGGGCGTGGCCTGCTGGTTCTTTTAAGCCCAAACACGGGGGTCCTACTCCTTCCTGATCCGGAGTTATGGGCCGCGGGGGTGAGGTATGTAAATCCTGGGGAGGGGGGGAATTTTTCCCCGTGAAACCGTGGTTTAAGATACGATGGAGCCGAAAAATGGGAGAAGGGGATTTTTGTTGGTGCCAATTTTGCCTCGGCCCGTCACAGCCGCCGAAGTCGACACTAGCGCTGTCAGCTGTCTGAACCGTCAGCCTCTAGAAACGAGGTCGGCCGCCCGGCGGGTGGTGCGTGTCGTCTTGTCGGATGATGCAATAAATTGACCTAGTTGCGTCAGCCGCTAGTTGTCCAGCTAGCTAGAGCCCTCTGCGCCGTCTATGACTGGGCAGCGAGGGGTCTACAGCTGGTCAATCGCGTGGCGTCGGGTGTTAGTTATAACTTTATATTTTGTGAAGTTTAGAACGTGTTACTAAGGGAGTTTTGGGGTAGGGAATTTTACCGGATTAATTTTATGTTCAGTTAACCCAGAACTAATAAACTAACTAAGCGTCTAAATAAAATTACAAAAATTTAAGCTATATGGCCCTGTGGAGTCTCTCTGGTTGCTCCTGGATGGATGGTACTTTGCTCCAGATGTTGATTAGAGCTCTGTGAGCCTTCACAGGGGTTGAGGGAAGGGGTGGGGTGTTTTGATGGGCGTAAAACATGCGTCGAAGTGCCCAGCTACAAAATGTATCGCTATTCCGATGGTTGGAAATATGGCGATAATTCGGCGTCACCTAGCGAGATGGGATGTGTATTGACTTACTGCGCAATCCTTGGGCAAACCTGGGAGCCGGAAAAATCAGGTCCTCGCAGATCTATTTCCGGCAGTAACTGCCCCAGAATTTCACTATCCGTCAACACACACTTTAAGTCACTATACACGGGCGAAAAATGGTCGAACCCGTGAACCAATTTTGAAAATTTTAACCCGTGTGTTGCCCGTAGTGCGCCGAATCACCTGGCACTTCAAACGATGTTTTACCCGGTTAAAATATTTTTTCAAATTTTTTTAAGTGCGGAGCGACTCGGAAGCGTGGCGCTCGCACTGGCGGACGGTTTGCGACTCTTGCCGGTGGTTGTTAAACAAAATATCAGAAGATCGTGATATTCGTGACTTCATAAGTCGTATTATCTGGACCGATGAAAGTTTATTTACACGTAATGGCATGTGGAACAGGCGAAACGAACACGTGTATGCCGAAGAAAATCCATTCGTGTACCGTCATACAAGTCACCAATATCACTGGTTAGTCAACGTATGGGCGGCCATTCATGGAGAAGCAATTATAGGGCCTGTGTTTCTACCTTCAACTCTTAACAGAGTAGGATACATGGCCCTTCTGAACTCCGAAATCGACGCTTATGAGTCTCCCCACACCTATCGATGCGGAATCGGCTTTCACCGAGTGTTTTACACCACACTATTCGCACTTAGCCGATCGGCCATCTCAGCGATTGTAAACCTACGTTCAGCACAGCAGTCTCATCCCCGGTACGGCCGCAGAGACGCCCAATCGCCTGCGATTTGCTATCGCAGCAGCTGTAAACCTACGGTCGACTCTCGCGTGCCCTGCCGCCGAGACGTCAGAGAGCCCTCTATGTAAAAGTAACGTTCTCCCCACACGTATCGTCGCTGAACGGCTGTCGCCAGCTCTAATCGGCTCTCATCGTAGCTACTTATTCGGCCGTGGTCGGAACTTTTCAGCCATCGCCGGCGCCGATTGGCGATACTCGGCGATGTGAGAATGCGGTTGGCTGCTAACAGCGTCGTACGGATGCGAACGGATCGAAGAATTTCCGGTTGACAGACGTCGTTTCGCGGCGGCGGAGCCGATTGACTTTTCTTTCGCTCTTATTGCGTAGACATAAAGAGTTTTTTGATCAGCTAACGCCGATTCCGCGTCAATAGGTGTGAGGAGACCCTATCTCGACAGCTTACCACTAACTGAAAGACGACTCACTTGGTACCAAAATAATGGTGCACCAGCCCATTCAGTTACTGAAGTGCGTGAGAGATTGAACAATGAGCTTGGAGGCCAATGGATAGGGTGATTTGGGCCAATCCTTGGGCCACCAAGGAGCCGGACCTCACAGCACTAGATTTTTTTCTGTGTTGCATGATCAAAGATGTGGTGTACAAAACAGGATGTGACACTGCCGAGGAAATGAAAAGGAGACTAATAGCTGCCTTTGAAGGTTTTCGTAGAAAAAAACTGGAAGAAATTACGCTCTCGAAGGTACATCGACAAACGCGGGCACGGGCTGCCGCTTGTATTATTAGACATGGAAGAACGTTTGAACATCGGCTGTAAACGCAGAAAATTCAAAATCAGCATGGTAGGGCTGCTTACATAATTTGATCCAGCTGCACACTTAAGTACCTTGTCGCTTTAAGGCCTTCGGCCTTAATAGGCCTTATAGTTCAGTAGTTCAAACATGGCGTTGAAGTGACAAAGCACAGCTATTTATAAGGCCGACCGTACATACGTGGATAGGTACTTTAGGGTTGTCACCCATATTAACCCTTAACTACCTACGTCCGATTTCTATAGCATAACCACCTACGAGAGGTCATGGAGACCACTACTTGAAATGGGTCTAAAATAATTTTAAAATTTTGTGTTAGAGGTATATTTATATAAAATTTACTGTTTTAATGGTCTTAGGTATTTATTAAAAAATATTCGTACAACATTAATCAACAACACGTTGTTTAAACTTAAATTAACAAATTCTGTTATCATTTTTAACGAAATAAAACTATATATCCTTTGAAAGAACAAATCAAAAAATATTCTTACAATATATATATTTTTAATAATAGTTCTGAATTATTAATAATCAGTCAAGCCAATCAGCTTTAATTTTTATTTAAAAACTAATTATTGTTAAAAAATTACAAGCCATTAAAATTGCCATTTTTGGCGACAGTCATTCATAGCTTATTGGAGCATTGAATGCAGATTGGTTTCTTGCTTTCAATACATACAGCGTGTCCCGTAAACCGACGTTAACCCGCCTAGGATTTCGGCTAAAAAGCTATCGATTTAACCCCTATGTTACTATGTTCAGCGATTTTTACTAGTTTCGGAGATATTGAGCATTTTAATCTGATTTTTTTTAATTTTCCCTTATGTCCATGTCACGAGAAATCATTAATTTCATGTTTTATTTCAGAAGTTTTTCAGTGGTATCTTACATAATTAGAATCATAACAAATCAGCGAAGTTTTTAAAGCTATTTGGCCGTCTTTTTAAATATTTTTTTAAGTCATCTCATAAAGTTTGTTTCTCCATACTAGGTGTTCCAGTGTTTGTTTTTTGCTTTGTAGGTACCTATGTTAAATTATGGAGAGAATTACACTGACAAGAGCTACGCTCTTAAATTTAATGATGACCTATGGAAAAAACAACTTATGTGATAACCTAAAAAAATATTTAAAAAAACGGGCAACTGGGAATCATTTTTAACTAAAAAAAAACCCATGCGTTAAAATATTATAAATTACAAGCTCATAATAAACGCAACCACCTAGGTAAGGTCTCGGAGACCAGCGAGTTATAGTACGCAACCACCCAGGCAAGGTCGCTTAGACCAGCTAGTTATAGTACGTTACCACCTAGGCAAGGTCGCTGAGACCCATTGATGATGTTTTATGCTCACCAAATTTATAGAGACCCACGTCCGAACGCGTCGATCGCATTCCGGCACTGGGACGGCCGCGGGGAAAGGTACAAGGTCACAAAGGTCTGTGCAATGAAATCCCGTTGAGTTATTCAATATTTTGTATTTGCAAAGGTATGAGAGAACTTGCGTAGGTGGTTAAGGGTTAAACAAGGCTTATCTTAACGTTTTTTTTTATAGTTGTTTCTAACAATTACAAATCGATTGTACATCACTTATATGATACTAACATATTTTCGGAAATGGCCCTCGTCCCCTTCCGCTCTGTATTATTAAAAGAAGTTCACATTGCTAAGATATATTAATAATAAGATAACACACTTATCGAAAATATGTCCTTTAAATTATTGTTAACATAAAGAATTAATCCTTTCTAAATTTACAGGTTTCAAGCAATTTCTATTATCGGAGTATATCCATTTAAAGATTGAAAATGACTGCTCCGTGTCCACCGAAGTAAATAGAGCACCGTTGAAAAAAATATCAAGAGGTCTAATTTATGTTTGACAAAAATTTCTAATATTTTATACTCGGGATTAAAGGTCTAATACATTTTCAATTTTGTTTTTACAGTTTTGGATTCTACCCAGTGTTAGAATATACGAACTTGATCCAAAAATAACGGCCGAACCTTATATTCAAACCGCGGATAGATAAGCCTTACTTTGGTTTAAATTTGATATTTGCCCATACAAAATGAATCAAATTTTAATCCGAAGTAAGCCTATCTGTACGCGGTTTGACTATAGGGTTCGGCCATTAGAGAAAGTTGTCTACTTTGTACCTGTTGTAAAGCAATTCGTATAATATCGTAATTGGTGCTAATAAAGTCTAGGTTTTGTCTTAAATTTGGGTTTTGTAATGCACTCTGGGCTTTACTATTGACTTTGCCGCTTTTTTGCTTAATTGGTATATAACATTTGAGATTTCAACGAAATACTTATAATATAAATGTATTGCGGCTTCAAGCCACGTACCACACCTTGTTACAGGTCTAGGCGGAAGTAGTTTCTTTGGATACACACTTTTCAGTAACTTAACACGATTCGGAGCATTCCGAAAGATTTTTTTAACATTACGTATAAGTAACTCCACATCAGGGAATATGCATCTTATTTGCGCACTCGTATTAGTAAATGCTATTTGTGTGCGTTTGTTTGACTACTAGAGCTTACTTTTGGAAATTGTCAGTGACCTTAGCACTTATGACTTCATTTTATGTTTGCGTAGATCTGTTTCGCTAAGAGGTAAATTCTATCGAATCTATTGTGATAACGAAACAAATTTTGTGGGTGCTAACAATAAACTAAGTAAGATGGTGCGCTCCAGTCGGGAGGCTGTTATTCATTTCGCTTGTACTGAAGGAATACATTTTAAATTTGAACTTATTTTAAGCATACTCTCCACACTTCGGACGAACTTTTGAGGCAGGAGTGAAATCCGCTAAACATCACTTGAGAAGGGTAGCCGGTAACGCTTCCTAAACTTTCGAAGAATTCACTACTTTATTCACGTAGATAGGGGCAATATTAAACTCCCGCCCACTGTCACCTATTTCCTCTTATCCTTTTGATTTAAACCCTCTTACCCCCGGGCACTTCCTTATCGGACAGCCACTGATGTCGGTGCCTTCTCTTACAGCCGAGGACACCAGCACGAAGTACCACATTTTGGAGAAGATCCGAAGGGACTTTTGAAAGTGATGTACAAAGGAGTTCATTGCTGAACTGCAACAGCGCACCAAATGTAAGCAAGGTACCGCAAACCCAAAGAGAGGGGACTTGGTACTAATAAGGGACAAGAACCAGTTACCACAGCGCTGGCAACTCAGTCGGATAACTAAGCTGCATGAGGGAAGCGACAGTATATGCAGAGTAGTGGATATATATTTATATTGCAAAGGGAACTATTCGCGGAGCTGTTCTTGACATCGTTAGCCTGCCCGTAGATCCCGATCTACTTTGAAAGCTGAAGTGCTATCAAGGGGCGGAGAATGTCTACGCAGCGCTTTAAACTTGTGCTCAAATGCACCCACGCGGGGGGACCGCCGCCCGCAGCCAAACCCACAAACGCCGTCGTAGCTATCGCACATGACTAATTTATAAAGTTAATGAAACACTTGTAAATCTTTGTTAAATGTCATTAAAGAAGTTTGTAAAAAATATCTCAAGTTTTATTAGTTCCATTGCAACATCCTCAAAAGTATATGAGTATTTAAGCTATCTATTTATAAGTATTTGCTGCATTTTATATATGTAGAAACTCTTAGACCGTAGTCATCTAACACAAAAAAATATATAAAAAGTGTCAGATAAATTAATCGGCGTCTCTGGCGGGCACAGGTAAGGCTCCTTTTTTGCCCAAAGACTGAGAATCGGATTGCAGCGGGGTAATGCTGCAAGTATCCTCGGTACGAATGCCGCAAGTGGGCGCAATATAGGGCTTTATTTTATGAGTTAGATCTATGCTATCCGCAAAATTAAGTGGCAAGTCGGGTCATAAATCATCGGAATCATGCCATCTCTTTCGCATATGCACGGCCTTATGGAGCGGGCCGTGCAACAATAGTGCAGGTAGCGGTAGGCATAAAAAGGAATGTCGAAAAAGTAATGAAACAAAGAAAATAAATAGCGTGGGATTTTTTACCACCCACCCTTACGGCAACTGACGTTTATTGCCCGACTCGCCATTTACAGTCCGACAATAAAGAGTAGGAATTAAATAAAAAAGAACTAAAAAACAATGTACCTTGCAACACCGGTTGTCTTGTCAAGGTCATGTCAAAGTTCGCCTTTGGAATAGAGCGTCTTGCGGATTTTTTAAAATATTTCTCTATTTAGTGAGTTTTTGCTTGGGCAAAAGAAGTGATTAGCATAAAAATTAACAAAACAATACATAGTGGAACAAGGGAAGTCGTATATAAAGTGTTTTTACGCTACTTAGCGGAGTTTCAAGCCGGCAAAGTATTGTCTGATTTAGACGATGTTTACAAAGGAACAGTTGATACGACAGGTATGTTTTGCATAAAACACAACTTTGTATTGATAAACCAAGACACCAGTGTCTTATAAACTTAATAAATCAATTGGTTTCGTCAATTTTAATTGTCATTAGTGTTTTGAGGTTACTTTAATGTTATTGTTTGAGATTGACAAGTGGTATAGCGTAAGCATATACATTTTGATATTTTACTGGTACTTTTTAAATTGTGACCACTACGCTAAAATTGATTGCTTTTATTAGTTAAAATATTTAATGGAAATGGTAAACTTTGTTACAGGGAAATCCGAGAGCACTGTATGGCAAATTGCTAATGAAGGTAGTAAAAACAAAGGCAAATTTGGAACACATTTAGAAAATTTAGTCATACAAACTGCATCAAACAGAGAGTTCTCAATCAAATTCTGAGGAGGAGGTTAACTTTTATAAACAATCGAAGTCATTGATGATTGATGAACATTCTCACGAAGAAACTGTAACAATGGAAGAAGAAGAATACAAGTCGACACACGTAAAAAGGGCTCCGAGCGGCTAGTAGAGGGGCTATGTTTGCGCGTGTTGTCTACTAACAAGCGAATCATAGATAAGAGTCTATTACTGGGAACCCAATAGCGTGGCAGCGAAGCGAAGCGGTTTACGCTCCCCCCGCCGCGCGCACCAATTTGGTCCGTAATTTGCTCACTGCGCAGGTAGGTCGCTCAAAACCTTCGCTTTTTACGTGTGGCGACTTTTACTTGACTTGGACATTTAAATTAAAATTCCTATGTTTATTTATGGTTTATTAAAATATTCATGTCAAAGTTTAACTTTATTTCTACTATTCGTTTAAGACTAAATAAGTACCTTTAACTAAAATTAATGATTGATCAATACTAGTGGGATACATCAAGATTCATAGTCATCAAGGGATAGTAGTTGAGAGTTTCAACTTGAGACCAACGGCTAATGCTGCTTATACAGTGCCAGCACTGGCACCTTAATAACATTACATTGCCGCAATGTAAGTAATGTTATTATGGTGCCAGTGCTGACATCGTGTTAATCCCTATTGTAATAAATTGAGGTCCAGGTATTCTAATCTAATGTACAGTCGACGTCAAAGATATTATGTTTACTCTTTAGTACCTTTGGCAGTTAAAACATGACATTAAATAGACAAAGTACTAAAGTGAGCACATGACCCGTGCACCCACTACTTCAACCCACTGCTCTATTCGCTTTCGTCAGAAATTCGTTAAAAATAACTTTTATTCCGCAAAAGTAGGTAAGTTAGGTTCGTTAGGTATCTTTAAATGCCCGAAGGGCAAACCGCCCAGGAATAGGAGCCCTCAAAAAAAGCGATGGGTTGACGTAGTGGGTGCACGGGTCGCGACCCCTAAAGTGTAAACATATTTATGACGTCTACTGTACCAACAAATATAATCACTATCAATCAATTATTACTTACGAGGGCTTTCCATGAAATTTGACCGCTATTTAATATAAATTAAAAAATAGCAAGTATCAAGATCATTCTGATAGTATACATAGGGTTACTATGCGAACGACGGTGGCGCCCTATTTTATTTTCTACTCTTTTTGGTCGCACTGTAATTTTGCGGATAGTATAGTACAATACTTTGTGAAATTAATTATTTGAATTATATTTCTACAATTACTCTTTCTCTAAGCCTAAACACATAGCGAATACTTTAAATCACTTTTTTGCAGCCATAAGTAGAAATAATAAAATGCGGAAAATAATAATAAATCTTAATAAAAAAAATGGATCAGGGGTAGGCATATAGTTTTCGGTTTTTTTTCTTTACTTGTACTGTAAGAAGACCTACATTTATGCCAAATTTAAGGCTCTAGGTCATCGGGAAATACCCTATAGGTTTTGATGAATGAGTCAATCAGTCAGCACAAAATAAGGCGTTTTCAGACATTAATAACTTTAAAGGGTTATGATAGAACATTTATTTTCATACTAGGCTTTGAGATCATTAACCTTAACTAGTAATCTGTTCACAAGTTCTGTATCTGGGTGTACGAAAAAGGGCTCAATGGATTCGTGTAAATATATAGAAATACACACTGCAGTATCGCTCGGCTTTTTCTTCGAACTTGGCCCGACACACTGCCGTGTGTCTTGATATTAGACAGTGGAAAGGTAAAAATGCTTAAGCGCCACTTTGGCCAAAAATGAGTTATATATACAGTTTAATTTCTTTTTTTTTTCTGCGTCGATCTGTCTAGGACCCACGTCGATCGGAGCACTTTTTTGGCGCTTAAGCAGGCTAATTTTTCACGTTTTTTTGAGAACGTGACAACTAAAGCGACGTTTATTTTGATGTTTTTCGTGTTGAAGCATGTTAGTCATTTAACCTTAGGGAAAATTTTGGGATGCAAACGTATTAGATTTTTTTTATTCTTATCTTTAGTCGAGTTATTACTGTTAGCAATTTCAAATTATTGTGATACATATTTTTTTTTCGTATTAGAATTTCTATCTTCATGCAATAATTTACTATTTGGCGCTTAAGCAAAAATGCTATTCCACGTTTTTAAAGAAAAGTGTGTTTAAGCACAATCTAGGTCATCTCAATCTGTAGAATTAGGATGTTAGTAGAATATAAAATGAAAAAAAATACTATTTACTTTGATTTAGTGAAAGTAGACATATTTCATTTTAGACTGTTACACTGCTTAAGTCTTATTTCGGATTCAGTTTCTTATAAAAATATGGGTGTTCATTACTAGTAAGAAAAAACTCGAAAAACATTTAAGAGAATACAAACTTCGCTCGAGTGTAAGCTCCCGTTTATCGCATAAAACCTGTTGAATCGGGACACTCAGTCCATGGTGACGACGAGCGCGACAGTGATGATGTATATAATAAGTAAGTGCATATCTTGTGAACTTTGCGATGTCAAGCATCTTGTGTGATAATAATAATACGTCACGCCACAGCAGCAGCTAGTAGCGAGCTTTTAGTTCCGAGGGAAGGTCCTGTTCCTCACCTCACGCTTGCCTTCACCGGCCCGCTGGAGTAAACGATGACGAGGAATAGACTCTCACCTCTGGCTATCTTTTATTAGCCGGTCAGATTGGAGTCGCAAGAGGTATATATGCTCGAAGGGCGGATGTTGCATAAGTGGTGAGTGGGCAACTTATCGTCGTTTAAAGTCCAGATGCACCTTTTCGACCTTATCAACCCCTCTGGAACTATTGCCTGTCTGGTACTACGTATTAAGGCGATTTTAGGAGAACGGAATTCAGTTCCTATCTTTCGAAGTAAATACAAGTAGAATGTTGCCTAGTGGGTATAAAATCAACTTTTTTGTGAACGTATTCCCTTATTTGCTATAAAATCAAACACTACAAATACATTTCCTCTTAATTAATTTGCTGTAAATTCAAATGTTATAAAAGTTAATTTCTAAAATCTTCGCTTAGCATAAATTTTATATCAAAGTCATTTCGTCTACTAATCATCAGCCATAAGATTTATTTAGTACCTTTATTACATTCAAATCTGGAATTTTTACTTGCTATAATGGAATCAACATAGCGAGTGGTTGTGGAAGGCGGAGGGCAATCCCCGCATTGAAACGGAGATAGGAGGGCAAGGCTCACCATGAAAAATGAACCTTACCAATTTTTTTTGTGAGGTAGGTAGGTTTTATAATATTATTTTGTTCTTCAGAGCACGAAATAGGAGCCGAAAGCCAAAAGGGCCTCGTCAAACACAAATATATAAAGAAAATAATAAATATATGACGAAGGTTTCATATTATCACTTTTAACCGTATTCATTATAGTGTGAAAATTGGCATTTGTTTGAGTTTTTGGTTTAAACGATTAAACATTGTGAATATTATAAAAAATAATGATAAAGGTTGTAATTGTATTGTATTATGAATATTAGACATATTAAAATTATAATTTCTAAAAGTTTTAGAACATGGCTTTTGTAACCAAAATTATAGCAAGTGATTTAAAAACATATGACTATTTAGAATATAATTCTATGTCATTTGAATTTATAGCAAATATGTTAGATCCTATTTTGAATGGTTTTAGGTAGACTGGTAATTCAGGCTGGTATAACTTAGATACCTAGTGAACTGTTAATAATTATTCTTATAGTTATCAGAAGGAATTCTATCGATTCAATAGATTTTCGATGATGTTTTAATTGCAATCTGCAAAAAAAAATATGAAAAGGTTATTTTTTAACCGACTCCAAAAATTCGACACGTATCTGGGTCAATCAACTATTCTTTCTCACTAAAATTTTGCAAGTATCTAAAACTTCTACCAATAATAATGGTTTTATTTATGCAGCTATAAACTTTTCAGGATTCTTTAAAAGGTCATTGTATAGAACCCATTATGTTAGGTTAGGTTTATGTTATAACAATCCCGAAAAGTTTACGATTTCAGATAAAACACCATTTTATATTATGAACCATTATGTATCCCATTATTATTGAACTTTATATATTGTGATATGTACCCGTTAAAAGACATTTTGGTACTTCTCTTTCTTAAATGACGTCAAAGTCACTAAGTATTAATGTATTAGTTAGAATTTAAGCTTTTAGTAGTCCATGTAGAAACAAAAATGCTTGCTTTAAACTATTTTATACTTGAATAATGAGTAAAATTAGGCAGTTAAGTGATATATAATTTATAAATAATAAATAATTAGTGACTTTAAGTAAATTCACCATGCAAGATAACAGTAATTATCATTCGTTAGATTTTTTACTTTACCAGTTTCTAGAAAGATGAAGTAAATAAGTAAATTTTGTATTTTCTAGACATAAAAAATATGTACCGTTAGTAATTTTGGTTATAGTTTTATAGTTAGTTGCGATTTAAGCATTTTTACCTGACTGACATTTTTGGAACTAGCTACACAATTATTGCTTAAGCGACATCTATCTCTGTAACTAGAAGGACTAGGTCAGAACTTGTTTCATAAATAAATAGCTGGCATATTCTAACTTATACATTTTGATTTTCATGGAAATAGTCGTAAAACTTTTTGAAATATGATTTTTTTTCTCAAAAAAAAAACTTTAAACCTCATTTCTGTAAAGTTTCCAATATGGCGCTTAAGCATTTTTACCTTTCCACTGTCGATATGAAGTTGAATGACATGACTAGAGAGCGGATCAACGATTGAAAATTTAAAAGGGATATGACTAGTGTGATTGGTTAGATAGATAGATAGATTTATTTATTAATTAGACATCATATGGTTTATTGGTCTTACAGTTATCTTATTACTATATATTTTTATTTCAACACAACATATGTACATCATAACATATCATAAAATACAAATATTAACTAAAATAAAAATAAATTAAAACAAATCGAACCCCTCCAACGAACTCACTTGTGGCATCGAGCCTAAGACACTCGCAGCGTTTCCTCTCTGCACCGCTAGACTCAGCCTTTGGGCAAAAAACGAACCGGCCCGAGGATCGCCACAGACATGCAACAGTTTTTCCGACACCTCCTTGACGAATTTTTTCAAGTCAGAAGACCACGGACCAAATGTTTCGATGGCGAGGGTCGCAAATACGTAATTTGAAATTAAAAAGGCGTATTTGCGGCGTTTAAGAATTTGGGCATTGTCAGAAGCATATCCAGGAGTGCCAGCGGAGCCTTGAACATGAGACGAGGCTAACGTGTCTACACACGTACAGTCCCATGTTAAAGGCCGTCCCAGATGCCACGGCACTAGAGTACATCCGTCGGGCCTCTTTCCATCCGAAGACGACAAACCTGGGGGTTCCAGAATTGAGGGAATACATACAGAAATAAGGGCCCGACGGACAAGGTCATTGAGCGACGCATGCCTAAAAAAACGGCCGGCACTCATCTGGCAGCAAAGGCCGTGACGACCCAGTTCATCCACGGGCTGAGAACAGCGGCTACAAGGATGAGGTTCACAAATTTTCAGGCCGAGTCGAAGGCAGATGGCAATTCTCAAACAATTATTATCCAAAAGTGACCCGAGGTTCCTAGAAGGAAGGGCATGAAGCCAGTGTCCCGATTCTGTTTCGGAAACCGCTAACAAACGGGCCCGCTAACAAATTTTGCTAATAGTTACTTTCAAAATGTTATCAATATCTGAAGAGAGATTAGTAAATTTCCAAATGGGGCAGCAGCGAAGAAGGTAAATAAATTTTGGAGTAAAAAGGCATAGTCGTAAGACGTACAAAGCGATGTGAGGAGTTATTTTAAAAAGTAAATCCGAGGATTGATGAAATTTATTTAATTTTGAATTTAGAGTAGAGGGGATAGCATCTTCAAAAATTGGAGCTCCAAGTAAAGACAAAGAGGTACGAGACAAAATAGAGATATTCGGGAATAGCGAATTAAAAGTATTGATAATTTCGTTTCGAATGTCGGAGGAAATGCTCTCAGAAACGAAAATTTCGCACTTATCAAAGTTAAGAGAAAGGCCGATTTCAGAAAAACGGTCAATAATAGATTTTAGGTCATTTTAAACAGAAGATCTTTTTCCCCCTAAAGTACCGTCGTCCAAGTACCAAATATTGAAATCCGAAGTAAGTTGTGAGATAATTGGGTTGATAGCCAAACTGAAAATGACTGGTCCAAGCGGGTCCCCCTGTTGACAGCCCACGCAAGATAAAATTTCGTCGTTTCCAAACATCAATTTTGAAGGAGTTCCATAACACTGTAATAAATAACCATAAATCTCAGGTAATTCTTTTTGAATTTCACGTAATATAGCAGACCTATCAACCGAGTTGAAAGCATTTTTTACGACAATTTTTAAAAGCACTTCGTAATTTTGATTTTCCAAAAATGTACGAGTTGCATGAATCGCAGCCTCACACCCGCCTCTAACAATTACTTACTTACTTACTTACTTACTTACCACAATTCAATCTTATGGGTAATTTAATTCAATAAATATTATTCTTGCAACAAACTATGTGTATACAAAATATTTTTTTCTAAATACGGGAATTTTATACAGCTCAAACATAATAAATCCCGTTTATTACGCACCATTTTGATAGTTTCTGTCAACAATGTTACTGTAATAAATCTTACTTGTACTAGTCTTATCCATATTAAACTTGTAATCGCTACTTCAAATCCGCTCTTCAGATATGACGTGAGATATTTCTTAAAGTACTTACATATTTTTATTTTATTTTTTTGCATTTTGACGATCTTACTGTGAATTCATTATGATTATGTGGCATAGAATAATGTAATTTTCAATATGTAATAAATGCCTAACTACCTACCATAATGTATTATGTATTAAGAACTTAATATTTTTTATCTACACCCATATCATAAACCCTCTATGATGCGTTCAGAAACCGCAAATTATGACCAGCATAATAATCAACTCTTTTATTAGAGCAATTTTTTTATCTGCGGCAGTAAACTTATGGATTCATAAGAACATCAATTTCGATGTTCTTATGACATTCAAATTTCGAACATCTCTGAAAAACAAAGAAATTTGATTTGACCTCTATTCTAATATCAGTCGAGATGACGTTTAGTTCGAAATGAATTGTCAATTTGCATACAAATTAGACAAATGTCGCACGTAAGTAAGATATCGAACGATATGAAAGTTTGAGCCGTCTCTGAATAACAAAAAACCATGACAGCTGCCAGAAAACTTTTCAATATATTTTCATTACCGCCATTACCGGTTAAAATTTAATATGCTGCTCCTGAATGCATCATGGAGGCTTATGATATGTGGGTAGATAAAGTAGTGTATGTAACTGTACATAATTAGGCATTAAACACTTGTGTGATGTTATTATGAAACTCGCCTTCGGCTCGTTTCATAAACCCACACTCGTGTTCAATGCCCTTCATTATGTACAGTCACATAAACTACTATTAACAGTAAATTTAAAAAGAAAATGTTAATATAAACAAATACATAAGGCGTACTCAGAAGCTAATTAAAAGTCAGAGTCGTATGAAAAACTATTCTAAAATGAAATTAGAGTTATCGGTTATGAAAAATAGGGTGCGAAAATGCAATAAAAATTAGATTCAGATATGACTGGACATGATTAAAGTGTTCAAAAATTTAAATGCGGAGATTTGTAGATTAAGAAATAAACTTGAGGATGTCATTGAAATACTCAATGGCTCAAAGCGAAATTAAGGAGCTCATGCTGGCATTCACACAATTGCTGGAGAGTAGTAGATATAATGAGGACCGCTTTAAATCTTTAATTAATAATGGCATTGGTAATTGTAATTGTTTAGGAACTTCACCAACTGCTGTGGTTCAGCTAAATGTGGCTCTTGATACTCTTGAGCTATGTGCCCCAAAAGTAGTTTTAGATGAGTCCCCTAGACAAATCATCAATATCAATACATACATACATACATATACATATACATACATACATATACATACATACATACATAGTATAAAATTAAGTCGCCCTCCGACTCTGTCTGTACATATTTCCGCTAACTCCTTCTAAACCAAGCAACGGATTTTGATACGGTTTTCACGGTCATTTAGAGAATTTATTCCGGATGGTTTGTATGTACATTTAATTCTAATTAAGTTCTAATAAAGTTAAGAAAACTCAATTTTCTTACCAAGTCGTCAAAATTCTTACCAAGGCGCTTACATAGCTTACGCTGGCTAAACCTTAACAGATATATCAAAATAATGTACTGAAGAATTGTAGATCTTCAAAAAACCTAAGGTTGACTCAAAGTAACCATTTTTATCTTTAAAATTAATTTAAAAATTATAAGGTTATTTGCGAAGCTATTATATTATTCTTATCCAGATAAATACGTTAGTTACCTTGGTCATTTAATGTAGATTCAAAATTACGCGCAAAATAAATCTGTATTATCGAAACGCTTGCCCGGACCTATAGCTCCGCGCTTTGCCCTTTAGACCAGACCTACAGCCTACAGCATCCTATAATAACAAAAAAATTGGAATTATATGACGTGTACTGGAGCTCTAATATTACTTACTTATATTTATATTGATAAAGAAATACAACATACCTATATCAAATTATTAAATTAGGGAAATATGTACCTAGGTAGTTATTTACGGCTAAATATAGTTCGTATTATAGGTAGTATTTATGGTCATAATAACAGCGTCAAGCAACATGAAAGAAATTACGCTAAAATTAATGATTAACGTTAAGCGACAGGGTTCCATAGTGGCTCAACAATTAGAGTCCTTGACTGTACCTATAATAACAAACATTCTAAAATTATCAAATGTGCATCGGAACTGATCTCCTGTTGACTACTTACTTTTATTTATATTAATATTAATAAAGAAATACAAGATTTTCCGATTATTAAATTCGGGAAATGGGTAGGTTAGTTAGATTGAGTTAAGGTTTTGATTAAAAGTTATGGTCTAAGATCCGAATAGGAGACGATTTGCACCGGGCTGTTTTTTCGATAAAAACTATTTTATATCAAATTTAATATGGTAAGTAATATATGGTGAATAGATTGACTGAAAATTTTCAGTCCAGTACCTATAATAATTAATTAAAAATTCAAGGTTTTTTTTTTGAAAATTGCAGCCGAATGTTTATTAAATAAATTACATACCAATCAAAAGTATGAAGCCTATAGAATATGCAACAATATGCAACAATAGTTTTCCCGTCATAACTATAATTGGGTAGGCAGGTACAAACAGAAAGTCAGTACTACTAAATTGCACCGGTCTGTTTATTGAATAAAATGTATACAAAAATGAAGATCATTTCATTGCGAACACGGTGATATAGGGTTGACTGCGAAAAATCAGTCTCGATTCCGGTTGTCGAGTTTAAAAAAAAGAAATATTGATGGGAATGAATACGTGCGACGGAGAGATCCCAGCGGAAAATCCAGTGCGATAGAAGAGGACGCAGCATTGCAGCTGCTATTTGTCAAAATCAAATAATGTAAATGTGTTTATATGTCGACTTGTTCGTACACTTCTTTTTAAGTTACTATTTTATAATAAAGTTTATATTTTTTTAGCGTTAATTTCCGCGCTATTCCGCGTAGTTATAGCGCTTCGCGCTTTGACGCAACTCTAACCTAACCGGACCTAATAAAGGCGAGGGTGACCTAATCAACCAAGTTGGTTTGCATTTTCTAGGAACTGATCTATTTACTAGGTGAGTTTTAATCAAATCAAATCAAATCAAATATTTTATTTCCATTAACAAATAAGGTGTACACAAATAAGGTTGAGATCTCCTTGTAGGTCTGAAAAGAACTGTGTTAGGAGGTCTCGCTCTTCCAAAAACTGTCGTGGGTAAGTACATAATTTAGTTAATAGGTAGAAAAGAATACTTAAAATTACTCACTTAGCCTAAACTGTAGAAATGAGTCAAATCAAGCTTCAGCGCGAGGTCCGGATAGTGCCGTAAAAGAAAAAGAAAAGGAGAACCTTAAAAGTTGATTTTGTTTTTGACATAGCTCACGCGCAAAAGCAGACTCATTACCACAAGTAACAAATAACTAAACCTAAGTTAATCCTTATAACTATACATGTGTGTGTGTGTGTGTGTGTGTGTGTGTGTGTGTGTGTGTGTGTGTGTGTTAATGCTTGTGAATCCATTCATCCATTAGGTATTTAGTCTATTAGGGGATTTAAATTTAGGTATTCTAAACTTAGGTCATTCAATATTTAGGCGAAATGATGTTAGGCGTTTTTAAGAAATTAGGTATTTCGACCGTAGGTATTAAAAAAATAGGGAAATTCATTTTAGGCGTTCTGATATGTAACCATGCTGCGTCCTCTTGTATCGCACTGGATTTTTCACTGGGATCTCTCTATCACACTTATTCTTCCCTTCTATCTCTTAAGATCCATTCATTAGATCCATTATGGATTTACTGAGATTTTATTTTCCAACTAGATCTTTCTCCTTAAACCGTGGATCTAATGAGATGTTATTTATCATTTGATACACCATTACTTTTAATCCCTACAAATGGATCTGAAGAGAATATTTTTCTCCTTAGATATATCGTGTTGTTATGGATCCAGTGAGAAGATGCTAATAATTATTAAACTACATAGCAAAATAGTTGCTCAACTTCATACGAGTAGGTATTTGTAAAAAATGTCTTATCTTACCTTTTCAATAATATCACGCACACGGGTTCTGGGCGTTAAAAAGTTAAAATTATCATTTCAAAAGATAGCATAATGAAATGTTAATGATATTTATTGCAATACAAATGAAAAAAACCAAACAAAATACAGGCAAACTAAAAATTCTTCTATTTCTTCTTCAAGAAAGCCATTTCAACATGTCGACTATAATAAAATGGCTTCGGGCTTGGCATAGAGTTAGTTAAAAATTATCGTAGTTTTTCCAGGAAGTGTCCAATACTTATCTCGCCATTTATCAACTGCATTTGGGCATTTAATATACGGTCGTCGTAGTCTCTGACAATGTTGCGGCGTTTAGGCCACGTACTTTTTTTAAATTTCTGCAAACGATGACGGCGAAATGAACTTATCTTCGCTTCTTGAAATAACAGATGCAGAACCTGCAATAGCTGACCTTCATTTTTGTTGATACTGACATTAAGGCTATGGTGCCAGCCCTCGCAGCTATTATTCGTTCGGTGTCTCTCTCCATACATACACCATGTCCGATAAAAATCATTTTTCATCCAGTACGATTCAAAATAGTCACAGAACTTAGTCATTGCTTCGCCAGAGCCCATTTCACTTTGAATATAGTCCCAACCATCTGGTATGAAATAGTGGGGCAGAAACGCGAGTTTGCTACATAAAGATATAACCCTGGTATTATGTTTTGTGCGTTTCAAGCCGATTGATTTATCTTTTCTAAATAATGCATTTGAGAAGTGGTAGTGACAACCAATTACTTTTACATTCATTTCAGACAAAGCATCTAGTGTGGCTCTCTCAAAATCAATAGTTACCTTCTTAGGTTCCCAGCCTGGCACCTGTGCCTTGATTAAGTTGAACAATGTCGTGTACGCCTCCTTCGTCTGATGTCATGAACGCAAAAACTAAGGGTACTATATTAGTGTTTCCTGCGTCACTGCCGATATCAGCATGTATGGTATAAATCTGCCGGAAAGGTGAAGGGCATGATTTAAACGTTCCGTCCATGAACATGTGTTCCGACTGGGTTAAACATTCTCGTCCATCGTTTAAACTAAACATCATAATTCTCATGCCATTGTGACTGTAATCCGCCAACAGAAAACTCTCGTATTGAATAGGTACCTCCACTTCTTCAGGATCGGTATGGCGAATTTTATCAACACCGGCAATTTTATTCCGTTGGCGATAAATTGAAGATTTTTTTTCATTGAACGTTGGGATAGGTTTATTTGCCGCCAAGTGCCAGCCTTTTTCGGTTATGGTAGACAAAGCCTTTTTGAAAATACGAGGAGCCGGTTCTTTGCCTAAAGCAGCTTCGGCACAATGGTCGTTAATGGTGGCTTCTATCAAATTTTGCGTTTCATCTGAAATGCAGCTTCCAGAATGGGGTTTCCTTATTAATATATCCGATTTGTCCTAAAACAATAACAATAACACATACAAAAGTACTGTTAACTTAAAAATAACGTCGAAGAACAAATTATTGTTAGAAAATCGTAAGATAAGTCAGGAAAACACACTTTATAAATAATAATAATCCTTACCGCAGATAACGTTACTGATCCTTTGCAATTTAATTTGTTTTTCTTGTAGTTATCACACCGCCAGAGACTGGTACCTTTTTTGTACTTGATATGTGTATGAAACCTATATCCTTCAAGTAACAAAACTGTCCCTCGTCCACTTTTTATAAATTTTATTGCATCGTTCATTGTTCAACTAGGTAACTAAATATCATAACAGTATTTCTTCAAAGGACAAAGTGAGGACAAATATAAGGTACCGAATGACGGACATTCAATGATTAGTACTAGTTTTGTCAAGTTATAAATAATAATAAGTGGCCAATTCAACCAATGTTATCTAAAGAGTATTGACGTTGTAGTCTATGAGAAAAGTAGATCTAGCTGGATAACTGGATCTGGTGGTGCAAAAATCTCTCAATAGATCCATAGAATAAACAATAAGTGGATCTAACGAGAATTCGTTCCCAGTAAATCTATTATCGACACCATCAGTGGATCTAGTGGTGCTAAAATCTCTGTAGATCCTTAATGGATCTGTGTCAATGTATCCAATGGGAAAAATTATGTCACTAAATCCATTCTTATGGATATCAACGGAACTAGTGGAAAAAAATCTATATAGATCTATGCTCGAGCATATCAATAGATCTAAGGAGAAAAATATTCTCTTCAGATCCATTTGTAGGGATTAAAAGTAATGGTGTATCAAATGATAAATAACATCTCATTAGATCCACGGTTTAAGGAGAAAGATCTAGTTGGAAAATAAAATCTCAGTAAATCCATAATGGATCTAATGAATGGATCTTAAGAGATAGAAGGATTCATTCGCATCAATATATATATTTTATAAACTCGGCAACCCTATATCGCAATGAAATGCTCTTCATTTTGGTAAAAAAATATTCAATAAACAGACCGGTGGAATTCATTAATACTGACTTCCTGTTTATAGGTACGGTCAGCTGCAAAATTGCATGGACACCTTAACGTCTATAATGCTGTGAACACGTGATGCCACGTTCGTAAGAAACAACCTAGATGGCGTTGTTAATTGAACAAGTTATATTGTTGTTTGCTTCAACTATATGACGTTTTAGTATTAGAATCGATAATTTCACCACTTAACTAGAAGGGCCGTTGGCTTAGTTAGTTGGCACTTCGATTTCGCGGAGTCAGTCCGTGGGTCGGGAGATCGATTCTGCTTACAATATCTTTTTTAATTTATCTTGTTTCACATAGTAATTAATAAACGAATGTATTATCTTTTGAAATAATAGTTTCAAGAAATGATACAACTTTTGTTATTTGAAATGAAAAATCTTTATTCCTTGTATAACATTTTAATTCAGTGAACTGTTTAGATAGTTTTTTTTTACAAATTACCTTTGTAACAATGAAACGACTACCTACTACTTAACTTTTATTACTGAGGTAATAGCTTAAGTTTCGTTTCCGAAATCAGAAAGAAGATTGAAGCTATTAAACCACAATAACATATAGTAATTATTAACATATTTAGAGACCGGGTTACCTTAACTGTCAAATGCATTATGTTTAACTATGTTATACAGTTAGGATCACTTATATAAGGATAATAACTGAAATTTCGTGTATAAATGGTGTGTGATTTGTTTGACTTTAAATATTTAAAATAAGATAATTATTAACTGCTATAAAATAGTATAGACACGTAAAAAAAGCGAAAATAATTGTCACTTTTGTATTAATTACTTACGTTAACCCGATCTCCACTTGACCACTGTATTACTATATACTAAACTTTAATACCTAGTATAACCCCCCCTCTGTTCGATTACCGCTTGCATTCGGGAACGCATTGAATCGATAAGATTCTGACACAGATTGGAACCTCGAATACTATCCCAAATTTTTGAACAATGTTCTTCCAAGGCGTTCGGAGTTCGCTCATTCTGGTGATCCCAACGTTGGACAATAATACCCCATAAATTTTCGATAGGATTTAAATCCGGTGACCTGGAAGGCCAGGGAATAACCCTTATATTATTGTGCTGACTAAACCACTCCCGCACACTACGTGAACGGTGTATTGGGCAGTTATCTTGCACAAACGTTATCACCGGCAACTCCTCCTCTGGATACACATTGCGAACGGTGGGCAACATGGTGTCCTCCAGCATTTCCACATAATGAACACTGTTCGCTCGACTGGGAAGTTTAACCAGTTCTCCTGGGTCAGCCGCACTCATCCATCCCCACATATTACGGTTATTCGACCAGATTCCATGTTGGGCACTACATGGTTGTCATTATACCGGGTATTGTTTCGGCGCTACAAGCTTAATCGTCCGTGTTGGCTGGATTTAAAAGTCTTTTCATCCGTAAAGATGACATTGCTCCAGTCGAAATCTAGATACTCCAAAGCGAACTCTAACCTTGCTCTTTTGTGGCTTTCTGTTAGCAAGGGTTTGACAGCGTGCCTACGATGATGCAGACCCTCACTATGTAAAACACGGCGAATAGTATCCGCACTTGTATTGAATAAACCAGCGTAGTGGGTTGTTGGTTTGAATCCGTCTTCCTCATAATCCCTCACCATGGCTTGACGCTGGGGTGTGCTTATGAGTAGTGGTCTTCCCGTTCTTTGCCGGGGTAGCAAAGAACCGCCGTACCCATAAAACAACAGTTTTCCTCTGTAAAAAAAAACGGAAACTTATAATAACCATTAAAGATATAAAAAAGATGAAATAGAAAATATTTTTGTAAAAATCTGAGTACTTAAATAAATTACTACTTACGTTCACACCGGTTTCTCTTGCAATTTCTGACAAATTTCTGCCTTCACTGTGCAAGGCAATTATTTGCGATCTTTTGACCAGGTCAATATTGCAACGAGAAGTCATTTTTTAAGAAAAATTTAACGAAAGTAAAATCTACACAAAAAAGGCAATCGATTAAGCAGCTAACGAACGAACGAGCAAAGTCTTTGTAATAATCAGTGTGGTATTTATAAATCTTTAGTCTACCCTCCTTATAGTAATATTAACCGTGTTTCTATTTCATTGAATGCGAAAATAACCAAATCATAATAAACTATTAATTTCAACTTCATATTCAAATGTGTGATGGTCCAATGGCGTATAACGCCGCTCTCACTCACGACTCCGAGTATCGCGGGTTCGATTCCACGCAATGGAAAAAGTGTTTTTGGTAATTTAACCTCTTAGTTTGGAATTGACTAACATTTCATACTTCTAAAATCTTCTCTATACTAAAATATAATAAACGATAAAATAAAGAAAAAGTGTTTGGCTCTGGTGTCAGTATGAGGAATAAAATATTTTTTAATTTAGTTTTTTTACAACAACGCCATCTAGTACGATCTTATTGAACCACTACGAGCGTGAGGCGTCAGTTTGCACCTCAAAGCATTATCTTTATGAACTGTCCATGCACTTTTGCAGCCCACTGTACCTGCTTACCCAAGAGTTATGACGGAAAAACAATAGTCAAACTAACGTTTGCATCTTCTATACGCTTCATACTTTCAATTGGTATGTAATTTATCTAATAAACAAGCCGGTGCAATTTAAAAAAAAACTATTTTTTTTTATTAATTATATACTGGACTGAATTTTTTCAGTCAACCTATTCACCATATAGCTCACTACTGCAGTGTCAATGAAAGGCAGGTTAATAGCTGACTGGTTTATTAATAGAAATGCGTAATCTACCCACATATTTGTACTTGCATACCCTACATTTTCTACCCTTTAAATGGCCTGTCTAAACTTATTAAATACTTAGGCGAGTTTACAGATAGACACTTACATAATTATTTTACTGGGTGTTTGTTCTTATACTGCTAAGTTAGTAATTAATGTAAACCGTAAAGCATAACTAGGTACTTACTAAATGTTTAACTTTAACATAACTAAAGTTTTTATTGGAAGCCTGCCCTATCTTGGGTTGTTGCTCTTTGAGCCCGATTCAATGCACGCAGTGCTCGGGCGGTCGCGGCCGGCGAGGCGTGGGGCGACGTCGCAGTCGCTGTCGCTGCGTCGGGCTCCGGGCTGCCGCACTCCGGCGACCGCGGCGTCTCCCGCGCCTCACCGTCCGACGCATCCTCGTACGCGTCGTCAGTATCGCACTCAACCGGTGCAGACCCGGGACTAACACGACCATCTACCGCATTCCCCATGCTCGCGCGCGTCAAAGAATATGTGTCCCGTCTTTTAATATTTACCGGTATAACGTGATCCACGTGTCTACGCCACTCGACGCCCTGCCCCATATTTACTTTGTACGAAACTGGCCCGGTTTGGGACACAAGTTTGCCCTGCGTCCACTTCTCTCCTCTCGCGGTGTAGTCGCGCGCGAGGACCGTATCCCCGACGCGCAAGTCGCGCAGCGTGCCTCCGGCAGCCGCTGTCTGCCGGTCCTGCGCGGCACGCGCGCCGGCCGCTCGGTCCGGCCGCAGCGCGTCCAGCCGGCCGTGCAGGTGCCGGCCTAACAGTGCCGCTGCCGGGGACACCCCTGTCGTGGCGTGCTCGCAATTTCTGTATTGAAATAAAAATCTACTTAGCGCCGTGGCTACGTCCTCGCCCCCGTGTGACGCCCTTTTGATAGCTTTCTTAACTGATTTGACAGCGTTCTCTGCGGCCCCGTTTCCTTGCGGCCGGTACGGTGCTGACGTCACATGCTGAATACAGTTATTCATACAATATTGTTTAAACTCCTGCGACAAGAACGGTGGCCCGTTGTCGGTCACGAGCTGTGTGGGTAAACCGAAACGCGCGAAAATGGCCCTTAGCGTGAGAATGGTGGTTCTAGCATCAGTTCGATCCAACACGATCGCCTCTATCCATTTCGAATGTGCATCGACCAGGATCAAGTAACGCCTACCCCCCGCATCCGCGAAGTCAGCGTGCAGGCGCTGCCACGGATGCAGCGGGAACTCCCAGCAGTGCAGCGGCGCGCGCGGCGGCGCGTCGCGCACGGCGCGGCACGCGCTGCACCCGCGGCACACCTCCTCGATGTCCCGGTCGATGTTAGGCCAATATACATAATTACGCGATATGTTTTTCATCTTATGGATCCCCAATTGTCCTTCATGAACTTCGTCTAGCACTTGGTTCCTGACCTTGGACGGAATTACTATCCTATATTTGTACACCAAGCAACCCATATCTACAATTAACTCATCTTTCCTACTAAAATATGGCTTCTCCTCCTCACAGCTCGCGGCCCCGGGCCATCCGAAAAGGACATAACCATATATCTTACACACTTTGCGTTTCCCTAGCAATATCTTTAAAGTTGATTGGTAACGACTCTTCTACAAACTGTATATAACTAAACGCGTCAGAGTCGCGACCCTGGCGTGGCAGCGGCAGCCTGGAGAGCGCATCGGCCGGTCCGTTGTCCGCCAACCGCACAAACTCCACTTTAAAATCATAAGCCGCTAAGCGCGCTGCCCATCGTTGCGACTCGCGGCAGTTTGTGGAATTCCACTTTTTCGCCGAAAATGTAGCTTAACGGTTTGTGATCGGTTCGTAATGTAAACCTCCTTCCGAATAAATATTGATGATGTTTTGTTATGCCGTAAAAAATCGCTAATGCCTCTATATCAAGTTGGCTATAATTACGCTCGGCCGCGTTAAGCGTGCGCGACACGCAGCTGACGGGCCGCTCGCTGCCGTCGGCATACCGGTGCGCCATGACGGCGCCGAGCCCGTAGGCGCTGCTGTCTACCACCAGCACCAGCTCGCGCCCCTCCTCATAGTGCGCGAGGACACGCCGGCCGACCAGAGCCCGCTTGGCTTCTGAAAAAGCCCTTTCGCATTCCGGATCCCATTTCCAGCTGACCTCCTTCCTGAGCAAAGCGTGTAAGGGATGTAGCAACGTGCTCAAATTAGGAATGAACTTGCCATAATAATTTAGCAGTCCTAAAAAACTTTTAAGCTGCGTAACATCCTCCGGTCTCGGGGCGCTGGAAATGGCTTCCAGTTTAGCAGGATCCGGTCGCAACCCGTTTTTGTCAATTATAAATCCTAAATAATTAACATTATTTTGTAAAAACTTACATTTACTGAGTTTTACAGTTAATCCCATAGTGCGAAGGCGTTCGAGAACAGCTCTTAGATTTCGTAAATGATCCTGTTCGTTTCCCCCGGTTACGCAAATATCGTCAAGGAAGACCACACAATTAGGGATCCCGCGCAGCGTCTCCTCCATTATCTTTTGGAACTCTTCTGGAATGCACGAGAGCCCGTACGGCGTCCGACGGTACACGAAAGTGCCTATATGCGTAGTAATTGCTGTGAACGGTTGCGAGTCTTCTGTTAAGAGGCACTGTTCATAGGCATGTTTTAAATCTATCTTTGTATATTTATCCCCCCCACTAAGAGTCGCGAATAACTCTTCTATCCTTGGCAAAGGGTAATAATCGCGTTTCAGTTTTGGATTAACTGTTATTTTATAGTCTCCACAAATGCGCAAATCTCCATTCTGTTTGACTACTGGTACAATGGGGGTTCCGTAATCGGAGTGGTCAACACGGGCCAGCGTCCCGTCGCGCTCGAGTCGCGCTAGCTCGCGCTCGACGGGCGCGCGCAGCGCGAGCGGGACCGCGCGCGCTCGTACATACACAGGATCGTCATCCGTAAGCTGTAGTCGAATGCTCTTTTTACAAGTCCCTAAACGGTCCGTGAACACTTCTGGGAATTCATTACAAAGCCGGCTAACAATTCGATCGTCTACAATTTCATTAAAATTAATTTGACTAATTTTTAAAGCGCGTATCCAGTCGCGTCCTAATAACGGCCGACCCCCGTTTTTAATGACGTACAACGGCAATTTCGCCCTTACCCCTTTAAGTACGACATCGACTGAAATATATCCTAAAGCTGCGATTTGTGAACCGGCGTAACAGCGCAAAATTATGTTATCTGACATTATCGTTTTATTTAGAAACAATTGACTATACAGTTCCTCGCTAATAGCCGATATACGACTGCCTGTGTCGATTTCACATTCGACATCCTGTCCGTCGAGGTTCAATTTATTAAAGTAAGGTTTGTTACCTTGCGATTTCACCTGTATGTTAAAGAAATCCTCTTCAGACTCGTCACTGATGTAATTCTGGCGTCCGAACGACCGCCCTACACGACCGCGCACTTTGTCACACATCACCTTCAAGTGTCCTCGTTGGTTGCACTCGTCGCAATTATAGTACGTGTACTTGCACCTGTCGGGCCGGTGCGACTTCCCGCACCGCCAGCACTGCGCCGGGCCCGCCCGCGGCGCCGCGTCGCGCCCCGTGGCAGGCGCCGCGCCAGCCCCGCGCGGCCCGCGCGCCCCGCGCCGGGCGCTCGCGTGGTGCAGGCCCTCGCCCGCGCCCGAGCCGCCGCTGCCGCCCGAGGCGCCCGCTACCGACGTGGCGCCGCTCACCTCCGCGTGCCTCTCTGCGGCCTCGAGTGCCAGAGCCAGCTCCACCGCCTGTTTATACTTGATCTTCTTTTCTGCAAATATCCGGGACCGCATAACCTCACTCGCTAATCCCGAAACGAACTGGTCGCGCAAGTTCTCTTCGAGCGCCGCGCCGAAGCTGCAGGTGCTCGCTAGGTGCTTCAGGTCCTGCAAGTAGTCCGCGAGCGACTCCCCGGCGCGCTGTCGGCGCAACCGGAACACGTGGCGCTCGGCGATCTCGGAGCGTTGCGGTTCGAGATGCTCGGTCACCAGGCGCACGAGTTCCTCGAACTCGATGTCTTCCGGATGTTTTGGTGAACACAAGTCGCACATTAGCGAATACGTGGCATCTCCGACGACCGTAATAAGCATCGGCACTTTGAGTTCGTCCTTCACTTCATTAAGCACGATATACTGTTTAACCCGACGAATGTAGGCCGGCCACTGCTTTGAACTGAGGTCAAACGGTTCTAGTTTCCCAATTGGCATGATTAAGTCCGAAATACACGCGTTATTTCACGAAAAACCGAATAAAATCCCGTAATCGTCGCCAGTGCAGTGTCAATGAAAGGCAGGTTAATAGCTGACTGGTTTATTAATAGAAATGCGTAATCTACCCACATACCATACCCTACAAATACAATTAGCTGAAAATTTGGTAAAATTAAAGGAGAACTTTTATCTATCAGGATATGTAGGTTATAGATCAAAGTTAAATTTTATCTATCCCTTCCGGGGCAAGCGTCACCCCCCCGCGCTCTCTAATGTATCCCGGAGCGCGGTATTTTCCATTTTAAAAGAAAACCGGACAGGATACATAAAAAATGTTTAGGAATGTAATAATCCTTTATAAATTTACTATAAACCTCTCATACATATAAAACCGATATCACTTATAGTTTCAGCGCAATCTCTTACACAATACTAACGTTTTTAATAATCAATCGATTTTTTCTGCCAAAAGGTTAGTTCTCTCAAAAACTTCACAGTTTACCGCCAAGATATGTATGACAAAAATAAAGAATAGAATATTGTCTTTATAAAAAGGTATAATTTAACTTTGATCTATAACTTACATATCCTGATAGATAAAAGTTCTCCTTTAATTTTGCCAAATTTTCCATACAATTGTTTCTTATTTTCTTGAACTAATTTATTACTTAACTCATTAAATTTGATATAAAATACTTTTTATCGAATAAACAGCCCGGTGCAAATATAGGTAAATAAATTAATTTAGGTAATAGGTAAATAAATTAAGTTTTATGCTTTTGGCATAGCCTGGCTGGCGTAAGTTTTTACCCTGTTTTTTTTAAATACATATATATAATGTTTTTTTAAATATAATTTTGTGCATTTGGGTTAATAGTTTTTTTTTAAGGAGAATACTCAAAATAAATATGCCTCTAAGAAGTCGTTCTAATATAGGTCGTCGAACTAGGGATAATAATAGAAACAATTTACGTCTTAATGATGAAATCGAAGACGAAAGAGAAATCAGGCTGTGAAATAGAAGAGAAAGTAACTCTTTGCGAAGAAATACAGAATCATCTATTGAACGTGGCGTTGTCTTAGAGTTAATAGGGATGGGCAGATCTCAGCGAGCCAGAGAATCTTGTACTAATCGTGACGTTCGGCTTATAGGCGACAGGGATAAACAGATCTTAGAGAGCCAGAGAATCTTCTACTGATCATGAAAGTAGGCCGAACGTAAGTCCACAAGAACTTCTAATTTGTGGCCAAATAAAGTGAATTCTGCATCCTTTTGCAAACCTCTATGCAAATACACCTATCTAAAAATTCTTTCACCGTTTGAGAAGTATATTATTCCAGATGAACTTGGGTTATTTTTACTTATATTAACCGAAGCGAAGCGAGGGCGGGTCGCTAGTTATAATAATAAAATAGCACACTTAAATTCTTTAGTGTATAATGCTATTTGCTGTAATTGTAAATATCATTTCTTCGACCTAAATATTTAAATTCATGAAGCGCCTCACGCTAATTCTGAAAAAAAAATTGCCTAAGAAATATATTTTGACTTTGGTTGAACTTTTGGCCCTTAATATAGAACCAAATAGATACAATAGTGGAACAAATGTCATTCCTAATCATTTAAACTAAAGTATAAGTCAGCGGAAACACCTTTGAGTATAACTATAATCCACCAAAATATTCAAGAATTTTCCAGCAAAGAATTAGAAGTAGGATTATTTTTAGATACTGAAAATGTGCAAATTATGTGTGTTATGCACATTGGCTTAGACCAGATCAATTAATTTTTGATTTTGTAAATTATAAATTTTTGCCAGAAAATCCGCCATTCATGGTGGTTCTTTAATAATTGTTAAAAGTACCGTAAAATCCACAGAAAGGAAAGATATTGTTAGGCTATCCATAGAGAGGCTTGTAGAAATCTCTTGCATAGAACTAGAAAATTACATAATTACGTGGATAGGTGTTTCAAGTGCTACCTGTTTAGAAAATATTTTTTGTAATTGCGAATGATTGGATAAGGAAATATTTAACTGCTATAATTCTGATCATAGTGGTCAAAAGGCTTCTTTTTTAAATGATTTTCATCAAGAACCTCAGACAATAACATACAAACGCTTAACTAGCAATCGTTTAGAATTATTCAAAAATAAAGTTGAGAGTAATTTCTGTAGGTTATCCTTTTCACATAATGATTCTAATGGTATTTATAAAAAAATTAAGATGAAAACTATTTCTGAGTCAAAAACTAAGTTTAGTGAATGGGCTACTGCAGGCATTTATAGAAGTAGAAATAGGCTTTATGAACTATATAGAGACAGGGAGGACAACAAGAACGCTGACTTCTTTGTTTATGTTAAGAATTATTCGAGGACCTTCAAGCAAGTTTGCTTGTCTGCTAAGTCAAACTTTTTAAGTCTTAAGCTCAAAGCTTCTGACAATAAGGTAAAAAATTATAAATAGAGAAACGGGTAAACCTAAAACTCGTGATAATCAAGTCGGCCTAAACAAGGGTGACAAACAAATTACGTCAAACAAAGACGTAGCCTTAGCGTTCGAAGATTATTTTCTCCACCATAGCCATTAATACCACGATAGGTCTTCAATCATCTGCGATTGAAGCTCAAAAATTACTTTGTGCTAATGTTACTAAATGTTATGTGAACTTTGATCTTAGCCACGTAGATTCAGTTTCTATTGTTAAGGTATTTAAATGGCTCAGTTTAAAAAAAACTGAGGTTTTATGGGGAACGTCAGTTAAAGTCATCCATCATGTCATAGATATAATTGCACCTCACTTAGCTTTAATCTACAATAACTGCATTTCAGAGGGGGTCTTTCCAAATCTTATGAAATATAGTAAAGTCATACCACTTTTTAAATTGGGCGAGATAAGTGATTTAATGAATTTCCGTCTCCTTTCTATACTACCTGTTTTAAGTAAAGTTTTTGAGCAGTTAATGTTAAAAGATATGTTAGGTCACTTCAATAGAAATAAACTGCTTAACAGTAATCAGTTCGGCTTTCCGGCATCTGTACTGTTTGAATATATATACAATATTTGGGAGAAATCTTGTGATGTAATAGGATTTTTTTGTGACCTTTCCAAAGCTTTTGAATCATGCGTAGATCATGCGACTCTTATATTAAAATTAGAACATTATAGTCCGTCAAATAATTCTCTAAATCTTATGTGTTGAGACAGCTCGCTTAATTTATTCTAGTTATTTTCATAGTGGTAGGTAGGTAGGCATTTATAACATATTGAAAATTACATTATTCTATGTCACATAATCATATTGAATTCACAATAAGATCGTCAAAATGTTAAAAAATAATAACAATAATAATAATGAAATAAAATAAACAAACGCAGTCAAAATGTGAAAATAAGAATTAAATTAAACAAAATAAAAATATAGCTAATGAGTTACAGTCACAAATGTCAAAAAAGATATATGGAATAAAAAAAACAAATCAAATTAAAACGGTCATGTCAAGAGGTAATAATAATAAATAAAACAAAATAAAACAGTATTAAACAATAAGTTAAACAATAGTGTTATGTCGTACGGTATTCTGGTTTGGGGAAAAGCTGCTGACATACAGACTATATTCGTGTTACAAAAAAGAGCCATCCGTTCTATATATACTCGTAACCTAAACTCCCGTGATTCCTTAAGATTACTATTTAAAGAAATTAATGTTTTGAAAGTAGCGTCACAATTTATTTATGAGAACATTATTTATGTCATTAAAATCAAAAATCTTTTATTAAGAATTGTGATAATTATACATAATTTGAATGCAAGGAATTAAAATAAAATTGCTATAAAAAAAATTGCGTCCGTAAGGTTCATTAATCATTTGTAGGTCAATGCATCTATAATAAATTACCTGACGTAGTTTTAAAGTTACCATTTCCAGTATTTACTTAAAAATTACTTGAAAAAGTCGTTGATATCTAAAGGTTACTATAGGGTCGAGAACTATCTAACAGATAAAAATGCTTAGCCTGAACTAAACACCTAACTTAATAATAATGTAGTCATAAAAATATGTAAACATTGTCTAGGGGACACGATTTCTGTAGGAGAATGTATCGAAACTTTTTATTTGGTTGTCTTGCACCGTCAAAGGTATTTTAATTTGTATACATTTTATTCATTTACTTATTAATTTTCGTGTTGATGCTCAACTACGCATGAATATATTGGCGCTTCTTCTCAGTAATGGTGTCGCTGGTAGATTTTGACGTGAAAAAAGTGCCCGTGCGGCCTACTTACTGAATAAACATCTTTTATATTTTTTTATATTTTATTTTTTTCTTCCGGTTCATTATAGGCTCTCTTCCAATGTATCCTAATTTGACCACAGTCACTTTATTTTCTATTAAAAAGTTATTTACAAATACTTAACGGTTTTTATTTTTCCTGTAAAATTTGCTTTTTGAACCTAGTTAATGTATGGAATGTTAATTAATTATTTTATTTATTAGCAAACAATCTTAAAAACATTATTTTATTTATTAATAAATATTTCAATCGTTTCTTTTACGATGAAGTATACATATTGGCAAGCATAACTTTTTTTATGTCATTGACAATAAATATTAAAAAAAAAAAACTTCAACGCTTTTAATAAAATCACGTGCCTGTCGGTATTTAATATCATAAATAAGACGACGACAACGACGATTCACCGTACAATTGCTTATATATACTTGACATTGGCAAAATTACATAACTTGTAGACGCCATTAAAATAAATAAATAAATAATAATATCATACTACTAATAACTACTGTAGCGCTCCATAAAAATAAAAGGCACGGAACACTACACGGGATGGTTGTGATAAAACCATCAGCACGTAAATTTGGACCTGTATAAGTAAAATAAAACCGAACGAAATTCCACAAGGTTATATAATAAGGAGAACACACAATGATAAAATTAAAACAAACTACTTACAATGTAACTATAAAAACAAGATCACTAGGCTGATACGGAACTTAGCTTAAGTATCAAAACAATTTAACACGAAACGGTCTGCGGATTGTTACATTAATAAAGTTTTTCTAGTTTAAAACACATTGCCTAATAACCAATGGTCACACGCGTAGTTCGGTTTAACTGGCCCTACGCTCAGCATTATTATTGTTGCATAGCGCTTGCTGTTGCCAAGCGCCTTTTGTACTTTAGTCGTCGACCGCTTTTGCATGCTACCCTCTTCTAATTATATTTAAGTAAAAAATATTGTTTTCTCAGTAAGTGATTTATGTAATCTTATGAGAAATAAATGTCTTAAACCATAAACCATAATAAAGGGTGAAAGACCACCTTAGAACACGGTCAGGCCAAAACTTGTATTCAATTTATAGGTAATTCTGATTCGAACTAAAACAACAAGAATCTGTTAAAATGCAAGAAGCGCTTCATGATTAAAACTGATATGTTCGAAGTATTATGAAACAGGGATAACAAATTATGGTTTTGATCGGTAAAAAAGGTCTAGGGATCTAATAACATTTATTGCCAAAATGAAACCGAATGAACAACCTTAGGTAGGTTAGGGGTGAGTTCGCGGACTCGGATTAGAATTTAATAAAATAAAAATCAACGAAATAGTAGCTGTCCTGTGAACATCCGTCGTCGCTTGCCGCCGTGTGAAGATGTAACCACGCAGCGTTCGTCGCAACTGTTGCAACGGGAAAAACCTGCGGGCGCTGCCGCAGACGTCAACCCGTTGCCAGCGAACTCGATGGCGAACCACACGCTGAACCCAGTCGTCCAAATCTTCAGTCGGGGCGATGAGTCGGAAGATATGGGGTAAGCGGAGGTGCTGCAAAGGACACCTTTACTCACAAAATTGAACGAAAAGGACGGAAGAAAGGCTTCCTTAGGATGGAGGGCTGTGAAGACTTATTCGGCAACAAAAACCAACTCACCCGCTATCCGGACACACAGAAGACAACAGCACTAAAACGTTCGGCCCACCATTGAGACTACGGCGTAATAGCTAAGGTCTTCACGTAACTTTACGACCGGACGCGGCACTCGAAGCTGGCTTCAGTTATAGAGAAACTTGGGATGACTAGAGATTATCCAATTTTTCTGGTGTATCAAGGCAAGAGTACGAGAATGAATGACATTCCCATAACAAGGAACGGATCTAACAAAAACGAATTCAAAATTCAAAACTGTCAGTAGAAATTACAAACTCTAACCGGTCAATGAACAAGTCCGCAATACCAAAAAGGCTGAGAAACGAAAAAGGCGAAATAAATAAACAATAAATAACGCGAACCAACGCGATTTGTAGCGGTAATGCTACACTACATAGGATCAACACTCAACAATCAACATTCCTAAATTTACTTATGAAGGTTGAAGACGTTCACTTCACCTCTATGGCCTGGTATTTTAAAATAAGAACTACGGAGAATAACATATCGTTGTCATGGTCTTGTACTCGTACGTCAGAACCTCTGAAGCTTTCGATATAAAAACATTATAGGGGTTCTTGTCTAGCTGTCATTTTGAAAACATCTGTCTATTTATTTCATTTTTTGTAAATTACTTTATCGTTGATTTTGGTTCGCAAATCCAGGGCAACTTTGTGAAGTAACCTCCAACACTGACGAAGAATATGCATCAAATAAAATATCAGTGAAAAGTTGATTCTGAATGAGCAAGCGGTCTAGAACACTCCAAGCCAATAAGCCATTGAAGTGGATGCCCGCCATCTTCAATGGTGTGCCGACTGGGACTGGAAGACGCCGACGACAATGACGATTCACCGTACAATTGCTTATATATACTTGACATTGGCAAAATTACATAACGTGTAGACGCCATTAAAAAAAAAAAAAAAACATTATAAATAAACAACCACTATAATATTTTAAATAAATGTATGAACGTATATTTCAAAGTTTAATTGAATAGCACTCCACCACCCCCACATTTGGTGGAGGTGCGCGCGGCGTTGGTTCCCCCGTGTTAAATAAAGTTACAATAGAAAGGGAAATGATCGCTGCATGGTCAGCAGCGGAAGAGAGGAGATGTGAGATGCATCTTTGAATAACATTAAACTTAGAGCACAGGCGCTCGCGTTCACAGTACAAGCATAAAGAAGTTTCAAGAAATTTTGTTTGTGTTATCGTGAACCGCGACGAGAGGAAGAAGTAGTGGAGCTGATCCTGAAGAGAAGAGAAGGATGGAGCAGTTGGACAACCAGGACAGTATTGTTTTTTACCACCCCCACACTACTCGTATGCGTTACAGCTCCTTTTTTTAACCGACTTCAAAAAAGGAGGAGGTTATACGTTCCACTGTATGTATTTTTTTTTTTTTATGTATGTTCACCGATTACTCCGTCAATTGTCGACCGATTCCAAAATTTTTTTTTTGGTTTGATAGAGTATACTTCCGAGGTGGTCCCATTGTCACCAAATCTGTATCTGATGAGGGAATCAGTGAGGAATTGAGGGAACTCCTCAAATATTGTAAGCAAACATATAGCGATTTTAGTATTTTTAGTAACAAGTCCAGCATTTGCATTCAGAAAGTATCATTTGGTGTAGTGGAACTGATGATGAAGACCACAGATGGCCACCGGAACTCCTCAATGGTACCGATTTCAAGGATGGCGATAAGATATCTCGATTAAGATAGTTGAGCGACTACCTACAACGAATAATATTTACTTGTTGAAATATGACTATGACTTTCCCGCGGCGTTGCTTGCGGCGCGCTTGATATAAGTTAAAGTTTCATTTCAACTAAGAAGTGGGACTACGTAACAGCGTATTATGATCACTAAAAAGTATAAAATAAAATAAATGTTTTAAAAAACAAAAAACCGCCTTCAAAAACGCAAAAAATAACTTCTTTAAAATTGTAGGCACCTAATAGGTTAGTCCAACTGAAGTCGGCGACCACAACATTTTCAACAAAAAGCCGACATCAGTTGGACTAACCTATTAGGTGCCTACAATTTTAAAGAAGTTATTTTTTGCGTTTTTGAAGGCGGTTTTTTGTTTTTTAAAACATTTATTTCCTTTTATATATATTTTTTATGCCATATTTTAAAATGTAGCACCTATTTCTACAACAAGTGCAGTGGGAAATGTTCATCGTTTCAAGTAGTTTTCAATAGAATAGGTGTCAAGCAAGCCAAACTACTATCTCTGAAGCTGTTCACGTGTAACCTTTAACACAACTGGGGGCTGACAGCTAGGGCATGCTTCTATAATGTGCACACTAGTGCACAGAATATATTTTCGTAACAGCTCTTTACAATTCTTTATTACAATTTTAGTTTTACCTATAGATAAACTGTTTTACACAATCAATTTCACGGAAACTTGACTTTTTAATCTTTCCGCGAGAAAATTAATGGAAAAACTTGGATTGCCTTTTAAGCTCAAAATGTAATAATAATAACCTCAGTGCTGGCTGTAGAGCGATGAAATGGCTACGAAAACCGAAGTTCTCATTTTAATAACTGTAAGAGTTTTTTTTAATATTAAAACTATATTAGTATTTCTTTGTTATTTGAGGATAACGGAATCTCGAATTATTATTCTACAAAAATTCGAAACCTTTAGTGCGAGTATCGAAATTCGCTTCAAAGAATCATTTCATCTTCTGGGTGGCCCAATTTACAGCAAAGCATTCATAAACTATTTTTATTAACTAAAAAATAATTCGTTTTATGAATTCTGATCGTAATCTTCAATTACACTCTCACTTGGCCATTATCATTGTACGGTTTGGCCTTTTTGTCCCTAAATTTACTTGTGCTATGCGTTACGGCTCCTTTTTTAACCAACTTCAAAAAAAGGAGGAGGTTCTCAATTCGTCCGTATTTTTTTTATTTTTTTTAATGTTTGTTACCTCAGAACTTTCGACTGGGTGAACCGATTTTGATGATTCTTTTTTTATTTGAAAGCTGGTGCTTCCCGATTGGTCCCATTCTTATCAAAATGAAGATCTGATGGTGGAATCCACGAGGAATCGACGGAACTCTTCAAAATTTATAGGCACACCTATAGCGATTTTGGTATTTTTCATTGTAACTCGTGTATTTGGTCTTGGAAAGCACTATTTGGTGAAGTAGAACTGATGATGAAGACCACAAATGGCCACCGGAACTCCTAAACGGTATATATTTCGAAGGTGGCGACAAGATATTTCGATTAAGATAGTTGAGCGACTATGACGAAGCATATTTAGTTTTAAATATATGACTATGACTTTCCCGCGGCGTTGCTTGCGGCGAGATTGAAATGTTCTATTGTTTCTTATTAATTGAGAAGTGGGAGAATAACAGCATAATTATAATCACTAAAAAGTATAAAATAAAAAAAAGGTTATAAAAAAAAGTCTGCTTTTGGTTAAAATATTGTTGGACGCCGACTTAAGTTGGACTGACCTATTTACCTACCATTTTAAAGAAGTTCTTTTTTGCTTTTTGAAGGCGGGTCTTTGTTTTTTTTAAACTTTTTATTTTCCTTTTCCAACCAAGTTATTCATGACCACATTAAAAAATGTATTAAGATAACCTCGATAGTAGGTTTCGACAGTTGGAATTCGCCGAATTTCCAGTAAAGCTCTTTCAGATTTTTTGCCCTTAGCGTATTATTGCTTGCGTAACTTTCTTCATCCATCACTGAGGATTTCGAGGTAACGTTCTTGTCCCAGGTCAAATATGCATGAAAGATTCCCTGCCCAGACCTTCCTACATGGAAAGAGTGTCAAAAGTTTTGGAACGTCGTTTGCAACGTTGTCGGGTCTATCTTGACAATTGTTTAGCTAGCAAGGCCTGCGTCATTCTCGTAACCAACTCATTTTACAACTTTACGGATGAATGGGGAATATTCATGATTTTTTTCACAGCTTCAATAAAAGCTGATTTATGTAACAAACAAGCAAGAAAAATCATTTTTTGAATAGCTATAAAAATAACCAAGATATATGCCGACAAAGGTTTGTTCCTATCTCTTTCTAGCAAAGCAGTATTTTACGTGGAGTTTATATGGCCGACCCGTTACAATGACGTCACAGTGCACTTCGGATCTCTCTCTCTCTAATTAGCAGTTTAAAATGCTTGTACGAGTATCATCCGTATTTTTTGACCGATTTTAATTTCGCTTTTGGTGATCGATCGAAAAATAGGCAAACATCGCAAACCCGCATGTAACTACGATTTTTTTATAATTATGTCGTGCTCGAAAAATGTTGGCACTTGATTCAGTTTTTTCGAAAATTCTCTTAGAAAGCATTTTTTAAGTATCTTTGATTTTACTTTAATACGGATGCCTCCCATATTTTTTCCCTAGGTTTTGACGGCAGGTGCGGCCACTGCAGCGGCTGAATCGGCCAAATGCCGCAAAAACATGCATATAGGTACAGCATATAATTGCACCTTTTGCCGTTACAACTCTTGGCTTCTTTTTCCACATCAAAAATAAGCCCATCCGTGCCTTAGGTGATCATAAGGCTGCCTAACCCTGCCCAACAGCTAGAAATAGCTGAACATTTATTTGTCAGTTTCCGAGAAGCGACTCTGGCAGTACTCGTAATTTAGGCGACATTTGTACATGATTGTCACTTACATTAAGTTAGTATTATGTTAGGTAGGTACTTTATAGCTTTTCTAAACATTTTACAAAATAAAAAATAACAATTGTTATCACAATAATATTATAAATGTGAAAGTTAGTAAGAATGTGAGTGATGTTAGTATGTTTGTACTCCTTCACGCTGAAACAGATAGGCGGTTTTGAAGTTTGGAGTCAGTTAAGTTGTTAACATCGTTTGGTGAAATTGGTACTTAACCTAGGATGTTTACCTTTAATCGTGGCATGTTCGTTCAGCGATGACGAAGTCGCGGGCAGTAGCTTGTTTATACCTATACCTACTTATGAATATGGGAAAAAAAATGTTTATTGTGGAACCAATTTAGAACTTTATTTTGCTATGTCCACGTCACTCTTTCTCAAAAACGATTACTCATGAAGGTGTTTTTTTAATTATTTATTTATTTTGATATCTCTCGCATACTAACCAATAACAGGCCGGACGCAGTCCGCTCCGTAACCTAGAAAATGTGCGGCCTGGCACGCGCGGCTAACAGTTGCGTGTCACGCGCGCGCTCGGTTCGTCCTGACGCGCCGTATGCTGGTAAAGTACCTAATTCGAGTTTTTATTTGAGTTGGTACCTATGGCCACTCGAAAAGCGAAAAGCAGGTGCTTAAGAGAGGTATATTATTTATTTCATTAACGACCCGTCCGCAGCTTCGCAATTTACGACCTTTTCGCATCAAAAATCAATTACCTACCGACTTACCTTAAAGAGCGTTCAGTGCAATTAGATCTCCCAGTACTAGTGAGTGCCTGCTAATGGAAGGTCAGCATATACTGTTTATCAATTGAACATTTACGACATCGTCGATAAAAGAGAAATATTGAAAATGACAAAATTTCTCTTTGCCTCTCGTTTATTAGGGCTTGTTTACGCAGACGCGGAACGTCACGCGTGGCGTGCGGCTTAGCGTCGCGCGGTGCGTCGGGCGTTTTTTCCGTTTACAGAGACGCGGCGCGTGCAGCGGACCGCGTCATCACACGCGCAAACACAAACATATGGCAATGTACGGTGTTGTTTATGAAGATTCGGGGCGTGATGCGGCGCGTGGTGCGGGGCGTAGAGAGTAGTAGCGATGCCCGCCGCTGCATCCGCGGCGGACTCTCGAGCGTGTAGCGGAGCGCGCGGCGGAGCACGCGGTGGGTAGACTGTCAGAAGGTTCCGTCGCGGGCGCCGCCGCGGGCCACGCCGCGGGCCCCACTACACGCTCCAAATTCCGCCGCGGATGCAGCGGCGAGCACCGCTACTCTCGACGCCCCGCACCACGCGCCTCATCACACTCCGCATCTTCATAAACAACACCGTACATTGCCATATGTTTGTGTTTGCGCGTGTGATGACGCGGTCCGCTGCACGCGCCGCCTCTCTGTAAACAGAAAAAACGCCCAACGCGCCGCGCAACGCCAAGCCGCACGCCACGCGCGACGCTCCGCGTCTCCGTAAACAAGCCCTTAATATTCGCGTGCTCCCGTGTCGCATGTTTGTATTTTAAATAGAAATAAATAAAACAGAAAATAGTAGGCAGTAGGCTAATTTAGCTAAGTTTCAAAGAAGGTCACGTTATGTTCATAATTTTTCTCGACGTTAGATCTTCTTCTTCTTCGTCGTTTACACTCTTGACAGAGTGGTCGTGGTCATCATATCAGGCGCTGGTGGCAAGCTTCACAACTCAACACCACTCCTCTCTGACAGTTGCTTTCCTCGTGCATTGGTGTAACAAGCTATCAACAGCAGCTTTAATTTGATCTGTCCATCTCATAGGGGATCTGCCTCTAGGCCGGGTGCCTTCAACTCTTCCTTGGATCACAAGTCGCTCATTGGATACCTCCCCCTACGGCATACGTGGCCAAAAAATGTGAGGATACGAGACTTTACTATATATGATAGACGCTGCTTGATGCCGAGTTATTCGAGTATCGGCTCGTTGAAACGGAATTCAGTCCATGAGACCCGCAGTACACGTAGTACCTGATGTTCTGACCAGCAATCTGCTCCCGGTAGCGTATGAGTGAGTATTCTTGATTAAAGTTTTCCCCCGTCTCCAATCAAGATGTAATCAATCTGGTTACGATACTTGCCATCTCGTAATATCCAGGTACAGAATATAATAGAATAGAATTGGATGAGGCGTTCCCCTCGTTCACAGCTTTCTCCCAGACCAAATGTTCCCGCACATTGGCTTAGCTGATGAGCATCTGCTCCCATCTTTGTATTAAAATCACCCAAGATGATCAGAACCTCTTCTATTGGCCATCTTTTCTATGGTAGCGTCTAATTCTCTGTAGAACCTCTCTATTACGCTATCATTTGCAGTACTAGTGGGTGAATAAACCTGAATGAAGTTTAGGTTCATCGGCGTCGCTTTAATTTTTAGGGTTCCGTAGTCAAACTAGGAACCCTTATAGTTTCGCCCATTCTGGCCTCGAATGTCCATTTCCCCGTACGTCCAGTCTCCGTAAGTCCATTTCCCCGAACGTCCAGTCCCCATAAGTCCATTTCCCCGAACGTCCAGTCCCCGTAAGTCCATTTCCCCGAACGTCCAATTCCCCGAACGTCCAGTCCCCGTAAGTCCATTTCCCCGAACGTCCATTTCCCCGAACGTCCAGTCCTCGTAAGTCCATTTCCCCGAACGTCCAGTCCCCGTATGTCTAATGGCCCCAAAAGGTCCAGTCCTCGTATGTCCATTGCCCCGAACGTCCACACCCCGTCCCCCCCCGTCCAATTCATAAGGTTCCGCCCGGAGGTTCAATTAGGCTTTAGGCCAATCAGGGTAAGGGATCTGCAAATCCCTAACCGTTACACTAATTAACCTTACGATCGCTCATTTATTTGTCCAATTATCCAAATGTGCAGACAATCAATATGATTTATTTGCCATTACGGCAATTAAATCATATTGATTACCGTTATCGAGACAAAATAGGTACAAAGTTAGTTGAATACAACAGGAGAAATAATTTTCCTTCGTTAATTTTTGCCGTAAACAAAAACCAATATGGAAAATAATTAACTTGGAATTTACCATCGCGAAAAAATCATATCGGATTAAAAGAAACGGTCATTCAATAATAAGGCAACAACTTATCCCGAACGACTATACCTACTTTTATTGTCGTCAAATTGGTACTAATGTAAATGTTTTTACAAAACGCGGATGAAGTCGCGGGTGTAACTAGTAGTACATATTAAATATTCAAGCAGAAACCGCGTGTAAGGAGTTAGACTATCTGATAAGGCCACTTATAACACTGGCTAGACACTTATGTCATTCCTTCCTCTGATCGAATACATACTTCAATGTTACGTCTATTGGTATCATTCTTGGCAATCGATGTACGTAAAATGGGAGACCTAAAATTTATATCAAGCAGAAAAGGAAAAAGAATATGTTGTTATGAAGGCCATGAGTATAATTTAAGCGTTACCAACAAAAAAAGTAATACTACATTATGGCGATGCACTAATCGCACGATTTGTACGGCCACAATCACTTTAAGTTGTGACGACCATGTTTTACGTCAAAAAGAACATGTATGCTTTCCCGATGAAGCTCAAAATAAAATAAATATGGTGTTGAATAAAATAAAAAAGGACGTCTGCCAAAACTTGGAACCGATTCAAAGTATATACGAGAATAATTTTCAAGAATTTTTAAACGATAAAGAAAATAAAAAAATGGGACCATTCATACCGCCATTCTCGGCATATAAAAATTCATGTTATGCTGCTCGAAAAAGTTTCTTTCCGCAGATAGACTCACGTTCAAGAACCCCGAGGACGTAAGATTATCTGAAAGTTTTGTTGAGGATTTCCTCGTATGCGAAGACGGACATGAAGAAAAAATCTTAATATTCGCCTCACCTTTGTGTCAAAATTTAATAAAAAATAAAAAAGGGTCATACCTAGCTGATGGCACATTCAAAAGTGCACCGAGCCCGTTGCACTTTTGAATGTGCCATCGCGTACAAATGTACACTTTACACTTAAGAAGCAAATCCAATATAGACACTAATAATGTGTTTCCCGTAGTGTATGGATTGCTCCCAAATAAAAAGGAAGAAACATACTACCGATTTTTTAAGTTGCTAAAAGAAAAGCTTGGTCTGTGCATAACGGAGTTCAAATGCGATTACGAGCAGGCATAAATTAATGCCGTGCATACAGTGTTTCCACAGGTTCAACTTGCTGGCTGTTGGTACCATTTCAGCAGAGCGATTTGGAAAAAGTCTAGGAAGCTTAAACTAAATAAAACAAAAGACGGTCGAATGATGACCAGAATGGCATCCCTTCTGCCATTGCTCCCTGCAGATAAAATTATTGAAGCATGGGCATCGATAAAAGATTGCACACCGCAAACTACAATAGTAAAAAAGTTTCAAAGATATTTTATCAAGCAGTGGATAAGAAAAATAACACCGGAACGTATACGAGTAAGTTGTGCGGATGCGAAAATAAATAGAACGAATAACGCATTAGAAGGTTGGCACCATCGTATCAACATGAAATTACCACAGACCCCGAACATTTACTTCTTCATACAATGTATGAAAAGAGAGGCAGCATTCTATGATTTGAAAATTTCGCAAACTATATACGAGGCACCAAAAAAAAATAGAAGACCTATGGACATAAAGTTTGACCGCCAATACATAAAATTTTTAAATAAAATGACTGACAATGCATGGCAGCCTATAAAATTCTTAAAAAAAATTATTCATTTACGTCTTGTTTTTAATCTCAAAAAGAAAACTTATAGAGGGAGGAAATAAAATATAATATGATGTCATTGATTAAACTGTACCAGATAAGTGTGAATTTTGGGTAGTTTTTTTACAATTATAAGGAGAAATATATTTTAATATATGTAACGTAACAGGTACCCAAATATATGTATTATGCAGTTTATAATTGAATTTTATTAAGTAACACTTATTAAAGCAGAGCCCAACTAGCAAACCATTGTTTTTACCACGTCAGTGGCAAACAACTAAATAAATTTGCTTGTTGGGAGGTGAATTGAGTAATTTCCAGTGAGTCTCACTAATGCCACTGATATTGAGCTCGCATCTAGTTAACTTCCTCTCTAAGATCTTTAACTTCCCGGGTTGAAGTAGACCGCGAACATTCCAATTCCTTATCTTTTGGATTTGCCGCATCTTTATGAGGTTTCCAGTAGCATGTATTCCGTGTGTCCGTGTGTGTGTAAAGTGCGACTTTAAGAGATATCTTAATTACAACTAATTAACCTAATAACTCCTGTTAAAATGCATGTTTGCGTAAACCTCTTTAATGACGGTAATTAACTAATTTATCAATGAAAAACATTAAAATAGGGTAGATTAATATATTTATATTCATTTTCGGCTGTCACATCAAGAAAGTAACATCGATTTTAAACATGTCTACTTTCAGCATTTCCAATAAGGAATTACTTGACATTTTGCTTTTAAGCGGTCGGGAAGTGCACAAGTGTCTCGAAAATATCAAAACCAAGTACCCTGCTCTGCTCTGCTGATTTGGAGCAAGTTTATCGTTACCTAGGCCGGCATTTCATACCTGCGTTTTCAAAGAAGTGGAAGCAATCGGCCAGAAATAAGGCTAAGTATTGCAATAAAAATGAAGCCTGGTTGCAGCTGGCATTTACTATGCCGGCATCTTTGTCAGCAGCAGAGAGTCCAGAAGAGGAAGAAGGCGAGCCTGGACCTTCGAAGCCGTCACGAATAGGACGTCCAGAAAAATCCTTTCAGGAATGCTGCGACCGCACAAAGCGCTACAAAGTGAGGACTTTATGTGACAATTACCCTCAAGAGATGAATATGAAGGCTGCTAGCCATCGGGAAGAAGACAAATTAGACCCCACCAAGTATTCGCCAGAGCAAGCAGTGGCATTGTTTTTGGATGCCTCTTTGTCAAATCATCAATACGAGCTTATAAAATAAGCGACGAAGGACTTGGGGTGCATAATAATTTACGCAGTAACTAAATTTGATAGGAGTGAAATTTGTGTGACTTTAGTTTATACATGAAAGTGTAATATACAGCGACAAAGTTCTTCGCAGCGCGGCGGACGCCGGGAGTAAGTATTAATAGGAGGGGCAAAGACCACTCGCGCTCATTGAACGAAAAACTTTGTCCTTATTGCTTTGTTTGAAATATTGTCAATACAAAATTATGATAAAATAACTGCAAGCCATCATTCTTTTTGTTGCATCGTAAAAACAGTAAAACACAAGCGTCAAATTTGGTATGATTATACAAACCCAAAAAAACATACAAGTACTGAAAACCGGTCAAGTGTGATTCAGACTCGCGCATTGAGGGTATTTTTTCGACTACGCATAACATAACATATAACATTAACACATACATTATACACACATTATTAACAAACAACAAACAAACAAACAAACAAACATTATTAACGTTATGCATTTTGGCATAACATTTAGTGTCTGAAACTTTTTTAGCATAACAGACTTGGCATAATCGGTTTTCGCCGAATGGTAATGTGGCAGAAACCTTATTTAGCATAATTTAAGATAACATCCCGAATATGAGTTATTTATTATTATGACCGATGATTTATACGCACAATTGACAACATTTCAAAATAAAAAGCATTTTTGTTTTTTCGCGTTTATAATAGCTGGTTAAAAATGAGACTACCCGTGTTTCTCGGTTTTTCTTTATTTAACTTAAATTCGTCATTAATAATTGATTAAAGAAATAGTCATTAAAAAAGACCGTATATACCAAGTTAGGAATACTGATGTGATCTTAGCATGATATAAAATAAAAAAAGTAAAAGACAGAACTGACTGTCATGTCACGTCACTTGTCAACAATAACAACTGTAACAACATAAATTCGTCGACTTTGGGCAGATTGCAGCTATCCGCTTTTACAAATCCGTTAGTCACTTTCATTTTAAATAGCTTATGTCAAAACAATAATATTACGAGAATCGAAAGCGTGTCGTTAGAATCAAGTAATCCGTCAGACAGATAAAAAATTGACATGACAGTTGTATATTTTTTCAATTCCTATAGTAATAAATTGACTAAGGGCACATAAGTGTATTCCTAATAATCACAATCCAAACTTTTTTTTACTGTTTTTCCTAAATATAAAAAAAAACTACTGCATAAAAAAATCCAAAAATATTTTTACTTTAATCAGCAGTGTAAAATCTACAAACGGTATTTTAATTTACTACCTTGGCACATATGAATTGTTGTCAATTCTGTTTAGCATATTTTTTTCAGCATATTATCGATTTTCCGAAACTAACTTGGTATACCTAAAACATCGAAATATAATAAGTATGGAAGAGAAACTGACGCTCAAAATCTGCCCCACTGACCTAGTGCTAGCGGGGGTGGAGCTAATGCTGAGTGTCAAACTGTCTATCAGTCGACTGTCTGGCGTAGTGTCAAACAGTTGTTTATAATTCCAACGAAAAAAAACGATTATAATAATTACCGGCTTTAAATAATGCTGCAAAAATGCCAACTTGCATTGTAAATTGGTGCAGGACCCACACAGATGCAAAGCAAAGCGATATTCATTTTCATTAGTAAGTGATTGAAATTTAAATATTCCCATACCTACTAAAACGTTATGGCCAGGGTTATGCAATTTATCTTTAAAAATTGTGATTAGGGAATATGCTTGGATTTTTTAAATCGCATTTCTCAACAAAATATGAAAATACCGTAAAAGAGATCACTAAAAGTGAAATTAAAATTAAAATCGGTCAAGAAATACAGGTGATACAAGCATTTTAAAATGCTAATTAGACAGAGAGATCCGGAGTGCACCGGTGACGTCATTGTGCAGTTCGGCCATATACTCCACGTAAAATGCTGTTTTGCTAAAAAGAGAAAGGAAAAAAAAATTGATGGCTTATATCTTGGTTATTTTTATAGCTATTCAAAAAATGTTTCTTCTCACCTGTTTGTAACATGAATCAGCTTGTATTGAAGCTGTAAAAAAAACCATGCATATTCCCTATTACAAGCAACTACTTCGAATGAATGGGAAATAAAATACATATCTTCAACTGTAGAATAGAAACAATGCCAATCGGATTATTGTGATGTCTTCATATTACTACTTGTATAAAGCTTATTTTGTCATGTTTTTAGGGTTCCGTACCTCAAAAGGAAAAAAGGAACCCTTATAGGATCATTCGTGCATCTGTCTGTCTGTCTGTCCGTCTGTCACAGCCAATTTGCTCCAAAACTACTGGACCGTTCGAGTTGAAATTTGGTACACATATGTAAGTCAATGACCCAAAGACGGACGCGTAACGTAAATAAATGAATTTTGGACAAGGGGGCCACTTTTGGGGGGTTAAAAAGGTTTTTTTTTTTTTAAAGTTTTGCAAACCTTATTGTGTGACATGTCAAATGAAAGGGCCTGTTGTGAGCATCTCAAATAATATTAATATAAACAGTGTTTAAGTTATTTAAGAAAATAGGCGAAAATTAACCATTCCCGTTTTATAACTTTAACATAAACAGTTTTGAAGTTATTTAAGGAAATACGCAAAAAAATCCTACCTATGTTACTTTGAATACTGAAACTTGTTATAGGATTTCTTGTAATGTATAGGTGAAGAATTATTTTCCGTATTTTTTTCAAAAAGTTTCAGAGATAAGGGAGGGGGGTGGTCGATTTTTGCGTATTTTCTTAAATAACTTCGAAACTGTTTATGTTAATGTTATAACACAAATATATTTGAGATGCTCACAACAAGCCCTTTAATTTGATTAGTCACACAATAAGGTTTGCGGAACTTTTTTTTTAAATTTCCTAATTTATTCCCCAAAAGTAGCCCCCTTGTTCCAAATTCATTTATTTACGTTAAGCATCCGTCTTTGAGTCACCGACTTACATATTTGTACCAAATTTCAACTCGATTGCTCCAGTAGTTTTAGAGCAAATCTGCTGTGACAGATGGACAGATAGACAGACAGACTAACAGACAGGCATATGGTATGGAGACGGAACCCTCTCCACGCGAGTCAAACTCGCACTTGGCCGGTTTTTTCAGAAGCATCAAATAGGCTGTAGCATCCAAAGCGTCAACTATATAATTATGATATTGTCACGTATCTTTATGCCTATAAGAATAAAGATGTGTGGCGATATATTTGGCACTTTGGAGGCTAAAGACTATTTGATGCTGACTGTAAATATATATTCTTATATACAGTTATAAAAGAATATATATAACTGTATAATAGTGTAATATAAGAATGTTAAATGATTCAAGGAGAATATTCAGTAAGTATGTCAAAACACTACTATAAAAAATATATAATTCATTATTCATTTACTGTGTTATTTTTGTATTAACCCATCCATCAAATGTTGAAATACTTGGCCGCGTTCAAGTAAATCTTATGAAAAAAACATTGACAAATAAAATTCTTGTGTCAGAGAGCTTGTAACCAATTGCAGAGCTTCGTCTTCCAAACGGTATAAACCTCACTGAAGTTACTGTCTACTCAAACGTTAATATATGACATAAATGACTTCAAACCTTAACTCAATTAATATTTAGTTGATTATCGAAACCACTCTATAAATTTAATTTTCTTTTTTTTACCTTTTCATTTCAAAAAGTGGGTGTTTTGGTGCGGATTTGGCAGTCAGTTTTGTTTGAGATTACCCTTCCATACTTATTATATTTCGATGTCCTAAAAACTTAAATGCTACCAGAACTAGGTTAGGTTAGAACTGTGACCATAGCAAAAACGACCTGATACCAGAAAAATAGGTTAGGTTAGGTTAGAATTGTGTCCTTATCAAAAACTAATTGCTACGTTAGTTTTTCACGTTCTTCGCTAATTCAGTGAAATAATATTATGACAAAACAAATTTCTGTAGAGATAATTTTCGGCAAAACCATTTGATGCCCATTTAATTTATGCATAGATATTATTTGGAGCATGAAAAATATGACCGAATATTATTCGGACTAACGTAATTCTGCGTAATCAAACTATGCGAATTTAGATTCTGCGATATCAGTTTATACACAAAGCCTAATATGGCTATTTATCCATATAATCTATTTAGAATATGCCACAAAAAAATATTACTACTAAGAAAATTATGCCGCAGCAGGGTGAACCGTGCGCTGGATGTACCTATTTACATCCTATCCTACATATATTATTAATGCGAAAGTTTATGCGTTCGTCAGTTTGTTACTTCTTCACTAAAACGGATGGATGAATTTCGTTGGACACATTTTGGAATAGAGTTTGCTTATACAACACTGGATTAACACATAGGCCACCTTGAATCCCGAAAATAAATCACTGGTCCCGTGGGATGGCAAAATTACAAATTCTACGCAGACGAAGTCGCGGGCAGAACTAGTAAAGTATAGTATTTTAAACTCTGACGGTATTGGAGGACCATTTTGCGACGGATTGTAGGTCGTGTACATTTTTAAACTAATGGCAACGAAACTCCAGGTTAACAATATTTGGCTCTCATAATTTCTAGGGACATATTGAAAGAGTATGAAATTAAGTAAAGAAATATGTTTTAGATCGTTACACAAAGCAGTGCAGTTTCAATATGGGAACAAATGAATACTCTAAGAACAACCAATTTTACTGAAATCTTGCCGCAAGATAGAGCCTCCGATAGCAAAATGGTATATTTGCGAAATGCTCGAAGGACAAATCAACCTATGTACGATGATGAGTTCGAATACGACGTGCCCTCAGTAAGTTGTGTTACAAGAAGAACTACTTGTAATTAGGATCTCGATTATCTATGTCTTTGCACTGATATTTAATTGGTACAGTCAAGGGCACCAATATGTATACACCACAAGTCTCAAAAAATTGTAAACAGACCTTATTTATTACTATGGCAATAAGTTTTATGTGTACATTTTTGCACCTTTGTGCGAAAATTTATTTTTACCCTTGACTGTACCTGTATCGGTTCGCTGTTCCGATACTCAGATAAAACAAAATCAATTCTACTAACGTTTGTTTTGTTTTGCCTTTTAATAATTTCGACAATGGAAAGACAGAACCCCTAAAGCATAACTTATTAAAAAACAATTCACCTTTCATATAAATTATACAGCGATACTGAGCTGCCGTACATTAGGCCATTAGTGGCGACCACAGCGAAGGCACTTATGGTCACCACTAGCTGCGGACGAGTTTTTTCACACATTTTGCATTGGCGCAAACCGAGCGATGGAGTGGCCGTGTCCGAGCCTGAAGATGCGGGAGTCGTCCGCGCTCGCTACTAGTGGCGGCGTTTTCTCGCTCGGCTCGTGGCCAGCGTGGCGGCACCAGTGGCCGCAGTTAGTGGCTGCATCTAGTGGCTCAGCTGAACCACTAGTGGTCACGTCTAGTGGCGGCGGCTAGTGGCCGTAATGTGCGGTCGCCCTTACTATAAACGCGTACGTACAGTCAACCAATTTGATTCCTAGCCCACTATGGACTATGTTAAAGTGACGTTGACAACCAAAACGTAAGAGGCTTCCTATGATTTGTTTTACAACGTCACCTTGACAAAGTACATAGTGGCCTAGACATCAAATTGGTTGACTGCGTGCGTAGGCGTAGTTATGTTATCTCAAAATTTGGTGCGGTTAATCAATATTTCGAATTTGTGCAACAAAGTACCTACCACTTATTAAAGCAAAAAAATAAAGGTTGAGCTGTTTTTCTTCCAAATGTGCTAATTTTCCGAAATGTTAGAATAGACACAAAATGAAATATTTTGCTATTTAGGATTTTTAAATAATTCAGGATTTTTTAAATAGCAAAATATACCTGTCATACCCAGGGATTTTATTACTACAACGTTTCACCTATATTAATCAAATTGCAACAGGGCGCATGAACGCATTAACTTTTAAAAAAAAACATACTTACTTAAGGTATGTTCATTCTTACTAGTCCTATACAGGGTGCCTGGAAAACCTTTGGAGATATTTGGCGCGGTAATAGATCGGACGATTCTGATCACGAGTGTATGGTTCATTTTTGTTTCTGTTAATGTAAAAAAAAAAGTTTCATTATATTCATTTTGTTACTTGATGTATCGCAGCCGATATCTTGACCTTGACATTTTGATGTTCATACTACTACAAACGTTCGTAGTAACTAACATCAAAACTCCAAGTTCAAGGTCAATGACCTGAGACCTAAACAAACAGTTCACCCCATGTAAACAAAAATCAAGTTAACATTTAAAAAAAAAAGATAATTTTTAGTGAAACTTACTGTATTTTCATTTTTGCAATTGGAACACTAGCTGGTTTTAAATGTAAATTCACTAGATCTCTTGTTCATGCTTTGCCAAGAGTGATTATAACGTCCGTCTTTTCGAGATCTAACCATTTACCAATGTTTTCTGCTCTAAAGTGGCTCATATAAATGGTTTACAGCTAAAATAATTACGACTTGAATATTTGAAAATAACATAATTTAACAATGACATCTAATGACAGCCGTAAATTCATAGACTTCTAAAAGTTCGGATAGACGATGGATATAAAGGTTGTCGCATAATTCATTACAATTTATGATGATGTCACACTTACCATAGAGAAACAAATTTACCAACCTTTCGCAGGCCATGGAATCGATAAACTTACGTAGTACCTACAGCACGATAGTTCTTAGAAGGTGCTTCGGGTTTGTACTTCTCTCTCACTTGCTTTTAATAAGAGCGTAGGTATGGGATCGAGAGACAAGTTCAAACACGAAGCACCTTCTAAGTGCTCACACAAACAGGTTATATCAACATCCTTAGTATCCGCGGCGTTTTTTTTAAGTGTTTTTAGCCAGGATCTGGCATTGTTCTTTGGTAACATGATTCAATTTTTGCCCGAAACCTTCTGATTAATAAGCTATTCCTTCCAACTAAATAACCACCATTAACTGCCGCAGTCAGAAACGTCAATTAAATTTAATGCTTGTTTAGTGAAGTGTTGTCTTACAAAGCGACACAAAAAAGAGTAGAAATTAAATGAGGGCGCCACTTTCTACGTAACTGTCACATTTTTGACGTAAAATGCGTAAACATGGCAACAATTTAGTATGGATTTTTTTTAGTTCCATTTTATTTAATTTCTACTTTTTTTTGTCGCACTCAGTAACGTCAATTAAGTTTAATGCTTGTTTAGTAACGTGTTGTCTTATTCTATTGCTATAGCAAACAAAATGACAGACGCAACTTTAATCAAGCACTAAATTTAATTGACGTCTCTGAGTAAATGATGGTTGCTACTTAAGAATACTGAAGTGTCACCACGTTGATCTCTTCTTACGAAGTTATCCTAAAAGGGGTGATAGACGGGCGAGTAAGTACGCCGTACTTTCATGAAATTTGGGCATTTTCACGAAAAAGTGTACCCAATTAAGGACTGAAATTAAGGAACTTTAACTTTGTCAGTTTTGTGACGAAAATTAGCTACACATTGACGGCCGCCAAAACTGACAAAGTTAAACTTCCTTAATTTCAGTCCTTATTGGGTACACTTTTTTTGTGTAAATACCCAAGTACGGCGTACGTATTCGCTCGTCTTCACCCCTTTATGTTTTTCTTTCTTCTAGGATACGAATATCTTTCAACAAGTTCAATAACGCGTATGATGCCAGCTTTAAATGTAATTCTGATAAAACGTAACGTGTTCCTAGGGCCGATTTTATTTTTACAAAAGAAACCTAAACCTATTTTCACAAAGAGCTTTCAGTGGTACAAGATTTAAAAAAATACTACTTATGTTAAACTGTCAAAGCACAATCACAAATTAATGATCGTTTTATTATTGTGTTTTTATTTGTATAGTCCCTGGACAGTGGTACAAATCAATAAAATAAATTCATGATTCATTATCGTTAAAGAAGTTTGATGTAAGTACGTGTAAAACTGCTATTTTAGCTGTGAAAGAATTAGAAGAGTGCGTGTAAAAATCGTAATCGTAAGTTTCATTTTTAAATTACTTCACATAATAGCCCTTATTAGGGACAGTCTTATCATTCACATTACAGAATAATGTGTCAGTTTTCTAAACACCATGGAGCTTTTGACCTTGATTAGAAACATTGTTGATAAGGAACAATTTGTTTATTTACATTATGTTGTGACACATGTTATGAATGAAGTAGTTAAGATGGGGCACAGTGATAGCATCGTCAGGAAAGGCGATGATAAATTAGCCTGTAACTCAGTCAAATATTAACTTTAAAAAAGTTATCAATATAGGGATGATCCAAATCATCCACCCTATCTACTGTTAAAATTTCTCCAAAGATTTTCCAAACACCCTGTATAGTAAACAACTTTCTAACCTGAAAATGAACCTTTTTGGGCTAAAACAGCTCTTTTATCGTAAAAAAAGTAAACTGAGTAAACATTTTGGAATCACTTAGTCTGTGATTGCTTTAGTTTGATTAAAATAGCTGTTTTAGCCAAAGAAGGTTAATTTTGAGGTTAGAAAGTTTGAAAGTGGTCCGAAATGTCACGTTGTATGTCCGTTTTTGTGGTTTGTATAAAATATTATAAAAGTTAAAACCTCTCCAACTTTTTTTTTCTTGTCAGTAGGTACAATTTAGATACGAGTACCTAATATGTAAAATGTATTTGTTACAAATTAACTATTATTCTTACGACTAAGTTAATATAATAATGAGCCCATTTCTCTTTTGAGTTATGTGATATACATGTTCATAATTAGATGAGGTTTTTCAAGAGGTTTAACACTAGGGCACCAATATTTATTGTACAAACTCATGATAACATTAAAAATGGAATCCCTTATCAATAAATTGTACGTGATTGTGTTCAGCAAACCTACTCTAGAAACAAGGGTCATGCAGGAAGTGTGATATTGGTCAAATAGTCAAATGCTTAAAATACTCGGAAATAGTAAATATAGTAGGTATTGCGATTGTTTGTTAATGTTAAAAATAATGAATGGTCAATTGCTTAAAATAATCGGAAATAGTAAATATAGTATTGCGATTGTTTGATACAATTATGTTTGAATGACGTTTGCCTATTATTACTTTGAAAACAGACCATAGATAATAAAAAGACCTCTTCCAAAATAACTCCGCCGTTTTTTCGTAGTAAGTAGGCGAGGTTACTTTTATTTCATAAATTATTTTAAATAATAATGACACTTTTAATCATGAATTGCTTTAAATTATAAAAGGCTATTCTTCGGACTAAAAATGTAAAAGCGGGCGGTTATTTTGTTGAGGTGTATCCCAATTGCAACTACATGTTTTCAAAAAAAATATAAAAAAAAATCTAAATAATTTCCAGTGTTTACTTAAACTTACGCATAACGTTTATTTAAAAGTGTACCAAAAAGTGTTATTCTTAATAAACTGACCCTACTTTTATCTTAACAGAGACGGGTTTTCGTGTTCAACCGATATGAAGGAGGGACGGTCCTGGGCGTGCCCTCGAGGATGTCCCATCTACCCGCTGCTGAACCCATTTTACCAGGCCATACACTAATAAGGCCTTCACTTGGTATGCTTAGGTCCGCAATAAAGTTCCCACATAGAGAAAACGAAAACGGAGAGGGGGTGTATGGCAATACTAATAATCTAGGGCTAAGGCAAGTAATTAAAATACATAAACTCAAACTTATTTCAAGTAAAAAAAGGTAAGTGACACAATACCTAGTCATTTACGTAGTCTACGAAGACTAAGTACTAAAAAAAAAAGTATTTATTTTCTCCACTATCATACAGTTTATTCATAACAAAGAAATAATTAACTTAAGAATTGGTACCTACAGAACTTGTGCGGCAGAAACTGGTGCCCGAACTAGGGGGAACCTGTATGTCAGGTCGCCAGGTCTCCAACCCTCAGATGTCTATAGCGACAAGTTTTGGTGGGTGAATACAATGTTACTTATAAACCTTAATACTAGTTAGGTGGAATATAACTAACAACAAGATCTTTAAAAGTAATTAATTACAGAAGTTAAATAAAAATTGTGTGTGTGTGAGAGATGTGCATATTTGATAGTTATTTTTTGATTATGACTAAGTATACCTTACATTATGAAATTGGAATCGTCAGTTTTTTTATAGTCGAAACTGAGGAGCCATTTTGTTATACACTTCTTGGAGGATGACTTTGTTTGGGAATAAATTGGTAGTTCACTGTTAGCTTTATTATACAGGAAACTACCAAAGAAGCAGAATAATCTGCGTTCGAACCGTGGGTTAATTTTTAAAGGTTGTTAAATCAGATTCATACGGCGCTAATTTGTCTAATTGTCTGGATCATAAGTTAACATCGAGTGTTTTTAGGGTTCCGTACCAAAATGGTAAAAAAGGAACCCGTTATGGTCAGACTTCGGTGTCTGTCTGTCCGTATGTCATCACGACTATGAACTTGAAATTTGGCATGGATATATAACTTGCTTGCCCGCATCTGATTTTAGTTAAAAAAATGTTTTTTTTTCTAAATATTTGATTAGGGGTCTAGATTGCGGGTTGAAAAATGAAATTGATTTGATTATAGCAAACGGAGTGTCATATTGAAATGACCACAGAAAGGGCTCAATCTGCACATTTTAAAACTATTTTTTTATAATTTTCCTTGAAGTAGTTTTTGATTTGTAGCCAAAAATTTACAAAAATGACCGTTCCCCCTTATCTCCGAATCTGAAATCTAAACAAAACCTGTTTTGAAGATAGTAAATTATAATGATATTAATTTAAAAATAAAATGAAGTTGTCCAATTTCAAAGTTTTTGAAAAATTATCAAAAAGCTTTAAAAATCTGTATTTACATTTAGGCTAGTCAAAAAGAATCTTATTACAAAGCAAATAAAGTTCACAACCCATCAACCCTCGGTGCGCGAGTCCGACTCGCAATATTGACCGGTTTCTATTAACCTCTTCTCTACCTTTGACCTACTGGTGCGTCAGCCATTCTAATTAAGATTTTGAATTTAATGTTTAATGACAAAAAATTAAAAATTCGAAATTTAATGTTGCAATTAAAATCTGTCTGACATACGACAGGTTAATGATGTGCAAGATAAAAAGTTGACGAACTGTTAGGACTTAGAGGTCTGAAGAGGGGTGGAGAAATGGAAGGGACATGCATACTTTAAGTCTTCCTCGATGGGCTCGTTCTAATTTAAGTAGGTAGGTTTTGTGCGCCCCTCTCCAAAAGGAGATACAGTATGAGAGAATAGATTGAGAATAGACTGAGAATAGATTGAACTAAATCTACACTAAAATTATAAAGAGGAAAGATTTGATTGTTTCTTTGTTTGTGTCTTTGTTTGCATTGAATAAGCTCCGAAACTACTGGACTGATTTGAAAAAATCTTACACCATTAGAATTCTACATTATCCCTGATGAACATAGGCAATTTTTTATTTTTTTGCGCGGACGGAGTCGCAGGCAACAGCTAGTATTTCATACGGGACGTTTTTTCCAGCGCTAAACAGTGGCAGTTATGTAGGTCGGGGTTTAGACATGAATGGGCTAAGACGGAGAAGGCCAAAAGTCCGTGCGATTGACGGTTTTGTAGGAGAATGTGACGTATATAGTTTTGAGATCATAGAGGGTGAGGACGTTATTCGACAACTATTTCGTTGCTACATTCAACCAATGCTGTGCCCATGAAAGATCAGGGCAGTATCATCAGCATAAGTAATGATCTTACCATTCGTAAAATGTAGTTGGCACAGATCATTGATAAACAGCAGGAAGGGCGTGGGACTGAGAATACTGCCCTGTGGGACCCCATGCGTCACAGCAACTTCGTCACTAATGTAATTTCCTATATTGACACATTGTGTGCGACCTGACAGGTAACTTTAAATACTTAATCGGCTGAAACAAACAAAACATAAAGTGAGGACAAGATTATAATATTATTGATAAGAAGTGCCGCAAGCGCTAACCAAAGATGTTTTTTTTTCAACCATCTATTTATTTAAAAAATGGATTTTATTTGAATAAGCAATATTAATTCTAACAAAATAATTGTAAACATTAAACAAAATATTGATATACTTATAGTAATCCCGCCCGATTACAAACCTTACAATTTCCTCAAAACTCCGTTATCACCTGCACCTGCGCAGCTGCGCCTCTATTCGTTGCGGTAAAATCTAATTCGTATTTGACCTTGGGTTATTGTTTTTTTACTCGGCCAACATTAATGTCAAGCAAGTAAATAAGAGCTATTAAAACGTTGTCAATATAACAATTCAAAAAGATTTGGTTTTTACTGTGTTGAATAGAGGCCCTGATCGATCGTACTTATACTTGAAAATATTTTGTTGAACTAATTCTTTACCAATTTTTATGAAAATCGGATCAACAATGTCTAGCTTTCGCCGAACAAACATACAAATGTCCACTGAGCTGACTCTAAGACGTCACTTTGTTCACTGGACTAGTATGTCAGTATGTATGCAAACTCCTTATTGCACAAACAGAAAATATCAAACTAAACAAAACCGTGCAAGAGCATGTCTGACCATGCTCAGTGTAGGGTCCGAAGCCGTTAGTACATAAAAACTATCTCAAATGAATGAAAAAATGTACCAGCAAAAGAGGATACGCTTCATGGCATTTACGCTGTTGAGAAGCGCAGTTTTACGGCAATAACTCAAACTGTTGAAAATAATTTTCTATGAAAGTATTTATTAAGATCCCTTAAAGGGATAAGTTCGCCTTTGTACATACCGTTTGTGTTTTTGTCTGTTTTTTTGTTTGTTATTTTCCTGTTTGTACAATAATGTATTTACATACATACATATTAAGCGTTAACTTTGTAATTTTTTAGAGTTCCGTACTCAAAATTAAAGATCATTTTATTTTAAGCAAATATTCTAATTTCTTCTCTTCCTTGAGTATTTGAATGTTCACCTACTTGTCATCTGATTTCATGTAAAATAGGATATTTTATAATAATTATCACAAAAACATCCCTATTTTAGCCCAGTCTATAACGACATCATAGATCGCAATCGCGCATGTAACTACGTTTTTTTATATGTTGTTAGGTCCCCTGAGCGTAGTTAATAGCCAAGTTTGCACCCTTGAAAACCCTATGCTACCCCCATGGTGCTCGACAAGCTGCGAAATTTTGACACTTGTTTCAGTTTTCTCGAAAAAATTACCCTACGGAAGCGTTTTTCAACAATCTTTTGCAATTTGCAAAAAGAGTTTGCTTAGGGTCGTGCACCTGCAGGCCTGGTCCTTCCAAAAGGACGAAAGTCTAAACTGTTTTTGCTTGACCGCGTAAATAGTATTGTTTTATAGTTTAAATACGAGGGGTGATCCAAAAGTTTTGAGAATCAGTAAGAACCATCTACATAATGATATTCTTTTAATGTGGACTATACCATGGCACTAATGAAACTTAAATTAGAGAAAAAAAATGTAAACATTATTCATTTGTTTCCCTGTGATAGCTAAACAAAAAACATCTGTATTAACAATCTTACAAGACGGCAAAAATAAGAGTTAGTTTTGTAATAATTTGGAGTGGTGTGGAAAAAGTTTTGGTACACTAATAAAAAATATTGTTATTGAAAATGAAACCTTGATTTATCATTATAATTTAAAGGATAAATAAGTTATCATTTCAGTGGATTTTTCTATCTCCAGCTCTGTCACCAAAATTTAGGGAGGTTTTTTCGGCCTTTTACAGGATTATTGAGGCCTACAAATAAATACTGCGACATTCTTTATTAGCAATTGAGTTCAAATAATCTAGGACAGTTATATAACATTATTGTATCCTAATTATGGCAAAATAACAAAAATAAGCTAAAGAAAAAAACAACAACACAACACAAATATTCGGCAGGAATTGTGCTTCAGAGCCTTCTAATTGATAAGGGTGCCGCTCGTCGACCAAAGATCAGAACTGATAACCGCTCTCCCCGTTATTTAGCCCTAACTTTCGACTACTATTTCTCATTCACTAATGTTCAAAAACAACTACATAAAAATCACGAGCTGGTGATGACATAGTGAAGGTACAAAATTTGGCCTCCAAAAGTAAAATATTTTTTATAGTGGTAAAATAAAACAATTGAATGACGTTAATAAGTGTTCGGAAATATAGAAAGTGTGCTCATTCCAATTAAAAAAAAACGATTTACATATCTCCCATTTTTTATACCGATTATCAAAACTTTTGGATCACCCCTAGTATATGTTTGCTGTGTTTTTTTCCTTAATGTTCTCCGCCTACCTAAAACGGATTGTGCCTATGTGGCTACAAAGTCTAACTCGTACATAGTATGAAACGCTAACTTCCTAATTAGCAATATGCGTTAATCTCTGTTGAACTAATCGGTAATAAGACTAAAAGGCTGTCAAGCTATATCGCGTTATGACTTACACGCATTAGGACTACAGTAGGATTAAGACTGAAATGACTGCATCAGGATTGAGTCTAAAACGCATTATGCCTAAAACGCATTGTGCCTAAAACGCATTATGCCTAAAACGCATTGTACCTAAAACACATTATGCCTAAAACGTATAATCCCTAAAACGAAGTACTTAGTAGAAAGGGCGTAGAAAGCTACTCCCTTATCTTTTATTTATCAAGTGAGAAGTCCTGACACACTCACTGACTGACTCATCTAGAAATTTTATACGTTTAATGTTATTATTGAGCGATCATGGTGGCTTGACCAAGATGGCTTGAGTGACAAACAGGCGATCAGAGCTCTTACTTACTCTACATTGGTAATATTCAAGCAAAAAGTTGGAAAAAAGTTAAAAAATGATATGAAATGAAAAGCAACGTCAAATTAAAAAACTATATTAACAATGTTGAAACACTTATTTTAAGCGAAAAATTAACATTCTTCAAAACAACAAAAAGCTTAAAATAATCCATTTGTTAAGTGTAAAAACTAAGTCACATATAGAAAATTTCCCTTCTAATTTTGCACATCTTTTTCAAAAAATAATAAGCTGATGTTTCCTTGTTTTCCAGTTTCTCCAGTTCCTCTTTGTACTTAGCATTAAATAAAACATCTATTTTCTTCCTTGCGTTGCCTTCAAATAAATATTGCTTTAGTTTCAGCTCTTGCCATTGAGACTCTTTTCTTCATTTGAACAGGAAAAGGAATAATTTCGGCTTTCCCTTCATTCTGGCGTTCAACCGTCTATGCCAACCTTCTAGGCTATTATTAGTACGATGAATTTCATTCGCACAACTTATGAGTTCCGGAATTTGAGATAGCCATTGTTTTTCCATATAGCCTGCAAATTTTTCATTTTCCGGTATTTCATCAGATTCTAATTTAATTGTTTCCCAGACCTCTGACACATATTGAGGTGGCAAAAGTGGCAGATGGGCACACAGGTTAGTTACTTTATGGCCCGTGGCTGTTGATGATATACCCAAACTCTCGGATTTTTTCCGAACAGCTATAGAAAAGTGGTAATAGCAGCCAGTTACGACTATGCCCGGAAACACGATTTTCAGTGCCTGTATCTGAGCAATCTCATAATCGCACTTGTACTTCTTTATGGCAATCCCAAAATGTTCTCTGACGAGTTGAAATACTCTTATGTATGTCTGCTGCTTTTTATCCGGCAACAAGCAAAATATCATTGGGCCAATATTCACTGTGTCCTCGTTGCCGGTGTTGATGTCCAAATGAATCGAGTAAAGCTGATAGAATACTGGCACACTTTTAAATGTTCGATCGCCGTAAAAATTGGCGTCTCTGTCTGCCAAATTTTTAATTGTGTTTTGTGCTAACGAGCTTGAAAATAATAATATTTTATTATTTTCATTGCCATCACTGCAAACAAGAAATTTATTGGAAATTATATGTGGCACCTTTATTTCATTTAAATTTGTACAGTGAGTTTTCTCACGTTGAAGAAATCTATTCCGTGTTCTGTATAGTGAATCTTTTTTTGATTTTAGTACAGCAGGCATATTTATTTCTTCTTGTATTAAATTTATAGGTTGCGGATTATTCAAAACTACATTTTCAAAAAATTCCGGTATCGGACCATATGATCGGCAAACTTCTTTTTTAGTGTTGTCTATAATTACGGACACAATATTTTTTTCGACGTTTGGGCTACATGAGTGTTCGATCATCCTTATAAGCTCATTTCTTGAATTTATTTTAATCGAAGCACTGCACTCGCTTCTTTTCGAACACCGCCATAACGTACTTCCGTCCTTGTTGGTTTTGTTTTTTGAATAGGAGAATCCAGCATGGAGCAAATTAGCAGAGCCTTTTTTATTTGTGACAAAAACAATCTTTTCTTTTACGTCCATGATGTACGCTTACTATCCAGGTAACGAAAAACGACATTTACTTGACATAAGAATTGTATGCTTTTCAATCGCTTCAATTTCAAGTGGCCAGCATAAAGACAAAATAATCAATGATAACGAGTTTGTAATGAATTTCTTCATAATATCTTTGAAGTTTAGGCAAAACGCGACTTAGTCAAATGGCGAATTAGGTAAAACACTACATAATAATGACAGTTTAGGCAAAACGCGACTTAGTCAAATGGCGAATTAGGTACAACACTACATAATAATGAAGTTTAGGCAACACGCGACTTAGTCAAATGGCGGAGTAGGTACTTTACCGAAATAGACATAATACTCAATAGATCACCAGCGAAATAGACTAATGAACCATATAGCCTAAATGCCACCAAGGAATGAAGTTTAGGCAAAACGCGACAAAGGTATAAAGCGTTTTAGGCCGACGTAGAAAAAAGGGATTTTTTATGTTTACGTTTATTTGATTTGAAACCATATGTTCTAAAATGTCAAATTTACACTTTTTGGTTTTCTTTAAGAAATAAATTCATAAATTATTCAGAACAATGTTTTTATCATTTAACCAAAATCAGATATTTTAATATTCTTTATATTTTTGAGAAAACTATAAAAGCTAGAAGCACTACTTTGGTATTAAATTGAAGCTAGTTAAATTGTACATTAATTCTTATCTCAACTTTTATTCTAGGACCATTAGTTTAGCCAGTACGTAACTTGGAAAATGACCAAAACACGAAATATTCTTTTTGTTGAAAAAAAAAATCTGTCGTTGCCTAGCTTTATCTCCGCAAATAATAGCCTTCTAGTACTCAAAGTAGGCTTAAATTATAGCCAATTTAGTACGCTTTATTAAAGTATGAAAACGCTTCCTTTATATGATTATTTCGAAAAAACTGAAACAAGTGTCTTAAATTTTTCGCATTTAACGAAACGACGTGGAATTATGTTAATTTCTTTAGTTTATTTGAAGTCATAATTATACATCTAAAATGGTAAATTCACATTTTTGCACATTTTTTTTTAAAGAAAATCGTCCCAAAATTATTTAGTACAATGTTTTTATTATTCAGCCAAAATCCGATACATTTCAATTTTTTTATTTTGTATGGAACTTTGGGGCCTGGAGTCACCATTTTGGTATTAAATTGAGGCTAATTCAATTTTCTACAAAAAAAAAGACATGACTTTTAACTAGGAGCGTTATTTCAGCCGGTATATATCTTCGAAATAGCCCTATCAACACAATTTCACTTGTTGAAGAAAATTGCCCATCTTTGACTTGCTGTTTCTCCGCAACCAATAAACATAATGTACTCAAGTTACGCTCAAATTGTAGCAAATTTAGTTATCTTTATTTAATTATACAAAAAAGATACTTGGAAAAACCTTCATTAGAGAAGTTTTTTCGAAAAAACTGAAACAAGTGCCAACAATTCGCAGTTTTTCGAGCACCATCAATAAATTTCTAGCTGTGTAACATTGTACCTGCGTTACTCGGCTCTGAGTCTTGATTATTTCTAATTTATTGCGTATATCTCATTTACTTGCAGACACGGTCCATTTTTTGGATATTTCTATTTCTGAAAATAGTTATAACGCATTCAATTTTAGTTCACAGTTAAACCGATAGATTTTTGGGACGCTTATTTCTTATATATATTAAAATCTACGGCGGAACGAACTTTGATAACACTCACCTGTATTTTTCCTTTCTGTTTCATGTGTTTGTAACAGTATTATTTTATATTTACAGCTAAAATTTCAATGATTTGTTTGTTTTCGTTCATTTGACAATATTGTTATCTTTGTTGTCTAGACAACGGGCAGAGACGATATCTTACGTTTATACTGAACCATGGAGTTAAAACGATGGTTAACCATGGAATTAATATCTGGCATGTATAACTTTGAAATTTTATGAATTTAGAATTTGTAAATTAAAAAGCTAGGTCACCAGGGTATATAAACGGTGGCTCGGACTAGAGCGATCAGTTCTTCTTCAGCCTTAAAAGTGGAAACTTAAAACTCTGAAGTTAGGGTCAAGTCGGACCCCTAGAAGCCTCTATCTTCCTCATACTAATAGACGACTTTGAGTGTGGCCAAGTCGGGCCCTATGCCTCAAGAATCCTTCTCCATCTACGAGGTTCCTGCTTTCCTCGGGGACCGCTACTCTCTCTGACGGGTCCCACCTCGGGCCTACCTACCTTCGTGTACCACCAGGGCCGCTGCCTCTAGCGCCCCGCATTATAGCGCCAGCGGTGTTCCTGGTCCGACGACTCCGGGACGCGAAATAAAGGAAGTCCCGGAGGAACTACCTTCACCCTCACCACCAAATCTTTAACTTTACCCTGGTGATATTAGGGACTTGTTTTATTTTATTTTTTAATTTATGTGTAATAATTATTTTATCTGTGTGAAGAAAGCCTTTAAGTGTTAAATAAATACCCAGACCCTGATTTACTATTGCTGTCCTTTTCTCTCTAATCTACCTCTCTTTTTCTCTGATCTTTCATTAACGTCTGGTACCTGGTCTTCCGAATTATCGAAAGACCACGTAACACGACAGCTGTTGGGCAAGGTTAGGCAGCCTTATGATCACCTAAGGCACGGATGGGCTTATGTTTGATGTGGAAAAAAAAGCCAAGAGTTTTAACGGCAAAAGGTGCAATTATATGCTGTACAGTCACCAGCAATAATATATTATCCAACATTGGGCGCTAAAATATCTTACGCGTCTTTATTACTTGAGGCATAAGAGCGTGTCGTTGCAAACTTGGATATTAAATACTCACAACGGTCCCAAAAACATATAAGCAAATCGTAGTTACATGCGGGTTTGAGATGTTTGCCTTTTTTGTGTTGTTATAGATTGGGCTAATTTGATTAGTCTTTTGATCGTCCACATCAATTGTACTGTACTCAATTTCTAACAAAAATATTCATATTTAATTTGCATTTGTTTTTACAGATACGCTGATAGAAATGAACGGGTTCTTTACAGTGGATTCAGAAGAATGCCTATGGATTATATCACAGTAATACTCAACATATTTTGTTATTTAATTTAATTTAATTTATTTTTATTTGGTATGATTATATTTTTATTGGAGTTTATAGGCTTCCACCTAGGAACCCTTATTACTTTCACCATGTCCATCTGTCAGGTAAGTTACGTACCTACTTGTAACAACAAAATATCTATTACTCATAAGATATAAGGCCACTTCACATAATTTCAGTTGGTATTTTTGGTAGTTTTTGGTAACATTTAGTTGATATAATTAATGGAACATATAAAAACAAATTACATATTTCCACAACGTATAATGATCTACCTCTAATGACATAGCAACATTTTACATAACGATCAAATGGTTTAATATTTATATTATCTACTAATGAAAACCTATAACATTTAACTTAGTCTAACAACAGAAAATATAACGTTCAAAAAATATAAGAGAGTTCAGCAGAGAATAAATAATATCCTGAAAGTGAAAAGCTGAATCTTAGGCTTTGAAGGCTTCAAACATTAAAATTTGTATTTTTGAATAAATAAATAACTATTTTTTTGTATTTTTATCTGTATATTTCGATTTCACAATATACAAGTAAACATAAAGTTTAAAAAAACAAAGAACCACCTTCAAAAACGCAAAAAAGAACTGCTTTTTAATAGGTCAGTCCAACTGAAGTCAGCTTTTGTGTAAAATTTTGAATGAAGTTATTCTTTGCGGTTTTGTAGGTGTTTTTTGTTTTTTTTCAAATATTTATTTTATTGGAGCAAAGCTCCATTCTTCCCCGGTTCGGATTTTCGTTTTTCCGCATACTCCTAGAACTATTAGAGATGTCAGGATCAAATTTTGCCCGTAATACGACATCTAGCCATAGATGGTTTAGAAAAAATAATAATTGAAAATCGGACATACCACGGAGGAATAATTACCGAAAATCTGTTCCCATAGACTTTCAATGGGAAGAATGGGAAAAGTGCCGAAACTTCAATTTTTGGCGGCGCTCTTCGCTCGTAACCTTTTTGAAGCTTCATCTTTAGCTTTAGTTACAGACTTGAGAAATCTTTTTTTTTTTCCTTAATTAATGGCTTTCGCTCCTTGTGTAACAAGGTGTATTTCGCCAGTATCGAGTTTTAGACAATCACCATGGACTTATTAGAGAAACAAGTCCATGGATATCACACGCGAGGACAATTGTTCGGTTAAAGAGATTTACTCAGGTGGACTAAACAGAAGCACATGGGGTTAGCTCCACGCGCTTCTGTCAAGTCCTTGAGAAATCTATAGCAGAGCTTACGATTGACAGCTGTTAGGTTTGACGTAAGGTTGTTTGTTGTAGTATGTTATATTAGCAAACCGCTTCGCTCCATTTAGACGTGCCCGGTGCACCAGGCACCAGTGCAGTGCACCTAGTATATTTTTTTGTGATCATAATATTCTGTTATGTAGTCCCACTTCTTGACACTTTAAGACATTTCAAGCTCGCCGCAAGCAACGCTGCAGGAATTTCATAGTCTTATTTAATAAAATTACATGTTCTTTGCCATAGTCGCTCATCTATCTTAATCGAGATATCTTATCGCTACCCTTAAAATAGGTTCCGTTGGCCATCTGTCGTCTTCATCATCAGTTCCACTTCACCAAATGTTACTTTCTGAATGCAAACGCTGAACTTGTTACTAAAAATACTAAAATCGCTATATATTTGAATATAATTTTTGAAGAGTTCCCTCAATTCCTCACGGAGCCCCTAATCAGATTCAGGTTTAATGACAATGGGACCACCTCGGAAGTATACTCTATCAAACCAAAAAAGAATTTTTAAAGTCGGTCCGTACATAATTGACGGAGAAATCGAAGATACATAAATAGAAACATTTACTGAAACATAGAACCCTCTCCTTTTTTGAAGTCGGTTAAATAATTAAATATGATTAATATCAAATAAATTAGCATTAAATAATATTCATTAAATCGCAACCCATGTAATCTAATAATAATTATTGAGTAGGTAGTTCCGGTGAATCTGTGATCTTCATTCATCGTCATCATCAAGTTCTACTTCACCAAATGGTGCTTTTCAAGAGCAAATGCACGAGTTACACAAAATACAAAATATTGCTATACAAAATACTCAAATCGCTATAGGTCAACCTAAAATATTTGAAGATTTCCCTATAATTTCTCCAGCACCCCATGATAACATTCTGACCTGATGACAGTGGGACTACTCCGGAAGTATGCCCTATCAAACCAAAAAAAGAATTTTCCAAATCGGTTCATAAATAACGGAGTATAATTTCTAAATGGTGTGTTTGGAAATGGTAGATACGGAGCTTTTCTTTAATTGAATCCCCATGAATTTAATGGAGTCCCCGTATAGCCGTACTAGCAAGTAAATTAAGTTCAGCAGCTTATTCTGTTTGGAAATTCAGGCAACTTACTTATGTTGAGACTTAGTTAATTATAGTTATTTTCATCGTTCTATTCGTGTTACAATAAAGGACCATTCGTTTAATATACACTTTACTTTTGGACCCCCGCCAAATTTTGCCCCATCATCCTAGAACAGCAGTACAATAAATTTATGTATTAAAAAATACATCTCTTTTAGCCATTTTTTTATCTATTTTTCAAGACAGCAAAAAATATTGGTCTCTCTACTTTGTGAAAGTAAAAACTGTTTAGTCGACGTCAAAAAAAAACAATTTTATTTTTGACACATGACATGACGGTCCGTGTGCATGATTTAAAATCTGATTGTGTTACTAAATAAAACTAAACATGGCGGAAAGACGTGTTTACGAATACTCAAATCGCGAATACTATGAGATGGTGCAGTGTTACCTTTTATATGGAGAAAGTGCTCGAGATGCAGTGACTTTGTACCGTAACGAAAGTGTTCCGCGGTTATCTTATCTTATCTTATTGGCGGGGTCCTTACGGATACACTTCGACCCTATTATGGGATCTTTTGTGTAGTTACCCCTTCTTTTTTTTTAGCACTTAATCCAATGCAGCCTCCACCCCTTCTAGAAAGCGGATAGTGGAGTGCAATGGCAGTGCCTTGAAATCGCTTCGTTCTGGGTAGCTACAACCGAGGATTTTCATTCTTACTCCGGCGAGGGCATCACATTCACACAATAAGTGTTTCATTGTTTCCACCTCTTCGCCGCACATTCTACAATCTGTGTTGTCATAAAGGCCCATCTTTTCTAGGAGATGTTTAACCCCGAAGTGCCCGGTAAACACGCCTATAATATATCGGAGTTGTCTTCTGCTGAGTTTCCAAAGTTTATTGGTCCAGCTCTGGTCAACTCCATCTATGAAGAGCTTCGCATGCCCTAAGCCTTCCGCAGTTTTCCACTCTTTTAGGTGATTTACTAGGGAGTTATTGTTCAGGGCTGCTTTTATGGTGCCCGGTGATGGTGCCACAAATGGTACAGGTCCGACGTAAGCGCCCTTGGACCCTTCCCTTGCCAGCTCGTCCACGGCTTCATTTCCGGGAAAGCCTTCGTGTCCTGGAATCCACATCAGTTTCACCTTGTTGTGCCTACCAAGCTTGTTTAAGGCTTGGATTCCATTGTAGACTAGTTTTGAGTTTACTTTAGGCGCTGTCAGCGCCTTAAGTGCCGCTTGGCTATCACTTAAAATAAAGATAGTTCTCTCCTGTGGAGGCCTATCAATATTCTCTTGTGTGCAGGCAATTATCGCATACAACTCCGCCTGGAAGACCGTTGCGTAGTTGCCCATACTTATGCTACTGTTATAGTCTTTGGCGTGAATACCCGCCCCCGTACCGGAGCTCATTTTTGAACCATCCGTGTACCATATCGCGTTGTCTACCTCTGATAGGTGAAACCCATCTTTCCACTCATCCCTTGTCGGAATGTGGACATTGAAGTTCCTCTGGAATATATACTTAGGCTGCATTTTATCGCAGCCCATCGTCAGTATTCTGTCTGGAGCAACATTGTGTGCCATTTTAGTGTGTCTGGTTCTAGGCTCTGCGTCGTTCCACAGGCCAGTCTCTTTCAACCTCTGCAGTGACTTGCATGCCTCAGACTGTATTGCTATATGCAGCGGTGGGAGGTTTAGTAGGACCTCCATTGCCACCGCCGGCGTCGTTCTGAATGCCCCTGTTATGGCCATACAGGCCGCCCTCTGCACCTTAGTAAGAGAGTCCTTGCATGTCTTTAGTGTTGTTCTTGGCTACCAGGCCAAGCAACCATACATAATTATGGGTCTTACCATCATAGTATAGATCCACTTTAGTACTTTAGGGTTAAGGGTATATGCTGATTTGCACATTCCAAACACTCTCAGTGCTTTTGTTATCGCGTTGTCTACGTGTTTTTTCCAGATGAGTTCTTTATCTAGTGTGATACCTAGATATTTTACCTCACCTGATAGTTTTAGTACCTCGCCAAACAGCTTTAGCTGTTTCACATGTTTGAGGTCCCGTTTCTTAGTAAATGGAATTACTACAGTTTTGCTGGGATTAATGGATAGCTGATGGCTAATGCACCAGCTTTCTACCTTTCCCAGAGCTTTTCCCATAATTTCCGATACTGTTTCCGGAAACTTCCCGTTAATAAGTATCACGAGATCATGTGCATACCCAACAGTTTGTAGTAGGCCAGTGTTGAGTTCCTCTAGAACAGAGTTTACCACCAGACACCACAGAGTTGGTGAGAGAACCCCCCCCTGGGGACATCCTTTAGTCGTAGTGGCGAATATAACGTCGCCCAACAGACTTGACTTTATTAGCTTACTGTTTAGCATGTTGCCTATCCATTTACATATGGTTGCAGCCGATGTGCTTATGGCTTCGAACGTAGTTCTATCGAATGCTCCCTCCACATCGAGAAATGCTGCGAGACAGATCTCTTTGTTCTCGAGAGCATTTTCAGCTTTATTCACTACAAAATGAATCGCAGTATCTGTGAATTTGCCCGGTTGATATGCGCATTGCATTTTGTGCAGTGAATACCGCCTTAGAAGTCCATCTCTTATGTGCCTGTCTACCAGCTTCTCTAGTGTTTTTAGAAAGAATGATGATAGACTTATATGATTTGGCGTGTATGATTTGGCATCACTGTAATCTGCTTTGCCTGGTTTTGACAAGTAGATCACTTTTACAAGCCTCCAGACATGTGGAACGTGCCCGAAGGCCACGCACGCTCTGTACAGCCTGCTTAAATGCGGGACAATTATATTTCCGCCCTCTTGTAGTAGGATTGGATATATCTCATCCGGGCCCGGTGCTTTGTATGGTTGGAAAGTGGATAATGCCCACCTTATCTTGCTGTCGTCTACTACCTTTTTGGCAGTGTCCCAATTGTATCTTGTCCGTGCTGTTTGCTCTGACACACAAATTGGTACATTGTCTATTTCGCTCTCTCGTATGATGGAGCCGGGAAAGTGTGTGCTACACATAACTTTCAGGGTATCTAAACCCGTTTCTGTCATCCTTCCCTTATCGTCCTTTATTGACGTTAATGGGGTTGACCTTGCTACTGCTAGTGCTTTTGTGAGCCTCATACCTTCTGGTATCGAGCCTGTTTGGTTGCAGTGGTTCCGCCACGTACTCCTTTTTGCTTTTCTTACAGCTTTATTATACTCCGTGAGCTTGTGAGCGTAATTGCTAAAGTCATTCGTCGCCTTCGCGTCATTGAAGATCGCCCTAGTTTCACTTCTGATTTTGGTTATCTCAGGATTCCACCAGGGTATCTTCTTGGCTAGCACCCTTTTTTCCGGGCAGTTATTGGTCCAAGCGGTGTATAACGCCCGTACCATGTTGTCCGCTTCAAATTCAATGTCAATAATAGAATTGAGCTTACCTTTTGGATCCCCTTTAGGTCACGTTTAAAGGATGACCAATCGGTGTTCCTAGGATTTCTTTTACGCACAGTTTCAACTGGTATGTCGATCCTGTACCTAAAGCATATATATCTGTTTTCCGAAAGAGAGATTTCATTGGAAACATTCCAAGAGTGAATATCTTCGTAAATGTGGTTAGATGCCACCGTTATGTCAATTACTTCTCCACGCCTAGCATTGACGAAAGTTGGGCTGTTCCCTTTATTTAGTAATTGTAAAGAAGAGCTCACCAGAAAATCCAGTAACTTCTCTCCCCGCTTGTTGACATCCGAGCTACCCCAGATGACGTGATGTGCATTAGCGTCGCAGCCGATGATCAGGTCGGTGTTCACCTGACTGCCAGTTGCGACAAGACTCCGGATTTGAGGTGTGATAGGGTCCGTCGCTTCGTATGGGAGGTAGGCAGTAGGGATTGCAACTATGACCGAAAATCGAATATCGGTTTTTATTCGGTTAAACTCGAATCGAATCGCGGTTAGTAACCAAGTTTTTCTTTACCATAGAAAACTATCGAATCGAATGAAGAAGGTCTAGGTAATATTTGTGACTTTATTTAATTGTGGTTATCAAGTTAGAAATGAAACAACATAAAACGGTTTAAGTAAAATATAATTAACAGAATAATCGATTTTAAGCTTTTGCCAAAATGAGTAATCAATGTAATCATGAATTATTGCACGAGTGCACGACACATAAAATCAAATCAATTCTTATTAAAAAGTATTAAATAAAACCTGAAAATCTAACCAGAATTCTGTTTTTAACGCATGGTACCAGAAACGTAAATTACCTGATACGCGGATGACCATAAAATAAGTAGGTAAGTTTAGGTTATGTTAGATTTGCAGCAGGCCCGGAGGGCCAAACCACCCAGAAATAAGAGCTCCGCGGTAGCGCAGCTCCGTCAACACTGCCTAATATTAAATAATACTAACATAACGTAAACATACCTACGTATTCTATGGTCATCCGCGTTTCAGGTAATTTGCGTTTCTGGCAGTATGCATTGAAATTAGGTACAGTCACCGGCATAAATAAGTTATCATTTATGAACCTAGTCACTTTAACGTCGTGTTTGAAATGTCATACGAAAACTGTCAAGCGATTAAAAGCGACAAGGTATAGAAATCATCACTTATTTATGACGGTGACTGTACCTAACATTACATTAGAAAATTCAACCTTTATCTTGTTTAATTGGAGTTGTTTTTAATAGAAGAATAATAATATTTTAGTAGAATTAATGCGTCCAAAGTGGAATCACTAAGCCTTGTTCTGAGCTTATTGCAAAAATATCCTGCAGTAGAAAAAGCCCGCTCCGACTCCACACTTGTAGGCTTGACGGTTATCAACTGATCGCGTGTTTTTGCCAAGTGATTACCGCGACCAGCTCCATTTTCATATAAGGCCATCTCAATGTGGATAATATTTGGCAGGCATGAATCGTCTTGAGTCGATGCTAATGCAACAGTTGTCGACGTTGCAAGGGCGAATTGAAGTTCTTCTTTGAAATTTTTGAAAGAGGGGAGTTCCGGTGCTGGCTGTGTCTGCGATGATGAAGACATTGAAGATGTATTTATATTGTTATTGTTAAGCTTTTCACATTCGTTTTTGGAAACTAAAGAAACTATAAATGATTTTATATTTTCTGTTGACACTTGTGGTAACACGTTCATAAATTGCTCTTCCAATGTATCGTTAAAAAATGTGTTAGGATTTTCTAAGTATTTTAAAACACCTTGTATTAAAATATATCTTTCTCCAATTCTCTTTTGGAGTGCATTGTATATTTTTGCACCGAAATTTTCAGGAACTGCATGAATTTTCTTAAACATATATTTAAAAACGGTGTCTCCTGTTGACAATGTTGCATCCTGTTGGCATAAAACTTCAACCGATCCTTTTAGTATTTCCAATACACTGTGAATATCTTTAATCAACCCAAATTCTTCATCTGTAAATTGTATAGTCGAGTTGATGTCAATTAGAGATTTCTGGATGCATTGAATGAACTCCATCGCGTTTTACAGTCAAGTACCAACGACAAATCTTTGGCAAAAGCATCCACCACATGCTTCTGAAGAATTTCGTCGTTTTTTGTTGGTGATTTACGAAACATTTTCACCACTTTTCTAATTTTTTCAATGACGTGCATATATCTTTCATTGATTGATCTAATATAGTTTTCCGATTGAATAAATAACACGCCGTCGTCCTCATCGTCGCTGTCATTATCTGATTCTACATTTTCTAGTCCAACTTCAATCACATCAGTATTGTCTTGTTTTTTGTACAAGATATCTACTACTGCCAATTGCACCGCATGGGCAAAACATAGCTGATGATAAACTGGCAATGATTTCCCCAGCTTAATCATTACACTTGCTCCATCACTCGTCAGAGCCACAATGTCTTGAAATGACAATCCAAATATTTCCAACCGGTCCTTTAAACATGATGCTAGTTTTGTTGCAGTTGCAGATCCATTTATACGGATTAAACCCAAATTCACAAATTCGCTTGAATTATTTAAAAGCGGAGAATGTATGTTAACATTCATGTAACGTCGATTTCTAGTCGATGACCATTCATCAGCAGTAACGGAAAATTTGTGGCCTTGATTCTTTAATATATTCAACTCGTGGATTATGATTTGAGTAACAGACCTATATTCAGTCATAACTATCTTTCTGATAGTATTTGGGGATGATGGCAGTAGGTGGCCACTTTTAGCGAATAATTCTTTCAAGTCAGCCGAGGTAGTGAATGTTCTAAATGGCAACCCGACAACAGCCACCATGCGTGATATTCTCACTTCCATTGAAACCGAGTTTTTAGCTTTTTTTGCAGGAGGTTGATCTGTGTTGCTGGCAGATGTGTGAGCAGTCATAGTTACGGTAGTTTCTTTACTGGTATATTCAATGAAGTATTTCACTTTTAAATGGTTTCGAAGGCTTGTTGTACTTCCTCCCGACGTCTTTAAAATTTTGAAGCACAACATGCATTTTGCAGAATTTCCGGTCGTTGACTTTAAAAAATGATTCCAGACGTCGCTAGTAGATTGTTTCTTAAAAGAACACTCAAGAAATTCCTCCATTTTTTTTAATCTAAGACAAGGATGCAAGGGTTCTAGTGAACAAGGTAGGTTCAGATATTGAATGTTGCATTGAATTTCAAGTATTTCAATGGAAAATAACGAGATTTTCAAATTGGAGGAAATAAATTTAAACAACGTCACACATCACACTTACGACAGTTGACACTTACCATTGGTTTTACTTTAAGGTTTTATTCAAAAGGCCAAAACACCATGCTTGAAACACTAGACATTTCACCACAGACCACACTAATAAAAAATTTGCAATGTAAAATTTAAAACAAATGTCCTTTTACTAATTTTCAAAATTAAAATATGCAGGTTAGGTACTTATATGTAAACTTGATCACTCACTAGTCATCAACGAAACACCAAATAACACCAATCAACGAAAGTCCAAATAGCAACTAATTTGAAAGAAAATACCTTATATAATATGCTCACTCCTTTACTTTCTTTGCGGTTTTGGGGAAGGGGGAATAGCGGCGAGCACCTCACCGAGAGCCGCATTGGCGAGATAAGAGTTATCTTTCGACCCATTTTGGATATACCTGTCTCTTTCTGGACATGGAAATACACATTTAATATTACTTATTTACTAAATTAAGAAAAAACTGTATAATTTTCCTCTCCGATTTTAAACTCAAAATCGCGGTTTTTAACCGAATTCGAAACCGATGTGGATTCGGTTAAAAACCGTCGGTTAAACTCGTTACTCGGTTGCAATCCCTAGTAGGCAGACGAGATGATGAGAGTCTTGCCTAACCTCTTCTCCTGGATCTTAATAGTGGTAAGATCCCTGGAACAGTAAGCATTATAAGGCATGGCATTTATGCCATTTCTGACATACACACAAGTCCTCATATTATTCTCGGGGCAGAGGTAATAGATAACTCTCCCCGTGCCATTTAGTCCCCTGATCTCGCCCTTGTATAGATATGGTTCTTGAATCAGGGCTACATCGAATTTATCAGTCTTCAGCTGCTTCGCCAGAAGGGCTGTGGCTGCTTTATTGTGTTGCAAATTAATTTGTACGCACCTGCCTCCCATGGCTTATTGTGGTGTTTTTGGAGGCTTAGGCTTGCTGAGGTCAGCAGCCTCCGCCGGCGCCTCGTAGTCCTCGGACATTGGTGAAGAGGGGTTTCCAAGGTAAAGGGCCTCCAGGTCACGCAGGTTCTCGGATGTCGTCACCGATACCGGTGATGCCTCCCGACACCCACGCGGCCTGTCGTCCACTCCAACCCCGTCAACCTCGTCCACCCTGTCTGACTCCTCGTCCGCCGCCACCTCAGTAGCCACTACAGTGTGGGGAGCCTCTACGGGATCGACGCCAGCACCCCTCTTCTCGGCATCGTCCAAGAGTTTGAAGGTGCTAACGTCGATCCCCGATTTCAGAATGTAGCCGGCCTCCCAGATTACGTCCGCTGACTCCCGGTCCATTAATATGATGCGCCGGGTGCCAGCCGCCGTCTCCGAGATGTCGACCACCTTCCACTGGTCAGTGTTCAGCCGCTCGTTGAAGCAAAAGCGTTCCGCGGTTACTAAGGCAGGGATTCGGAGACGTTCCAGTGCCTCATCGAGGCACCATCGTTGCTGCAAACCAGCAACTATTGGACTACGGCCAATTCACAGTTCCGGGACATTTAATCGGTGGAGGAGGAACACCGCTGAGCCAAGAGATAGAAGATGCTGTTCATGAGTATTTCGAGAGAAATCCTCGTGACAGTACAAACGACGCAGCTCGGCGTTTTGGTGTTAGCCAATTTTACGTGTGGAAGACTCTTAATGGTGCTGGACTACATCCTTGCCACTTCCAACGCGTGCAAAGCCTGCACGAGGTTGACGGCCCACCGCGGAAGCAATTTTGTGAATGGATTTTACAAAACTTTGACAAAAACATTTTGTGGACCGATGAGGCCTTCTTTACTCGTGTCGGATTGTACAATGTTCACAATGAACATTACTGGGCTTTTGACAACCAACAAGTGATCCGCGAACACTATCACCAAGTACGTTTTAGTGTCAACGTGTGGGCAGGATTGATAGGGAGTGTAATTCTCGGTCCTTACTTTATTGAAGGGCGCCTCACCGGTGGTACCTACCTGGATATGCTGCGTGGTGTGATTGAGGACATGACTACGTGCCGCTAGTAATAAGAAACAACTTCATGTATCACCATGACCGGGCGCCGCCCCATTACACAACAGCAGTGCGAGATTTTTTGAACAATACCTATGGATCCAACTGGATTGGACGTGGAGGCCAGGTGCCATGGTGCCCGAGGTCGCCGGATATTACGCCATGGTTTTTTTTTTGTGGGGTGAGGTGAAAAGACTTGCTAACGTAGAAGAGGCGCGTAGTCACGAGGACCTCAAAAATAAAATAACTGCAGCATTTGATGTAGTGAAAAGTAATAACACTTTAATATTGGTGCAAAATAATCAACGAAAACGTGCGCGTTTGTACGTCGAAAGAAATGCTGCATTTTGAACATATAATAAAGTAAATGTAGTGAAATATAAATAACTTTTTTAAATTTCGTAAATAAATTGAATAAATAAATAAATAAATAAATAAATATCAAGGGACGATCTCACACAAATTGACCTAGTCCCAAACTAAGCTCTAGGCTTGTACTATGGGTACTAGACAACGATATAAATACTTATATAGAGAAATATATACTTAAATACATAGAAAACATCCACGACTCGGGAACAAATACTCGTGCTCATCACACAAATATCTGCCCTTACCGGGATTTGAACCCAGGACCGCTAGCTTCGTAGGCAGGGTCACTACCAACTAGGCTAGCACGTCGTCAAATGTTTGAATGTTTGTAAATAAAATTTTTTTTGAAAACCGTCTTTCAAACGTCAAAAACTTGACCAATAGACGTTCAACAGAACTGATTGGACGTTGTATTACCAATAGTGGCTGTTGTTTAGATGTCACCATAGTAACCATCAATAGTCTGTCAAACGTCAAAAGCTTGACCAATAGACGTTCAATAATTAGATGATTGAAATGAAGCCATAGCAACTCTATTAAAATGACCAATAATGACAGAGATAACAGAGGTAACCATCGAAACATTAATGACGTAGTAAATAAATACCCTTCACTCTCTCATACATTTCAGGCGGAAAAAAATATTTTCGCTTTTTATCATTTTTAACTTCGCTGTGAAATTGCTTTTATGCATACCTACCACCTGGACCCGGGAAACGCCCACAAAAAATTCAGCGATCTTACCCCATGCCATTGTCGGTGAGGGCCGCAAGTTCTGCTTGGGCATTCGACTTCGTAGTCGTCCCTAACCGGAAGGTTCGCGTAGCGCGGGCTACGACATTGAAAGAGCGCCCCGGGAGAATCCAGGGCGCTCACAGCCCACAGAACCAAAGAAGGCGACGGACTCCAGAGGCATCACCCGCAGGTCAACACGTTTCAGCCGCAGATGATAGGGAGAACGGCGCACCGTAATACAGGCATTCCACTTCCTCTGCGGCTCCATTATGCCGCAAACAACGTTGCAGATTGCGGAGGATAGGGAGAGTGGCAGATCTCAACATCAACATCACAGAGGATAGGGACAACGGCACACCGTAATACCGGCAACCCTTATCTTCTGCCGCCCCGCGCTAACTGTGGGTCAAAGTTTCCCTCACTCGCAGTCCACCTATCATTTTGTCTAATAAGTATTATTTATTATTCAGTTATTTATTTAGTTTTCTGTAAATTGGGTTTTTTACAAATGGTCATGTATATGAGGAAGGAGCTCCTTAGCACCGCGGGACCCAACCTTACACCCATTTTGAGAAAAGGCCAAAACGTTGTTTGCAATAAAATGTGCATTTAATTTTGTGCTCAAAATGGATGTATGGAGCTTGTAGATGGTAGGCAAACATGTAATGGGTCGGTACTTCTTTGGATCCGCGGTACTGCCGGACTTGTGGAGCAGGATGGTGATACCAGTTGTTAATAAAGGTGGCAAGGAACCGATCTCAAGGGCATTTTGGAGTTGCGCTGCTAAACACTCATCTGAGGCATTGAACCATTTAATCCAAAAGTTAACGGCAACACCTTTCAGTCCTTATTTATTATTATTTAAGATATTTATGAAATTTTCTGTAAATTAGGTTTTTTATAAGAAAAATTCAAATATAAAAGTAAAATAACAATACTAATACAAAAAATAAACTATTACGGTGTAGGCATTTGAAAATAAATAAACTTCAGTATGGTTAATCAATTTAATTTTGAGCAGCGTAACCACGTAATCAGTGCTCGTAATAGTCTGCCCGAGCGACTGGCTCCGCTGGCCTTTATAAGTTCTCTCCCCTCCGTTCAGCTAGGGCCCAGGTAGCTTGGCAGGTATGGAGAGGATGAATCATCGGGCTGGCATGGCTGGCATGGCTGGCTGGGCTGGCTATGGCTGGCTGGCAGGCTGGTTGCTTAACACTCGGCCATCCTGTAACATTGCTCCCGCAATGGGAAGACCAAGAGACAGTGTTAGTTAAGACTTTCTTCATTTAACGAATCAGCATCGTCCGTATGTAATTGGGAATCCGAACTACTCGCACTTTCAGAACCTGAGACTACACTCTTATACGGCCGAATAAACTCCGATGATACTAAACCAGTGAAATTTTTATAACCGCGCATACCCTTAATACTCCTAATCTTATACCTATCTTTACCTAACACGGCTGCTACTATGTACGACCCGGAGTAAATATCGTCAAGTTTCGTATTTACTTTGCTCACACTACTGGTAGGAGCCTGCCTCCACAGTACCAAATCCCCTTTTTTGTAAAGTTTGCTACGTTTCCTTTTTTTGTCAAAGTCAAGCTTCATTTTCTGACTTGCCTTTGCAATCCTAGAACTCGCTCTAACTCGCCGTGACTCAATCGGTTCTCTATTTCTATCTGGAATATTAACATCACATCGCGATCTTCCGGTATGAGAAAACATAAGATCATATGGTTTGTATTTGGTAGTATCATTGACACTATTATTGACACCCCATATTACGTCTGGCAAAGTATTATCCCAGTTATTCGACTTATCGCTAGGGCCGGTGGCCCGCAGTGCGTCTAGTAATGTCTGGTTGGTACGTTCGACTTGCCCATTAGCACGCGGACAAGCGACAGTGGTTAAAGTATGTTTGAACTGTGTATCGAGCGCGAACTGTTTAAATAATTGACTGGTGAAGGCTTTCCCATGATCCGAAATTACGCGCTCTGGATAACCAAATAAGCAAAATATCCTCCTAAGGCCTTTAATTGTCTCAATAGCGTTGGTTGTCTTAGTTGGTTCGACAAAAATGAATTTCGAAAATGAATCTGTAGCCACGAGCATGTATTGATATCCTACTCGTGTCCTACAGAATGGTCCTAAATGATCAACATGAATTGTTTTCATTGGCTCTGTAGGTTTGGGTATGGGATATAACTGGCCCTCTTTCTTCCCATAGTTCCCCTTTCCGTAAGCGCAATGCAGACAAGCGGTGACATATTTTTTTATAAAACGCGACATCTTTGGGAACCAATAATCAGATCGAATAAGTTCCGTACATCGTTTGACGCCTACGTGACCTATCTCGTCGTGGTGCATCTGCAATACTTTCCACCTAGCCAACTTCGGTACCACTAAACGGTTCCCGCACTCGGTTTTCCTATAAAGGCGCTCATTAATCACCACAAAACTATTTACAATATCATTGCTTGCACTGTTTGTATTTAGAAGATCGATTATTTGCTTTAACTTGTCGTCTTGGTACTGTACGGTATAAAACCAGTCCGCGACGTCTAACCTATTAATGTTTGCAGAGTCAATGGGATTGCGACTTAAGGCGTCAACATGCTTCATGCGCTCACTTGGCCTGTACTCAATCGTCATGTCATAGTCTTGTATGAGGAGCCACCACCTAGCTATACGCGGCACTAAATCACGTTTAGTTAATGTCGCGCGTACCGCGGAGCAATCAGTCACTATCTTAACATGTAATCCAACTATATACACACGAAATCTGCGCAAGGACTCAACAACTGCAAGTGTCTCGAGTTCGTAACTATGGTACACGCTTTCTTCACGACTTGTCACTCGACTATAATACATAACAGGTCGCAGTGTTCCGTCAGACTGGTTTTGTAGAAGAATACCCGCAATTCCGTTTTTACTCGCATCCGTATGAATTTCAATTGGCTGCGTTCGGTCGTACAAAGCGAGTACTGGTTTTGCACATAATTTATTCCTTAAATCGTTAAAGCTAGCTTGTTGTCGATCATCCCAAATCCTAGCTACGTTTTTCTTTGTTAGTTCGGTTAGGGGTCGAGCTATCACCGCAAAATTAAATATGAACTTCCGGAACTAACTACACAATCCAATAAACTGACGGACTTCATGAACGTTGCTTGGAGTTGGAAAATGTGATACCGCTTCTAATTTTGAGTTACCCGGTTGAATTCCATGTGAGGATATTTCGTGGCCTAAATAGGTTATTTTATTTTGCAGAAAAGAACACTTACGCATGTTGAGTTTTAAATTCTCGGATTCGAGTTTATGTAAAATCGTGTCTAGCAAATCTAATCCCTCCTGCACGTTTATTGAAGGCAAAAGTAGGTCATCTAAGAACGCGAGTATTTCAGAACTACCTACAGTGTCAATGATTTTACTTATCAACCGCATAAATACCGACGGTGCGTTAGCTAACCCGAATGGAACGCGTACGTACTCGTAATGACCTTGTGGCGTAACAAAGGCAGTCTTGTGAGTGTCGTCGGGGCAGACAGATACCTGGTGGTAACCTTGGGCCATGTCTAAACTGGTAAAATAACGTTTTTGGCCGATTTTGGATACTTGGTCGTCTATATTTGGCAGTGGATAGCGGTCTTTTACGGTCACGGCATTCAAGGCGCGATAGTCGACGCACAATCTACTATCTCCATTTTTCTTTTGTACTAAGATAACTGGAGATGCGTAGTCAGATTCAGATTCTTTGATAATGCCGGCTTCTAACAGTTTGGATACTTTTATGTTTACTATGGATTGTTCGTGATGTGATAACCTATACGGCCTGTGATGGACCGGCTGATCAGTGGTGAGTCGTATTTTCATTTGAACTAAACTTGTGCAACCTAGTTCTGTAGTATTACTAGCAAAACAGTGTTTGTATCGCCACAATAATTGAAGCAAATCCTCATGTTCCCTATCAGACAAAACGCCAATGTTTAAGTTATCGAGTTCTACTCCCCCTATAACTAAGTTCGAGGCAAGACTGGTACTTAAAACAGCTTTGGCTAATGAGGCACAAGGTATATCAGTAGAGGCAATATTACTGACCTGGGTAGTAGGTGCAGGCTGCGTACAGGACTCTGCTCGCACCAGGGTCTGCTCGGCTTCGATCACGATGTCTGCTTCGCCGACATTAATGATTTTGAGGTAGCCTTCGGTGCCTCGCAGTGTTGTCGCTGGTATGGAGTACGCAACTTCTTGAAGCTCATGATGGCGAGCTGGCGTGACTACTTCATTGTCTTGTATATTACCCAAGATGTAAACTCGTACAATAGATGTGCCAGGAGGCAAAGTTTCACGGGCTGCCGTGACAACCTTAAATGTGTTCAATTCTTCGGATATATAGAATTGCGACAAAAAATTGTCTCTGCGTAAAGTGGCCGTATTGTTGGTGACGAAGAGTTACACGCCTTCTGCGTTTATAATTGGCTGCCCAATTAGTAAGTTGACCCCATGTCCAAGTCTGTAAGGTAAGCTTGGCAACGGGTTGGCGATTACTGTCTCTGTACATGGCGCGAGTGTCATTGTATGGGGTGCGGTAATCGTCAAAGGCGGCAAGAAAACCTTCATACAGTTCGTCTGGACGTTCACATTGAAATGCTCTTGCGTTGGATTGGAGCGGTGGTGGCAAGCCTCTAATAATACACGACACACTTGCATTGTCCGACAATTTGCATCTGAAGCACATTGCAATTTTATCCTGATAGTACTTTGTCATACTTTCCGAATTAAGTTTTCTTCTATTCATTAACTCTTCTAGCATGCTGGAATAGTCGCGGTATTTCGGAAAAGCTCGTTGAAGCATCGTTTTCCAGTCTTCCCATGTATAGTCATAGTCTTCAAGACGATTGTACCATTTTCTTGCTTGACCTTTTAGTTTGTCTTGTAAGTGAAAGGACTTGGTTTTATCATCCCAGCCGTGTATTTCACCTAATTGCTCAATCTTCTTTAACCAACTCTTTACCGTGCATTCCTCGCTATCTGGATCAAACTCTGGTATTAAGGAGGCAGCGCGATGTACCCTCGGTTGCAATGGTGTTGGTAGTTCTTCGTTCAGTTCTCGGATGGCTTTGTTAACTTCGTGAGCTAGAAGTGATTTGAGAAGCTTTTTCGCTGGCGGGTTACAGTCTCCCTCAGGATCTTCATGCTGTTGATCAGAGTCCTCGTGTGACGCTGATTCAGCCACATTACGTCGCCGACGATCGGAGATATTATCTTCCGACGATCTTTTCATATTCGTGCTACTTCTGACTTATTACGGTGTAGGCATTTGAAAATAAATAAACTTCAGTATGGTTAATCAATTTAATTTTGAGCAGCGTAACCACGTAATCAGTGCTCGTAATAGTCTGCCCGAGCGACTGGCTCCGCTGGCCTTTATAAGTTCTCTCCCCTCCGTTCAGCTAGGGCCCAGGTAGCTTGGCAGGTATGGAGAGGATGAATCATCGGGCTGGCATGGCTGGCATGGCTGGCTGGGCTGGCTATGGCTGGCTGGCAGGCTGGTTGCTTAACAAAACATTATAAAAAACCTAACCTACGAGTGCCGCCGGCAGCGAGGCAGGGCTCAAGCTACCGGTGGTTAGGGCTGCAGAGAGGAACCTCCTCACAATGCGTGCCGTGTCGAGAAGTACCGCCTTCTGTATCTGGCCCTTGATCCAGCCATCTAGCGAGATGAGATGATGATGATGATGATGATGATGATGATGATGATGATGATGATGATGATGATGATGATGATGATGATGATGATGATGATGATGATGATGAGAACCTAAAGTAACCGGAAATTATATGTCTGAGGGACTCGCCGGGGCAACGGCACGCTCGACAAATGTCGACCGTGCCATCTTTCAGAATATATTTCCGGTAATTGTTCGTCATTATGACCTCGTCAGCAATTGCACAGACAAAACCTTCGGTTTCCCCAAAGAGGTCAGCAAACCACTCAATATTATATTTCTTGTTGGCCCAAACTTGGAGATCCCCTGAAATGTCACTTTGACGTGACGTAACATTGTTTACATTTTTTCTGTGGGAATAAAAATCCGACCTATGGGCCTGGTAGAAGCGTCCGAATAGTTAGCTCCTTTGTTCTTTCATACGTTCTTGCGGTCTTCAGTGCTCAACACCGTTGTTCTGCGCCAGTTCTCGTTTGCCAAGGAGAGAGGCGTGAGGGTCCTGTTTACTGCAACCACATCGCGATGAATCCCACACTCATTGCCAAGGAAATAAGGGATCCCCTTGGATCGCATAATTTGTTTTAGACTATTATTGTTTCGCATAATTGATTTGGCATAATTTGTATTGGCATAATAGTACTGTCGCATAATAATACTTCGGCCTAATACTTTTTGGCATATTACGCTATTAGAATAATTTCGGTTGGACTAATTTGTATTAGACTAATACACATTATGCATTTTATTGTTTGGGCTAATAATTATTTGTTATATCTGTCATTAACCATAATTTCAGTTATCTAAATGAATAAAACACAGTTTCTTTGTTACATATTAGGTAAGTTTAAATTAGGTCACGTTAGGTACATTAGGTTGGGTTAGGTTAGTATGATATTCAGGCGCGAATAAAACGCAGAATAGGAGGTCCTCCGTCGATCTCGCCTAGTTCCTAAATATATTAATATATAAACAAAACCAAAACTAACCTTTTCTCACCGTACGTCTACGACGTTCGCTATAGCAATTGTATTGCTATGAGCCATTTGTACATGACAATTTTTTAGGATAATACCTACTGTTATGCATTTTGTAATGATGCCAACTTATTATTATGAATTTTTGTATTTATACTATTTAACGTTAGTCTTCATGACGATTATGCTTTCTGTATTTATGCTTTTTAATTTTATGCGTAAAAATATATGCGTAAAGATGATTATGCATATCGCTATTTCGGCTAAAGCAATTATGCGTAACAATATTATTACAAATAATTTTATGCCATCCAATAGAGAACCGGAAATAATCCCTGAGATTGCACACCTCGCGGTTGTGGAGATTCTTAGCATTTAAAATGCCTCAACCACATTTCCTCGGCATGTACAATCTCATAACAGATGAGCGTGGGTGCAACATGCGATTTTATTTAAGCAGTAGACGGACCCTCCTATCCAGGGCGTCCAGCTCAGTCTGAGTCCACCTTAGTATGCCAAAGGAGTATGTGAGCAGCGTGGCTGCTCCAAATTGAAAACAAGCAAGTCCATATTAAGAAAAAAAATTTTTTTTACTTTTGTGATTCTTTGCTATGTGACGAACATACCCACATATGTTTTTAGTTATTCGCCAACACGGACCTAAAAAAAATACGGATGTAACCTAGTCTAATCATGAGTGAAGCACACGAAATGGCCGTCCGTTTACGAGTGTGCGTGCTTTAAGTGTTGCCATATAAATCGTCAATTTGCCCACTTTAATGAAAACATTTTAACTAACATAATTGAAACCCAACCGTCTTTACATTTTTCATGTTTAGGAAAGCTATCAGAAATTAATGAGTCATTTAATTAAAACATCTTTTGTAACACACTTGGATTCCGACTAACCTACTTCAAACAATGATTAAAACACTCGCTTTAAAAAGACTAGTCAAACGATTCCAAACTCGACAGATCCAATATTAGCCGTTGAAGAGTTCCTATGACCACCTGTCTCCATCATCATAACAGCTCGATAGTACCATACAATTACCTATATTGTCATCGCAATGACATAAACAAGTATGCGAAATTTCAAGAGAATCTGACAAATTAGAAGTAACTAAGTTAAAACAGAGATCCAAGACTTACATTCTTAGATTGTTTATGACTTAGTAAAAAGTGTGTAAAAACCGAACAACATCAAGTCTGACTCACATAAGCCGGGTTCCGTACCATAACTAACGGCGTTACAGATTTCCCCACTTTTAGGAAAAAAATCCGTGAAAAAACTGGCAACACTGGTTGTCATTATTGTTTGTAATTTGCGTCGAAGTAAATAAACACATATTTATGAAAAATAACACGAATAATCATAATTTACACGTGATAAGTGATATCGTGTGTCATTATGTTTACTAATGTAGTTTTTACACGTTTTTACAACACAATGCGGCATTTTATTCGGCGTAAAATTAAACGTCACTCGTGCTGTGGCTCGACGCGTAATGGCGGCGGGTTAACTGACCTAGTGCATTTGTGAGACGGTAGTTCGTGTATGACGGAACGAAATAACAGACCTTGCATACTTCACACCTTTTTAGTGTAGCGTTACGTCCGTATTTTTTTTAGGTCCGTGTTCGCCAAATGATTTTTCAAGTAACTCAATATGATAAAAATACTAAGCTAAATTCAAGTATGTCGCCTACAACCAAGTTAGAATCAAGTAAGTTGAAGCAATGATACTTGTTTTCTACTTGGTTTAGGTAGTTGCTTGCTTTCATCTTGGTCCAACATGTAAAGTACACAATTACAGTTCGCTAGTTGCTTGGATTCCAAGTGACTTGCTTATTTTCACCGTGGTCGTTATCCACAAATAACAGGACTACCTACTAATATTTGCGTTTTGTTAATCCATAATTTGTTCATATTCAATGAGAAAGTAAATTTGTAAACTTACATAACAATAATTAAAAACACATCAAAACAATAACACATAATCTTAGTCTTCTTTTACGTACTAATTTTCTGATATTATCAATATTACCTAAGACTTAACTTTGTATTGTGTTAACATATAACAGTGATTAGTGACAAAACGCAAACATTGTTTGAATATTTTTAGACAGTCGTGCTATTGAGAAGTTTAACGTACTTACCCATTACCTGCAACCATGGAACAATCCTAAAATAAATATAGCCGAGGAAGAAAGTTAGTAGCGATGAGTTTAGAAAATTGAGGGTAAGTACCGTCAATGTACTTACTTATCTACTTATTAGATAAAAGACAACATAACCGCACATTCTTAGGAAAATCATCTACACCTATCAGAGATAATGATTCAAGTAATATTATAAGTTCGAGTGAACTTATGAACCTCGTGGACCAACAAATAGAATTACCCCCTATTACCGATTCATTTCTTACCATTTATCAAGTAACTCGAAATTTGCTGCCAGATACTGATCCTTTTCAAGAATATAATTTTTACAATAGTACATTGTTGCCTAGGCGCGGAAAGTGAAGGATTTCCTGACGAGGTGGTTAGCAGGCCGAGCAATAGCGAGGCCTGCTAAAATACGAGTCAGGAAATCCTCGTTTCCGCCGAAGCATACATAATGCTTTTCTCAAACAATGCGAGGAAATGATACAAATACATGATTATATGTACTTTTCAAAGCCTTTGACAAATTCGTAGAGAATGTTTGCGTCATACGAGTATTAGTTAAGATAGTTTCACGCCGCCGCCGCCCCTCACTGCGCCCCCACAAGTTGGGTGTACGGGATTTTTTTCATGGGCCTTTCGATTTTATACGCAATAGAGAGCACTTTTGAAGAAACACTATGGACATGGACGGAAAGTGTTTTCATATGGTTTTTTTACTCCTAGGAGTAAAAAGAGGCATTTTCCGTCCTTGTATTTCAATCGGAACACCGTCCTTTCCGAGCATGTTTGAGAAAAGAACTAAATACAACAACAACTCGCATTCAGGACGAGGGTGATCCTAGATTTATTGAAAACTGCAGCTATGAAGAAGAACAATGTCGTTCTAGTAAAAGGACTCGAATAATTGTTTAGACGCTAATGACAACAGAACGATTACAAATCATCGATTACGGTACCTGAAACACCTGAACGTTCTTTTGAGGATTTTTCTTTGAATAAATCAATGGAATCAATTCAACCAATAACCACATCCACAGCAGCAGGCCAAATTAAGCCTATTTTATCAACGAAAAAAAAAACCTCAAAATAAATTAGAACATGATAAAAAAAACATCCTTTGCGTAGCTATTGTGGGTACAAATGTCGAAAACAAGTTCAGTCTTAAAGATCGAGAAACTATTTGGTGCAGTTATTGGAATTTGTTACATGAACGTCAGTTATTTGTGGGCTGCAAGACATAAACAACTGAAAATGGAAAATTCTAGAAGTCAAAGTGGCCAAACAACATACAAAAGGCATGAAACTAGAGTATTTTCTTTGCCTCACTCTAATGGTGTATTGGTGACGGTATGTAAAAAGATTTGATTGAACACATTAGGGTACAAAAATGATTCAATTGTGACTACTATTTCTAAAAACTTAACTCTTGTCCTGCTAGAATTTTAACAGACAAGAGAGGCACTAGCCCTAAGGTTAAAATTGACGTGAATAAAATTAAAAAAAAAAAAACTGTACAGCTTTTGCCCGGCACATTAACCAAATATGCTATACCTTAGCCAAGATATTGGACTACATAAACTATTCCAAGACTTCAAGAAACTTGTTGTCGTAACACTCTAAAAGAGATGAATATTTATTTACGAAAGCCACAAAACAACTTTGATGTCAACATCAAAATACTTTAAAAATGTCAAATGTTCCGTGCCTGAAACTATTTTGTAAAGAGAAGCTACATACAACAAAGGCACAAAAAGCTACTAGCGCTTACAAAGCGGTCATTGAAAGACGATTCCGAAACAAAACATTTTTGAATAGATTTACAGAATACTGTTTTGTTGCGTATGATACCAGAAGTCAAGGATTACTTTTTCACAAATAGGCCGGTTGCCTTTAATTTAACATTTTGTGGCTTAAATAAAAAAAAAATACAGACGAATTGAGAACCTCCTCCTTTTTTTGAAGTCGGTTAAAAAAGGAAGTTAAGAAGGATCGAAGCGTCTAGTGAGCCTAAAGCAACTGGTGGTCGTGATGGCAAGGACATGGTTGATGCTATATACAGATTCGTTATGAGTCAAAGAGACGCAAAAACTTTATTTTCCGGGTTGATAATTGAACGGCACAGAACAAAAATTGGATTTTGTATACAGCACTGGTGATCATCGTAAACGTGCGTACAACATTGATTCCTTACTATCAGGTACCTTGCAACAGGGCATATGTCTGCCGGCGGTGTTCATGGAACATTAATTCTTATTTTTTTTTTATATTGATGCATGTTTTAAAAAATAAGAATGTTTATGATTTTAAAGACTACAAACAATGTATTCATAAAAGCCGCAAAGACAATGAGGTCATAGTGGTTCAACTAGAAAATAAATTCAATCGAGGAAAAAAGCTTCATCCCAAGAGCTAAAAACGTTTCTCTTGAAGGATGTCGTCGAAGCAAGGTTTGTTAAAAATAAAAAAATGTTGTACTATAAAAAGTCATTCGATGAAAACCATTACAATGAGTTAGATTTTATTTAAAAAAAGTTGACAATCTTCCAAAAATTAACCGAATACGTGGACAGACAATAATTTTGGCACGAATTACCTGAAAGCGATAATGTTGGAGACTTGATCCGAGATGGAAACATGGTGGAGGATATTTGAATTAAACATGGTGGTGGATATTTGAAGTCAAGACAGTCATTTATTTTGTATATTGATGCATAAGCTACTGGTTTAATTTATTGTTAAAACTCTAGGAAAAAATGACAAAGTGCCTCGTCACGGAGGCGGAGCTAATATTTTGTTTTTTATTCATCTATGATAACTTTAATAAATAAGTAGACTTATAAAATCATTTACTGAAATACCTTAATTTTATCGACTAAATAATAATTATGTGTTGAAAAACGTAAATAGATCAATTCTACCGTTCACTATGGACTTCATAGCATTAAGCATAAGCGATACATTCATTTGTAAACATAATGGTATAATTATTACAGGTCATACCACTTTACAAGTCTGTTTTCACAATTTGAGACTGATCAGCGGCTCAACTTAAACAAAAACTTAACATCGACATACTTGTTTTTAGTGTGGGTATTGTATTTTCTTTGGCAAAATAACCAAGCTGAAACACATTTTCACCTGCGGTTCCAAAACAGCTTTAGCTGCACTGGATTAATACACACATATCATAGACAAAAATAAGAGGTATTACCTAGAAAAAAGCCGCTCGAAATCGAAAAGATCGAAATCGTTTTTTGGCGCTCCTATAATTTTTTTCTAAAACACTGTTACTTGTTATTGGTTACTTGTGTCAATAGCCAAGCCCGGAATCCGTCAGCAAAGAGCTGAGAGGGTACAAGGCTAGGCAAAACCACAGAGGACTCAGACTGTCACCCTGGAAGATGTCTCTTTCAATCCTTATCAAGTTAGGCGAATCAGAGGGGACATGCCGACCACCTGGTTGACGAAGGACTGTGACCCACTGCCTTATACACACACCTATAAAGGACGTCAAAGTTGCATGAACTTTATACAACTCTAAGATCCTTTCGAGCCATGAGTGAGGCACCGAGTCATAAGCCTTCTTTTGGTCAATCCAAGCAGCCGAGAGGGCCGCCTTGCTTCGCCTGACTTGCTGGCAAATGGTCATGTCTATGAGGAGGAGCTCCTTAGTACCGCGGGACCCAACCTTACACCCATTTTGAGAAAAGGCCAAAACGTTGTTTGCAATAAAATGTGCATTTAATTTTGTGCTCAAAATGGATGTAAGGTGCTTGTAGATGGTAGGCAAACATGTAATGGGTCGGTACCAGGGCTCGGATTTTTCATCGCACGGTAAGATGAAAGATAACTATGGAGTCGATATTAAAATAAAATCTTAAGTCATATTCATACACATACTCATTCATTTAAATAGCACTAAAAGATTAAATTATAAATAAAAATGTCAATACTACGCCATGTTTATTACATTATGGGCCAAATAATAAAAATAATATGAACATTAAGTAAGCTCCTAGTTAGTAATATCCATAGAGCATGTAGCTACAGGAATTAGTGTTTCAAAATCTTGACAAGGTATGAGGTGTTATTGTCCATTTCAAAATCACAATTGTAAAATGAATAAATAATGGCCACTTTTTCCATATTTTCAGGAGCAAAGCAGGTTCTATATTCATTGAAAATCAACTTGTGACTTGAAAAAGACCGTTCTACATCAACGGACGTTAGAGTCGCATATTCTAGTATTCGCTCAAATTGTTGAGAACTTGCCATCTGTCTTATTTCAATAAAGTCCGGATTTCTATTGAGTACTTTTTCCAATTTATCTTTAATGGTCTCAGGGCCAAAACATGTTAAAAAAATTCTAATCTCATCTATTATTTGAAAACCTTGCTTTATAGAAATATTGGTGCACTTTAATTTTGTGATCGATTCAACAATGAGTTCATAATTATCTTTTATAAAACTAAGCTCGTTTGGCATATTTACGTCCAATAATGCAGTTTGAGCGTTTTAATATAGCGACGGCATCTCTGCTGTTCAATGTAAAAATAATACTTTTTATTTTTTCATAATAATTGGCATAATAAAATGCAGCACTGAGCTACGTCCCCCATCTGGTTACTACGGGCTGCGGTGGTAAGGGCATATCAGGGGCCATTGCTTTAAACAATCTTGTTCTTTGTGGCGATTTGAGAAATACCTTTTTTACATTGGATATTAACTTGTTGACTCCTTCATGTTCTGATCTTATTTGTTCAGCAACACGATTAAGTGCGTGTGCTAAACATGTAACATGTCTCATGTTATAAACTTTTACCGGCGAGGAGCATGTATGCAGCACTATCTGTGCAAAATATTAGAAATTTGCATATATTTCTTGAAAAATCATCTTGCCACAAAAATATTAAACTGTTCTCTACCAATTCAGCGACCGAAATTCCATTCACTTTTTCAATAACCTTACACGATAGTAAATAGGGTCGACATGAAAATCCTTGCAAAGACTTTACCATTACATTAGTAACGCAATTGCCAACAGCATCCACAGTTTCATCTACTGAGAGCCACAAGTAACAATCATTAAATATGGTTCTTATTTTGTTTATGACCGGTGTGTAGATTTTTTGGAGATAATGCTTTCTTAAAGTAGATTCATCCGGAAGTTTCCTATTCGAACATTTACAACAAAGATACTTCTCCATATTTTTTTTGAATTGAGGGTGATTGAGTCTGTTCCAAGGGATATTGCAGGTAATCAGGAACAAACAGAGATCTATGTAAAAGTCATTTGTTATTCCGGATTTCTGTTGATGTCGGGAAGAATTTACATGCTTTAGAACATTGTCTTTTTTTATCTGTTTTATAGAAATCTCACACAGAGTACAGAATATAACTGATTGCTCAGCATCATACCGTAGCTCATGATACGGTTCAATCCAGCTCTGAATAAATGAGGACGTTTGCTGAGATTTACTTTGGTGCAGAACACTATGTACATGTTTTAAGATAAATGTGTGTTTTAGCTGTGTAAGGTTTACTCCACAAGACACACACGTCACAACACATTTTTCATGATCGTATTTTAGATACTTGTAAGGCTCAATCCAGTACAAAATGGCACAAACTTGCGGATCAGACATAATAAAGTGCTCACTTAATAATTCACGCCGTGTGCACCGATTACAAATATAAATAAATGACATTATGTCAAAGTCGTTAACGATTGACATGACACATGACGCACACGATTAAATTTGATAAAGTGGCCAGTTTGATAAACGTCTATCGCAACAATATAGTCTGTATGTAAAACTAGGTACGTAATTAAGTTTAAATAGTTACAGCGTGAATTTCAGTGAGTTTGAGTATGAATATGAATAAAGTTTTTATTTTAATATCGACTCCATAGTTGTCTTTCATCTTACCGTGCGATGAAAAATCCGAGCCCTGGGATCCGCGGTACTGCCGGACTTGTGGAGCAGGAAGGTGACACCAGTTTTTAATAAAGGTGGCAAGGAACCGATCTCAAGGGCATTTTGGAGTTGCGTTGCTAAACACTCATGTGAGGCATTGGACCATTTAATCAAAAAGTTGTGCAGTCCTTATTTATTATTATTTAAGATATTTATTTAATTTTCTGTAAATTAGGTTTTTTATAACAAACATTCAAATATAAAAGTAAAATAACAATACTAATACAAAAAATAGACATTATAAAAATCCTAACCTCCGAGTGGCGCCGGCAACGGGGCAGGGCTTAAGCTACCGGTGGTTAGGGCTGCAGAGAGAGGAACCTCCTCACAATACGTATTATTGTTATTATTATTCTCAGGTATTTTTAAAATTTTCTGTAAATTTGGTTTTTTATTACAATAAGTATTTAAAAAAAATATATTTTCTTTGTAGTGATCTGGCATCAGTCGCCAGACAATAATCATTTTTTCAAGTTGTAGGTGACGTTTGTAAGGAGATTGTCCATTGACAAATCCTCTTACGCAGTTAGGGAAACACATTAGCGCTTTTAAGTCTTTTTACCCGACTGCGTCAGAAGGAGGGTTATGTTTTTCAAGAGTATGTATGTATGTATATTTCTGGGCAAGCTCTGCAGCCTAAACGGCTTGACGGATTTTAACATGCGAGGTGTCATTCGATTCGTCGTAATTGTCGAAGTGACATAGGGTATATAATATTTCAATATGGCGTCCGCGAAAAAAAAATGGAGGGCAAATAAAAAAAAGTATTTTTTAATGTAATAATATGGGTATCAAATGAAAGTTATTAAATAGCCCGTTCCAAATGTATATACATTATAACACTTTGATGCTACCATGTTGACAGGAAAGTCAAAAAAATACGTAAATGTTAAGTAATATTTAAACTTCTTTTGCTTAAAGAGTTTCGCTTATAATTTGTCACTTGTACGAGTAGCTTCGCGACATTAAAAATTAGAGATCCAGGGCTCAATATGTCGCTTGGTAATAATTAATTAACCCACTATTTTAATTATAAAAACTAAAAAGAGTTAAATAAATTAAATTATTGAAAAGATTTTATAGCTTGTTTTTTGCTTTTCAGTTGTTTTTTTTATTGCAGTCGTGTTTTTTCATTTCTGGTTTGAAGAAGTTCTTTTACTAGCGGATTCGGATGCAGGTTGAGGCGTTGCTTATAACGGGTTGGCTTAGTAATGAGAATTTTAATTATTTTTTTTCAATAAAATCAGTAAGTATGGATGTAAATAGTAATATTTTATTAAAATACATTAAAACTAGTATTTCAATATCTAACTACAATATGCAAAAAGGACCCCTTCTAAGGATCTTCAATTTTTAGCAACTTGGTTTTAACCCCTCGCATCATACTTTGGATCACATTCAGCTTTACTTTTTTCAATTGGCATTGTATTCTGCGTTTTAATTGTTTTGGCGATTTTGCTTCCCATCCATTACTATAAACCAGTTTACTCAGGATTGCCCAAAAATCCTCAATTGGACGAGCTTTAGGGACATTTGGGGGGTTTGACTCCTTGGGTACAAATGTATGTCTCGTTCCGTCAGCCACTTCTGGGTACTTTTTGCATAGTGGGAGCTGGCTAGATCAGGCCAGAATATGTACTTTCCATCAGAATGGCATTTATTTATAAACTGACACACAATCGGCAAGCACTCCCGCTGATATACTTCGGCATTGATAGCTGGTCCTGATGAATCTCTGATCACTGCCTTTGAAATTCCTTTGTCAGATCAGATATTACGACCCAGACGAGTACTTTCTTTTCAAATTTGAGTTTACATTTAAATTTAACGTTGTCCGTAACAGTACTTTTATCGGCTGTGTAATATCCGTCATTACCAGGCATGTTATCGTTGGTAAATGTGAAGTACTTTTCGTCATACATTACTATTGATATTTCTTTACCCGAATGGTTTCTTCGTAATCGCCTGCACTTGCTAGGTATTTCTTCAAGTTGTTTATCGGAATATTTGGGTGTTTTTTGTCGCTTGAAGTGTTGAATATTGTTTTTCTTTAAAATATTCCTAATACAGCCACGGGACACCTCATATTTTATTGCTAACTTGTTTTGTGACACGCCAACCCTGTTTTGTGCAAACTTAGCCACTTTCTTCTGAACACGAGCAGGAAGGATTGAAGGTCTACCTGTTTTTGGTAAATCTTTTGTACCAACACCAAGTTCCCATCGATGGATCAGGCGGTAAATTGTAGACAAAGGGACATTTTCAGTTTTTTAGTGTGCAATCACCTCAGATTTTTCACGTCGTCCAAGAAGTTGATAGACGCGTTCACGCAACAACTCTCTCGCAGACATTATTTATAATAGTGTACTAATTTTTGGTTATAAATGGAAAAGATTGACATTTTTGACGTATATTAAAATAAAAGCAAATCAATTTTTACTTTTTTTCTCGCCTGCCGTATCCACCGAAATAGTTCTCATTACTTTAAGCCAACCCGTTAGCTCCTTCTGTAGCGTTCAGTTTCCGTTAGAATAGTTGAAATCTCGAGACAGGAGTGGATTTCACTGTTCTTAGCATACCATGGAGCCCCTGCAATGACTCTCAGGATATTGTTTTGAACCCTTTGGAGACGTTGAATGTTTGATCGGCTTGCTGTTGACCACATTTGAATACCGTATGTCCAAATAGATTCAAAATTGAGCTGTAGATTATCAGTTTGTTGGTGAGCAATAAGCATTAAATATCAAAGTAAAATAACAATACTAAATATAAAAAATAAACATTATAAAAAACCTAACCATTATTATTTATTTATTTATTTAAAAAAAACCCGGTACAATAATATTATATAATATATATTAATGATATATTATTATGTCAAACATGCATTATGTATTTCATGATAATTATGAATCAGGTTGGATTTTTAGACACTCAGTAATGTAAAATTATAGCTAAAGACGTTTGGGCCAAGTAAACGTTATGACTTTATGACAAAACAGTAATTATGACAAATGTATGGTATGTCAAACATTGTTTAGGGCAAAAATGTTATGGCATACCTATAATTTTAGGACAAATGTTGGCTATGGGTTGCGTGGGCGACCCTTTATTAGACTGCCAAGCTATTAAATGTCTTGTCCTAGCAGGTATACTACTGCAGTTACGGTGAAATATTTTTCGTTTAATATCATTTCCTAAAGAATTTATCACATTTATACTTTGCTACTTTAATTTGGCAGATAATTACTTGTCCAACTTTCTTTAAGACAAAATTAATTAGCCGATTAGCAAACATTTTACTTAAATTAAATCTTTGCAAACTAATTGATTCGATCCTCCACAAGTTCTAGGTTAGTGTATGTTATAATAGGACTGTGAGCACAACATAAAAAAAAAACCAGTCAAGTGCGAGTCGGACTCGCGCACCGAGGGTTCCGTATTTAAGATAATATGCTTGGTAACCGCAAAAGAAAATACTAATTTTGTCATGAACATCTTAAAGTATAATACAGATTTTCAAAGTTATTTTGTTATTTCTCAAAAACTGTAAATAATGAACACTTCATTTAATTTTTCACGTAAAAAATAAGTAATTATGAATACGTCAGGATTTTTTTAGACATTTTTATTAATAAACTTCGGAAATAAGGGAAGGAGCGGTAATTTTTTGTACATTTTTGGCAATAAATCAAAAAATAAAAAATAAAAAACTATTGTTTTACAATGTGCAGATTTTCAAATATTTATATAATTCATTTTATATTGTTTTTACTAAAAACAGACTTTATTTTTAATTTTAAATTGTATTAATGTTGAATTCTGTACTTAGTTGGATGTAAACAAGAAATGTTCTTTAGATATATACATTATATTCGTAAATAAATATAAATATATATTTGATTGTTACTACAAACAGCAAGTTGTACAATTGTTCCAAATTCCAAGTTGATAGCATTTGTAGTTGCTGAGAAAATCTGCTGTGACATACAGACAGACAGACAGACAGGCAGACAACAAAGTCTCACCATAAGGGTTCCTTTTTTACCATTTTGGTACGAAACCCTAAAAAGCTGATATATTAGGTTAGTTTAGAGGATCCTCATTAGTCATAGCCTATGACACTCGTGCGGTCTTGAGGAATCATTACATAGAGTCAACCCACGATAACTCTACAATGAGGTGACAACAGTAGAAATCATAAGTTTGTTTATGGCAATACTGATTTTTAGTCACACAACACGTTTTGATACTTACAAGTATAGCTATAATTATTATGTACCTACTACGCGCGGCGTTTTATATTTCCCTAACTCTATCTATGGAGGTATTTATATGCATACCGAATTCTTGCTGCTACATTAATATTATAAAGAGGAAAGATTTGTATTTTTGTATGTTTTTAACGAATAAACTCAAAAACTACTGGAACGGAATCACACATTTTTTCACCATTAGAATGCTTCATTATCCCTGAGTATCATAGACTGTTTTATTTTTATACTATAAATGCGAAAGTATGGTATAGTATTGCTTTCATAAACTGGTGCACTTTGGCATAGGGATAGTTTGAGTCCCAGAGGACATAGCCTACTTTTTATCCTAGACAATTTGGCAGTTCCCGATGAAACGCGAGGAACCAGACAAGGTCGCAGGCAAAAATGTAGGTATGTGGCATAAGTATGATAATTACAAGTTGAGGTTTTACATGCATAAGGCACAGTTAAAGAATTTTGTTCGCAGGCCACTTTAGACTGTGTCATGACGTACCTAATCAATGAAAATGTCAGAGACTTCATAAGATTTTATTTACAGTGCCACTTTGACATAGTCCAAAGCGGTCCAGGAATCAAATTCTTTGTTTTTACTTAATAAAACAAAAAACAATTATTGACATGTTTAATCACTAAATGAGATAGGTATCTGAGTCTAAAAATTCCTCTCTAGCTGTACTTTTCTTCCTGAACTTCAACTTATCTGAACCCTTCCTTTTTCAACTGTCATCATCACTTTGCACATTTATAGCGTACGTTAGATTCAATTTGTGTAGTTCTATTATGCTTTGTACAGTATTTGCGAATGAAGTCCATGTTGTAGTATGAACAGCTTCAGATAGTTCACCTTAAAGAAATTAATAAACAAGTTAAAATACAATCCTACTATATTATTATGAAGGCGAATGTTTGCGTGTGTGTGTGTTAGTTTGTCACTCCTTCACGCTGCAACGGGTTGACGAATTTGGATGAAATGGAGATAGCTTATTCCTTGGATTAACACATAGGCTACTTTTAATCCCGGAAAATTTGAAAATTCCCGAGGAAATAACTGTAATCGAAATCTACGCGCACGAAGTCGCGGGCAGAAGTCAGTATTATAATAAAATAACATCATCTTAGCCTAATCATTTAGTTAATATGTTATTTTTTCATAATAGAATATTATTTCATGGTATCAATATAAAATAACACAGAAAGTAGTAATAAAATATCAAGATTTTTTTAGGGACTTACTCATAGAGTTGAGAATTTCATGTAAACATTGCTCCTTTTGCTTACGGACGGACTCCATTTCTTCTTTTACATTTTGGAAATGAGTTATCATCTTGAATATAAGTTCTCGAACTCCACTTTTAATAGGTTTACCCATTTTGAAAATAGGAATCGTTAAAAAACCTCAACAAAATATCCATGTGATACCAATATGTCATGTTTGAGTGACATGAAAGAACACAGATTATAAGAATATTTTATGGGATATCGTTTAATATCTTATGCAAAGTTATTATGGGATGACGCTAACGCTATTTATTTAATTTTAATCTGTTCAGCAGTTCAGAAACGACTGATTTTCAATCGTATAAAAATATAAAATGTGATCTTAGATCGTATTTTATTTTCACATATTGAAATTAAAATAAAATATGATCTTATATATGGTTTTTACATTTAAAAATAACTATTTAAAATCTTGGCTTTAAACAAACATACTTTACTTATTACAGGTTGACACGCAAAGCCCCGTGCGTTCGAGGTTTGCTTGATTTCTATTTCATTCCAAGAGTAGTTACTTTTTACCCGAATGTCGATAAAAAAGGGCAATTTTTTGACCTGTGTGTATGTCTAGTATAATTGCGAATGTTTGAAAATGGGAGGTAGGGCACATTTCCTAGGGACAACTATCTGATTTGAGGCAAAGGAGCAGAGAAACAGACAATATCTGTATCACTAAAAAAAGCCCATTTGTATATATTAAACTCCAGCGGGCCTAATATGGTTACCTAAAATCAACATGATAAACCGTTTTTATCTTGAGATGAGCAAAAAATTGGCACCGTCGACGATTGCTAACATACTCGAGTAAAATTGGGGATTCAAAGTACGGCGTCGTATGCGTCAAATCTGGTAGTTCTGATTTTTGGCAGAATTGTTTATGATGTTAACCCAATGAATAATCCAAGTTTGTGACCACGAGCGCCGAACGCAACATTGTCAAAATTAAAAAAAACCGCGAAGATATCGGACTTTTTCCAGATTTTGGCGATTATAACCCTAAAGAACTAGTTTTTGAAAGTACCTTTTCAGGACTTTTTTAAAGCGGACTAAATTTGCTACCATATGAGACTAGAATTTCTCTGTAGACTCAATAGTTTTTGACATAAAGCTTTTCAAAATTCATAATTTTTTCGAACTTCACAATTTTTTGCAATTAGGCGTTCTGTTTGGGGTAACATAGTTTACTTTGTAATACCGGCACCAAATTTTAGTATGTTGCTACACATGTTATTCTATCTTAAAAACCGTCGGGACCCCATCTGTATTCATTTAATAAATTGCCAGTCCAAACGAAAGCAATAGTTAACAGTAAAATTTTCAATACTAGACTCAAAAGATTACTTTTAAAAACACCCCTCTATTCAGTGTCAGATTTTATGGCACACACCTCGGACACTGAATAATTTACAACAAATCTGTACAGCTGTTAATTTGGGTTATTATTATATTTTGTGGTCTTGTTTTCTTTTTGTTAAATGTATTATTTAATTATTATAATAAATTAAGTACCTAAGTTAAGTTCCACATTCAGACATAAAGTAATTTGTTAATGGATTAAATAAATTAAATTTAAAGTGCCCAGATCCGGAGATATGACGACATTGAAATGGCGGCCGCTGTATTTAAAAAATTGCGAAAAGCATTATCTCAAAAACTTTTGGGTCTACAAAGACAATTCTAGTCTCATATGGTAGCAAATTTAGTTTACTTTAACCATAGAAAGTACTTTCAAAAACTAGTTCTTTAGGGTTATAATCGCCAAAATCTGAGAAAAGTCCGAAATTCTCGCGGTTTTTTTAATTTTGGCAAAGTTGCGTTCGGCGCTCGAGGTCACAAACTTGGATTATTCATTGGGCCAACAGCGTAAACAAGTCTGCAAATAATCAGAACTACCGGATTTGACGCACACATATGTTGACTAAAGTTACTGGAGTAACATGGTGGCGTCGATTAATTTGAATTATCCAGTATCCACCCATATAGATAATAAAACGTCATTTTTAATTCTGACGACTTCATGTACGGCTAGCACAAGTTTCCCGCGACTTGTTTGTCGCTCGGATCTCCCTTTCTATCTAGTCAGTAACGATAAAGATGCACTGAGCGACAAGCGAGAAAATACAACTTGTGCTACGCGTGCCGGACAACAGACTGTGGTTAGATTATAATATGAGTCGCATTTAGGTGACGACAAGCAATCGATAAAATTATTAATAGGTGAAAATACAAAAAAAACTAGGGTGAATAGTCGAAATCGAATGAGAATAGAATTGTTTACCATTTTCACAGATATTATGTAGATCGCGGTGCTTCAAATTTTAATCTGGTAATTTATGATGAAATTATATGTTTTTTTTTTCAATAATTCCTTCTACAAAAACCGATTTATATTTGTTTAGAAAGAAGATGGAGCAACACAAATGCATCTGCTAAAACTTTTGAAAAGTTTAGTTTTGTCACTTAACAGGTAAGGGTCCACTGAAAACGCCTTTAATAATAATGATCCATCTACACACCTAATTTATTATTATTTTTTATAACTATAATATACTAATCATATACTAATATAAAAATATTTTAAAAGGATTTAGGCTAAGCGCGCACTACGGTGCGGCGAGTTAGAATAGAATGCAGAAAATTCGTGTGGCGCCGCACCGCAACCAATCTGCAGCAAACTACAGATTATAATCCGCATACGGATTATTTTCCGCAGTGCGCGCATTTGAAGGAGGTTCCATACTAGGCAGATTTTGCGGAAAAAAAACGCACGGCGGAAATCCGCAGTGTGCGCTTAGCCTTACAAACCTTTTCGATGGCAGGAATGAACCTAAGAAAAGAGTGTTTCCAATGATATGTAGCCTTTCCAGAATAGGATCTCCTAAAATCCAATATTTATTGCATTCAAAAACGAACCACGTTGCTTTGCCTTCATAACTGCTTTGCTGCTTACGTATTAAATAAAGGATATATTCATAAATTAATTCCAGGAATCACCGCACAATTAATGAAAAAAAGGTAAATGTATAACAACCTAGTGATACAACTACTTCACTCAGGTATTATAACATACTTAGTTCTAGTACAATTTATTTTACTTATGAAAAAACTTGTTATACGGCGTGTAAGTTTCAAACGAGCAAATATTTAAATTTAAAGGAGTGTAATATTTTTAAAGAGTCCATAGAGCAGCAAAGTTTAAGTACACTTTTGTTCAGATCTGCCGTATATTAGAAAAAGAAAGATTTTAAAGTAGGTAAAATGCGCTTGTTTTATCTTATTTTTACAACACAATCATAAAAAATTAGTGTCAGTGACATCGCACTGATGATTTTTTTATGACTGTAAATTATTGCATAAGTACGCATAACGTATTAATTTAGTTTAGTGGTTTTATGAGCTAAATATTAACAAGGAACTGGAATTAACTTGAAAGTCATGACAGTTTCATAATCAGTCGTGATATGACCCTAAAGGTAGAAGAAGAAGAAGTTGTAGGTAATTGGTGATTCTTTACTATAGGCACAGTTTGCATAACAGGACAAGCAACTGAATAAAGAAAACCGAGACTAGTAAAAACCGATACTGTAACAAAATTTGACGAAATGCTTCTGAAAGTTTGTTAAAGATCCTTTGTTTCAAGTTTTGCATCTTACAATAATAACTAATAACAAAAATAAGCCAGGAAATAAAAATAGTTTTCTAGTAGTTTTCATACTGCCATTTTACTGGACATTTACAATTTTCTATACCTAACGTCATTACGAGTGGCCCTCACTCACAGAACTGTGATTATAAATCAATGTTTTTTGTTAGATTTTTATATATCTGTATAATAAGAAAAACTAAGTGAAGATTTCTACATTACACGAAGCATTAAGTTCAATTGTCATTTTTACAATAAAGGTTTCCTCTACTTTACACCACGCACTGCAATGAAGATGAACTGTCTTATTCATAAACGCAAAATAGCTAGAATGCTTAAAGTATCCTTTGTCCTTATCTTTCAATGTGTCATTTAAAGTGAACAGAAATTGACAAGAAATACTTTAACTAAAATACAATTATTGCGGTGTTTTTTGCATCTGTGGATGGTGGTCGGGGCTCCTGCAAAATTCATATTGTCTCGTTTATTAGCGTGAAATCTGTTGAATTTCTGTGGATTTTGTGGTGTTTTTGTGATGGCTGTGATTGAGTGTCTGTTGTAAGTATTTGTAACGTCTAAATTTGTGTATGGGGGTGGAAGGCGAGGCCTCTAATGGTAGCGGCGCTTACGCTCTTGCGACAATGGCTATGGCCGTGAGTCCGGAACAAGAGGCCCGAAAGGGCGTAAAAAGCTCGAAGGATGGGACTGATTCGGATCCTGCTATAAAGAAATCAGCCCCCCGGCTGCTTCGGTGCAGCACACGTTCGTCGTTCCTGAATTTGCCTCTGGGGTTTAAGTAACTATGGTCCGACCGATGTTACATTTGTCATGTGTCAAGATCAGAGCCAGACTTATCGGCTGGTTTGATAATCTGCCTTCTTAAGTTTGCTCAAACTTTTACATAAAAACCACATCGCCGGTATTAGTAAGAACGGAGTCAAGGCGGTAGGTCGTAATCGGACAGTGGTTGAATTTATAAAAGCTCAGTATGCTAACACATTCATAATCATGGATAGCTGTTTTCTCACCCAGCATCAGTTTACTGCAATAATTCCTTCATTCCATGTCAGACGCTCGGGTGTTTAAGAGAAGTTCCGGTTTAATTTAGCATGGAAGAGTTGGTTAGTCGTAGGGAGTGTCAAATTAATTGCCGTATCATTAAGGCTAGACTTTAAATAGGAAAGTGTCCAAAGACGGGACGGAAATAATTTGCTGAGGTGGCTAGCTCCCCTACATTTCAGTCCCAATTATGCATCATTCTTGAACCTGAAATGGCTACAGTAAACCCTATTTCATATAAACAAATAGTTCTCATCCCTCGCCGCCCACGAGCTCCCCTGGACAAGGGTTTATGATCAGGCTGCCCATAGCGCTATAGTTAGCTCTCCAAGGCCCAGTCAATCTAATGGTTGTGCTCTTACTGCTACTCAACCAGATCTGACTCCCAACGATAATCTGATTGTGCTGTTATGTCAGACTCTCTTCAATATAATTTATATATTCCGTGACTCCTTACCGAACCATGTCTCAGAAATGCAGATCAATTTGACGAACCTCATTCAGAATCAACATGGATCTAAAAGTCCTATAATCGAATTGCAGGAGTGTTCGCTCTAAAAAAACAAGTTTATGGCTTCAATAATTCACATAATCCTTTTGCGTGAAAAATGGATAAAGTTCATCCAAAATCCAAATAGAAAACCATTACTTTATGGAGGAATTATAATTAATGTAGAGAATACCATGGCATTAAGTTCGCCTTTTGAATATTAAGTGTATTCTTTTGTGCAATAAAGACTAAATAAATAAATAAGTAATGTATATTACAGTTGTGAACGAACTGAAAACTAGTTCTACGCTGATAAAGTCGCAATTTTTAAATCGATCTTGATACGATGTCAATATCTTTATCGATAGTATTTATACCTCAATATCGAATTGGTTACACCCTAAATGAATTTTATCATTTAGCGTCACCTACCGTCCAATAGCTGAAATAAGTGTTCTTATTACTTTCATGCTTGTTTTGCTACTAAACGCTAGATGGCATTCCTGATGCTTATGATAAAAGTTTTTCTATGAAAATGTTCCCAATGGCCACTCTATTACCTATAATATTAAATCTCTCTTCTTAATTCTGGGCTTCATCTATGTTTGGTTAACCCTTAATTTGGCAAAAATAAAAAAGTCGGGAATTCAAACCCTTTTTGATTTTGAATCAGAAAAAAAATAAAAACACAAATCAAACAACAAAATGTGAACCTTATGGTATGTATGGTATACCATACACTGCCAAATTAAGGGTTAATAGTTATAGAAAGGTTTTATCTGCTTCCCCTTTAGCAAAATTTCCCCGTAACCCTTTGCTTTCCTTCTACTTTGATTGTCTAATATTCCAACACACTATTTTAAAATATTTTGTTATCTATAAGGACACAGTCAATGCGAACCTTGAATTTAATAAATTCCTGGCTGAGAAATGGATTGACTGACTGGCTCACTCTGTTTACCGAAGCCTCCAACTTCTCAGAAGAGGGGAGGGTGGGCTCAGCATTGTGGATCCCTCGCTTTAGAATAATTTTAAACTTTAAGTCTCCTCCCAAAACCTCTGTCTTCATAGGTGAAGCAATAGCTCTTCTAGAGGCGGTGTTTTATGTTCAGTCACATAAGTTGAAGAAGTTCGTTATATTTACGGACTCCCTTAGTTGTTTAGAAGACATTTTTAAATTTCTGTTTCGGTCGAGAGAAGTCTTTCGTATAATTTTAAATTTACATAGGCTTTGTATGAATGTAATTTGTCGGGAATAGAAGTTGTAGTGGCCTGGATTTCAGGTCACTGCGGCATTGCGGGGAATGAGAAAGCGGACGCTTTCGCCAAAGAAGCCATACAAAGTGGGCTGTCTACACACTCACAATGCTATGCTCATGACCTTCGTTTCATGGCCAGAGCTGACCTTGTAGTATGCTGGAGAGAGCAATGGAAGTAATCGCAGAGAATTAAGGGTAAATACTATGCAGCAATTCAACCTGACATCCCAGCTAAACCCTGGTTCTTTAGACACCGTACTGCCAGTAAACGTGTTACTTCTACCATTATCCGGTTACGACTGAGTCACGTCTGTTCTCCTCATTTTCTGGCTAAGATCCGCGTTAGGGATCACTCCTTGTATGAGTGCAATATAGATGAAGGAACGGTGGACCATATTGTCACTTGTAATATGAATTAACGTAACCGCCAAAGGCCGATTTTTCAGGAGGCAAAAAAGTAAGTAGTTAAAAAGCCAGCTATTATAGTTTAGAAAATAGCATGGTGCTTATGTAATTTTTTTCTCAAAAATTGTGTGATTACATTAAGCATTATTAAAGAAAATAAGAACAGTTTAAGGTGTGACACAAAAACCTAAGAAAAATTAAAGTAGGGCACACCGTTTTAGAAATTTGGACTTACGTTACTAAAAAGTTATTTATAGCCCTTTCAATCTTATTTACTATTAATAAAATCCAATTTGGAATAAATTATTCTGTTTTAGGTCATTTGTGGCAGGGTAGTAAGTTATGACTTATGAATAATCAGGTTTATAAGTAGGTACAAAATAGTTTAATAGTTAATAATAATAATAAAACTTTCTCTAAAAACAAAATTAAGTCTCCAAGTCATTAGTAATTATGTATTTACTTCTACCTGAGGTCAACAAAATACAACTAAATAATATAATTGACTGTACATAAGAAAACACGTTACTTTCTATCCTAATTGCTACTTTTCTTTTAGTTCTTTTACTCCTTTTTCTACAGTACTATTTCCTTTTTCTGCAATACTATTGGCTTTTGCTATATCTAGAGCTTTCCCATTTTTCCTTTCTTTTTGTATGGCTTGCTTCTTCTTTAGTGCGTTTCTTCCTTCGGATTCATGCACCTCGACACTTTGGTCTTGGATTTCGGCATAATTATTTGGAACTTATCTTTTATAATATCGTCTTAGTAATCAATTTTGACCACATAAGGCAGCTGTAAATAATCTTGCACATATTGTTTGGGAATAACCTGGTCGTCACAGAGTTTTTAAGATCCATGTACTTTGTAGTGGAAATTGGCAGTCGGTGCATATAAAATTTTGGCAGAGAATCATTCGACGGGTTATCATTTACGACCCGTGCATTAGCCTGACCTTTCCCTTTCCCTTTCCTTTTCTCTTTTTTTTTGTTATTTTCTTTGTTCCTTGACCCAATATTATTTTGAATGTATCCCCATCTTCCTGCATTGTATATTTAACTTGCAATTAATTTAGATGTGGTTTTTGTGTTTTGATTCTAATATATTTCAGTCTAAAATGTGATCTTTTTGAAGTAAATACTTTAATTACCCAATATTCCCAGTTTTTGAGCTCTGTGTGGTCCAAGGTGTTGACAATCTAAGGACGGGGTGTCTTTCGTGCTGTAAGCATGAAAGTGGGCCATTGTATTGGGCTCCACACAATGAGTTTTCGAACCTCATGTTCTATGACACTATGCATCGAATCTACCGGCATTTACGTGTGTCGTGGTAGTAGATAATTTACTTGCACAGATTGTACATTTTTTGTATTTTCTGGGAAGTATTTGAATACGCTTAGTATTACTTTGTTTTTGTTTTGATCCCACACGCACAAGAATCACAATACAAAATTACATATTTTGTATTGTTATTCTTGTTAACCTCTAGGAGGTATTTACGTAAACAGATCCCAATTTCGCGATTCCCTCTTTTTCCATCGCTTTGTTATCGCTTTCTCCCCATTAGATTCATACACAGTTAACTTGTAAACAGCTTACTTTCTGCTGTAGTATAGCAGCATACTCTGGCCATGGGGGGTAGTCAGAACATTCTGGAGATCAAAACTAGCCAACACGGTCGACTAATCGATAGATAACATATTGCGATGTATTTTAGTTCGTTTGTAAAACCTTTTTTTTCTTGTAGATGATTTTGGTAGTCATTGGTATTTTTTTAATTTAAGACATTCTTATTATTTTCATATTTAACACAAAGTTTACATTTATCTTTTTAGGAGCGGCATTGTAATGTAAATGTTTTGTTATAATATAGTTTTTAAATTGAAAACTTGTCTGAACTCAAAAACCAAGCGTATGTCGCATTTAATTTAGTCCTTTTTTTATTTTTATCACGTTTTAAAATTAGCGTAACAGTCAGTCAGTTGCAATGTGCCACAAAATAAGTTAACGTAAGAGTCATTTTGATACAGAAGAGTCTTACATTAATGTCTTGTTTTCAACTTTGGTCAATACATTAATACACAATAATTATAACAGAGCCGTCGTTACGTTAACCTGATAATAAGTCATTTATGAAAATTCTATCATACATTAAAAAAATAATGGTATAATGAAAAAAATGGTCTGATTTTGGGTAACGTAATCGATTTTTTTTTCGTGATATCAAATTTTTTATCACAGCAATCGATATAACATCAAATTTGCAGACGAAATGTATATATAACTCACTTTCGTAATTTTGGCGGTTATATTAATTCATATTACAGGCGACGAAATTTTTCTTTAACTGCAGTAAAAGTCCTGTTTCATAGCAACTAATGTCAAAAGGTTCTTGGATTAAACTGATAAAACTGAAAAAGTCCGAAAATTTTGCAATTACATATGTATTACACAGGTATTGCTTGCAAAACGTAGTTTCACGGTCCCTGAGGGGTCCAAATAACATAACAAAACAGCAGCTTGAAATCGTGTTTAGCGTTTTAAATGTAGAATATAACCGGTCTACAGGAGCAGGGCTGACCGTGCTCAGTGAAGGGTACTGAATCCTGAACTACACAAAAACTATCTCAAGAAACAACAAGTATAAACGAATTCTCTATTTAAGGTTATTTGGTTCTGCCTTAGATGATTTTTGCAGGAATAAACACTTAGCCGCCTGTATCTTAAAAACCAATCAAGTCTACTTAACTTAGTATTGATAGTTTTCCTTTAAAATTCGTTATAATGACCTTCCATGTAAGATATTTTTCAGATATTCAGAATTTGTAGTTTCGGCTGTAACAAAAATTAGCATTGGGGATATTTGACTCTAACAAAAATTAGCACTTTAAATCGAAATTGTTGTATATTTTTGAAAGACCTATCCAATGACACCCCACACCATGGACAATAGTCTATTAGGTCGATAAAAAATATGTCACATCATCAAGGATAGGACAAACGCCCGTCATTTTGAAAACTTAACCCTGTTCTGTACAGTAGAGACTTCCTTATATTAATAAAAAAAAATAGGTATTAAATAAGAATAAGAATAGTTTATTCGTGACAATACAAAACAAAGGACAAAAGTAATGTTTTATAAATTTATTTTAAGTACCATAATTTATATGTTTCCAGTGACAAATTATTCAAATGATGATGATTAAGGCGATAAATCACTTTCGCCAATGGAAAAGAATGACCACATTTTTTTCCAAATTTTGACTTGTGAGCCTATATCGACGTGAGTTTAGGACCCATTTATGAGTCGAAAAAGTGCGTTCACAGTCTACTGACGTCGTTGGGGCATGTCTAATTGTTGACATTGGTATATTGTTTTTCCAATATGCTTGTGGCTCGGCGTTTATTTTCTTCTGCATTTCGTTTACGGTAACATAATCAGGATTTCTATTTCAAATTGCTTGAAACTTTGATGTAAGTGTAGATCTAAGACTCCCAGGTAATTTTTTTAAAACAGTATGTCTTTCCTTTACAATTTTAAAAGATTCTTTTATCTGTAACTTTTCAAGATTTTTTTGTGGGATAACTTGAAAATTGGTATTTATGTACAGAAAATCGTTTTTTAAATTTGGGATTTTAATTATATTCTTTATCTTCCGAATTAAGGATGATTCGTTTTTTAAACCATTTATCATCCTCTTCAATTGTTCGAAGTGTTCTGCATAGTAACAAGCGGCTGTGATCCACGTCCCCCACCTAATAATTGTTGGTTTAGGTGGTAAAGCTAGACCAGGACATTGTTCTCTGAAATATTTTACTCTAGAGTCGGATTTTAAAAATATTTGTTTCATACATGCAATAACTTTAGCCGCATTCGGAAATCTATTCCGTATTTCTTCGCTTAAACTGTGAAACCCATGTGCAAAACACGTTACATGCAATATTTGAGGATATGCACGTTTCAACAATTTTCCAGCTTTTAACATGTAACTGGCTGAATCTGATGAAAAGAGGAACACTTTTTGTTTGTAAGTTTCAGCAGAGTCAGTCCATAGCCAGTTCAGTGTACTTTCGTAAAACTGATAAATAGTTTTACCGTTTACTGAATCCAACACCTTAGATGCCACTAAATGGAATTTGTTAACAGTGTTAGTACTCAAAGGCATTAATAGAAAATGTACAATTTTTCGACCCAAACAGTCACGTGTATCGTCAATAGACACCCAAAAGCTATCCGCTGCTCGTAATTTTCTCCGCATATTTTGCATTGTAATTTTGTAGAATTTATCAAAGTAAATTTTACGTATATGTGATTGATCTGGAATATCCCGGGCACCACAATACTTTTGTAAAAAGTTACGAAAATGATAGTTACTTAATTTTGACCAAGGAATATTAGCACATATCATCATTATTGTCAAATCCAAATAAAAATCCGTGTTTGATTCTGAAACATTTTTCTTTTGCTGGTGAACTTTTGAGTTAACATGCAACTGAATATCGGATTTTCGGTAGGTTCTCAGACGTTTATCACAAATAAGGCAACGCAATTGAAATCCGTCAAAAGATAAATCTGGGTAAGAAGATAGCCAAGATCGTATACATTATTCACTTGCCGGACGTCTTGAAGTCATAATTTATAATTAATTAATGAAAATCGCATTGGTTTATAAATAAGTACACGTTTCTAAAGTGACAACGTCAATGCTTGACAAAGATGATTAGAATATTACCTATTTTATCTAAATGGCCAGTAGTAAACAAAGTCATTGAAATCAAGTAGTGTCTAATGCGATGATAGAAGAATAGGTAATTTATTGATAAATGTGTTGAAGTACCTACATTAAATTATAAAATTTTGAGTAAACTTCTAAAAAAAATATATCATTAGTAAGTCACTACTGTACAGAACAGGGTTAAGTTTTCAAAATGACGGGCGTTTGTCCTGTCCTTGCACATCATCCATATAGAGCAAACGATTATGGAAATGGACTGTAGGATTACAATCTTTATGGCAGAAATTAGTTGCTGCTGTATTTCACAGTGAAGTTTTTTTTAAACGGAAGCAAATCTAAATTCGGTAGTTTGATAGAATTCAGTCTTTCTTGGACAAACTTAATAATAACTTCGCTGCTATAATCAGTAATCTCAATTGTGATATCATTTTAGAATCTCCATTAAAAAGGCATTTTTTTAAAAAAGCAGCAATTCAGGTTTTATTCCTTTTTTTTACACCGTGTGATGTCAAAGTTGGCGGAAGATCAACTCAAATCTCTAAACTTTAAAATTGAAAAAACTACTAATTATTTAGCCTAATTGTGCAAATTGTGGTTATAGAATTATCAACAAGTTTTTAGAGATGTTTGTAATTCTGTAGCTCTGCCTACCCCACTCTGGGAACGAAGGCGTGAGATTATGTATGTATGTATGTATTTATTAATTTCGTTAGTAGGATCTTACAGCAAATTTAATCAGCTCTCTTTCACAGCAAACGAAACTGAAAAATTCTAATAACTGTGGTGTAGTGTGGTGTGGTGTAGTTCGTTCGTTCAAATAGTTTGCATGGTTTAATGTGCCGCTACAATTGCTACAAACAACCCGCCGTAGCGCGCACAAAGCAGTGTCGGCGACTTCAAACAGCTGTACTGCACATTATTTGAACGAACAAATTGTGCATGTAATTATCAATTTTTAAATTTGGGAAACCGTTTTGGTAATATTGAACTCGAAAAGTGTAATTTTCATTTAAGTTACGAGCAAAAATACAAAATCTAAATCAAAACGTTGATTTATCTATAAATTTACGGAATATAATTTACTAATTGGGTGAATCAACTTTTAAGGTACTCCTTTTCTTTTGCGATATTAAAACTTTCCTGGTGACTTATGATTAATAATAATGTATGAATATTAAAATCAGACCACCAAATTTACAGACCTTACTCGTTAAGAACCTCAATTTTTTTTAAATCTTCCAAAAAACCTGGTAGCTTAAGGGCAAATGCACATTTTCCATACAAAACCTAGGGACAACATCGTCCCCTGCTTTACCAACTATATTATTATTTAAAGCTGTACTATTTTATATTAAATTATTAAAAATAAACGTAAAACCCGACTGCAATAAAAAACAACTCAAAAGCGAAAAACAAGCTATATAATATATAGAAAATTGTAAGAGCATGTACTTATTCATATTTATAACAATTTAAATATAACTTGAATATTGGAAAAGGTGTTCCAGGCGGGAACAAGATAGTCCAAATGTCATTTTTTTTTCAAGAAATAGGTTTTGAAATTTATTGCTTGCCGCCTGCAATACCTTTTCCAATATTCAAGTTAAATTTAAACTGTTATAAATATGAATAAGTACATGCTCTTACGATTTTCTATAGATTATATAGCTTGTTTTTCGCTTTTGAGTTGTTTTTTATTGCAGTCGGGTTTTTTGTTTATTTTTAATAATTTAATTTATTTAACTCTTTTTAGTTTTTATTAATAAAATAGCGTGGTTTAATTAATAATTAGTAAGCAATATATGAGCTCTGGAGCTTAAAATTGTAACGTCGCGAAACTACAAGTGACAAATTACAAGCGAAACTCTCTTTCTAGCGAAAGTAGTTTATTTTATTACTTAACATTTACGTACGTTTTTGACTTTCCTGCAAAATAGTAGCATCAAAGTGTTATAATGTATATAATATATTTGGAATGGGCTATTTAATAGCTTTCATTTGATACCATATTGTTATAATAAAAAAAAAACTCCCTCCATATTTTTTTCCGCGGACGCCATATTGAAATATTATATACCCTATGTCACTTCGGCAATTAAGACGAATCGAATGACACCTCGTATGTTAAAATCCGTCAAGCCGTTTAGGCTGCAGAGCGTGCCCAGAAATAGACATACATACATACTGTAGCGCTCCATAAAAAATAAAGGTACAGAACACTACACGGAATGGTTGCGATAAAACCATCAGCACGTTAATTTGGACCTGTATAAGTAAAATAAAACCGAACGAATTTCAACAAGGTTATATAATTAGGGAACACACAATGATTAAATTAAAACAAATTATATACAATGCAACTATAAAAACTAGATTACTAGGCTGACTCAGAACTTAGCTTAGGTAACCAAAACGATTTAACATGAAACGGTCTGCGGATTGTCACGTTAATAAAGCCTTTCTAATTTAAAACACATTGCCTAATAAAGGGTAAAAGACCACCTTAGAACACGGTCAGGCCAAAACTTGTATTCAATTTATAGGTAAATCTGATTCGAACTATAATAAAATGAATCGGTTGAAACGCAAGAAGCGCTTCATGATTAAAACTGATGTGTTCGGAGTATTATGAAACATGGATAACAAATTGTGGTGTTGATCGGTAAAAAAAAGGTCTAGAAACCTAATAATATTTATGGCCAAAATTAAACCGAAAAATAACCATAGATAGGTTAGGGGGGAGTTCGCGGACTCTTTTTTTTTATTTTGAAAATAATAAAAATCAACGAAATGGTGACTATCCTGTAAACTTCCGTCGTCGCTTGTCGCCGTACGAAGATGTAGCCGTAACGCTGCGTTCGTCGCAACTGGCGCAGCGGGAAAAGCCTGCGGGCACTACCGCAGACGACGACCCGTTGCCAGCGAACTCGATGGCGAACCACACGCTGAACGGCAAAACCGGTAGTCCAAATCTTCAGTCGGGGCGAAGAGTCGCGAGATATGGGGTAAGCGGAGGTGCCGCTATCCGGACATACAGAAGACAACAGCACTAACTCGATCGGTCAACAATTGAGACCACGGCGTAGGAAAAACTTTCGCGTAACATCACAACCGGACGCGGCACTCGAAGCTGGTTTCAGAATCCATGTTAAAGAGAAACTTGGGTTGAGTAGATCCTAACCAATTTTCCGAAGTATCAAGGCGAGAGTACGAGATTGAATGACAGTCCCATTACAAGGAACGGATCTAACAAAAACGAATTCAAAATTCAAAACTGTCAGTAGAAATTACAAACTCTAACCGGTCAATGAACAAGTCCGCAATACCAAAAAGGCTGAGAAACGAAAAAGGCGAAATAAATAAGCAATAATTAACACGAACCAACGCGATTTGTAGCGGTAATGCTACAATACATACATACATACATACATACATAACCCTCCTTCTGACGCAGTCGGGTAATAAAATTATTTCAAATGTTAGCGTATTTGTCTGATTTAATAAATGTATAAGCCACGTCGTTAGCAAATCTATAGTTTTGCTAAACACATATAATTTGTGAAACATGTCGAAAAATGGGGTGCATCTTTAAAGTTGATTCACCCAATTAGCTGTCTAGAAACCAAGATGTGTCTGTCTGTGTTGTATTATTTGTTTAAACATTTCCTTTATTATTACGAGTTAAGTCGACTTGTACCCATTTTCACTAGGACCCCAGTATTTTGCATATAGTAAAGACAATTATATGACATCAATTATAGGATAAATTGCTGTACAAAAAATAAATACAATATATTTTTTGAAGTACTTTCACGTCAACGACACCTCCAAGTTTTTTTACCAAAGCTAACCTCTTTAATAAGCTACAAAATCCATCACTATACATTTATTTTTGTTGTTGGCATAGCTGTATAACTTGCTTGACCGCATCTGTTTTTTTAGTAAAAACCATATGAAATTAATTTTCTAAATATTTAAAAGTAGTCTTGAATTGGGGGTTGAAAAATGAAAGTGATTTGATAATAGCAAATAGGGTGTCATATGAAAAGACTCATTGCATTTCAATACTTTTTTTTTTATAATTTTCCGCACGTACTTTTTTGTAAAAACTACCGCTCCCCCTGAAAAAATTATATTTTACGCGAAAATTAGAATGAAATAATCAGATTTGCACATATCGATGGGTCCTACGTAAGTTATGGTAACTTGAAATACGCAACTTTACAGCAGAGCAGTTTAAAGTTGAAAATTGATGCCGTAGATCCATTTTTTAATGGATCCTGTTAAAATTTGGTACGAATGTCAAAAATAATTTGGTGTTTAAACTTGTCTTACTAATATTTTAAAAAAGCCCTTGGTTTGGCTGCAATTGTTCTTACGATACTTTTAAGTGGATTAAAGGTTTCGATAAGTATTGTTTGTGATACTAACCATGTTGTGCGTCGGAATAGCTTGCGCATAAAATATCGTAAGTACAACAAACCATAACTTACGTGGGAATAGTGCTATACGAATGTAAGACATACTACAATGTACTACGGGAAGTTAAACCAAAAATGTATAGAATCTTTAAAAAAAACTTTGATTGTTATTTTAAGATTGATAAGTATTAAAACACATTACTTCAGTTCAAAAACGTTTATTTATATTGACAGAATATTTTGTATTCTTCGGTGAATAGATTATCTCTTTTTGCTAAAGTACCTAGGTACTAATAGTATTTTTTGAGATGGTTTTAAATGTTGATAAGCACCGAATTATGTACTAAATGCGCTTAACCTAAGTTTTAATGAGATCATTTAAATACCATAACAAAATCGTCACTTATTTTGATGCCAAACGAATAGGACAATATAATACCTTTGCAGTCGGGGTTGGATGATAACAGATGTAAACAAATTAGTATTGTTTGACATAACCTCAATATTTCTGCAAATAAGTTATGATTTAAAAAAAAGTATAGTTAATATTTATTCAATCTTAAACAGAATGTAAAAGTAACAATCAAGCTTTTACATCATATACCTCACGCGATGTTCAAAAGTACGTGATTATGGTGTAATAATGGTAAACAGACCCGTTTGGTTTTGTTTTGTTTTTGTCATTTCTATTGACCTCGACTTTATATCCTGAGGGGTTACCATGACGTACTAAAGCAGTTCAAATTAGGATGAAAGAAAGTGAAAGAGCTATAGCAGTTATACAGCTCTGTCCCTTTCTCTCAACCTAAACTGAACTGCTTTAGTATGTAAACCCCCAGCTCTTAAATCATAATATCATCATAAATTTAATGAGATCAGTTTAATACCAAAACAAAATCCGCACTTATTTTGAGGTCAAACGAATATAAGAACAATAATAAAACAACAATAATCATAAGAAAAAACAAATCTTCTAAACAATTCTATACAAAATAAATGAGTCTTAATTTGTACATTAATCTAATTTAGCGATAAACACTGGTAAGCGTTAGGACTTATGTATGTTTAATTTATAAAAATCTTAAAAAAACACTTTGAGTCCTTAAGATTGATCGTGTGTTATTCTCTCAAAAAACGGCGGCCGGTCGGACGGACGAGCGAATAAAAGCGGCGAGTAAGTAGTCCCGTCCGACCGAACAAAACACATTGTAGCGCGTGCATTGTCAATTAGGGAGCCTTATACGTTCGAGAAGTCATGCTGCCAAATTGAATACACGCGCTAAAATGTGTTTTGTTCGCTCTGTTGGGACTACTTAAACTCGCCGCTTGGACCTTCACTCGAGCGAACGATCACCTTTGCTTGTTGAGAGAATCACAACCCTGTTACTGCATGAACTTAATAAATCATCATTTGGAGTTGACAGAAGCGCGTGGAGCTAACCTCATGTGCTTCTGTTTAGTCCACTAGAGAAAATACTCTTTTACCGAACAATTGTCTTCGCATGTGATATCCATGGACTTATTTCTCTAATAAGTCCATGGGAGTGTCTATAAGTAACTGGACATTGGCAAAATACATTCTAACAGGAGTGAAGGCCATAAATTGAAATTAGAAATCATCAATGTTTGCTTTCGAAATAGACAACCGATTTGAATAAAACGGAGTGCATCTGATTTATTTTCAATATAGTCTGCATTTCAACAGCTTTTCCCAAACCAGAATACAATACGACATAACACTATGAAAATAACATAAAAAGAGAGCTGTCTCAACATTGATGAGTTGCCTGATTTTACTAACAGTATAAGCTGCCGAACTTAATTTACCTGGTGGTACTGCAATACTCCACTCCATTGCAAGTTTTTGTCTATAGTTATCCCTAAAAAAAGCGCCTTATCTAATATTTCCAACCATTTAGAAATATTCCTACCTATAGGTACCTCTAGATTCTACCGGGCTAACATTAGGCAAAGCAAACCTAATATAATTAATTTTCTTAGCATTGAGTAGCAAATTGTTACTAGTAACGGCCTGGTTACGAGCATGCCACTATTAGAGGTATCGTAGCGCAATGCGATAAAAGGCTAAACACTCCCCTTACTAGTAAACGTTGAGTAACGGTGGTATAGTTATACAATGTTTTGTACTTATCTGTCAAATTAAAATGTCACAATGACAGATAAGGACAAAACATTGTATAGCTATACCACCGTGGTTACTCAACGTTCATTAGTAAGGGGGTTTCAATATAGAGGTGTACTTAAAGAAAAAATCATGCCTCTAATAACCCAAAATCATACCCAAATCACCGATGCTAATAAAACCAATAAGCTTACTCTGCGCCAAGTTAGTATCATTAGAACATAATAACATGCTCTTGCGCATGCGGTGCGTTGTAAAGCAAAGCCTCATCATCCTTGTCTTGAGGATCGTCACTGATTTTCTTGTCACTTTCGCTGAATACAATTTTCCAATTAGGTAGCTATGCATTGACAGGTTATCAGGTCCAAATGGAAGTGGGGATTCTGTAAGAAAAATAAAAATGAAGGCAAAATTTGTAACTGGTAATCGGTATAATATCGTATGTTTATTTCTCATCCGGAGTAAACTATAGCAAGTAAGACTTACAACAAATAAAATTAATCACCATCCGAAGTATACTATTGTAAGTAATTGTACCACATGTTTTTTTTACAAAATACCCATCGTAAATAATCGTAAGTCATACATACAATAGCTTTTAGATGCTAGGCTCCAACGTAAATGACCGTTAGTAATAGTTACCATATTGTACGCTGGAAGCTACAATTAAATAAATATAGAATAAAAAAATAGAAATCTAAATGCACTTACCTGATTTCGTAGATATATCCGATGCAGTGTCATTTCTACGTCTTTTTTTATTGGGACTTTCTCCTTCCACCGCGTCATCGTTTGAATTACAACTGTTTTTCGTTTCTGGGCTATGGCTTTTTCGCATAATAATTTCGTTCTCGACGAAACATTTGGTACTTTATTAGCATAAACAGACTTTTTGTTAGTATTACGTTTCGTATGGGGCCTTTAAACCACAAATTTTGCTAATACCCAACTAAAACATGAACACAGTCGCCGCCCCGCGTAGCCGGTCGCAACTGACACATGCGATGCGTAAGCGCGCGCGGCGCCGCCCGCGCCGTCCCGCGTACTTTGTCGCCAAGGTACTTACCATAGAAAACGTCGGAGCCGTTTGAAACATACCACAGTTTACGTTTCTAAAAACTGGTTTAAACTACGAATTTGTTTTTTTTTGTTTTAGATACTAATAGTAATGGAATAATGCAATGCATTTTTGCTATAAACCGAATTTTGCCATTTTGTGGGTTACGATAACTTACGTAGGACCCATCGATATATAAGATAAATTAAATAATAATTTAAACTTGTACAGGTAAAACTATCAAAACATTTTAAAAATCTGTATTAAAATTAAGGCTAGTCAAAATGAAGCTTATTGCATACAAAATAAAGTTCATAACAAATGAGTATATTCTTTTGCGTTTTCTAACCATATTATCGGAAGCGGTGCGTGATTCCCACTTGCACTAGATAGGCTTTTTTTGCCCGAGGTAATGCCTATGCATACCCGCCCCTACAAAAAACCCCGGGGCGTTGCGCCAATCGCTTTAGGAGGGGGCTATAGCCCCAAAACGTAGCCATGTGTTTTAAATCATTTTTGACTAAAAAACCTCATGTCTCAAGTTTCATGTAACTGCATAAACGTTGGGTGGGAGAAAAAACTAATATGTATGTAAGCGAATTTTTTGGGTTGCTAAGTGATTATACGTCGTCATCGAACTGATTTATGACCTGTTGTTTGATCGGTAGTTAAACTAACTAATGGTCAAAAAACGTTACTAATGGTTAAAATCTCAAGGAAATCTGTCAAATTTTCCATTCCTTTTTCGAATTTTAACAATTAGTTAGTTTAACTACTGATCAAACAACAGGGCCTAGCGTTCTTATTAAGTAGGTGACGACAAGATCTTTGCCGTACATTACACGTACTTAGGCCCCTAGAGCTTGAACTTCTTGAAAATAAAAATTGTTTCTTATTTCCAATTATGAGAATCAGAATCACATTTTAAGTATACAAGTGACATCCGAACAGTTACATTAGTCATGTGTGGAATAAAATCTATAACACTGTTTTTATAAATTCTAGAATACGCAAGTGGAGTTAGCTCAAGCATTAAAAAAGTATTTGGACTACAGACGTAGCGAACATAGTGAAGATGATGGGACACATGGAGCTAGTGCTGAGGATAAAAATGAGCAAGCTGAGGGTTCTAACAAAGAAGAAAAACTTGGGAAAAATGGAAAAAACAAACATGACTGGTTCTGGGAATCAAAAGTACGATAAGATTTAAATTTATAAATAGTTAATTAAAGGTAAAGCCAACGAGCCAAGATAAAGAATGTTATAGTAAATTTACAGATTACACGGGAATTGTATATATGAATGTGATTTAAAATAAATAATATGTGTCACATTTAATTTACTATTACTTAGTTCCTAAAGGGCAACTGTTACTTACCATTAGTGATTATATAAATAGCGATACGCATAGGAAAGCGACGTATCGTTTTAGTATAGTGAGTCGGCAATTCGTCTCAGGCCTAATATTTCTTTCTCTCATCTCGTTGGCCGAACTTTGTGCCTGTTAACGATACGTATAATCGCTTCCCTAAGTCAGATCAAAGAAAGAAGATAAGTAGTTATGATGCCCACTCAAATCATGCAGCCTCGATTAAAAAAGAAAACAGATGCTGTAGACGCTGATAGTACATTGTTACAGAGGCTGGAAAGTACGAAATTTATAGACGAGTCGTGTACGAGTCTACTTATCAATTGACCTTTCCGCCGAGGTATAGATATAGTTATTTTAAGCAACTACTGCGAGAAAACAAAACAATAACTATTCACATATAAAAGGTAAACATTGCTTAATATTTTTGTGACATACACAACTCTAGCATAAGGTCTGATGTGAAAATCCGACCAAAACGACTTTTTAACATTACGATAACGTAGATTGCATCCTCTATCTAACACACTGACACTCATGGTTCTATCTCTTTCCGTTGAACAGATATTTTAAGTGCATAAGGGCCGATCTGATCATTTTACAAATGTACTGAGAGGCATCAGGAATCATTTTAATTTGCGTCTTTATGCTTTGCATTGTTAAACATATTTGTTAAGTGTATTTTAACTTACTTGTTTATGGCCCTAAGTTTTTATTCCTTTATGATTGGCGTAAAATTACTACAGCCTTAATGCTTCTAAAATATTAACGTTAACTAGGTACGAACCACTAGATGCGACCTTATGCTTGAAATATTTTTGATTATCTCTTTAATACAACATACGTATGTCAGTTCAGACTTTATGCCTGTAATAATATTAACTTTGTTGTTTGAGGTTCATTTTGAGGTTAGAAAGTTGTTTACTATATAAGACAAGTAAGAATGAACAGACCTTAAGTGAAATAAGAACTTATGCCTTTAACAAATTCATAACTTGTGCGACCGAAAGGCACGAGATCGGCCCTTTTCACCGATACTTCGTCCAATTTCGATTGATAACAGTAGACCATGTGTCAAGCGAAATGAAACGAAGTTATCGCTGTAAGAACTCTTGTGCACGTTTTTTGAAATGTGTGAGCAAGCACGAGTATTCAAGGACGTGCTATTCAAGGACGATTATTTCGATGTTTACAAACGATCAACGAATTTGACCTAGTCGCCGTTGTCAAAGCAGGTAAACAGGTGAATAATTTGTACGTGCGTGAAGTGCTAATGTGTGTGAACATACTTATAAATTAATAATGATAATGGTATCATGCGAATAATGGAGGATAATAATAAAACGGCCGCGGACATACATTTACAAAATTTCCTTTGTTACTTTGAAAACTGAAACTTCTTACAGGTTTTTCTGTGAAGAACTATTTTCCATATTTTTTCCAAAATTTTAGGCCCAGCAGTTTCGGAGATAAAGGGATTTTTTTTAATTTCCTTATTTCCCACCCAAAAGTGGCCCCCTTGTCCAAAATTCATTAATTTACGTTACACGTCCGTCTTTGGGTCACTGACCTACATATGTGTACCAAATTTCAACTCGATCGGTCCAGTAGTTTTGGAGCAAATCGGTTGTGACAGAAGGACAGACAGACAAACGCACGAGTGATCCTATAAGGTTTCCTTTTTTTCCTTTTGAGGCACGGAACCCTAAAAAGGTAAGTACCTAACATCCTATTGCAGCATAAATTTATTAGGTACTTATGTACTCGTACCTACATAGATTATCAGATTTATCAGTTATTTTAGATTTATTAATTATTTTTCACTATCTTCAATATTATACTTACAGAACGTTGTGCATTTACGATACCAAGAACCGTTCGAAAAAAAGCAAAGACTTGCCGATCTATCGCGAAATAAAGTTCAAGAATCTCGAAATCGCAGTTATTCAAATACAATTGATAAGACAGGTTAGTGTTTATTTCTAGATCATCCGGTAGTCCATGTGCCCAGAGTTTACAAATGGTGCACATAATCCAATCTTCTGTCGGTGGGGATTCATGTTTTTCGTTGCACATTATGTAGTACCTTACACCTCTTGGTTTCCATCTCCTTGTATAAAGCCTTCTTCAAATTTGTAACTCCTTTCCCTTGACTTATGGCTTCTTTTTCTTTGTTTGTGGTTCTTTTTGTTTCCTTTTTTGTGTGAATATTTTATTTTTAGCTTTCTGTTTTTGTTTTCCCACGTCCCCAATTACGCTACGTCCGCCTCACGTCATTCCCAATTACCCGAAGTAGTCAATATAAATCAAAATAGCGCCCCTCAACTGTGTTTTTGTGTGAACTTCAAACCACGTGTGATTAGCATGATAGTAACGAAATAAGGTGCCTTGCAACTCAAAAATATCATACTTACTTACATCAATTATAACACACGACAAAAATCATAACAGCAATTCAAAAAAAAAATGTTCGTCTCACTGTGACAGCGCCCGGTCCTTTACTCTCACTCTCGTGTACGCATTCAGAAGTATTGGAAGCGTCCTTTGAACAGGTGCGGGACGGTTTAGTGCGGGGGGAAGTATTACTTACCTAGCTGTTCTTAATTACCCGCCGTTTGAAATTACCCCACTCTCGCCTATTTGTATATTTTCCTTACATTGTTTGAGAAAAGCATCATAATGCCTCGGCTGAAACAAGGAAAGTCTGCTCGAATTTAAACCACCTCGTCAGCAAATCCCTTACTTTCCGCGCCTAGGCAATAATGTACCTACCATTGTTTTATAATAATTATGTAACATTGTTGAGTTGAGTTCAGTTGATCATTTCTAAGAACTATTTAAAGGGTGTCCCAGAAGTAAAGAGACAATTTTCATAGACAAAATTGGTCAAAGAGAAAACATCCAAAAAAGGTTAAACCAACTCTCATGTCGACAGTCGACGTTAAATCTTTCAAATAAGGCAGGAGTCGCGTACTTTTTCGCTTGTTTTCAATAATAAAGAGAGCGGAACAAGAAGTAATTGAGAAAAGAGTTTTTCAGTACTATCATTGTCACGGGAAAACGCGAACGATACATAATTTTATTGAAGAGGAAGCTAGAAGAACGAGTAATAACAGAAATATAAATTTGTTTTATGTAAAGAAAACCGATATTTTAAATAGATTACTGGACGACAACGTACAATTTCGACCGTTCAAAACATAAATAAGTTAAAAACACGTTTGAGCAAGTTCCATTGACATCTTCTAGAGTTACAGCAGTAAAATTAAAGATATCAAGATCTGGTGTGGCCAGGATGGGGGTTAATGATTCAGCCTTTAAAATGTTTGTTAAATTATTGGAGCAAAAATATATAAAAGGGCAGGAGAAGCCCGCTTAAACAGATTGTGATAAAGTTTACGAAAAAACAGAAAGTTCTCATTATTAATGATGCGAGCCCTGCCTTCTGTTGATACATGTGGTATTCCTGGCAAGCGATATTGTTTTGCTTTAAGTTGAAGCTGATAGGTATGGTTATTATGTTAAAAAGCAAGCGGATAAACCCAAATCTTTCACTACATTTAACCGTCGGTAGACTAGATTGGCTAAAACTGTAGCTTTGTGATCTTGAAAAGCTGTGATGAGACAGACTGCAAATAACCTTCAAAAATTGGTAACCAAGTTGAAGTATGCGCCAATTCGATATATTTTATTTCATTTTAATAAAACAAGATTTATTATGAACCAATATACCTTGATTTTATTGCATTCTTCGTATAAATTTTTCCAACCTAATTTTGTCTCTTTACTTCTGGGAAACCCCAGTAACTGTATGTATCGTAAAGTTTTCGTTAAGAACAGAAAAAGAAGGTGGAAAGAAGTTGTCTCTGCCTACCCCTCTGGGAAAAAGGCGCGATGTAATGCATGTACTTAAATGCAAAAAATATAATTAGTGTTGTGGTGTTTATTGTTTAGTTTATTTGTATTTTAGAGTATTCATAATACTATAACAATTATATAGTGGTCTCCAAAATAAATGTGTTTTATAAATTACTTTTTTAATTAATTATGTAGTAGTAAAATTTATTTTATTAACCGACTTCAAAAAAGGAGGAGGTTATACGTTCCACTGTATGTTTTTTTTTTTTATGTATGTTCACCGATTACTCCGTCAATTGTCGACTGATTTCAAAAAATTTTTTTTGGTTTGATAGAGTATACTTTCGAGGTGGTCCCATTGTCACCAAATCTGAATCTGATGAGAGAATCCGTGAGGAATTGAGGGAACTCCTCAAATATTGTAGCCAAACATATAGCGATTTTAGTATTTTTAGTAACAAATTCAGCATTTGCATTCAGAAAGTATCATTTGGTGAAGTGGAACTGATGATGAAGACCACAGATGGCCACCGGAACTCCTTAACGGTACCGATTTCAAGGGTGGCGATAAGATATCTCGATTAAGATAGTTGAGCGACTACAACGAAGAATATTTACTTGTTAACCGACTTCAAAAAAGGAGGTTATTGAAATATGACTATGACTTTCCCGCGGCATTGCTTGCGGCGCGCTTGAAATAACTTAAAGTTTCATTTCAACTAAGAAGTGGGACTACGTAACAGCGTATTATGATCACTAAAAAGTATAAAATAAAATAAATGTTTTAAAAAACAAAAAACCGCCTTCAAAAACGCAAAAAATAACTTCTTTAAAATTGTAGGCACCTAATAGGTTAGTCCAACTGAAGTCGGCGACCACAAAATTTTCAACAAAAAGCCGACATCAGTTGGACTAACCTATTAGGTGCCTACAATTTTAAAGAAGTTATTTTTTGCGTTTTTGAAGGCGGTTTTTTGTTTTTTATATTTATTTAATTATGAAAAAATTTTTTAACGTTATTAGCATACATGGGCAATCTCGTAGCATTTCGGTAGCACTTGACAGTACGAACATTTTTTTTGCACTTTATATACGGAATTTGTGATAAATAATAATTATTTGTTCAAAATTATTAGAAATTAGCCTGTGTTTTGCACTTTTATCAAGAATTTCTGTGTTTTTTTTTTTTTTTGTTATCAATTATTGTTATTTTTATTCTAAGATATCCTGGATTATTAGTTATAACTATTTTTAATAAGCTTACTTTTATTCATCACGAATGCCTACTAAATAAATGAAAAAAAAAAGTTGATTCTCATTTGTTTTCTTTCTTTCTCGACTCAAGCAAAAAATTGACACATCACTCATTTGTTCGTACTGTCAAGCGACTGCTACTTACTTAATGATACGAGATCACCGATTTGTAAATATTAAAAACTATTGTCCAGTTTTTTTTATTACTGATACACTTTGCTTTATCTTAGGGATGGGCAAGAGTGCGCTCTGGATAGGGCCGAGTGGCGAAAAAGAGGAGAGGCCTTTGCCCAACAGTGGGACACAAAAAAAACTAGAAAAAAATATACTCTTAGCCACAGTAATGTATATTGCTACGAAGGAATAGTTACCTCCATATGGCTATTAGATTTTTGTAAAAACATATTGGACAAAAAATTCATGATTTCTTGAGCATATAATATTTAGGTAGGTGTTTAATTAACATTTGGCTTTCATGCATTTAAACCTTTACGTGTATATTTTAGGATATGTTCGATCACATACAAGTGGAACAGTACGCCCCAGAATATACGGATATGTTTCCGCCACAAATTATAAAAAAACCGGAATGGACCTATTTCGGTAAGGTACGTGAAATACCTTACTTACTCCACGCTATACATTTGAAGTCATAATAATAATATTTTGCTTATCTTATTATTGACACAACACAATCAATATAGCGCCCTTTTTTGTTCTGGTTTGATATAAGTTTTAAAACTGTGACACTGACTTAGTCATTTAATAGGCCAGTGCGCGTGTGCCAAGTGCCAATCGTGCTCCAGTACCAACGTCGTTTTGTTGGGATAGTATCACGGCGTCTAAAGAGCAACTCGTCTATGGGGCAACTCGTCTAAGACGCAGGTCGTCTAAATCGCAGCTCGTCTACATATCAACTGGCCTAAAAGCAACTGGTCTAAATGTTTTTTTAAGTAGCAGCTCGTCTAATTAGCTATTGGTCTATGTAGCAGCTCATCTAATTAGGTATTGGTCTATGTAGCAACTCGTCTAAATGGAGACTCGCCGAAATCGCAACTCGTCTAAATTTACTATTGTAAATATACACACCGTCGTGTCGCTCGGCCTTTTCTTTTCTCCACTTCACCCGGGCACACTGCCGTGTGTCTTCATATCATAAATTTATATGAAATATACTCGCACATTTTGCATGAAATCTCTTTCATTACTAACTGGTATCTAATAAAGAGGCCACTTATTAATAAAAAGTAAGTAATGACAGCTAATTTCGTGCAGTCAATATTTTCGCGGAAATTTTACTATATCGATGATTGCAATGGATAACGGAGAGCCAAGCAACAAGTGCGAAGCACCAACGTTCTGAACTTATTACATGATGGTTATAGGTATAATTTAAACAAAATAAACCCAACGGATTCTTCATCTTTATGGCGTTGTGCCAGTAGGACTGAATGCAGTGCATCAATTAAACTCAATAAAGAGAGAAATACAGTTTTAACAAGATCGTCGCATTGTTGAAGAAAGGACTACACAAAAAACGAAATTGAAACTGTTATTGACAACTATTTAGTGCAAGAAAGACGTATAAGAGTTTTGACACGGTAAAGGAAATATTTGAAAAACATGTTGCTGCAGTCTTTCATAATCGTTCCGAAGGTACAGTGCGTCAGATACCGAGTTACGACTCAAAAAGAGACACATTATATAGGTAAAGAAGAGCTTTTTTGGACATGTAAAAAACAGAGACTAGAAATTTAAATGATGTTAAAGTGCCAGAAATTTTGGGCAATAGATTTCTGGTATCTGACGAACGTAGTGAAAATAATAAAATTTTGGTTTTTCCTCAGCAAAAGGCCTAAAAGTCATGCAAAGATAAACTGACAAAAGTTTTTATGGCGACTGTAGTACGTTTAAAAGAGTGCCCCAAACATTTTTCCAACTTTTTTCTCTGCATATTGATGTGGGCAGCAGTTAAGTAGCCACTAATATTGTTCCGGTTATTTACGCCTTACTCCCCAATAAAAGTAGAGTGACATTTATGAAAGGCTCTTTAATACAATCAAATCGCAATTCTGCCGTCCATTATCTAAAAGGCGGCTAAAGGATCATACGACCTTTTTGAGTTATATATACAGGGCGACTCAGCTACTTATTAGCTATCGATCTATCTAGGTTTGGTTTCAATATCTTTGAATCTTAAAATGCCCGAAGGGCAAACCACCCAGAAATAGGAGCCCTGCCCCGAGGCAGGGCTCCGTCAAAAAGAGCAGTGGGTTGAAGTAGTGGGTGCACGGGTCGCGACCCCTTTAAAAACAACCGAGATACAGCCTTGAGGCTAGCGGCTAAATACCGTTTTTTTAGGATATTACTACCAAAAAGGCGGTTATCTAACACTTTCTTACCTTAAAGGCGATTAAAAGCTCATAACTGCCAATTTTTAAACGTAACACGTGTTACGGTACAAGACTTAAAAGCGGCTCTTTTATTTTCAACAACTTATAAGCGGCTATTGGACTTTAGCCAACTTATAGCTTAGAAACGTAATATTCAACTACAAAAGATGTCATAGATTAAAAAGCGGTCTCTCCGTGTGTACATAAGAAATAAGCGGTTAAAATCCAACAGCCGCCTTTTTGTATGTAAATTTTATTATTTTTTATCAAAATACAAAACTTAAAGGCCGTCACGGTTTTATAATCTAGCAACAAAAGTAATAAAAATAAATCCTTGCTTCATTAAATGGCAGCTGTACGACATTGCCTAACTAAAAGGCGGCAACTCATTCCCCGCGCAGCAGTCCCCTTATCCCCTGTCTCGCCTGTCGGGCCGACGGCGTCGGCCGGAGTCAGTTAGACTCGCGATGGTCGTCTCGGTCCTCCTGCTGTGAGGGGGTTGACTCGATGGTCTTCTCAATCCCTCCATCTTTGAGGGGGGATGAGGTACCGGTGACGCGCCTTTCGGCCCCCGACCGGGGTGTTCTTCGCCGACCGTTAAAACGGTCGGGTCCTAGGATAGCAGCCTGCGCCGAAGGCCGAAGGCGCAGGCTGCGGGGATGTATTGTAGGAAGAGGATTTTGGTTAGGGGGGAGGGGGAGGGGTCAATACGGGTGTTACGCTGCTCGCGAGATCGTCCCAGCTGGGTGAGTCCCCGTTGGGGGAGGTCCGGCTAGCGACCTACGAGCTGAGCAGCGACATCATTATTTCGTCAGGATGTCGACGTCGTCGCCGTGTCGAGGTCGCGTGGGTAAGCCTTGCCGTCGGGGGGTCGCGCGTGCTGAGGTGCGATATCCCTCAGGTGGGGGAATCGCGACGCTTCTGCTCGCGCGAACAACGATGTGGCAAGGCGCCCGATGAAGTCGTCCAGGCTCTCGATCCTGAGGTCCCTCTGGATCGTGGCATTCCTCACGTAGCGGGGGGCACTTGTCACGGCTCGCAAGCACAGGTTTTGCTGAGCTCTCAGCTTCTTCCTGTGCGTTACGGCCATGAGGGCGTACTACGCGGGTGCGGCGTACGTAAGGCGAGGTTCGGTCTTTAAAATGAGCGCTCCGATCTCGGTCAATCGGTCAAAGGAACTAGTTCGGTATTTTAGTTCCTTTAGGTCCTTTAGCTCCGGAGCAAATTTTGAGATCTGAGCAGGACACGCTTTGACGTAGGTACCCTACTATTAGTCTAGTTCACATCGAATGCCGTGTCGTGCGCTCTTTACTCGTTCGTTCTGTTTCGCTCATACGTACAACAATTGTTACTGACCTAAAGACCGAAGACCAATTATGATCGTTTACGAAGAACTAGTTCCTTTCGGTCCGTGACGGGAATTTATTCCTTTTAGTTCTTAGTTCCTGACCGATACAAGCCTAGAGTCAGTCGCCGGAGTGCTTATCTAAAGAGCTGGTCGCTTCGCACGCGGCGTGGGCGTCGATTCTCGCCAATTCCACCATGTCGCTGCCTCCAAGAAAAACGTCTGCCAGGAAAAGTTAAAATTTCTCAATAGGCGGTTAGGTCTAGCAAGTACCTACTATTAAGTAAACTTTCGTTATTGTAGCTTGGTGCCCCGCTCGCTTCAGGTACATGTATTTTATATGTGCCTTATTTTACGATTTTAAAAGTCAAACCATTGCATGGGTTTATGTGTATAATAAGATTAAGTACCTACCTATACACAAAGTGAATGTTGAAACAATTCTTACCTGATGATTTCGTAAATAATGTAATATACCTACCGATTGACACGTACGAGTACTATAGTCAACATCATAAATAAGTGATCATTTATATACCTTGTCACTTTAACGTCGTGTTTGAAATGTCATACAAAATCGTGAAACGATTGAAAGCGACAAGGTACATAAATGATCACTTATTTATGCTGTTGACTGTACCATCTAAAGTAAAGAAATTTACTACCACTCAAATATTACACGCTTTAAAAGCTTCTCTTGTCATTAACGAACTAACTAACAATGTAATAAAATCTGCTAAGTCGATTTTAACCTAATTACTTCTAATTGGCGGATTGACTTGAAATTTTGCATACAGGTTATTCCGATGACAAAACAATATTATGGTATCATCGAACTGGTATTATGATGAATACTGGAGGTGGTTATACGTAGGAGCTCTTCAATGCCTAATGGTAGGTCCATCAAATTTAGACTCGTTTGACTCTTGTTTTAATAACGAGTTTGTTATCAGTGATACAAGTACAGTCGGTAAAAATAAAGCGTGTCACAAAGATGTTTAAGCTTATTTTTCAATCTTATTAATTAAATTAAATGCGTTATTTATGAACAAAGTTCGTTTGCATACTGACTGACTGTTTGTGTGTGTGCGCACGCGCGCGCGCGTGTGTGTGTGTGTGTGTGTGTGTGTGTGTGTGTGTGTGTGTGTGTGTGTGTGTGTGTGTGTGTGTGTGTGTGTGTGTGTGTGTGTGTGTGTGTGTGTGTGTGTGTGTGTGTGGTTATACGTTTAAAATAAGTGCTTTAAAAAGTTTCAGGTACATACCAAAAACTTCTCGATTAAAAATCTTAATGGAGACATGCCAAAATCCCCCAAACCCTGAAGGGCCATCTGACAGTCAGAGCAATATTAATAAAGATAAGGGATTACCATCAAATAACAAGTTGAATCCCGTTTTACCACAAGAAAAATAACGTTTAGACTATAAATTAAATAAGAATTCATGTAAAGAAATGGTTAATGAAATATCAGTATACCTTTGCAATTAGTTCCTTTATTATAAGGATTTTTATATTTCTTATGAATATCTTATGTTTAATTTTGCAGTGTTTTTAGCATCTTCCCCAAGTCATTGGATACAGTAACATACTTCGATTGCAATCCATAACAAAAAAGCAGTTATTTTTATTTGTTCTTCAATTAACTGCCTTTTTCTCTAGCATTGATGATACAAAACGTTTATTAGATTCCACCATATACACTCATGTTAAACTAGAAGGCAGTTAAAGTCGTAAGGCCGTTTTATAGTCTGTTTGCACAAGATTAACTAGGCATACATAACTAAGAAGCGGCTATGTCATGTAACCGCCTTTTAGTTATGTTTTTCATATATATTTTTTGTATTTGTACAATCTATCGTGGATAACCTAAATTACTGAGCTAGAAGGCGGCTAAACATACTTTAACCGCCATTAAGCTATGTTTCATAAAATTCTACGGTATCATAGCTAAAAAGGAAAATCGAAGATTTCAGCTATAAAAACAAGTAAAACCATATCAAATTTATATGTGGAAAATAGAGCAAGTCTCGAATATTAGTATACAAAAAAAAGTACAGGGATATCGCTCACCAGTTATCAGAGACATGGTTTCGCATGTTTTTTTGCCATAACTCAAAATGACCCTCTTGTATTTAGCCGCCTTTTAGATAATAGACGGCAGAATTGCATTTTCAAATAACGTCTTATAAGTGCGATTATGAAACTGCCCAGTACACAGCTTTTAAAACTGTGTTTCCGGAGTCACAATTAACGGGATGTTACTTTCACTGTAACAAAGCAAACTGGAAGAAAGCTCAGGATTTAAATTTTACATCGATATCCGAACAACGACAGGTGGTCAGACTGACAGCCAATTTGCTATTACTGCCCGTACATAACACCTAGGCGATGCATAGCTAACCATAGTACAGGTTTCTACGGATTCAAATGAAATGAGAAAATTTCACAATTATGTACACAAACAGTGGGTCAACTTCACAATGATTAGTTGTGCAAATGAAATGCATCGCATAACGAATGCGGTTGAAGCACGGCATCGTCGTATCAACACACGCGTTCCACCCAGGCCCATTTTTATTCTATTTCTTGAAAAACTGAGTAAGGAATCAAAGCTGCAAGACATGAAATTAAAAAAATATATCTTGAATGGCAACAACAAATCTCAGAAAGACATCCTTTTCAATAGGAAGTACCAAAAGGAACTAAAAAAATGGGCAGAAGGGAAAATTTCTGGCTAAGAGTGAAAATGTTACAGAGATTAAAGGAAAATTAAAATATGATTACACTTCATAAGTAACTTACTTAGAAGGAGCCAAAGACGTACATTTATTATTTTTCATAAGAAAGAGTTTTATATTATACTCTTAAGAGGAGGTGGTACATTATAGTTTTCCGGTTTCCGTAAGGAAGAATTATATTTCTGTTTTACCTACAAAACTTTGATTTATAAGTTTACCAAGTGACAATTGGCACATAAGACAAGAGGACTCTTAGGAGAAGCTAAAGAGGTACATGATAATTTCATTTTTAATGGTAAATATTTGTGACGTAATTTGAATACACTAATTATGTAATCCAACTGATGCATCTTGATTACCTGTACCTACCAACTAATAGTAGATCATATACCGAGAGGGGATAAAGCACTGTTTTATGTCACGGGCGCGATATTGAATCCTGAGCAACCAGATTCCACTCCCGAGCGTAGCGAGGATGTCACGAGTTAATTCCTGAGCGAAGCGAACACGAAAACAGCTTTATCCCAAAGGAGTACTTTTCTCACCTTTTGTTTTACTTATATGGCTTGTAGTAGCCAGTTTGGTTTTCAAATAAGTTCTGTTTGCTGTAGGTTTCTGTGGAACAATTTTTCATACGAATTCAAATCTCATTATAACCCGCTGGTTGGCCTATGGCTATAATCACTTACTTTAGGTGAGGTTTGCATGATATACAATTGGGCAATTTCGAGCATGTGGTGTGAAAATGAATTTATACTATTTAGCAACATTCATCGACCGAACTTTACGAGCATTAGCGAGCAAAACATTAGTCTCAGGGTCAACACGTTCGTCATAAATATCATAATTACAACTCTAGAAGGCCAATTTTATAACGAAATGTCAGACCAAATTTAAGATCAAATTTCGTATTCACACTATTATTAATTCTGTAATTACATACAAACGGGTCCGAGATTTAGTACAAGATAAGAAGCATGTTGCGTGTTTTAGGGAAATCCACCGTAAAAAGTTCAATTTTGCAAATACGCATTATTTTTCTAACCACAATTTTTTTTGACATCTTACATGTTTGTGGCAAAGGTTTACGCTTGAATGTTCTAGAACATCTGGAAATAATTCGGTGTATGAAGTGGCATCATGGCCAGAGCTGCACCTCTCCGAGAAGTTTTTGCTGACCAGTTGCGTTTAAGGCGTGCCTCAATTTAGACGAGTTGCGATTTCGGCGAGTCTCCATTTAGACGAGTTGCTTCATAGACCAATAGCTAATTAGACGAGCTGCTACATAGACCAATAGCTAATAAGACTAGCTGCTACTTAAAAAATCATGTAGACCAGTTGCTTTTAGTCCAGTTGATATGTAGACGAGCTGCGATTTAGACAACCTGCGTCTTAGACGAGTTGCCCCATAGACGGGTTGCTCTTTAGACGCTGTGATACTATCCCGTTTTGTTTTAATTTTGAACTGCTGTTACTTGCCTTTTTAATGGAAATCAACTTTATTTATTTTAATTTAAAAAATGTTACTGTCGAAAATTATATTTCAATGTTAAAGGATGAAACATAAACTTTTCAGTGCAACTCAACAAGCCAATTAAACATTATGAGGCACAACTTTTATGGGCCGCAAGCATACTGGCGACTCTTTAGGTGACCAGTAAAGTGACCAGTGAGGCTAGACAAGTTGCTTAACGTTCACGTAAACGATTTTCAAAAACTGGTAAAATGGTCGTAGGCGCTCGATGCGACCGTTTGACAGCGTACGTCAATCCTATACATTTTTAATAACGATAACGAACGTCGAATGCATCTTGTCTAGGGTCTTAGCTTATAAATAGCTTATGGGCTGCTCCACTTAATTATTTTACTAACCTTGCAGTGTAGCCCAGTCTATAACAACACAAAAAAAGGCAAACATCGCAAACCCACATGTAACTATGATTTGTTTACATGTGTTTAGGTCCGTTGTGAGTATTTAACATCCAAGTTTGCAACCCCAAAAACCCTGTGCTCCTCCCATGGTACTCAAAAAACTGCGAATTTTTGGCACTTGTTTCAGTTATTTCGAAAAACTTCTCTAGGGAAGGATTTTCCAAGTATCCTTGTATGTACTTTAATAAATTTACTACAATTTGAGCGTAATTTGAGCACATTATGTGTATTGGTTGCGGAGAAGCAGCATGTCAAATATGGGCAATTTTCTTCAAAAAGTGAAAATGTGTTGGTAGGGTTATTTCGAAGATACATACCGGCTGAAATAATGCTCCTAGGTAAAAGTCGTGTTAAAAGGATTTGTAGAAAATTGAATTAGCCTCAATTTAATACCAAAATGGTGCATGTAGGCCTCATAGTTTCATCCAAAATAAAAAAATAGTAAAATATCGGATTGTGGCTGAATAATAAAAACACTGTACTGAATATAATACTATAAACCTACTTGTCACAAGGCCATATACACCAAAAATGTATACAACATGTGCATCCAAATCTATAATGCCATACCTGATGAGATACAGCTACTCCAGGGAAATAGATTTAAGAATAAATTGTCAAACTGGCTCCTAGATAAGTGTTTTTATAGTGTTAAGGACTTCCTCGAGCAATGTAATGTATGATTAATGGCATGGTATAATAATATTTTATGAATTTTGACTTTTTTATCTATAATTTAAATGTGTATTGTTATTGTTATTTATTGAATTTTATTAGATACTTATCAAATATTGTAACAAATAAATTTCTTTTATTGCATAAATAATATTTGCACGCTTGCTTGCAAGCTGGATACATTGGACATTATTTATTATTTAAAATTGACTGTAACATCTTGTACTGTACTGTATTCTGCAAATAAATGATATTGATTGATTGATTGATTGAATAATTTTGGCACGATTTTCTTTAAAAAAAAGTGCAAAAATTTGAATTTACGATTTTAGATGCATAATTATGGCTTCAAATAAACATACACTAAAGAAATGAACATACTACCACGTTATTTCGTTAACTGCGAAAAATTCAAGGCACATGTTTCAGTTTTTTCGAAATAATTATATAAGGGAAGCGTTTTTCGAGTTTCTTTGTTCATACTTTAATAAAGCGTACTAAATTGGCTACAATTTAAGCCTACTTTGAGTACCGTAAGGCTATTACTTGCGGAGATAAGGCTAGGCAACGACTGACATTTTTTTCAACAAAATGAAAATTTCGTGTTATGGTCATTTTCCAAGTTACATAGTGTACAATTTCACTAGCTTCAATTTAATACCAAAGTACTGCCTCTAGTTTTCATAGTTTTCTCAAAAATATATAAACTATTAAAATATCTGATTTTGCTTAAATGTTAAAAACTTGTTCTGAATAATGTATGAATGTATTTCTTAAAGAAAACCAAAATGAGTAAATTTTATATTTTAGATGTAACATGGTTTGAAAACAAATAAACGTTAACATAAAAAAACACAGCAAACATATATTTAAACTATAAAATAATACTATTTACACGGTCAAGCAAAAAAACTGTTTAGACTTTCGTCCTTTTGGAAGGACCAGGTCTCATCCAGTCTAGATCAGTGGGCATGAGTGGGGGATGAGGGATAATGTTTTCTGGAGTGGAGGCGGGCCGGCTCATGGTGTTGGGTCGTCCACATCCTCGTCCTCCTCGTCCAGGACGATAGGGATGGCGTTGTTGCAATTTCACCCGTGGCAAAAGGAATATAGGATAGAGCACCTGAACCCAGCCTGTCGGCAAGTGCACGACCCTAAGCAACCTCTTTTTGCATTTGCAAGTCACCATTTTAAGCAGGGTCTGAGGAACGAGCTTTGCGCACATTGCCCATCTTCGACTTCCTGTATCTCCGCAACCAATGGACATAGCTTAGGTTACGCTCATATTGTAGAAAATTTAGTTATCTTTATTAAAGTTGCACCAATGATTCTTGAAAAACGCTTCCTTGGGGTAATTTTTTCGAAAAAACTGAAACAAGTGCCAAAATTTCGCAGCTTTTCGAGCACCATGGGGGTAGCACAGGGTTTTCAATGTTGCAAACTTGGGTATAAACTACTCTCAAGGGACCTAACAACATATAAAAAAATCGTAGTTACATGCGCGTTTGCGATCTATGGTGTCGTTATAGACTGGGCTAGTGCATATTTGAAGACCCTTTCGATTTTTTATGAAATCAATTTTGTACAAATAAGTAAATTAAATATTTTGTCTGGTGTCTTAAAGAAAAAGAAGATAACCTATTTTTAATTATTTACAGAATTGAACTCCGGTGTAAAAGGTCGTCTTGTAGAGCAAAATTTAATAATAAAATGTATGTTACGAGATTGAGTGAAATTATTTTTAAACATATTTGTGCATTCTTCTACGTTTGCCTACCGTTTGGATCAATTCAAGTGTTTGTCTGTTTTTCTTTACGGCACGCATCACATCAGCCATCTCCGGTTGCGAATCGGTAACCGCAGGCTTGACGTATATTTGTAAAAGCAACGTCAATTGGCTGCATACGTTAAGTACAGATTGAAATACTCCTAAGAAAAAACAAAATGTCAAATATACAACTTTATTTTAAGAAACTAAGGTTATGTAGGTTCACTAAAATAATTTAAGTAATTTAGGGTATTGTTGTTGCTTGGTCGATGACGCTGGTAAGACGTTAAATTCAGAATTACCTATAGATTATCGCTTAGCTGCGGGTATGGTCGAGCAGAGTTGCCAGGGGCGAGCCGCTACGCTCGCACGTTGGCACCTAGCCGGATGGACTGGCGTGGCCTATTGCTAGACCCGTACAAAGCACCTCCTGGAATGGTCCGGGAGTAGGGGTAAACGACCAATACGCAGGCAATGAAGAAGTTACCTTTTGTAGGAAGATGGCTTTGTTTACGGTCTTCGGTAACCAATGTCGACTCCGGAACGCCGAAAGATCCGTTGTAGGAAGTGGCACACGTGTCGCTTGGCGTACTCCGCCGGTATTTAATAAATGCTGAAATATGAACATTACTTTTAGGTAAACACTCGACACACAACACGGCTCTGAAGATCTAAAGGGTTAGAAGTACTTACCGTTGCTGTGATTATAGCCACGTAGGTTAATATTTAGGTATTGAAGGAATGCCGGTCGCTGGAATATTAGAATGCGTTGTCAAAACTAATTTATACAATACACAATAATTCACTAGACACCTCAAGCCAAACGTCGAAACACTTACAAGGGAAGGAGATATGGTAGGTACCTAATTCTTCAGTAAGTAATAAAATACGATGCAGCTAGATCGCCGGCTTATTAGAAAAGAACGGCCCCGGTGATGACTGACCTAAATCAATATCTAGGTCAATACTACTTTCCAATGTTGTAAACCTTCACATATCGGGGTAAAAACTAAACATCAATACGGGTACAGATAAAAGGTGATATTTACTTAAAGGCAGCAAACTCTGGTTGTAGTTTGTCATTAAATATGCTGGAACCCTGAAACGACTGAGGAATTAAAAAGAAGACTAAAGCTGGACTACATGAACAATTTCAACAAAGTATTGTAAGGTATAGAACAACGAAGCATCCATCCAGTGTAGGCTTTATTAGATGTCAAGATCCGCATCAGTAAAAAAGCTTATTTAGACCTAAGATGGTGCTGGTAGGCAAAAGATCAAAATGTTATATGAAGTACAAAGAAGAGGTCTGAAAAGGAAAAGAGGTAGTAAGTAAATAGAAGAGAGAAGATGCGTCCCATATCGCAGTTACTGTAGAGTCACCGACCGCTCTGAAAAGAAATTGTGTAGGCTTCCTTAAGGTGTCACAATTCGCACCGGTGTAGGCTTATTCCTGCTGGATGGGGTCCAGTAAGAATTAACTATGCTACGAGAAGAAGTTAAAAAAAACGTGCCCGCCAATCTCAGCACAAAAAAAACTTTCCATTCATTTATCATTCCATGTTTAATCCAATGCCCAGGACAGTTGTTATAGATCCATAAATTTACCTTACGGTCCGGGGGATTTTGTGTAAATTTAGTTAAAGAGTAATATTAGGTAGCGTTGGCAGAAATGTGCATTTTTATCCTCCAGTTCGTATACCAGCACGGCTAGCACAAGTTGCTCGCGACTTGTTTGTCGCTCGGATCTCCCTTTCTATCTAGTCAGTACCGATAGAGACGCACTCAGTGACAAGCCAGAAAATACAACTTGTGCTACCCGTGCAGGTGGGACACCTTCCGTATCACGCGGTACTTTTCATATTTAGGGGCCAGCTTTGCAGCAAAATATCTCCCAGCGTAGCTCTGGTTGTATGTTCGTTTCCACACTTCATGAATTCTATGTCACGTCGCTTCTTATTGCAATACTTGATGTTACGATCGTGAGCTTTCTGCAATAACTCTCTCACGGTTGGATAAGTTTCTTTTAGCACCTTTATCTTACCAAAGTAATCGCACCTAGAAGCGAAGATGATCTCTTCTACCGCTACAGAGTCATTATAGATAGCACCATCAGGAACCGCTTCACTTCCGTGAACTAGTAGGAATGGAGTGAATGAGGTAGACTCGTTTACAGAGGTTTTAAGTGCGAACTGGATCCTTGAAATGTTAATATCCCACCTACGATGATCTGATGCGACGAAAGTACAGATCGCCGTCACCGCAGTTTTATTAACGTTCTACGGTGTTAACTTGGGGACAATAAACTGGGGAGTAGTGCAATTGAGGAATGTCGGTTGGTTAGTTGGCAAATAACTTCTGAACGTCACCGCCAATAAAATAGGATGCATCGTCCACAATGATAGTTTGGGGAATTCCGTGGACCATAAACACATGGTTTTCCAACCTCTGAGAAATCACTTTTCCGGTTGCGCGGCGCATTGAAAACAACATACAGTATTTGGTAAAGCAACAAACGACCACCAGCAGGTACGTTTTTAATTGTCTTGAAGGTGGTAAGGGTTCGACTAAGTCCAGACTTAGGTACTGAAACGGATGACAGCAAGAATTGCGCTTTCCATGAAACCGGGGGTCGGGTGTTGACTATGCTTATACTTACGCTGCACACGCAGTGCAATTAGCGACAAATCGAACAACAACTTGGTACATGCCTTGCCAGAAGTAGCGGAGTTTCAGCCTTTTATAAGTTTTCGCCGTACCTAGATGGGCTGCGTTAGGAACCGAATGATTAGCATGCATTATCTGATCGCGGAATTCCATGGGGATAACCTTCTTCCATTCGAATTCAGATATTAAAATATTTGTAATTTTTGTATACCGATATAGCTGCGTCCCTACTTACGTAAGTCGTAAGTTTCAGTGTAAAGCCGACCTTTTCTTATAATTATGGGTGACCAGAACATTGATATCAAGGACGGGAACCAAGACTCTCGCTCATCTGATTACCTGGACATGCTAACACTTAATGGTCTTCTACCAGCACATACTTTACCTACGAGATATAATAATTGTACTGATCATTGTTTTGTGAAAACCAAACTTCCAACAACGACAATAGTGTGTGATATTACAACTACTGATCACTCTTGTGTAATGATATCACTCTCAAAATATCCAGTGCAAAACTCTACTACACGACGTAAAATAAAAAAAATTGATTATGTTAAAACAATTCAGGAACTTGAAAAAATAAATTGGAATGAAGAACTACTAGATAAAAATTGTAATGCAGCAACGAATATATTTCTATCGTGCTTAACTCGCACTTTGGACAAATACACTCTATATGTGATTAATTCTCATAGGAAAACTAATATCAAACCGTGGATCACGCCCGGCCTGATCCGCTGCATGCGGAATAGGGATAATCTACATTTAAAACTTAAAAAGGATTCTAACAATGCAATCTTGAAAATTACTTACCGGTGATATCGTAATACTTGTAATAATATTCTCAATAACCTTAAAAGGGCATATCAAAGAGCACAAATCAAAGCAAATGCTAACAACGTAAAAAAACAATGGGAACTCATCAAAAATGTCTGTCAAATCAACAAACATACGGATAACACAACGCATTTATTAAATTTCAAATCCACCCCTTTAGCATCTGTAAATTATATTAATCAATATTTCACTAGTATTGGCATGGACTTGGCTACAGAGATCATCAGCAGAACTTGTTTACTTGAGCAGCAACGTGCTGATGAATTGAGAGTGTCGAAGTCTTCATGCAATTCCATGTACTTGATGCCCACTGATGATCTAGAAGTTAGCAGACAAATTTGTAGTCTAAAATCAAGTGCTGCCACTGAGTGAGACGGAATCTCGTCCAACTTTCTTAAAATGGGTGTTGACGTCCTTTGCAAACCGATAGCTACTATTTGCAATCGCTGTTTTAATGAAGGAAAGTTTCCGGATGCGTTAAAAAGGTCGGTCGTAATTCCGGTATTCAAATCAGGGGACAGAGAATGTATCTCAAATTATAGACCGATTTCATTGTTACCTTCAATGGCTAAAGTAATAGAAAAACTCTTAAATAGTAGAATTAAAGCTTACTTAAACAAAAACCAAATTCTATCTGATAACCAATTTGGATTCAGAGAACACAGATCCACTGTAGATGCCGTAAAAAATGTGACTTCATATATTGTTGACCAAATTGATAAAAATAAGAAGGCTCTCGGAATTTTTCTAGACCTAAAAAAAGCATTCGATACAGTCTCTGTTCCCATCCTTGTCAAGAGACTGGAGAGTATAGGTATACGAGGTCCGCCACTCCTACTCCTGACTGATTAAATATTTATCAAATAGAAAGCAGACGGTGAGTGTCGGAGAACTTTTGAGCAATGAGGAGGATATCATTTACGGTGTGCCACAAGGCAGCGTCCTTGGGCCTACCCTCTTTTTAATATATATCAATGATCTTTGTCTCCTGTCCCTGGAAAATGCGCAAATTGTAGCCTTTGCTGATGACACAGTCTTGCTTTTCCAGGATAGTTCGTGGGACTTGCTAGCTAAGACTGCTCAAGAAGGCTTCAATAGAGTGAATAAGTGGCTCGAAAATAATCTCCTTACTTTAAACTCGGCTAAAACCAAGTTTATAACATTTTGTGTTAGAAATAATACCCAGCCTTCGTCTGATACAGTCACTCTAAAAGCCCATTACTGCTCCGAACTGGCCGAGTGCTTGTGTCTCTCGGTTGGTAGAACTGATACTATCCGTTATCTAGGCGTCGAACAAGATAAAAACCTTAATTGGAATAAACATATTGCTAATTTAACAAGAAAAGTTAGAAAACTAATTTATGTGTTCAAAAATCTCAGACATGTTTGTGATAGTAAGTTGTTAACTACTATATACTATGGTCTCTGTCAATCTATTACAACTTACTGCATAAATGCATGGGGAGGTACTACCAGAACTGCATTACTGCCACTTGAACGTGCCCAACGCGCCGTTCTAAAAGTCATGTCCTTTAAACATTTAAGATACTCCACGCAACAACTATATAAAGACATGACAGTGCTTACCGTTAGACAGCTTTTTATTAAAAATATAATATTAGCGCAGCATCATAAACAACCCGACCATTGTTCATCACGCCGTAGAACGGATTTAGTCTATACCGTACCTAAATCTAAGTTAGCATTTTCTCGCAAATTTCAAAATCATCTGGGCCCCTTACTATACAATCGCATAAGCAAGCACGAAAAGTTGCGCGACTTGAGTTTCTATCAATGTAAAAAAACATTAAACATCTATCTCAATACAGTTAGCTATGAAGACACCGAGGATCTTATAAAGTAAATGGCATATTACACACACACACACACACACACACACACACACACACACACACACACACACACACACACACGCGCGCACACGCACACACAGACATATACACACCCACACACACCCACAACCATACACCTTCACCTTCAAATTTCTTTAAGATAAACTATGTACGATATGAAAAAATATCCGTATTTTTTGCATATACTACATGTTTACGTCTAAGTTACCGCTAATAATCGCACAAGTTGAGATTGCAGCGCGCTCTCAACCTTAACTCGACGGAATAGTAACCATCATATTTAATGACTGTGTAGTGTTACCCTCAATTATGTAAAGTTAATGCTATGAAGCTCTTTTTAAATTATTGGTTTACCCGATTTAGTTTACTTAAATTGATACTGTTAAGTACTTTTATATTATTGTTTTACTTCTACTTAGCACTCAATACTCGTACTGGTTTGTCATATCTAAATTGTATGCATGGCGAATCTTACCCCACCGTGATACAGTTTTTAACTAGTACGGGGAGTAAAGGAAATCATTGTAGGTACTCTTAGAATGTAACTTACAACTGATAGCAACATGAGCTAGGTGAAAGATTTATTTTAGTAATTAAGTTATCTTACCTACTAAAATTGTATTAGTTAGTTGTTTGTTGAATAAAGTTATTATTATTATTATTATTATTTTAGATATTTATTTAATTTTCTGTACATTAGGTTTTTTATAACAAATATTCAAATATAAAAGTAAAATAACAATACTAATACAAAAAAATAGACATTATAAAAAACCTAACCTTCGAGTGCCGCCGGCAGCGGGGCAAGGCTCATGCTACCGGTGGTTAAGGCTGCAGAGAGAGGAACCTCCTCACAATACGTGCCGTGTCAAGGAGTACTGCCTTCTGTATCTGGCCCTTGATCCAGCCATCTAGCGAGAGTCTCTGCCGGACCGTTTGCCGAAACAACTATCGGGACAATGATCGTTGAGTCAACATCCCACATGGCGGTCACCTCGTGAGCCAAGTCAAGGTACTTGCTGAATTTGTCCTTCTCGGCCTTCACAAGGTTCTCGTCATGCGGGGTGGTGATGTCGACGAGCACTGCCCGGCGTTGAGATCGATCTGTCAACACGATATCAGGCTGTCTGATCTGCAACAATAGTCCTGTCCGTGATGACAGATCGATCCCAATAGAGCGTAGCACGACCATTTTCGAGAACTGGCGCCGGTGCGTACGTATAGTACGGCACTTCAGACTCTACAAGACCATATTGAAGAGCAAGTTGCTGATGGATGATCCTGGCTACAAGGTTATGTCTGTGCAAGTACTCGCCGTTGGCCAAATGCGAACAACCGGAAATTATATGTCTGAGGGACTCGCCGGAGCAACGGCATGCTCGACAAATGTCAACCGTGCCATCCCTCAGAATATATTTCCGGTAATTGTTCATCATTATGACCTCGTCAGCAATTGCACAGACAAAACCTTCGGCTTCCCCAAAGAGGTCACCAAATCGTAGCCAGTTCACAGACGCTAAAAAGTCTACGTCGGGCCTTGTTAGGGCCCGGTAGAAGCGTCTGTGTAGCTCCTTGCTCTTCCATACGTTCTTGCGGTCTTCAGTGCTCAACACCGTTGGTTTGCGCCAGTTCTCGTTTGCCAAGGAAAGAGGCGTGAGGCTCTTGTCTACTGCAACCACATCACGATGCATCCCACACTCATTGCTAAGGAAATAATCCCTGAGATTGCACACCTCGTGGTTGTGGAGATTCTTAGCATTTAACATGCCTCGTCCTCCACATTTCCTCGGGATGTACAGTCAGGGGCAATCCCGGTCGACCACCTCTAGGGTGATATTCGTTTGCGCGTTCGACGCATAACGACCTGAGCGCTGTAGGATTAGCTAGCTGCAACGAACAAGCCAAAATTTTCTTAAGTGGACGACCGCAAATGTCCCTGACTGTACAATCTCATAACAGATGAGCGTAGGTGCAACATGCGATGTGATTTAAGCAGTAGACGGACCCTCCTATCCAGGGCGTCCAGCTCAGTCTAAGTCCAGCTTAGTATGCCAAAGGAGTATGTGAGCAGCGGCATCACCCAGCCATTGAAGGCGCGCACCTTATTGCCACCCGACAAAAGACTATTAAGATCTTTTGTCAAGCGGCAGAAGAAGCGCTCCTTCACTGACTGCTTGACATCGCCGTCCACAATACCCAAAGACTGTGACATACCAAAATATTTGTAGGTTTCAACTTCGGAGAGAGATCTGAGAGTCATTGTCTCAGATAGCTGCAAATTCGACGAATTTACAACTTTCCCTCGTTGAACATGCATGACTGCACACTTATCTACACCGAATTCCATCTTGATCGCATTACTGAACTCTTGTGTGATTTTCAATAATGCGATAAGATCTTGGCGCTTCGATGCAAACAGTTTGACTTCATCCATGAACAATAAGTGAGAAATGACTTCAGCTTCTCTACGAAGTCGATAGCCAAGCCCAGAATCCGTCAGCATAGAGCTGAGGGGATTCAAGGCTAGGCAAAACCACAAAGGACTCAGACTGTCACCCTGGAAGATGCCTCTTTCAATCTTTATCAAGCTAGACGAATCAGAGGGGACATCTCGAGCACCTGGTTGACGAAGGACTGTGACCCACTGCCCATTATTTATTGCATTACTTGCTCGCACGAACCCAATTTGTTGAAATAACTCAGATAGATTCAAACAATATCGTTACTGCCCATAGGTCTTCTATTAAAGTAAATGAGGTTGGAGTGCCTCAAGGGAGTATCCTGGGTCCACTGCTTTTTTTATTACATATCAACGATTTACCGAATGTAACAAACTTTGACTGTATACTCTTCGCAGATGATCTTTCTATAGTTATACCATGTAATAATGCTAGTTCTTATAATAAGGACATAACCGACACCATCCCTAATGTTATAAAATGGTTACATAGGAACAATCTAAATGTTAATCTACAAAAGACCACATTTGTATAGTTCGTAAATAAAAATAGGAAAAAGCTCTCCTTAACGGTAGCCGTTACGGATCAAACTATAGAAGAATCCAGCCAGACGACATTTTTGGGGATTTGCATGGATGATAAATGCTCCTGGGCTGGGCATATAAACAAACTCTGCATTAAAATAAATGCGTTTGCATATGCTCTATGGAAACTTACTAAGATAAGCACCAAACAGGCTGCATTACAGGCTTATCATGGATATGTTTGCTCCCTGCCCAGATACGGCATCGTTGTTTGGGGTAACTCTAGTCATGTAAAACGTGCACTAATAGCTCAAAAACAGTGCATTAGAGCAATTTGTAATGCTGATATCCTAACATCTTGTAGGCCGTTTTTTAGAAGCCTACAACTTCTGACTGTACCAAGCATGTACATATATGAAATTTGTTTATTCGTCAAACTGCATCCAGAACTTTTTAAAACCAGCAAAGACATATGTAATTTTAATACAAGGTATCCAAATCGCCTCGTTGGTCCTGCTCAAAAGATTAAGTTGTATGGTAAGAACGCATATTGCATGTCCATTGGCATCTATAATCGATTGCATGATGAAATTAAAGAATTGCCTACTAGACTATTCAAGACTAAACTTAACAGTTGGTTAGTGCAGGAATGCTTTTACAGTACTGAAGAATATTTTGATTACTTTAACCATTGACTGTGACTTTTTAATTTAATTTAATTTTATTATGATTAAGTATGAATTTATCTTATGCATTGTAACGTAACCGTTACAGCGTTCCCTGAGTAAACGGTTTTATCGTATTTGACTATTTACAAACTTAAAATATGAACCTAGTATTCTAAATACAAAATAAAACACACTATACAAAAGCCTTAAAATAAATGCCTAACTTCCGTAGTTATAATCAACACAAGTTGTTTGTACTATTTTAATGCAACAGGCGTTGGACACTTAGATAATGCGATGTCATAGCCTACGTCACAGCATGATCTCGCGCGACGGTGGGGGACAAGAACTCGTTCACTTTACCGGAGCGGCGACTTGTGAAGAGACCTCAAATTATTAATTCTTGTGGTCGCTTATTCTACCTCAGCTCCTAAAATATTTTAAATCTAAAATAATTAAAACTACATTAAGTATATTTAAAAGTGAATTGTGTTAACCCCGATCGGGTTAGTGTTGCAGTTTATTATTTAGGTGTACCAGTACTAATGTGAATCAGTAGATTGTTCTTTCATGCCTAATATTGCCTTTTAGATCATTTAATACGCTTGTATCATGTCGTTAATATTAAGTAATCATAGTAGTTGACTATTTAAATTAACTAAGTCTCTTTGTTTCAATTAGCTTCAGAATTATCTACCCTCTTGTCAAAAAATTATAATCTAGATTTGGTTTTTTAATGTAACTACGTAGTTGTGAACTAAGTAATATTAAACCCCAGCTGTTTTCATTGCTTCGCATAATTTTTTTGTATTTTCCAATCTAAGGAAATTATTTAATTACATCTTTTATTGTGACAAAGCACCTTATACCGCAATAAGCTGATTTCATATGCTGCTGCAACATCATTGATCACTATCTAATGCTTTTGGTAGCCATCCTGCTAGTAGTGCTTCCATCTTCACTTTCCGCCGGATGTTGCAGTCAGTAACGCTAAGTTGGACTTTCCGCTAAATGGCTAAATCGGAAATTTCCAGGGTTCTTCTACCAGCCGACACGGTCTTAGCCGAGGCAACCCTTCCAGCTGATCTGACGGGCGTTTGGATCTACCCGTGACGTCATCGGGCGCTCGCATCTACTCGCCGCGCACCGCACTACAGGGAAGTGGCTGTCCAGTAAGACGGTGCTAAGGCCTGTACCGAAAAGTTTTTTTACATACCATATTCACGATAACAATAAAACTATAACTAATAGTAAAGATATTTTATTTTAGTTATAATTAGTAATTGTGCCTATTTACAATAAATATACACATTTTATGGTTTGAGGGTTTGGCGGCTGAAGCAGCGAATTTTTTTCTTCAAGCCCGCCATTAAGTTCTGCACAGTGGTTTCGGAGACTTTGCTGGCATGCTTTTTCCATTTCTTCTTAAAATCTTCCTCTGATATTGCTGGAGCACAGTTTTTACGTAATTCCGCTATTACTAACGCCCATTACCGCTCAATGGGTCGTAGTTGGGGGCAGTTAGGGGGGTTCATTTCTTTCTGCACATATTGCACATTATTCAAAGCAAGAAACTCCTGTGTTGCTTTGGCATAATGTGAAGTAGCCAGATCGGGCCAAAACAACACATTCCCTTCATGTTTCCTTATAAATGGTAATAAAAACCCTTTTATACATTTTTGAACATAAATAACACCATTTATGGTCCCTTTCGTTATAAATGACCCCGTGCGTTTCCCACAGGAACATATTGCTTGCCAGATCAAATATTTTTCTCCGAAATTTTCCATAAAAATGTACTTATTTTTATCGCTAATATTCTCTTTATTCTCGGTAGTGAAGAATTGGTCACCTGGTAAAGCCGAAAAATCCTTTTTCACATATGTCTCATCGTCCAAAAGAACGCATGTTCCACTCAAATTGCACAGCAGTTTGTAAAGTTTTCGCGACCTTGTTACGGAGGTATTGTATTGTTTTACAGACTGTTTAGGGGCTTTTACTTTTTTGTAGGTTTTTAAATTCTGACGCACTTTTGCTCTTTGAACCATAGATGCACTTGTTTTAACTTTTTTGCCACATCTCGCACAGACAGATTACAATTATTTTTGTAAGTGGACACTATTTTCTTTTCTAATTTTTTATTTGAGGGACCTGTCGGTCGTCCACTCCGAGCTTTGTCTTGGATTCTATACTCGTTTAAGTATCGGTTAACAATATTTCGAACTGTGGCACGATTCATATTTACTCTCTTTCCGACCGAGGCAAAAGTGGAATTAGGATTTTCCAGGTAAATTCGCAGAACATTTTCTCTTCGAATTATTTTATCGTCCTGCATTTTAAATAAAAGCGATATTTTTCCGGAGATAATTGTGTCGATTGACAGTTCAAAATGACAGAAACGAAGTCATAAAATAAAAAATAAAAAAACGATTACTGACCAGTACCATATCATGTGCAGAGTTTGTAAAAAAACTTTTCGGTACAGGCCTTAAGTGTTCACGGCTTTCCTCTAAAAGTTTAATTCTAGGATTCACTCCCTGAGAACCTAATTTTACTAAAGTTAACGTTTTGGCTTAATATTATAAAATTATTATTTTTCCTAATTAAATTTGTAATTTTGTAGACAGTGTTTTCTCTTAACTATCTCCCACTAAAAAGCGAAGCGTTACAGCATGTATAAGCGATCAACCCATGTAGTCCTGAAGCATTTTTTAACATTGCTTTAAATTGTATGATTATGATATTTTTGCATGCCAGATACTGGCAAAATGTGTGTGACTTTGTCCAACTGTAACATCTTTTGTACCACATTTAGGCAAAATAAAGAGATTTGATTTGCCTCATACACACACCTAAAAAGGACCTCAAAGTTGCATCAACTTTATACAACTCTAAGATCCTTTCGAGCCATGAGTGAGGCACCGAGTCATAAGCCTTCTTGTAGTCAATCCAAGCAGCCGAAAGGGCCAACTTGCTTCGTCTGACTTGCTGGCAAATGGCCATGTCTATGAGGAGGAGCTCCTTAGTACCGCGGGACCCAACCTTACATCCATTTTGAGCAGTGGCCAAAACACTATTTGCAATAAAATGAGCATTTAATTTTGTGCTCAAAATGGATGTAAGGAGCTTTTAGATGATAGGCAAGCATGTAATGTAAAATAAAATCTTAAAATTAATTCATTAGACAACTTTAAGAGATAGTTGTTGTTTGTTTGACAAATCATTTTTTACTGGTTGTTTTTTTTTTAAACCTAATAAATAGTAAAGGAGTTTGGATTTACACAACATTCGTCCCTCCCCATCCCTAATAAGTTACATTTCTTCAATGAGTCGACGAGGGGGTCGCACTGTCCGCTGGCTTTGTCGTCGTGGAGCCGGGGTGACCATGACAGCGCGAGGTAGTCTCTGGGTGACTTCTTGTGGTAATGCTATCGGAGTTGGGTGTTGATAACATGGTGAAGGGGACTCTGGTGGTGGAGAATTTCCTGCACTTGAGGGAACGATTGGTAGAGTTTCAATAGGGGCGGAATTGGGCGTGAAAAAGGATTGTGATGTCTGTGTTCCTGGAGGGCTATGTATAGATGATGGTTGGTGCGAGTTTCCGGGTGATGACATTGATGAACTCGCAGGTAATGATTCGGATGGCAGTCGAGCACGGATATGGTCGGCATGTCGGCGGATATTGTCCCCTCTTGGGTTGAGATGATATAAGCGTAGCGATGCTTTCTTTCAACTACGATTCCTGGTTGCAATCGTGTTCTGTGATATACTGCATCACCGGGCATGTACTCTGCTTCCTTAAGTGTAGTTTCATTAACGTTAGCCTGTACTTGTCGGTATTGCCAGCTTCTTCTTTTGTCAGGCCTGATATTTGTAAATAAGCAATTTAGCTGACGCCCAAACATAATTTCAGCTGGTGACTTGCCGGTGGTGTTATGTGGCGTAATTCTATAGGTGAAAAGGAAATCTCGCAGGCGCTGTTGCTGGGAGCCTGTTGAGGATGAATATCTTGTCTTGAACGTACGCACGAGTCTCTCTGCCAAGCCATTAGTCCTTGGGTGGTAAGGTGATGACCGGATATGCAAAATGCCTTGACGTTGGCAATATTCCTTGAACTCTGTCGACGTAAATAATTGTGGTCCATTGTCAGATACGACCATTTGCGGTAGACCGAATGTGCAAAAGATATCATCCAAAATAGAGCACAGGTTCATTGTAGTTATGTTTTTCATGGGTCTTACTTCAATCCACTTGGACAAGGCGTCACATAAAACCAACCAGTAGGCGCCTTCGTAAGGACCCGCAAAATCTATATGTATCCTTTCCCACACTTGCTCCGGAATAGACCAAGAATAAATAGGAAGTTCTGGATTGTGTGGTCTATGTTGTTGGCATCTAGTACATCTTTTGACGTGATTATCTATGTCTTTGTCGATGGATGGCCACCAAACATAGAAACGAGCAAGGGCCTTCATTGCCAATATGCCTGGATGACCTCTATGAAGGTAAGTTAAGACTTTGTGTTGTAGGTTTCTTGGAATTATCATCCTTCCTTGCCACGTAATGATTTTGTTTTCTACAGAGAGTTCGTTGCGTTTTCTGAAGAAATGTTTAATGTCGTTGTTGTATTCCAGTTCTCTCCAGCCAGTTCTCATGTACTTTAAAACGTCTGATAACATTGAATCTTGAGCTGTATTCTCTCTCAAGAGATCTTCAGAAACATGCAAATCGGCCATTCTAGCTCCTAAGAGACGTGACTCGATTCTGTGTACTACGCGTTCTGTTTTCGATGGTTGAGTCTCGCAGTTGGGCAGTCTAGATAGGCAGTCCGCCAGTACGTTATTTTCTCCCTTTTGATAATAAATCTCGTAATTGTAACTGCCTATTATTAGAGCCCACCTCTCAAGTCTGTTGTTAGCGGGTTTAGGAAGGTTACGCTGTGAGCCTAAGATGTGTATCAGAGGCTTGTGATCAGTTACTAGGGTAAATTTTGTTCCTCGTAAGTATTGGTAAAATTTATTTATTCCAAATAATATAGCTAGGGCTTCTCGATCTATGACTGAGTATTTTGTTTCTGCGGAACGTAGTTTCCTTGATGCAAAACCTATAGGATGTTCAGTGCTTCCGTTTTTATGGTACAACACTGCTCCAACTCCCTTTTCTGAGGCGTCACAAGCAAGGAAAATGGGTCGGTTTTCATCAAATGCGGCTAAAGGTTTTGAAATGGCTATGCATTTCTCTGTTGTTTCAAAAATTTGCCTTTCGTGATCTGTCCAGCGCCATGGGTGTCTTCCACTCGTCAGCTCATGCAGATCCGCACAAAGTCCGTGCAAGTGAGGTATGAAGCGTTCATAGAAATTGACAAAACCAAGAAATGACCGCAATTCTTTCGAGTTTGTGGGTTCAGCCGCTTTGGAAATAGCCTCAATTTTTTTTGTCGTTGGGCGTATGCCGTCTTTATTGATTTTGTGTCCAAGGTATTTTATTTCTTTTACAAGGAAGGAGCACTTCTTTAAGTTAACTTTGAGTCCTGCTTTCATTAAACGTTCAAAAATTTGGCTTAGCGTACGTAAATGTTCATCCATATCTTTGCCTGTTACTGCGATATCGTCAAAATATACTGCTGTGTTGGGTATATCTCTCAGTAGTTTATCAAGGTAATGTTGAATGGACGGTGCTGTGGAGATTCCGAAGGGCATTCTGTTGTATTGAAAGTACCCCTTATGTGTGGACAGGGTTAGGTATTTCTTTGAATCCGGTGCTATTTGAAATTGTAAATAGGCGTCCTTGAGGTCGATTTTCGAAAATATTTGTCCGTGGGCCAGATTCTGTCGTAGTTGGTCAAAAAGTGGTACTGGATGTAAATGTTTCACAAGAACAGGATTCAGTGTGCTTCTGTAGTCTCCACAGATTCTAATGTCACCGGTTTTACGACGTTGACGGTGGGCGTGGCCCACTCTACAGGTGTTAAGTTTGGGTCAACTTCGTTAATGATTCCTTCGGAAACAAGGCGATCTATTTCTTTTTCGATATTTCGTTTCATTCCAAATTTGATTGGCCGTGCTGGTAGATGAACTGGTTCTGCTCCTGGTTTGACGTGAATATTAACTTGATAGTCATTTACTTTACCGAGTTTGCCATCAAAGAGTTGTTCATATTTTTTTAAGATATGTTCAAGCGTTGCAGTGGTTACCTTTTTGATAGAGTATACAGGTTTCGGGAACTCCATTCCAAATATCTCACTCCATTGTAAACCAAATAGCATCGGATCAGCGTTTTTCATGACTACCACGGGTACAATTCTCTGTTGGTTTTCAATCTCAACTGTCACATCTGTGAGACCTTTTGTTTTGAGTTTGTAGTTGCAATAAGCTTTCAATTTGGGAGCTTTGGTTAAGGCTGGGGCCCCTATCTGTCTCCAAAATTGCGTGCTAATAATTGAATATGCAGAGCCAGGGTCCCAGTCCATAGTGCAGCGTTTTCCGTTGATAAGTGCGTCGATCCTCTTACAGTCTTTGTTACGTGCCTGTGCGATACTGCATACAAGTTCATCATCAGAGTTGCTGTCTTCGGAGGTACTTGACCTATTGTATACAGTGTTTTTGACCCGCTGTAGCTTGTGTCGAGGTTTTTGTGGCTTATTTTTCACGAGAAACGCTCGACCAGTTTTGATGCAGCAGGTCTCATAGTGTCCATCTGTGCCGCATTCTTCGCATGTGTATGCCTTGGCTGGACAGTCGGCCAAGCTATGTTTATCGTATTTTCCACAGCGAAGACATTGATTAGAATATATTTTGCGAGGGCTTCTGTAATCTGTTGTACGTTGATTGTGTTGTTTTTTTGGTAGTACTTTTTTTTTGAATTCTGTTAATGTTCATCGCTGGTGTATCGTGTTCGGCTTGTTCACGGGATTGAGCGACGGCCAAGAGCTGTGCGAATGTAACTTCTGTAATCATGCCGTTAAATGTCTCTTTTAAATCTGGCCACTTTTGTTTTAAATCTGTTTCCAATTCTGTATGATTTAAGCCTGTTGCAAATCTATCGCGAAGTTGTTGCTCTAGTAAAATGTCATTGTAATCGCAATCTTCACTCAGGCTTTGTAACCGGTTGGCGTAGTGTTCCATCGATTCGTTGTCATCTCTAATACAGCTCCAAAATTCTGTGAGAGCTCGGTATCGTGTCCTCTTGACACGGTATAGGTCTAATAGTTTTGTGCGTATATCGTTATATGTGCTCGTATCAAACTTTGGTGTGAGCGCTGTCTTTACCTCCCTGAAGATGTCGGGTGTGATGCAATTTAAAAGGAGGTCCTTTTTGAGAGCGTCATCTTGTGTTACGCCATGTATCGTACACACTTGGCTTCAAAAAAATCCATGTAGTTGCTTACCCGATAGTTGGCTGGATTAAATTTTTCCAATGAAAATGCCTTAAAAATGGCTATCCTGTTAGATGGTTGTTGCAAGGTACCAGTACTCGTGACGCTGCCGTCCGTCGGAGTCACAGTCGCCGCCGCCTGTGTTGCGGTGTGGGCGAGTGCCATTCTCATAATTTGTAACATTTGTTCCTGTTGCGCCTGTTGAACGCTCAGGAATTTCGCGAATTGATCGGCGTCCATCCTCGTCGCCAATAAAATAAAATCTTAAAATAAATTCATTAGACAACTTTATTTAAGAGACAGTTGTTGTTTGTTTGACAAATAATTTTTTACTGGTTGATTTTTTTAAAACCTAATAAATAGTAAAGGAGTTTGGATTTACAATATAATGGGTCGGTAGTTTTGTGGTTCCACGGTACTACCAGACTTGTGGAGCAGGAAGGTGACACCAGTTGTTAATAAAGGTGGCAAGGAACCGAGCTCAAGGGAATTTTGGAATTGCGTTGCTAAACATTCATGTGAGGCTTTGAACCATTTAATCCAGAAGTTGTGCAATCCGTCCGGCCCAGGACTTTTCCAGTTCTGAGCCATTCGAATTGCACAACTGACGTCTTCGGGGCAGATGGTAATAGGCCCCATTGGTTCAATAGCCTCACACGAATGTTCAACAGCACGCATCCAGTCTCCTTCTGTGTGCACGACAGGCATCGACCAGATGCTGCGCCAGAAATTAATCATAGCAGCAGGATCCGGTAGGTGTCCGTCGCTCACAACTTGATCGGTTCCTTCCCACTTTCGGTACACCTTCCTCTGATCGCTTTGGAAGAGGCGATTTTGCTGGTATCTATCCACACGCTCTCTATAGCGACGAATACGGCTTGCCCACGCGTAAACCTTCTGCTTCAGGAAGTCGATACGTTCCGTGACACAAGCCATATAATGCTGGGACCTTATTCCGGTCCCAGCAAAGGCTTGGTTCACGAAACGCATGACACGGGGGCGTTCATTACCCCCCCTGAAGCAGATTAGCTTTGCTATGAGAGTCCTAAACTTATCGATACGCCGCTCAATTCGCACTTGCCAAGCGGGGACAGACCCGCGAGCGCGCGGAGCTCGGTCTGTGTCCGGAAACTTGACTCGAGCTACGCGGCACGCAGCTATGGCAACGCAGTACAAAATTGAGTGGGTATCGATAATATCCTCACTGGCTTGTAAATATGACGCCAGCAAGGCATTTAGGGCTCCCATAAGCGCAAAATTTCGTAAATTACCTGGCTAGTTACGCTTATATTCGAACAACCCTCAGCGTCGATAACGGGATCATCCTGCGCTGATTATCAGTGCGTGTTGGGCGACTGGCATCAAAGCCGATAACGCAGCAGGAGGGTCCCGTGACGAAGCGGAGGTTGTACGAATAGGTAGCGATTCCAGGCGTAGCCGATCAAGTACAGACTGATCCAGCCGCCGAAGCCGCTGAATGGCCCGCACTTGATCCGATAATCGTTGGGCAGTTACGGTAATGGCCGGTTCAAAGGTCTGAAACAGAAGCAGCATCCGATCACGGTACGCAGTGAGGTTAGTTCCTCCCTCTGTAGCCCCGTAATACGCTCGCATGCAATTTTCATTATTTGTTTGTGACCATCGCACGCGGCGCACTAAACCACCGGTAGCGGGAGCCGTGCGCGGAGCAGGATGCCCCGCAGGCCCCAAGCGTGCCGGCAGCGGTGGTCGCTCGCGTCGCGCAGGTGGTCGCGGCGGCGGGGACGGCGGCCCACGCTCGTCGCTCGACTCGCTGGTGTCGGGCGCAGTGGCGAACTCATCACCCGACGACGATGGCGAGGAGCTAGACGAGGCGGGCAAGGGTGGAGGGCGTGCGTCTGCTGTGGAATCCGCTTGAATCCGCCTTCGTAATCTCTTTAGCATTCAATTCGTTTTATGTTGATTTTGACGTGTAGTGTCATTGATGTTACTAGAAACATTGTCATTTATCTATGTGAATAGGTTCCTACATTACAAGTGTTAACTTATTTATGTTGAAATAGACACTATTAATGTTATTTATCACAAATAAAATCACGTCAAAGATCTTATTATTATTATTATTATTATTTCTCAGCGGCAAGTCATGTTCAAGGTGAACCGCCGCTCCTCGCGAGGGCGACAGCGAGGGTTTTCTCGACCATTCGCACAGAGCAGCGACAGCGCGACATCACGTACGATGGGTCGCTAATCATCCTAATTTATTCTATATAATGTATAATTATTTAAAATAATCTGTGCTGTGCTGGATCACAGTATCCAGAAATGTTATTTTAATATTTTAATAATTCAAATACGCGAGTGTGTCTTATCCCAGAGGGGGTATTACCTAACGCACTCGCAATCGCAATCGTTTTCATTTTGAAAATCGAAGGCTTGTCTGCATACAAAATGAAACCAATTGTTACGCTTTGAAGCCGATCGCGATTGCGAGTGAGTTACGTAATAAGCCTGTTGGTGGGGTTTGTGTTGTAAATCATAACTTACTAATGTAAATCTATAGAATATTCTAGTGTGCCTAATATTGCCTTGTATTTTCATGTAGCTAGCTTTATTTCATTAATTGTAAGTATTTAACTGTTGGTTCTTTCGAGAAATCCCTTTGTTCTACAAGTGTACTTCTACCCGCTTGTCAAAAATATATTAGCCGACTTTGGTCAAAATTGTAATTGTACATCTTTTAACGGTTAATATTAAACTCCAGCTGCTTGTATTGCCTTATCTTACTATTTGCTGTAAATTTCGAACAGACGCCATAATGTAATTTTGCACTTTTTTCTTTAACTTTCTAAATTTATCTCACTGCTGCAACATCATTGATCACTATTTAATGCTTTTGGTAGCCTCCATGCTAGTAGCGCTTCTATCTCCATTATTCTCCGGATGTTGCAGTCAGTAATGCAAAACCAGACTTTCCGCTAAGTGGCCAAATTGCTCAATTCCAGGGATTTTTGGTACGGACTACAACTCAAGCCTAATGAGCCACTACTTCCCGGACTGCTGACCTGCCCTCCCTCCGGAGGTAACCGTGATGTCACCGGCCGCGCACCTCGACCTGCCACACTACATGGAAGTGGTAGCCATACGAGGGGTGCCTTTTAAGTTCTGTCGTTTGAAAAAACTAAAGACAATTTAAGTGTTAAATGGTATTTATTGTTTTTCAAAGTAATCACCGTGATATGTAATACACTTTTTCATTCGATCGAACCAGTTTTCGAAACACTTATTCCATTCCGAAGTTGGGGTCTCCAAAATGGCTGTTTTGTATGCCTCACCGCTTCTTCAGGCGTCCGGTACCGTTGACCACGAAGTCGTTGCTTGATTTTTGGAAAAGTGAAGAAGTCATTAGGGCTTAAGTCTGGACTGTACGGCGGGTGATCCAAATTTTCGACGTTTTGTTCTTTTAAAAACGCAATTGTCTGCCGGGCGGTGTGCGAGCTAGCATTATCGTGGTGCAGTACTATACGACGTCTTGGGTTATTTTTTCGGAACTCGCCGATAACTTCTGGTAAACAAACAGTGGTATACCAGTCAGCATTATCTGTTTTACGATCTTCGAGCACGATGGTCGCAACGTGGCCACTTTTCGCTACAAACGTGGCGACCATTTTTTTCGAAGTGCTCCGTGAGCGTATTACTTTGGTCGGTTTAGGCTCATCTTGAAACACCCAATCAGTCGACTGCTGTTTAGAATCCGGATCGTAGGCATATATCCAAGATTCGTCACCACTGATAATGTCATAAACGTGTTTAGAGTCTCCTCGGTTGAATTACCGCAGAGTTTTGCGGCACCATCTAACGCGAGCCGTTTTTTGGTCTTCACTAAGTAAATGTGGTATCCAGCGTGAGATTATTTTTTTTTACACCTAAGTGATCATGCAATATATTTTGAACACTGGTTCCTGAAATGCTTAATGAAGCTTCTATCTCGCGGTATGTCACATGGCGATCTTCGACGATCAGTTGCCGTACAGCATCAATGTTTTCCTGGGTTACAGCTGTTTTTGGTCGGCCTTCACGATGCCTATCACTAAGACTAGAGCAACCACGTTGAAATTCCAAATACCAACGTTCCACAGTCCGGATGCATGGTGCTTCATTTTTTAAAACCGTAGTCAGCTCTTCAAAGCACTGAAGACGCGTTAAACCCCTTTTAAAGTTGTAAAATATTATCGCACGTAAATTTTCCTTCGAAATTTCCATTTTCACAACCGACTTGTCAACTTTGAACCGACGCTGTACTAAAACGAATCGGCCGATCTCGAGACATTCTTTTGTTTTTGAATTCTAAATACAAATATTTTAAGATGATACTAGTTTTTTTTTTAATAATCACGGGAGTTTAGCAAACGACAGAACTTAAAAGGCAGCCCTCGTATCAGGCTGTGGTAAGTAAACACGGTTTTCTACCTGATTTAGTAACACGGTTTTCTACCTAATTTAGTAACACGTTTTGCTACCTAAATTAAAGTGAAATAACGAACTCATACTCTAGGACTAAATACCTGAGATTTCCTGAGATTTCCTGAGATTATTTGAGATTTCCTGTGATTGTTAAATTTATTTATTAATTTGAATTCGATTTTATAATTTGAAGTTGTGATTAGATTCTTAATTTAATTAAAATTGTATTTTTTAAAGCTTGTTTAATTTCTACCTAAATAATCATCTAACTCGACAAAGCGACCGTCTTTTAATTGAAAATTGGGCATCGACCCTAGATTGGCCTCAGATTTAAGTACCACGCATCCGCAATGGTGCTGGGTATCGATTAAGTGTACCGGGACTGCAGTAGTGTATAATTGCGGCATCTGGATCAGAGAAGATCCGGTCGCCCCAATTAACATTATTCGAGAAGTAATCTGAATCAATTCAACGGAATTATTGATCTATTCTAGAACTATCTCGAATCCAATCAGCTGAATTATCAGTCTGTCTACTCAAAAAGTAATTTGAATCGAATCAAGTGAATTATCTACTTATTCGAGAGCTGACCGAAATAAGTAATCTGAATCAATTCAACTGAATTGAGGACCTGTTGCATAGGTGTCCTCACTTACATTATGTCTAATACGATAAAAAAAATCACAGAGTGCTTTTGTTATCATCGAATCTATTGCAGTGCAACCATTTTGCTAATAGCTATCGGCAATCTTCGTTTTTCTATGACACAAGAGTGACAAAATATACGGTCAGTTGCGAGTGCAAGCGTGATAGCGATAGCCAGCCGAAAGCTATTAAGAAGCTGTAAATAAGTATTTATCCATATAAACAAATTAAAGTTAGGTATCGAGTACTCGAGTAGAAGATATGTGTAGACAATACCGCCGCCTGACCCTCCGCCGCCTGACCCTGGCCGGCGGGATCGCTGTTGATGATGAAGTTCCTTGACCTAGCCCGGAAATCCTAGGCACGGGTTCGATTCGATGAACTAGGGCTTCTTGACGTTGATCATTGATTGATTGAAACAATGAAGTTACAAGTAACTTAAAATAATGCACAAATTTAAATTTTATGCTAATACAAAATTGATTGTAAGAAAGCCCGAGAAAGGCCCAATGACAGGACAAGTGAGAAGAGAGCCGTGAATGATAGATATAACCTATAAGCAATGACAGCTTTAGAAGTCTATGACAAACTATGGAGATTTATCTCTATGGTATTTGAATCGGTTCCACACGACACAACCTAGTGATAGACACGATCATACAATATAATTGAAAAACATTCCAATTTCCATGTACATTTCCTGCCAGGGCAGGGGAAGAAATGAGCTGAATACTTGAAGCCCCTAATGAACTCAGCTTATAGTACAAAGACACATGATATTGATACATGAACATAGTGTAACGTTGCATTTATTGCGTGAAACGGAACCTAAAGACTGGGGAAATATTTAAGGTGTATATGGCAATACTGTTCATAACTTTTGATTGTCAAACGTCAACACCATACATTTGTAGGTTGGTGTAGCCGCGTTAGGGTAAATTACTATAGGATTGCGGGAATATTAAATGTTTGGAATTGATCAATAAATGGAGTAAATAGTTATTTACATTTATTGAATAAACAAAACATTTCAAAGATTTCTTTTGACAGTAATTGTATATACAATAATTAAACAAACACATTTCAGTCAAAGGAACATTTAATGTAGTAGGTAATTTATTAATTAAGTACCTGATTACCCAGATTAATCAGACTAATTGGTATAGCTACATTCTATTTATGCATTTTTGGTTGCATCTATGTTTTGACTAGCTTCATCAAAATTCATCAAGATGATGGCCCATTATAAAATCAAACTTAAGCTGAATGACAGCGGAGGAGCCATCCTCAATAATTTAACCAAGCACCTGCTGTGGAGATTAAGCATATACTTTCACTCATATTTCGGTGAAAGAAACTTGTAAGTAATAATTAATAACATCTTTCTAATGGAGGCATTTGTTGCAATTATTGTGCAATTCTCTGACCATATGGTGAATTTTCAGTGATTATTTCTCACACGTGGAGAGGAGGGAATGTCTTAGCGTCGAGATTACCAGGGGTTTTCCTTGAAGTTTTCCGGTAAGATTCATAATTTCGTTAACCTAAAATATTAGCCCTCATGTCTCATATAGTTCATAACCGTAGTGCTAATCAGAGCAATTTCTCTCTGTCTTTACAGCTGGACTGGGTTCTAGTCTTTTCGTTCTATTCTGTTCTTCTGTTCTACTATATAGTTTCAGTTCTGTTATTCCGTTTAGATACTTCCAGAATAATTTAGCCCTCTGATTTGCCATTGTGGTTGGATGATTTATTTTGTAGTATGCATTCAGTTATTCCGATTCAGGGTCCAACTATATTCAGGTTCAGTAAAGCTATGAAGTAGCTTATTTAGTCATTCAGTATTCAGCAGGAACTCTCTTTAGATCTGTAAGTAATAAATTCATGTTTAGGTTCCTGATCAATCAGTAAACATTCAAGTTAATGAAGTAGGATATAAAGGTATACACCAACCTTTAGTAGGCGTGCCATAGGCACGAGGATTCAGTAGACCTTCACGAACTGTTGTGAGCTGACCGAGGATACTGTGGCTTGCAACGCAGTATTCTGAGGCCGCACCACCAGTCTGCCGACCAGGACTACATCGAGTCGATCGTCCAGGAAGGAAGGTTTTCTTCAGATCAAGGTCTGTAAAAATAATGTTTATAATTAGGGAATTAGGATATCAATTTTATTTGAACAATCAGATTGGAATTGGTGGCAACTCTATAACTAGGGACTAACAAATTACTATATAAGAATTGTGAATTATAACTTAAGAACCTTTACTTGTGTAACGACCAGCCTTCCGCTGAGCTAAACATATTTTCTGGTAGAGTAAGAATTATGTGCAAAGTTATATTCACAATTTAATAACATCTTGTATAGACCTGCATAGGAATAAAGACTGTGATATTTACTAACCTGTTTCATTAAGCACCTCATACGTCGTCCCAGTTAACTCCATCTCTTCATCTTATTCTACAAACATTCTGTTACGTTTTTCCGTCTCTCTCTTTTGAGTATATTCTGTTTTTGTCACGAGGTGTAGCCACCGGGCCTTCGACCGTGACAACAGGTTAACATAAGTTGAAACAACAGACAAACAAACAGACATAATGAACACGTAATAAATACACAGTTTTGACACTATAATAACAGACACATAATTTGTTAACTTAAGTTACCTTCTATAGGTAATTTACGTAACTTTACTACTGGCCTTACAAGCTCACCAGATTGAGTCTTTAATTTAACTGACCTATAAACATTATCTGATCCTTTGAACAATTCTATAACTCTACCTCTTCGCCATTAAAGAGGTGGCGAATTTCCATCGATAATAAGCACTAGATCATTGAGCTCTACATTGTTATTATGATTATACCATTTATTACGTGACTGTAGATATTCAATATGCCATCGTGGCCAAATTGACTGATACATTTTCTGAGTGACTTAAAAGCGTGATAATTGCGACATTTTATTATTCTTCCAGTGAGATTCATTACTAGATCCTTACTTGTGGCTGACCAATGATGAAATGACCGGGTGTAAGAACTTCGAGGTCACAGGGATCCTCTGACATCGACACTAAGGACCTGGAATTAAGTATAGACTCTTTTTTAGAAAATAGAGTAGATAATTCCTCGAATATCAAAATAGTATAGCCTACCTCTCGCTTAAGAAGATTTTTAACGCTTTTGACCGCAGCCTCAAATAGGCATCCCATGTGGGGTGATGAAGGAGGATTGAACTCCCAGCGAATACTCTGTTTTCTAAATTCCTCCTTGAGGATGATCTCGTCCAACAAGAACTGATTGACCTCCTTGAGGTACGAGTTAGAACCAGTAAAATTTGTACCTCGGTCCGATCTGATAAGCGAAGGCAGCCCGCGACGGCTGACAAACCTGGTAAATGCCGCAATGAAGGCCTCGACGCTCAGCGAAGAGACGACCTCTAGATGTACAGCTTTTGTACCTAAACATACAAAGACACACAGGTAAGCCTTGACTGATTTAGCGTTTCTTAGTAAACTGCTTTTGACTAAGAACGGCCCAGCAAAGTCAGTCGCTACACCTGAAAATGGTCGCGAGGCTGTGAGTCTATCAGCGGCCAGGTCTGCCATGAATGGTGGCAGCGATGACGCATTAAATCTGAAACAAATTAAACAGTTTCTAATAACCCTAGACACCTGGCGCGTGGCTGAAGTTATCCAATACTCTCGCCTGAGTACGGACATAAGCGCATTTGTAGCTGCGTGACAATATGCCTTATGATAATATTCAATAAGTAATTGACCCCCCCTATGATATTAAGGAGATCATACTGGGTTACTCACGTAAAAATTGTCGAAAAACGCTCGACATGTTTCGGGCTCGTCCGGAGTCCCTATTCATGAGCAGACGCGGCCGCAGCACGACGAACAATTTTTACGTGAGTAACCCGGTGTGATCTCCTTAATATGTCTGAGTCTCACGGAAGTTTTATGTTTATAGCCCCCCTATGATCCTTAGGTATCAAATATGGATGTGCCTTGCTCCGTAAGGCAGTGATGATTTACGGAGTCGTCCGCCGACCCAGATAAAGTGTTCGTCATCCACGAATACACTTAATTTCTGTAGTGATTTACAGACCAATTTTCCTTGTTTGAATACAATTTCATCCTTATATGAATCCATTTGAATTTTCCTAATCCAATGTTTTGTATCTTCACGTGTCTCGTCCAGTGATAATGATGATGAAAGATTCCGTTCCTCCTTCGGCAATGTGGCATTTCTTCAAAATCTGAGCAGAAATGATGTAACATTGATTAGTTTTAACTAACTAATGCGTGACAATAGCGTATCTTCCCATGGCTCGACAGGGGTAACAAAATGTACTAATTTCTTAAATCCAGGTAAGTCGTGAGGCATCTCGACTGGCAGTTAAGGCCATTGTGACTGTTCCCTCAGTAACCAGTCTGGTGACCACCATAAAGGAAATCCAAGTAGTTCTTTCGCTGACAGACCCCTTGAAGCGACATCTGCGGGATTTAATTCAGACCTGATATGACGCCATGTCATGTGACCTTTGGAGTTTTGAATGTCGTGTACTCTATTGCATTCGAATGTTTGCAGCATGTGAAGTTTCGTATTTAACCATGATAGCGCTATGGTGCTATCTGACCAAGCATGAATGCTGTCAAACTGAATCGAATGGTAGTATGACTCGGCTACGTGAATTAATAGCTTGTACACTAGATGTGCGGCGCTGAGCTCTAACTTAGGTATCGTTTGTTCTGTTTTCATAGAAGCTACTCGTGATTTAGCTAAAAGCAAACGTACCATGATGCTCCCTGATGTATCCACGGTCCTGAGGTAGACGCTCGCAGCAAATCCGGCCTCCGATGCGTCTCCGAAACCGTGAAGTGAATATGATACAGTCTGTGGTAGTGCAACACATCTAGGAATCTGCAAATTTGACAAACAGTTTAAATCCTGAATTAGTTCGCCCCACTGACGACATTGATATTAATTAACGGGTTCATCCTACGATATTTCGTCTGAAAATAGTGATTGTAGGAACACTTTGGATCGGAACACAATAGGAGCGCAATATCCGCACGGGTCATATAGGCGTGCTATAGTACTAAGTATATGACGCTTAGTGATTGGTTCACCTAATGGCACATTAATCTGATACGACATTGAGTCTGATACTGGATTCCATTGTATACCTAATACCTTAATGAAGGTTTTATCGTCAGTATCAAACTGTCGTGGCTGCTCGCAGTGCTCCTGAGGTAAGTCATGTAGCAGTTTATCGCAATTCGACGACCATTTCCTAAGCTTCTATCCGGTGCTTTTCATAAGCGCGGTGAGTTCCGATTTGAGCTGTTGCGCATCGGATAATAAGTCCGCGCCCGTGAGAATATCGTCGACGAAGATATCTCGTCTGATGACGTCTGATGCCGCTGATTCGTGATGATCAGCCTCCCAATCATCGGCTAGACGTAATAGCGTCCGAATTGAAATGCAAGGACTTAACCTTAGTCCGTAGGTATTAGTATTTAACTCGTATACCTGAATTGGTTCAGACGGGTCCACTCGCCACAAGATGAGCTGATAATTCCTGTCCTCAGGGTGTGTCCAAGTCATCCTGAACATCTGCTTGATGTCGGTCGTGAAGACTATTTGATGTCGCCTGAAATTCAACAATATCTGAGTAATGTCGTTCTGAAGTGGTTGGCCTGTATGAAAGCACTGATTAAGAGCTGTCCCAGTGGACGTGCGGCCGCTTCCGTCAAATACTACACGGATCTTATCCGGCTCTTTTTCGAATATACCATGATGACTTATTACAAAATGTTCTAAATCGAACTGAAAATCTGATTTTGACATATGACCTAGAGTTTCATAGTCCTTCATGAATGCTTTGTATTTACTAGCAAATACTGAATTTCTAGCCATTTTTCGTTCTAGTGAACGCAACCTTTGAATAGCCAAGGCCTTTGATTCACCCAATGGCGGCCTTGTTGATAGTAATGGTAACCTAACCATATATTTTCCGTCAGGCATACGTTTAGTACTAGAATTGTACAACCTTTCACATTCCAAGTGATCTGGATGAACAGCTTTCTTTGAAGGCGGCTCCTCGACCTTCCAAAACCTCTCCAGTACCTCCTCCAGTCTGACTGCATGAAGTCCGTAGTCTTCGACTGAAGTGCCGGCTGGCTGGATCCGTAAGCTGTTATCCCTGGAATGTTTGTGGATATCTTAGAACCATCAAGTACATAATTAAGTATATCTGAACCAAGTATGATATCAACATCTCTGGCTTTATCAAAGTTGCTATCAGCAAGTATTATATTTGATGACTTAAAGTCATCAATCATTAGGTTTTGATTTGAATATCATAATTATGAAGGAATATTTCCGGTCAATGTATACATAACCATTGCATTAGTACCTACAACTGGTAATTGAGTACCTACAGGTTTAATGACTAATTTGACTATAGTACCCGGCGTGTTGATCTGTTGATGTCCTATACCATAAAGTGAGTTACTCCACTGTTGATGCAAATTTAAATTATGAACTAATGACTGTTTGATAATTGAAACAGTGGCTCCTGTATCCAACAGTGCCCTAACCTTAACGTATGTGCCATCACCTGACCTGACCATAACCATTGCAGTGGAGCAGATAGTTATGGGGAGTGATGGACCCTGAGATGCGCCAACAGTGACCTTATCTCATAGTTTATCAGGGCTCCGCCTAGAGCCGAACCTAAGAGACTAAAATTTTATTTGAGCATGGTCTGCTCTCGCACCAAGTGGCATCCTAGGCTGATGATGCCCTAGGGACTGCACCGGTGGAGCCTCCTGATAGTGCGGCGCTGGTGATGGGCCATGCACTGGTGAGACATGACGCGCTTATGGTGAAGGTGGCGTGTCTCGACCACTTTTACGCCGTGTGACAACACGAGCGGCAGGTTGATCTGGCTGCTGAGGAGAACTGGCGTTCGCATCAGCATTACAAATTAATGAGTTATGCACTGGGGATCCACAATGAGAGCACCAGTTCCTATGCGTACATTCGTTGGCCAGACCAGAACAATGACCAGTCTTAGTCGCCCATGACCGGAGGCTAGACCGTGACAACTTTAGAAAGTCGGAGCACCTATAAAGTGTGTGTCCCTTGACACCACAAAGAGAGCATGGAGGTCTCACCTGACGGTTTTATGATGATCCTTGATTGGTCGATGATGACATCATCTGATTGGTTTGATAGGTGTTGCCATATGACACGCGCGGCTGACTTGACCGCTGTGCTGGTCGACGCACACTCGGTGGTGATACCCGACGTGGTGTCCTGACAGGCTTCGGCTCCGACGCAACGGACAACTGCAGTCGGCACTGCTCATCCAGCAACGCGTGATGGTGGACAGGGTGTTAGGATCCTTGCCATAGCGCTCCTCAAACAATGAGCGCAACTTGATAGGCAGCTTCTGCAAACATAAATACAGCACCAAGTATGACCACTCTTTGACAGGTTGCTTTAGTTTTTCTAAAGCCTGAATAGCCTCCTGAAGAGGGTCGTAAAATTCTGAACGCAGTTCACTGATTGACGTGACTATAGATAGGTTGACTATACTACTGATATAGTCGTCCAGTAGCAATCTAGTATTTTGATACCTAGATTTCAACAAGTTTATAGCGACCGAGTAGTTATTTTCGTCTATGGGCAGTTGCCTGGCGATGTGAAGAGCTTCACCTGAAAGAGATGACCTTAAGTAATAGTGTCGCTCAGCGTCTGACATATCTCGAACATGAACTAACGATTGAAAGAGATCGAAGAATGAAACCCACTCCATTAAGTTACCTGAGAACTTTGGCAACTCGATAGCCGGCAACTTGGCTATTGTTTGTGAAGGCAGCTTTGTGCGCAGAGCTCCTCAATTTTGAGCAACATCTTATTGATTTCGGTAAACTTAACCCTATGCGAAGCCGTGTCCTCCTCGGAAACTTCATCACTGGCCCCCACCAGTATCGCATAAGCCTGGACAAACAATACATAATATTGATTGAAATGTCGCCTAGCGACTGAAGCGGCTATTGTGCTTATTGTATCGGTTATTGTTGCTGAGAAATCGAGCAACATTTGATATTTAGAGCTACGAGGGGTGATCCATAAGTTTTGATAATCGGTATTAAAAATGGGAGATATGTAAATCGTTATATTTTAATTGGAATGAGCACACTTTTTATATTTCCGAACACTTATTAACGTCATTCAATTATTTTATTTTACCACAATAAAAACAATTTTACTTTTGGAGGTCAAAATGGCCAAATTTTGTACCTTCACTATGTCATCACCAGCTCGTGATTTTTATGTAGTTGTTTTTGAACATTAGTGAATGAGAAGTTGTAGTCGAAAGTTAGGGTTAAATAACGGGGAGAGCGGTTATCAGTCCTGATCTTTGGTCGACGAGCAGCACCCTTATCAATTAGAAGGCTCTGAAGCACAATTCCTACCGAATTCGTAATTTTTTTTCTTCAGCTTATTTTTATTATTTTTCCATAATTAGGATATAATAATGTTATATAACTCTCCTAGATTATTTGAACTCAATTGCTAAAAACTAATGTCGCAGTATTTATTTGTAGGCCTCAATAATCCTGGAAAAGGCCGAAAAAAACACCCTAAATTTTGGTGACAGAGCTGGAGATAAAAAAATCCACTGCAATGATAACTTGTTTATCCTTTAAATCATAATGATAAATCAAGGTTTCATTTTTAATAACAATATTTTTTATTCGTGTACCAGAACTTTTTCCACACAGCTCCAAATTATTACAAAACTAACTCTTATTTTTGCCGTCTTGTAAAATTGTTAAAACGGACAGATGTTTTTTGTTTAGCTATCACAGGAAAACAAATGAATAATGTATACATTTTTTTCTCTACTTTAAGTTTCATTAGTGCCATGGTATAGTCCACATTAAAAGAATATCATTATGTAGATGGTTCTTACTGATTCTCAAAACTTATGGATCACCCCTCGTAAATTGCGTACGGGAATTTTTTACGGACATTTTGAAATCTCAATACACACTTAATATACTCACAAAGTAATTTGACCACCGATTGATGACGAATGATACCAAATTAAAGTTTGTTTACATACAAACACTGATTAGTTAACGTAATAAACAATACCACTTGATATTATTTCACGTAAGCACTAATAGTTCACGTGATGAACAATAATAAGTGTGATTATGACACAAAAACACTAATAATTCAATGTAAACAGACATTTGCTAACAGATAGAACTTTGTTTTGACAGTTGACTCGATGAGTGACTGAATGAGTGTTTTTTTTAATGGTATTGGAGGCAAACGAGCTACAACATTGATTGGATCGATCTATGAGAACAAATGAGTGAATGTACGTTAAAATGTCCATAAGCACTGAGAGACCTACCGTTCCAATGTGACCAACCTGACAGCTTGTCACCCCGCTCCTAAGAATATGAACATAAAGCATAGAAACCGGACTAAAAGAACAACGAGAGACGTATGTTTGACCTTTTTGTATTTATGGCATTTATAATGAGTTAGAAAAAGATGTGCTTATAGGAATTCTTTCGTTATCTATCATGTTGTCACCATGGAATTAGTAAGTACATCTGGAATGCTTACTTCCAAAATCGCGACAAGTAAAATTGAACTCAATATCTGAAGACAGAAGGCTGACTTTGTGGTAATCAAGTGCACGAGCCTAATGAGACTTACTTTGTCTTTGTTTGTCCCTCTTACACAATTGCCATGTTAAAAAGTTACTATTTTCTTAGTACGAAATGTTAACTAGGTAGAACATGCTAATTTTCAATTATCACAGTATTTATATTTAAATTAGGCGCTAGGAATGGATTAAAGTATTACATATTAAATTAATATTAAAGTTAACCCGCTTCAATCATTGCTCATCATGGTAATGGTAGGAGTTTATAAAATAAAACTAGCAACACTAATAAAACAAAATGGCGATTGGCGGTCACTTTAATAATCTCTCACTGTTGCAATGAGACCTATTTCGGCTTTTATGTGTTAAAAAGTGATTTTCTTAAAAACAATGGTAAATACTAGTTGTGCTGTGACCGGCTGCAATAAAGAATCATATCCAGGTTGTGGGAAATCCTTTCACAGGCAAGTTTGTGAGATTTCTGTTAGTAGGGTGACCATGAGCAATCATTAATATCATTATTGCTAGCGTAGCGAAGTTACCTAACAAAAACGATTTGATTTCAGACTGCCTGCGAATGTTGAAGTAAATTAAATTATTAAAAATAAACAAAAAACCCGGCTGCAATAAAAAAAATAACGGTAAAGCGAAAAACAAGCTATATAATCTGTAGAAAATTGTAAGAGCATGTACTTATTGATATTTATAACAATTTAAATTTAACTTGAATATTGGTAAAGGTGTTCCAGGCGGGGACAAGCTAGCCCAAATGTTAATTTTTTTCAAGAAATAGCGTTTGAAATTCATTGCTTGTCCCCGCCTGCAATACCTTTGCCAATATTCAAGTTAAATTTAAATTGTTATAAATATCAATAAGTACATGCTCTTACAATTTTCTATAGATTATATATTATTATTGTTATTATGTTATTTCTGATTGATGTCTGTTTGCATTTTATTATTGTAGAGCTTTGTCCAACGGGGCTGCCGTGATCAAGATTGATCAAAGCCCCTAACCTTAAAGAGTGTAAATAAATAAATAAAAATATTCAAGTTAAATTTAAATTGTTATAAATATCAATAACTACATGCTCTTACAATTTTCTATAGATTATATAGCTTGTTTTTCGCTTTTCAGTTGTTTTTTTTATTGCAGCCGGGTTTTTTGTTTATTTTTAATAATTTAATTTATTTAACTCTTTTTAGTTTTTATTAATAAAATAGTAGTTTAATTAATTATTACTAAGCAATATATGAGCTCTGGAGCTTAAATTTTTAATGTCGCGAAGCTACAAGTGATTTCGCTTGTAATTTGAAGCGAAATTCTCTTTGTAGCGAAAGGAGTTACTTAACATTTACGTATTTTTTGACTTTCCTGTCAAAATAGTAGCATAAAAGTGTTATAATGGAATGGGCTATTTAATAGCTTTCATTTGATACCCATATTGTAATAATAAAAATAAAAAAAATATTCCCCCGCCATATTTTTTTCCGCGGACGCCATATTGAAATATTATATACCCTATGTCACTTCGGCAATGAAGACGAATCGAATGACACCTCGTATGTTAAAATCCGTCAAGCCGTTTAGGCTGCAGAGCGTGCCCAGAAATAGACATACATAAATACATAAATACATACATACATACATACATATATACATACATATATACATACATACATACATACGCTCGAAAAACATAACCCTCCTTCTGACGCAGTCGGGTAATAAAAAAGAAATGGTTTGACGCGATTCCTGGGAAAGTAACTAGCAACTCTGTTGTATGTAGTTTACATTTCAAACCTGAAGATTATCTGACGGAAGCTAGAAAAAAAAAGATATCTGAGGCCCGTTTTACGAAGCTACAAGTTACAAATTACAAGCGGAATTCTCTTTCTAACTCCTTTTGCTAGAAAGAGAGTTCCGCTTGTAATTTGTAAATTGTAGCTTCGTGAAACAGGCCACTGGAGTAGTTCCATCTATTTTTCCTAAGGTAATTTAAGGCAATACCGTAAAATTACTCATTAAATACGTTAGTTAATAAAAGCTTCAGGAGGACAGAAAAAATATTTAAAAAAAAATGTTTTATTTTTATTTTGAGAAAAACTATGTCCGTCACACAGGACATTGCCAAATATGCGGAATATTATTACATGCCCGCCGTGCCGGACAATGCCAAATTTTTACATAAAAAAGGGAGAAAATGTTAAAATACCATTACTTAGGTATATTATTTATGTTGTATGAAACTATGAAACGTAATTGACAGTTGTGTGCGCGAACTTTGTAATACTTTTTTGATACTTGGATATTAATGACTAAAATTAAAAGTCGTGAGGTATCTTTAGACTTCTTCAAAGGCTCATGAGAAATGAATTTTCGGAGATCTAAATAAATATTTAGGGTGTCCAAATATTTTTTACAAATTTACGTGTTTTGCTGATGACGTTGGGGTTCCTTGATCGAGTTTTTCTCGTTGTGTTTGTCATTGTAGGTAAATATGAAAATGATGAAATAGACAGAATATTTCATCATTTTCATATTTATATCTTGCATGTTACTTCAAGACTGCATGCCGGATTGTAATTTTATACCTCGTTATCAAGTTGGGAACTATTAAATCATACTTTCGGACAGTTTATGATTATGCGTAAACAAGGGGAACCAATTAAAATATGGTCACCTTTACTAGAAAGGGACTAAGTTTTAGTACGTTTCTTTCGGCTCGCGTTATCGGTGTAGTGCACCTTCCAGATGGTTGTCACAAGGTTCGAATTTGATCTGACTCCTATCCGTCAACGTTAAAATGGATGTTGATACCTTTAATTTGTTCTAATGGACAAAGGAACGATTTTTATAAAGCTACAAATTACAATTTACAGGTTACGAGTTTCCATTTGACACAACCTCGACCAATGACGACCAGCCGTTTGAGCAGTGTTTCCAGTTTAGACCTGTAAATTTGTTACTTGTAGCTTTATAAAACGTCTAAACGTTGAATATCTCGGTGGGTCTACGTTAAGAATATTGCATTATCGTTAGTTTGGTCTTGATAAGCAAATATGACATGGTAAAGCACAGTCGGCAATAAAATAGGGTCCCAAAATATACTTTTTCTAGAATATTTTTTCATATGAATGAAAAGCGAGCGGGCGAGCTAAAATTTATCAGACCAAAATTGGCCCTAAAACATTACGCTTTAATTAGGTAATTAGGTGTGTTACGCTTAAGTGAAATTTCAAGTTTTTTTGTCAACAACAAATCAATGATATTTTAAATAAAGAATATGTTCAATAATTCATCAATGTTTTATTTACATGTTTAAGATAACAACAAATTGCAAAATTATAAAGAGGTCTCTCATCGTTTTGGTCAAAGGTAAGTTGAAATTGTCCGGTCCACGTGTTTTTTCAGCGGCACTTCTGAATAGATAACGTAATCGTGGCTCCCAAAATAAAATATATGTCGTCCTTTTCCTTGCACGCTCGGCAAAAAAATACCGTATGAAAATGCTTGAAGCAGAGACTATGCATCTTTTAGGTATCCGATTTTCTATGTCTACTCGTATTCGCCGAATCCAGTCTCCAATTACGTTTTCATCTTTTGGAAATCTGAAAATATCGATATATTTTTACATCACTGTCAAAACTTCAATTGCCTATTTACAACCGGGAAAATGTTACTATTAGGGCTTAGATTTCGATATTAAATCAACTGGATGGATTGCGTAACAGTATATTACCAATTATACATAAAATCTTACCTATGACTAAAGGCAAATAGTAAGAAACTTACTTATAAAAAGACAATCCCAAGGCAGAGTTTTTCTTCCGCCCTGAATGAGAATTGCAGCCTGAATGAGAATTGATTGCAGGTTGCAATGGCTGTAAATATTCAGGTTAAACTAACCAACACATAATTTTTGTTGACATTCTCCAGAATTTTATTTATTTATCGGATCACTAATTCACAGACAACTACACTGAACTACACTACTAAAAGAAGAAGTCATCCTGGCAAAATGTACTCTATTCGCAATATTTACAGACTTTTTGATTTCGTAGTACTGGAGGTTCGGGTGATTGTGGGAATGAAATTTAGAGGTCCATTCAAATTTGACGTCTAAAAACCTTGTGACAATGACAGTTAAAAAAGAAAAAACCAGCCTAGTATTTGTTTCATTTTTTCTCATGTAATACGTAATCTGAAAAGTAGAGAAAGATAGCTGACGCAAAGTACCAAAGGTCTGTTCATCCTTACTTGTCTTATATAGTAAACAACTTTCTAACCTCAAAATGAACCTTTTTTTGGCTAAAACCGCTATTTTAAACAAAATAAAGCAATCACAGACAATACATTGGCCATGTGATGTCCAAAATGTTAACTCGGTGTTACTATATTTACGATAAAAGAGCTGTTTTAGCCAAAAAAGGTTCATTTTGAAGTTAGACAGTTGTTTACTGTATAAGACGAGTAAGGATGGACAGACCTTACGTCTTATAGTCCGGTTTCTATGCTTTATGTTCATATTCTTAGCCCCGCTCCGCGCGAGATAACCTCTAAAGATGACCGGCGAGTTCGAGTGCTGTCCCGTTACAAAATGGCGTATCTCCGACACAACCAGATGTGACGATGAATTGATGAATAGTTCGCGTTAGGCTATAACGATACGAACACACACTGAATTTACACTGAAATCACATACCGATAATGACTATATACGGCACTGAAGCTAATACACAGAATTAACGTTACGATCGATGCAATCGATATTATTATTATTATGCCGGCCGGCGCGATTTCTCGATTATTTAGCCTGCGCCGGATTCTTGACTTATGAACTATGCGCTCCGCGCTAGTTTGATCATTGATTCTTGACGTGATTACTGGAATCGCTCGTTGCATAAAACTTTGATGGCAGGTCCGACGCGAGTTTGCCGGGACTGACCTTGGTTGCAACCGCGTGTCCGGTAAATCCCTTTAAGGGCGTTTAATTATGAATTCCCCCACATGGGTTCACAAAAAATTTAGACAATACGGCCGCCTGACCCTGGCCGGCGGGATCGCTGTTGATGATGAAGTTCATTGACCTAGCCCGGAAGTCCTAGGCACAGGTTCGAGTCGATGAACTAAGGCTTCTGGACGTTGATGATTGATTGATTGAAACACTGAAGTTAAATGTAACTTAGTTTAATGCAAAAACTTAAACTTTATGCTAATACAAAATTGATGGTAAGAAAGCCTGAGATAGGTGCACGTTTCCAATGACAGGACAAGTGAGAAGAGAGCCGTGAACAAAGACATTATACCTTACTACCTAGACTGTGTACCAAACAAATATGTTTAGCTAAAACGAGATCTATTGATATACATCTACGGTTCCCTTCCAAGCGGTAGCTAGACAAAATCGGTCCTGGCGAGAGGGCTCCCGTTGGTAGTGTATCCTTGTCTGACGTCTTGCCAGCTCAACTAATCCTTGGGTTTGGTAGATTTGGGTAGATATTGTAGAAAATTTTATATTTTTCTTTTTTATGATTTACTAAAACGACTGATTCATAAACCTTGAAACGTATTTAAACATTTCTACAGTTCCTATAATTAATAATCAATGCGTTGTATTTTTAAAATAATTCATTAATACCGAGTAAGAGTAGTACTTAAATGTATGTAATCACTCAGAAGGAAGTCAAGGAGCATATCCTGGCTTTTACTCAATTGGTATATGAAAGTAGATTAAATGAGAAGCGTTTTAACTGTTTAATAAACAGTGGTTATGGTAATTGTGATAGATTACGAACTTCACCAACTGCTGTGATTCAGCCAGATATGGCTCTTGATACTTCTAAGGAGTCCCCTAGACAAATTATAAGTAGGAATAAAACTATCGTTTATTCTGACCAGCTTGGATCTGGACTAGGTTTATTGTTAAATAACAAGTTAACACAAAAGGTCACAAATTACTGTTACCATAATGCAACTCTTATGCATTTATGTAATTTACTTTTAAAAGGAAGTTTTGACAGGACCACCACTTTAGTAATTTTAATAGGTAATAGTCTTAGTGTAGATAAGTCCAGTCTTGACAAATTAATGTCAACACTAAACACTATTAAAGAGGGCGGCATAGGTAAAATTATAGTGTGTGCGCTACCATACTCACAAAGTATGCAATTTAGTTATAATAATAGATTATCACAGTTTAACTCCATAATATATAATGCTATAAGTTGTAATGATAAATATCATTTCTTTAATTTAAACAATTTTTTAAAGCCCATCACCCTAACACCAGGAAAAATTCATGTGCCAAGGAAGTATATTTTGACCTTGGTTGACCTATTAGCTTTTAATATAGAACCAAATAGATACAGTAGTACCCAGCCCCAGCAAGCCAATATTGTCCTATAACTTAGTTTCAAAGTTATAGGACAGCGGAAACACCCTTGAGTATAATTTAATTCACCAAAATATTCAAGATTTTTCCAGCAAAGAACTAGAAATAGGGTTGTTATTAGATAGTGAATATGTACAAATTATGTGCGTTACTGAACATTGGCTTAGACGAGACCAATTAATTTTTGACTTTGTAAATTTTAAATTAGTTAGCTATTTTGCCAGAAAATGAGCCATTCATGGTGGCTCTTTTATAATAGTTAAAAGTACTCTTAAATCGAAAGAAAGAAAGGATATAGTAAAGCTATCGATAGAAAGCATTGTAGAAATTTCTTGCGCTGAACTAGAAAGTTATATAATAATATGTGTTTAGGTGTTTACAGACCACCGTTGGCTGATTTTTGCATATTTGAATCTACTATGGAACATGTGTTTAAATTAGCATGTAATAGCCTGGAGAATGTTATAGTTTGTGGAGATTTTAATATTAAATTACTCGAAACGTCAAATAATACCACTAGGTTACTAAGTTAATTTAAATCTTTTAATTTAGGTAATTGTTCTTTGAACCCACACGGATAGGTGTTAGTAGTGCAACCTGCATAGATAATATTTTTTGTAATTGCGAATGTTTGGATAAAGAAATATTTAATTGTTTTAATTCTGACCATAGTGGTCAGAAGGCATCTTTCGTCAATGATTTTTATCAAAAACCTCAGACAATAAAATACCGACCTATAACTAGTAATCGTTGGGAATTATTCAAAAATAAAGCTCAGAGTAATCTTTCAGTGTTGAAATCGTCAAGCTAGAAATTACCTTAAAATATTTAGCTACTGAAGATTCATAATAGCACCCTGTCCCAATTATTTAGAGTACCGGAAAAAAATGACATTGTTATCAGCAGAGATGTACGAATAATGGACAAAATCAATACTGCTGAACAATATAAAAATATTCACCGGAAATGTCCGTAAAAAAGAAGAAATTGAAATTGAATTGCAACCCTGTAAAACTAATAATAATTTATTTTTTCAGGAGTCTAATCGTCTTCCTTCTGATTCAGAGTCTTCTTTCCATCCTGCTCATGACGATCCGGAAATTCCAGAGCCACCTGAGATACCTGATACTACTTCAAGTGAAAAACCACAGAGAACAGTAAGGCCGCCAGTATGGACACGAGATTATGAGATAAGTGGTTGCGTTACTATGTCTGCGACTGAAAATAAAAATGACTGCTCTTTACTTACTTATGAAGAAGCTGTGACAGGCACGGACAAGCGAAATTGGGAGAAGGCAATTCAATCTGAAAAGGATTCACTTGAAAAGAACAACACGTGGGTAATGGTTGAAAAGTCAGAAGCCAAAGGACACAAGATTCTGCCTAATAAATGGGTATTTCGAGTAAAAGATGACGGCACGTACAAGGAAAGATTAGTTGTACGTGGCTGCGAGCAGAAAGGTAACCTAGATTTCGAAGAAATTTATAGCCCAGTCGTAAGTCAATCTGCTCTAAAGACATTATTAGGCGTTGCCGCATCTAAAAATTACTACTTAATGAGTTTTGATGTCAAGACCGCTTTCTTATATGGCGAACTGACGGATGAAGTTTACATGAAACTACCTGTTGGCTATGACACTGGCCGTAATGAAACGGAAAAAGTTTGCCGATTACGAAAATCATTATACGGATTAAAACAAGCTCCGTTCACATGGAACAAAACTTTTACCCGAGTGATGTTTGATTTAGGTTTAAAAACCGAAAGATGCGTTTTCGTAAACGAAGACAAGTCAATAATAATCGGATTGTTTGTCGACGATGGACTGGTTATAGGAAAAGACAGAAAAAAAATAGACTGCATATAAAAAAAACTTGAAACCAAATTTGAGATGAAGAGAAATGAAAATCCAAGTACTTACCTGGGTATGGAAATTCATAACTCTAAAGAGGGAATAAAGTTGACGCAGACGACCTATATTAACGATATTTTGGAGAAATATAATATGAAAACTGCAAAATATTGTGACACACCTGGAAGCAATGATGCCAAGTCGACACAGGAAACTCCCCAGGAGAAGGAATACCCTTATAGAGAGGCAGTGGGGAGTCTACTGTATCTATCGACCAGGACGAGACCTGACATAGCACATGCTGTAAATTTGGTTAGTAGAAATGTTGAAAATCCGACTAAACAAGATGTCATAAAAATGAAGAGGATATTCAGATATTTAGTTGGAACTAAAGAGAAGGGCATACTGTTCAGAAGAAATAGCCTTTTGGAAGATATAAATGCTCACTCGGACTCTGATTATGCTGGAGATCCGGAGACGAGACGAAACACATCTGGGTCAGTAATTATGATAGCCAATGGACCTGTTACATGGGCATCAAAGAGACAACCCATTGTGACTCTTTCATCTACTGAAGCAGAATATATATCGGCAGCTGAATGCTGTAAAGAAGCGTTATACCTAAAATCGGTCTTAAAGGAAGTAACAGATATAGAAGCAAAAGTAAATTTGTTTGTCGATAACCAAAGCTTGATACAACTTGTAAAATCTGGTTCCTGTAACAAAAGATCGAAGCATATAGATGTGCGATTAGGGCTTGCAATTCGAATATTCGAATATTCGAATAATTCGAATATTCGGTACATTCAGATATTCGAATAATGCGGTGATTGAAATTCGAATATTCGAATATTTTTGATTACTCCAAATTTATTGATGTAACGTCATCTAGGTACTACTCGGAAACTATCTGGGACTGTCTGTCTCATTCCCACTATCCCCCCACCCACCATGACCATGTCGTGCGAATAGTAGCGATATTAACATAATATATTTTGATGGTAATCTTCAAATACCGACTACGAGGAACAAGGATGATGATACTTCCTTTAATTTCCGTAGTCACCTACGTACTAGGGCGCGTGCATACCGAAATCCCGGTATTTTCGGACCTATTTCTCTGATAAGTATTACAATTTTATTACTATTCCGGAATTGAATGTCAATCAATAGTACATTGTAGCCCAGGTACAGAAAGTAAGCAATAGATGGACGAGTTAGTTCGCGGGCCGAGCCGCAGGTGAGGACCGCGAAGATACGAGTCCATCTATTGCACTTTCTACCGAGGCAATACTATGTGCTTTTCACGCCTAATGTAAGGAAATAAAACAGGTTAGGACATAATACACAGTTTAATTAAAAGTAATATTGATATTAGCATTAGGACAGTTGCTGAATGACAAGGAAATGTTTTTTCCCGGAACATTTATATTAGTATTTTGTGTCATTTCGGCCGGTATCGAGTTTGATGGGATATTATCGAATGATACATGATGAGGTGAATTTGACAGAAAAGTGTCTTTAGATGTTGACGGTCCTGCTTCCGTATCTGTTGATGTAGACGGATGAGGACGTAAATTTATCGCCTCATTAAGTTGGTCGTTGACTTTCACTTTGTTTTCTACGGAGTCTGCTATATATCCTTCTGCCACCTTATCTGATGCCCAACCGCCATGTCTTTTCAGTGTGGTAATATTTGCACCGGAGTCTGCTAGCAGAGTCGCCGAGGTTCTTCGGAAGCAGTGACCGGTGTAAGATTCAGCGTCCGGTAGCTTCAAATAGGTCGCAATCGTTTTTGGAATATTACTAAGTTTATGCCGGCCTATAAGCTGCTTGGTACATTTACCATTAGTATAATTTAGGAAAAATCTATTGCATGGTGCGTTTTCCGGACGGAGGCTTTGATATTTTTTGACAAGTTCCAAACTTTCATCACGAATTATAAACGAACGGTCAATTTTAGTTTTAGTGTTTGTCAGTTTAACCAAAATCATATCGTGGCGATCTTCAATGTCATCTATTTTTATATTAATTAATTCGGCTGTCCTGCATGCTCCATTCACCCCAAATATTAAAATTACCTGTAACAATGACAATAATTTGGTTGATACGATACATGATTATAACGTTTTTAAAGCAACGCAAAGAAATAAATAAGCATTGGTTACATTGTGAAATAACTTACCTTTGTCGCTAGAAACATTTCATTAGGTGCATCTCTCAAGAAAGTTTCAAGCTGTCAAGACTTTTGATTTTTTCAACTGAAACCCATCAGATAGCCTTTTCAATAGAATAAGTAGCTTGGTGTAGTTTTTAATGTTGATGTTGTGCTCCGTATTAAGCGTCGCCTTTAGCATAGAATAAATGCCCCATAAAGTGGAGGATTTATATTTTTTTGAAAGTTCATCAAAGTAGGTCAGCATTACGCTTTCAGAGAAAGAGTTCGTTTTTTTATTTATTTGCCATGCTTTGAAATTTTCATACACTTTCTGATATTTGCGACGGGATTTTATTGGCAGTAAATTCCGAATTACCGACTTTGCCGTATCCTGAATTTCAGGCGGTGTAAGATCCATATCTGTACTTGTATCACTCATTTTTGTTGAATATCGTACAAATTTCCAATCAAAAGTTCAAAAGTTTAGCGTTTGTTTCCAATTAAAAGAACAGAAGTAATTTTCATTCCCGCCTTTTTAACTTTTTTAATTTTTACCTTATTTAAAGATGCAAAGGCGTTTTTCACGTACGCCTTAAAAACTTACATAAAAACACGTTTACAATCGCAAAAATACACTTTCACTGAGCGGATTTGACGTTTTAATTTTTTAATTAAACGTTCTAATGTCATATTTGTCAAACATTTTTTTATTTATTTCCGAACGAGTTACTAATGTCATAAATAACCGACCAATAGCAGAGTAGAAAGTAAACTGGTCTAAAAACACTCCATTTTACTTTGCAACTCAACATTGTTGGACTGTTTTTGTGTTGTACTACTAAGAGCAACTTTCTATTCTGATTTCGATCCTTCTTTGGCCATATTTCCGAGCAGTGGCGTGAAAAATTATTTTATTTTTATTTCTTTCAAAACGATAAAAATACCACAGAAACTATCGAGAACTGAGTAAGGACTGAATTAGAATTAAACTTTTTTGTTACGTGAATACTGGCTCCCTATATAATTGTTATGAATTAAAAGATGATTCTATCGCTTACTATCAAAGAAATAGTAATTGAAATTATACTCAGTCACACGCAATTTATATCAGTATGGTGTATACCGTTTTTTATTAAATTTTTAGGACTATTCGAATATTACTCGAATTATTCGAATACCTGTAAATTTAAAGTCGAATATTCGAATATCTGAATCGAATCGAATATTTGCAAGCCCTATGTGCGATACCATTTCATACACGAACATTTTGTGCAAGGGATAATTAATATAATCTACTGCCCGACAGAAATACAGCTAGCAGACATAATGACAAAACCATTGGCTAAAGTGAAGTTTGCTAGACATCGTGAAGCGTTGATGTGTGGATAGTACCATACCGCAGTCACATGAGCACCCATCAGGAGATGGTGTTGGAAGGTGCTGGCTGTTAATAATTGTCTATGGTTATATATTTTCTGAGATGTGTTTGTAGTGACATGGTTTTATTTTTTATTCTCATACTGTAATAAACATGTAAAATTTTGTTTTCTCTTAAAACAAATAATTATATTATTGTGAATCAATACGTTTATTTATTCCATTATAATTTTCCACCATCACCAATCTCGTACTAGACTACGCTTGTGAAACTGGGTGGTGAAGCATGGTACGCCGTGAGCGTAATAGATTCGCATCTGGCCTTGGCTCCACGTGACTCCTGGAACGTCGATAGGGAATATTTCTTATCAAGTGGATGTATTTTTATAATTAATCGAGAATTTGTGAAACATCTAGAAAAGGATTTTGGTTTTCCTTGCCAGACTATCCTGGCCTACACCCAAGTTCGACCATCGTGACGCTCCCTTTACCCAAAGATGGGGAGGAGCTTATATATATAATATACATACAAGAATTGCTCGTTTAAATGTCTTAGATAGATTCGTGACAGTTAGTTAATTTAAAATATGCAAAAGAAGTGGTAAGTTACGGGATTGTTTTATATGTGTTATTCCATCTAAACCTTAACTATACTTTATCATAATAACCCTTCATTTTGGCTTTGGCGTAGTCGGGTAACAAAAGAGGTAGTATAGTGACAATACCACCTCATTGAAAATTAATAGACGCTTCAGAAAACGAGTATTCCATAAGAAATTGAATGTCATATCATTACGTATGACAGTGATAAAATATAAATTGCGTCTAGATAATATTTGTATCTTAAAAGGCTTTAAAACGGACATGGTTGATATATATTACCTTAATATTATAGTTTTTATTTAAAGTAAAATGAGTATGTGCAAGATCGGATCAAAATGTGGATAGCTAATAACCCTTAATTAGTCTACAATGAAGTGACCTCAACTATATACTGCTCCATATGCGATATACATCTAAAACTAAAGAAATGCAATATTCACAATAATCTCAAAAGTGACCGCCACAAAAACCGTGCTGAACAACCAAATTTAAAACATCAATTTCATTTCGATTTAATTATATTTCTTATTTCCTGCAATATACCGTGATCAACAGTCAATAACAATAACTTTTGTAATTTCTTCAATAAATATTTATGCTGCAAATGCTCAAAAACGTCTCTACCAGGCGAATCAATATTGCGGAAAGTACATCTAAAATGTTGTATACAACAAAACTATTCAGAGTGTAAGACAGATAAATAACACCAATTACTTGTGGATATCTGTGGACGAAACACCAGATTTTATGGGAAAATGTGTGACATATGTGATTCGATCTTTGCAAAAAAATATTCTCAGCAATTTTATCTTTTGGGGTCGAAGGTTTTAGACAAGGTCAATGGAAATGCAGTAGTCAATTTAATAAAAAAACATATTTTTTTTCCAAATTCTTTTAACGATAACGTTAATAATGTACTTTTACTTTGCACTGATAGTGCCGCTTACATGCTTAAAGCACGTCATATTTTAAAAGCAACATTTCCTAGTATGAAACCCATACGTGTTTAGCCCATGGTCTGCACCGAGTTGCAGAAGAGGTGCGAGATAATTTTAAATGAATGAATGAGTGAATGAATGAATGAATAAGTTTATTTGTCAAAAGTGGGTGTACGTACCACATGGTCTTAAGTTATAACATATTTTATGATCTCGACAGTTTGGCAATAAACTGGCGTACAAATTTTAATCATGTAAATTAAGGTCTGTTCATCCTTACTTGTCTTATATAGTAAACAACTTTCTAACCTCAAAATGAACCTTTTTTGGCTAAAACAGCTGTTTTAAACAAAATAAAGCAATCACAGATAGTACCTACATTGGCCAAGTGATGTCCAAAATGTTAACTCGGTTTACTTTATTTACGATAAACGAGCTGTTTTAGCCAAAAAAGGTTCATTTTGAGGTTAGAAAGTTGTTTACTATATAAGACAAGTAAGGATGAACAGACCTTACATTATCTAGAACAATTTACAATAAACTTCACAAGAATCACACAATTAAATTAACTCATTCAGGAACTCATTAATGCTGTAAATAGATTTCTCGGTTAGCCATGTCAAAAGAGTGGACGTGTTGATATCTAATATTAAAAATATATTCTTAAAATCTCCAGAGCGTTTACGCCTTTTTAAGGAAAAATATACGTCCATTCAATTACCTCCCGTTCCCATTATGCTGATTAAAGGGGCCATTCTACTTTTCGTTGTAGGTACATAATTTTTAGCCACGTTCTCACTAAACTATTTTTATTTCAAAAAACCGTAAAGTGCTGCGTTTTTTAACTTGAAACTCGAAAGAAACTTAAATAAGCTTATGATTTGAATTATCCTAATTCATAAAAAGTTATTTTTAATAACTATAAAGTGAGTAATGCAGTGGACGTTTATGACCCCGCCTTTTCAATGGAAAAAGTGCAACTTACCACTGAGTTACCAATTTTAACGATAATTGAGTAATGAGAGTTTTTTTGAAAACCGTTAAACTTATACATTCTAAGTTCATGTTATTTATTTATACGCGGTATAATAATTTGGTATAGATTTTATCGGACGATAAAAAAGTGTAAACTGAAAAACTCTTCATTAATTTATTCAATCAAATATATTATTACATCTACCTACTACCTCTATTTTCAACGACAAGAATATTACGATAAGTGAAATATTATGACAACCAATTATCAGCTTTCATTGTATTTTTACCAAAAGTTTTTCATAAAAAAAGAGATTTTAGACGTAGATTACTACCTCAAAATTAACATGAAGACAATGATAAAGTGTATAGGAATGATATGACCATGCTCAGACTTCAAAAGTTCGTGATTATGGAGTAATAATGCAAAAGTAGATTGTTAACCGAGGGATGAAAGTGTTATGACTTAATGACTTATGACTTCTGACTTAATTGCACGACTGCTTGAGCGCTAGCGAGTGCGCCTTTAGTTAGAGGGTACCATTGATACTTTGCCTCAGTTAAACACTCTACTTTTTATTCCGACTGAGAGGAAAGTAAAAAAAAAATTGTATGTTATATTGTCACGAACTTAATCGTTATGTTTAAATTATCAGTGTTTTAACACAATTTCAAAACGAGTTTAAAAAAGTCCGAGTTATTTAATAATAGCTGTATAACATTCTTTCATGGTTTAGAAAACAGTCAAAAATGCCTGAGTGTTAGGCCAAATCTTTTAAAAGTTCACTCTTCGGCCTAGGGATGGAAATGCCATCTTTAGCCCGCTAATGAGATATCTATTTAATAAGTTTATCTAACTATTAATTATCATTTATTTTTAGTATTATTTTTTCTCGGTTTTAAGAAAGTAAAAATTCATACTACCGAATGTAATGCAAGATCGGAATATTATTATTAGTAGACCGGAATTTAACTTCTGGGTAAACAACTCCTTCTCAGCTCTCCACGTATCTCGATTATGAGCAATCTAGTTATTAATTGTTCTGTGAATTAGGGTTTTTACAATAAGTATTCATATTTAAAAGTAAAATAACAATACTAATACAAAAAAATAAAAATTATAGTTGTGAAATTGACTGTATTTTTTTTGATAAATTATCCTAAAGTAAATTTTTACTTTGTTCTGTTGGATTGCGCAGCCTCAAGTCTAATTTTTTCAGGGTATGGTATTTGCGATTATAATGAAAAGATACAAGGGACATAGTGGGCCCGCCAATCCCACTGCGCGCTGACACGGCACGCGCGTGGCAATCGATCCAGCCAACGCGCCGCTCTCCGTAGCCAGCGCTACATACTGCCTCCAGAAACTATAGAAACACCCAATTCGCTTGCGGAAATATTGAAAGGTTGAAATTCAATATTCCCATACTTTAAATTACCAAAATATCGTGGTACCTACTTTTTAGGATTCCGCATCCGCATGGTAAAAAAATATTCCTGTACTCTAGCCAAACTCTTCTGCGAATTATTAATCAGCGAAATAAATTTGTCCCGCGTGCCGCATAATTATAGGTCACTAATTCTCATTATAGTTCGTCGACGTCGAAACAGCGCTCTTAAAGTCAATAGGTACTCGTACCTAGTTGTACCTTATGCATACGAGCTGCCAGTCCATCTAAAGCTCACCAATTAATAATTCAACTAAGACAACACTAACGTTTTTTTCAACAAGGGCCTCCCCAATTACGCTTAACTAAAATTGAATAATTTAGTAGATAAAGCCTCGCTGAGCAATCCAAATGACATCTTACAACATTTTATCTCAATCGTGCGACCGCAACTTAAATCCGATCATGACAACAGTTTAAATTGGAAATCCAAATAATTAAAAGTAAAAATTCTAGTTATTTTGTAAAAAGTTAGTTTTACAGACGAGTAAGTTATTGAACGACTGCAGAGTAGTGACATCTAGTTATAGCGTCTAGGAAGATTGTTGTAGTCTGTGAGAGCCATCCTATTAGTTTTGTTGCAACTGAACAGTTTTCAACAGGCGCTCGCAATCAGGAACCATTTCGAAACGCTATTCACAGATGGAGCTACCAACGAAGGAGTATTCGTTAGTTCGTTTAGATAATTTTATTTGTTTAGTACAATGCAATGAAACAATCACCGCAAAGTTATCAGTGAAATGTCTTAAGTAATAGTATGTACCTGGATGACCACTTTTGGTAAGTTTTGGATGAAAATCGTTGGAGCCGTTTCTGAGCCTCAGATTATATATTATACTAGCTTTCCGCCCGCGACTTCGGCTGCGAAAAATCAGAACCTCTGTTAAAAGTACCTAGTTTACATCACCTTCAAGTGTTAAAACTGGAACGTGAATTTTAAGGAAGCGGTCCGCATAGGGTGTCGGCACCAATGATGGACACTTTTAGCTGACAGGCACCAGTATTGGGCACTTCAAGATAAGAATCAAGTGTCCATCATTGCTCCTTGTCCATTATTGGTTCCGTCACCCTAAACCACTTTAATTTAATGGCTTTAACCCGGAGGAGACTTTTTTGTCTCGTAGACCACACAGCAATTTTTTCGTTTTTTGATGCATATTTATTTAATATCAAAAAATCTTCGGGATCTTTTGCACGGATGAAGTCAGAGGTCTAGCCGGCTAAAAATTTACACAGGCTACAGTTAAAATTTAGCGGGGAAAATATTATTTACAAAATAAAAACTTAATTTATGAAGATAGATATGTCTTTATTTATATTATATATTTATTAGAAAGTATTACATAAGTAAGTAGGTACCTCCCAAGTAGCACAAAACTGCATTATAGGATGTCACTTAAGGTCACATCGGTAACTTTAGCATTTATGAAGCCTTATAAGAGTACACTCGAACTGCAATAGCTGAAAATTACGCCTTCGCCTGTATATCGCCATTATTATGCTTCACGAAGTCAACACTGTTCAGCTTTTAGCGCTTAATAGTACTGTCAGCTGCTATATAGCATTTAATAGGACTGTCAGCTGCAATATAGCATTTTTATGGACCCAAGTGTAACCTTAAACGTTTGCATTTTAAGAAATAATATTTGAAATACTATAATGCAATCAGTTATTCTGTGACTTCAATTAACGATGATATAATGCGTCTTGCTGCACATAGTTCAACTTTAATAGTGCTAATCAGCTTGTTACACGCAATCTTATAATAGCACTTATATAGCCCACATGATCACTTTGGGTGAATTTGGATGATGCTAAATTACAGCCCACTGCTAAAAATTTGATCACATGTAACCCATGATCCCGCTTAGAGCTGAATACTTGTGCTAGCGCCGGCAATTAATCTTCTAATGCGGTTAAATAAGATCTTGGAGACTTGTTTTTTCAGCGCCCCGTACGAAATACAAAAATCAATGAGTAGTTGTCGAGACGATTTACCTACCTAGCTAAAAAACATAAAACGATTGACGTGTGTCTAGACGTTGAATTTTGTAAATAAAACTACGGATCCCTAAAATCCCCACAGAATCAGTCATTCACCTCTACAGACGCGTCAGTTAATCAAAAAAGAAATTTACCTATTTTGCCATTGCCTGAATTCAACGGCGATCCAACGAATTGGCCGTCTTTCTATGACTTGTTTCGGTCCCTAGTACATGGCAACAGTGCCTACACGAACACGGAAAAGTTTCGGTACCTACTTCTTGCTGTTAAAAACAAGCCTGGAGATAACTACTCGATTGCATTAGATACCTTACGTTCCCGCTATGAAAATAAAAGAATCATCGCATCGAAACATCTCGATCGCATATTCGATATTGAACCTTGTTCCGATAGGTCAACGCATAGTATGCGAAACTTGTTAAATGTCTACCAGGAGAACATCAAAGCATTGGAGGTTATGGGTTTTCCTGTCGATCAATGGAGTTTTATGCTATTATGTTTCGCTGCTCAATTCTCTCGATTAATATTTAAACTTGTAGTACTGCATCGCAGACGGCTATTATCACGAATTTTTTAAAGCAAATTAGTAAATTAGAACAAAAAATAATTCTCCATTTGACTTCCGGTGCTGCCCTACGATCCTAGCGTCCGCCATGATGGATTCATTCTGTTTTCGTGACGCGGCTTGTTCACGACAAATAATTTCGAAAAACGGATTTAGTGGTAATTACAGTGACTTAATATGGGAAAACGACATAAACGTGATTACGATGAAGAAAGTATTCGTAAAAAGATAAGGAAATTGGAGGATCGCCTGCGCAATTGCAAAAAGCGTTCGGAGGTCGAATCCGCATCAGCGTGGGCGGCGTCGGACTCGGGTAAGTGTTTATTATTGCTCTCTTAGGGCCACTTGCACGGAAAATTTAACCCTGGGTTAAGACACTAACTCGAGTTAAAATGACAGTTTTCGTATGAATCTGACGTTTACTAACTCGGGTTAGTGTCGTAACCCAGTGTTAAATTTTCTGCGCAAGTGGCCCTTATGGTGTTTTTTTCTCACCGGTTATGGTTCTTAATCGTCTTTTTGAATAAGTCGATAAATAATCTTATTTGCGTGAAATGCGCGTCATACCATAGCCGCATGAAAAATAAAATCATTTACTTAGCTAGGTTAGGAGTTTTAATACAGTGTTGTGTTGGACTGTTGGATTTTATGAAGAATTTATTTCCCATTACCATACATGTACCATTGTAACAGTACCGGTATGAGTGATGCGAACAGTACGTACGAACAATTCACAGGGACTGTTGCCTTCACATATTTAATTTAATATAACAATATTATTATTGTTTGCTCGATGGTACTGTACTAGTGATGCGAATGATTTTCGGGATCATTACCTTCACATCTATATTCTTTGTCATTGATTACAATGGGTACATATCTTTTTTTTATCATGATTTTCAGATCATGAAAGTACTGAAGTACACAAAGAGCCACCAATTATCATTCATACTCCGGAAAATGTTTCACCAAGTGATACAGACGCACTTGCGGTTAATATAAATGTCACCGACACACTAGCTGAGACTGAAGAGGAACCGTTAGTTGAGGAAATTTTAACCTTATTAGGAGATGCTCCTAAAGAGGAATCTCCTGTGGGCCCTGATGTCCACAAAGACGTCGCAGCCAGACTGCGTGACATTATATATAATGGCCTTAAAAAAGAACAAAAGGATAAAATATATGAAGAATATCATGTCCCTGGCAATTGTCAATTCTTAAAAGCACCTGTACTTAACCCAGAAGTAAAGGCAGCAGTATCAGACATTCTTCAAAAAAGAGATGCCTCAATTGAGGCTAGACAGAGGCAAACAGGAACTGCAATTACCGCTTTAGGAAAAGGAATAAATATGCTTGTTCAAGACAAGAATGCGAACCCAACTTTAATAAAGCATCTTAGCAATGCAAATAGATTAATGTGCGACTCCCATTACAATGACACAAAGTTACGATGCAACTTTCTTTTGTCTTCGCTGAATAATAAACTCAAGGAAACATTAAAAGAAGCAAAAAGAAGTAATTTTTTGTTTGGAGATGATCTTGCTGAAACACTTAAGGCCACAAAAGCGATCACAAAGTCAAGTCAGGACCTTAAGGCACTACAATTCAGGTCAAAAATGGGTCCAAATAAGGTCCAACCTTCAACATCCAATAATTTAAACTACAAGCACCCGCAACCCGGATACCTACACAAAAAACCAGCACACTACAATCACCGAGCTGCGGGGTGGACTCCAACTCACAATCCACATCATACATACATACATAATCTCACGCCTTCGTTCCAAGAGTGGGGTAGGCAGAGCTACAGAATTACAAACATCTCTAAAAACTTGTCGATAATTCTATAACCACAATTTGCACAATTAGGCTAAGATGTTTACCAGCGTATTAGTGACAGGTTGCAAGCCCATCGCCTAACAGTACTACAAGCCTTTATTCCCTTAGTCGTCTCTTACGACATCCACGGGAAGACATGGAGTGGCACTATTCTAACTCGGCAACCACACGAGGAACTCCACATCACACGAGGAATCCACATCACAACCAGAAAAATCAGGCGATACCGAGATCACAGCCTACAAATGCACGCGGAACTGCCCGCTGCAGTTACAAGGGCAACAGGAGACCTACATAAATACACAGGTGACTAAACCCTCAGGTCGCTTACAATATTTTTATAATTCCTGGTTAACTATAACTAGTATACTTTTATTTTAAATTGGATACAGGGTTTTAAGATTACTTTTTTATCACAGCCACATCAGGTTGATTATCCTAAGAATGATCCAAGTAGTAAACAAGATTGTATTACTTTTCAAAGTGAAATAAATAAGCTCTTAACTAAAGGGGCTATTTCCCAGTGCATAAGAGTAAAGGGTGACTACTTATCCAGCATATTTCTAATCCCGAAACCAAATGGTGAAAAAAGATTTATTTTAAATTTAAAAAACTTAAATAAATTTATTGAAACTACACACTTTAAAATGGAGGACTTGAGAACATCTAAAAAACTCTTGTCCCCTAATTGTTTTTTATCTACAGTTGACTTAAAAGATGCTTATTTTTTGGTATCCATACATCAGGATTTTAAAAAATATTTAAGATTTGAATTTCAGGGTATATGTTATGAATTTAACTGCTTGCCTTTTGGTCTTAACACTGCTCCATTAGTTTTCACTAAAATAATGAAGCCAGTTATTGAACATCTTCGTTTACATGGTTTCATATCCACAATCTACCTGGATGATTTTTTACTTATTGGTACAACATACCAAGAATGTAAGGAGAACACTAATATAACTATAAAGTTGCTAAAATATTTAGGTTTTATTATAAATTATGACAAAAGTCAACTTAACCCGGAAAGAGTATGTAAATTTTTAGGTTTTATCTTGGACTCAAAATATTTCAGTATTAAACTACCCCAGCAAAAAAGAAAAAGGGTTCATAAAGAAATTAAGAGGTTTATGCTGTTGGATAATTGTAAAATAAGAGAATTTGCAAAATTTTTAGGATTATTAACTTCAATATGCCCATCCATTGAATATAGTTGGGTACATACAAAAATATTTGAGAGACAAAAATACCTTAATCTTTTAGAAAATTCTGATAACTACGAAACTAACATGATTTTAGATAAAAGATTAATTGAAGAAGATTTAAAATGGTGGTATAGCAAAATTAATAACTCTTTTTGCCTTATTCGAAATAACTCATACAAGCTAGAAATATTTTCAGATGCATCCTTAACTGGTTGGGGCATCTCATGCGGTGATCAAAAAACCCATGGTTTCTGGACTAAGGATGAAAAACTTTGTCATATTAATACATTAGAATTGCTAGCAGCATTATTTGCACTAAAAGTCTGTGCAAAAAATCTATTCAATACTCAAATACTTCTACGTATAGATAATACAACAGCCATTGCTTGTATTAACCGTATGGGCAGTGTCCAGTTTCCTCATTTAAATAAAGTAGCCCGTGATATATGGTCATTCTGTGAAAATAGAAATTTATATGTGTTTGCATCTTACATAAGATCTTCTGAGAATGTTATTGCAGACGCTGAGTCTAGAAGAATTCAAACTGATATTGAATGGGAATTAGCGCCTTATGCATTCTCACAAATTATAAAAAAGTTTGGAACACCCGAGATAGATTTATTTGCCAGTAGAGCTAATGCAAAGTGTGCCATTTATATTTCATGGAAACCGGATCCCTATGCATACTCAATAGATGTACTTACAGTCAATTGGGAGAATCTTTATTTTTATGCTTTTCCACCATTTTCTATGATATTGAACTTTGAATAAAATAATTGCAGAAAAAGCCACAGGGATATTAGTTGTGCCACATTGGCCAACTCAACCCTGGTTTCCAATTTTTAAAAGGATAACAGTATCTGATATAGTTTATTTTGAACCTAGTAGTAATTTATTACTTTCGGGTGATTCCAGATTACATCACAACCTGCACAAAAGTCTTATCCTGGCTGCCGCGGTATTATCAGGGAAGCCTTGATATGCAGGAGCGTACCACCTTCTTCCATTGAAATAATGATTAATTCCCTTGCAGAGAGTACGCAAAAACAATATGATTGTTGTCTAAAATTGTGGTTTAAATTCTGTCAAAACAGACAAATTGATTATTTAGTTGCCTCTGTTCCAAACATCCTTTATTTCTTGACAGAGTTATTTAATTTAGGCTATAAGTATGGAAATTTAAATTGTTGTAAATCTGCGCTATCATTAATTGTTGGTCAACACATAACAAATGATGAAAGGATTAAAAGATTTATGAAAGGGGTTTTCAGGACACGCCCACCTTTACCTAGATATGATTGTACATGGGACACTGAAACTGTACTAAATTATTTATCACAATTATATCCTAATGAAAATCTTACTTTAGAAATACTTTCCAAGAAACTAATTACTCTCTTATCTTTGGTAACAGCCCACATAGTACAAACTCTGTCAAAAATCTCACTTAGTAATATATCAACTTCTGCTAATAATGTTACTATTAAAATACCTCAATTAATTAAAACAAGTCGTCCAAATGCAAATCAACCACTGTTAATTCTGCTCTTCTATGATAATAAACCTGAAATATGTCCTGCAAGGACATTGTGTCAGTATAAGACTGTTACCTCTAATATAAGGTCTGATGATTGTGATAACTTGTTCATAAGCTTTAGGAAACCTCACGCAAAAGTGACTAGTCAAACACTGAGCCATTGGATTAAGGATGTGCTTCAACGCAGCGGCATCGACACAAGTGTGTTTAGTGCACACAGCACGCGACACGCTTCCACTTCAAAAGCAAACTCTGTCGGTGTAAGTGTTGATTTAATAAGAAAGACCGCTGGTTGGAGCAGGTCTTCATCAGTGTTTGCAAAATTTTATAATCGTGAGGTGTTAATTAATACTAATGATTCATTTGCAAGTGCCATACTTGAAAATTATTAATTAAGTAATTATTTTTAAGTTCATAAGGTTTTTTATTTTTGTTTGCATTTAAACATGCAGGTTGGGTTACCTTTTTGCAGAATTTTAGTTCTTAGTTAAAATAATAACAATTATATAATACCATAATATTGATTAATATGTATGAATGTTGATTAGTTATTAATACATATATATTTTTTGAAAATGCTTTTTTTCTATAATCTTGTACCTACCACGCTAGGGAAAAATTCTAATTTCAGTCATATACTTTAAACATCTACAAGTTTAAATATTAATCGAGAGAATTGAGCAGCGAAACATAATTAATGATAAAACGAACTTACCTGTATGTGAAGTTCTATCATTATTATGTGAGCTGCTCAATTCGAAGCGATTAATATAGTCACCCGCCCTAAAAGTACCCCTACCCGAGACTGAAATTGGAATATCTCCCTGGATTTGTACTGTTTCAGGAGAGCTTTGTACAGAATGAATCCATCATGGCGGACGCTAGGATCGTAGGGCAGCACCGGAAGTCAAATGGAGAATTATTTTTTGTTCTAATTTACTAATTTGCTTTAAAAAATTCGTGATAATAGCCGTCTGCGATGCAGTACTACAAGTTTAAATATTAATCGAGAGAATTGAGCAGCTCACATAAATGATAGAACTTCACGTACAGGTAAGTTCGTTTTATCATTAATTAAGTACGTTACTTCGAAAAATACCTAGCGGGATGAGAAAGAGTTTCGAGCATTCGTTAACCAAACCTTCCGATATTCCGGATGTACAATTGTTAATTTCGTTCTTGGAACGCGAGATTTCTGCCGAGGTAATGACTTATACTCCTAAAACGCAATCCTCTAAAAAACCCGCGGCAAATGGTAGGTACTTCGGGATACGCCGCGCGGCACAACGGCAGCGCCGGCGCTACTACCCAGCCAAAGCGCACGTTCGCGGCTAGCACTACCGCCGCAGACCAAACTCGGCCTAACGTTAATAGTAATAAGGTCAAACCTTGCTTGAGGTGTGTTGGCGTACACTTGTTAATGAAATGTCCAGAGTTTTTAAATCTTTCCCCGCAATATAGGTATTCTTTCGTGCAAAACAAAAACGTGTGGTACAATTGTTTGAACGTCGGATACGACGTAAAAAGCTGTAAATCCAATTTCGTGTGTCGTACTTGCCATAAACGCCATCATAGTTTGCTTCATTTCTCAGCGAATTCGTTATCGGTCGTAATTGAAGTTGCGACACCTACTGTTGTCCCGCTCGCTCCTACGGAGGAGCGCAGTAATGAGAACCCAGTGCAATATAATTGTACGTCAAACGCACCGACGACTCGATTTGGCACCGTGATACTATCTACTGCATTGATTGATGTGTGCGTAGGTGATTCGAAGGTATCAACTGTTCGTTGTATTGCCGACACGGGCAGTCAGGCGTCGTTTATTACCGAGGCTTGCGTACAACGGCTGGGCTTGACGCGTAGTCATGTTAGTATTCCTGTGTTTGGTATTGGTGATACCGAACCCGTTCGACCTAAAAGTATAGTTTCGTGCTTGATCAAGCCAAACAGCCTGTACTTCCGGTAGACGCATTAATCTTACCGGAATTAATTTCGAAAATGCCTAGCGTGGCACTGCCTTTTACTGAATGGTTTCATTTAAAAAATATAACTGGCCGATCCTGATTTCCACACGCCTCAGCCGGTTGAAATGTTACTATGAGCGGATATACTATCCCACGTTTTATTAGGAAACACTATCACCGGACCTCCAGGCACGCCGATGGCGATTAATAGTGTATTTGTTACCTATTATTAGGTAAGTTATCGTTCGACGTAGTTGGTTCGACTTCACTCCAGGCCTGTTTTAGCTCGTTTGACAACGACAACCTGCAGAAGTTCTGGGAGTTGGAGTCAGTTTCGGAGAAGCGGAGTTTCACTCCCGACGAAGAATTATGCGAATCTTTTTATCAAAAGACGCATACTCGTGACGAGGCAGGGCGATACGTCGTCGCTCTCCTTTTCAAGCCCGATGCCCCGCCCCTCGGCGTGTTTCGCCAAATTGCATTAGCTCGGTTCCATAAGCTTGAATATCGGTTAGAACGTAACCCTCAGTTGAAGGTCGACTATCGCGCGTGCCTCCAGGAATACGTGGATCTCAACCACATGGAGCCCGTCGCGGGCGAGCCGCCGGCCGGCGCGAGCTACTACATCCCGCACCACTGCGTTGTCAAAGCGTCGAGTGAGACAACTCGTACACGAGTGGTGTACGACGCGGGCTGTCGGTCGACTAGTGGGTATTCTCTTAACGACGCTCTACTAACGGGTCATAAGCTACACCTGGATATCGTAGACGTACTTCTAAAATTTCGTGTGCATTCTATTGCGTTCACCGCTGATATTAAACAAACGTATCGTAATATACTTATTCGTGAAGGTGATAGGGATTTTCAGCGCATTCTATGGCGCCAGTCGCCAGAAGAGCCTATTCGTGACTACCGGCTACGTACAGTCACGTTCGGAGTCAATTGTTCTCCCTATCTCGCGCTACGCACCGTCCAACAGCTAGCTCACGACCTGTTCAAACTTGACCTGTTGACCTGCTGACCTGTTCAAACTTGCCTCGCCGGTGTTACTGAATGATGTTTTTGTCGATGACGTCGTTTCAGGCGAAGACACGGAAGCCAGAGCCCTCGCTCTGCAGAGCGAGTTAATAGGTATTTGCGCATCGGCCGGGTGTGAACTGCGTAAATGGCACAGCAACTCGTCAGCGATACTCGCTGCAATGCTGCCACCAAATCTTCATGGTGAGCGGCGAGAGAACGTACCATTTGCCGAAATGGAAAACGACCAAAAAATAAAGGTTCTTGGGTTACAGTGGAACCCAAATTCAGATGCATTCAATTTTAGAGTGCAAGTAACTTCTAATAAATGCACGAAACGTGTGACCCTATCTGAAATTGCAAAAATATACGACCCGCTCGGGTTATTATCTCCAGTGACATTGTTCGCCAAACATTTGATCCAATTATTGTGTTTTTTTTTATAATGTTAGCCAACGTTGGTTGGGACGATGCTCCACCCGTCGATATAGTAAATTCGTGGATGTGTTTTATACAGGAGCTACCGCTCTTATCTCAAATTTCGCGTCACTTTTTTTATAATGGTGATGTCGAATCTATGCAAATTCATGGGTTCGCGGACGCGTCCCAAATTGAATTCGGGTGTTGTGTCTATATACGTCTTACCGACAAAGACGGTGCTGTTCAAACTTACCTGGTAATGGGTAAAACTCGAGTCCCTCCACTTCGCGTACGGTTAACCATTCCCCGGCTCGAACTTATGGCAGCGTTACTATTGTCGAAATTACTCGAAAAAGTAATGTTAATATACTATAGCGATCGTATCCAACCTGATCAAGTATTTGCGTGGACCGACGCATCCATCGTGCTAGCATGGCTACGCTCATCTCCGCACGAGTGGAAAACCTTCGTTTCACATCGCACCAGTGAGATCTTTTCTCGCGTGCCCGCGAGCTGGCGCCACGTACCGTCGGCCGACAACCCCGCCGACTCCGCGTCGCGCGGTCTGCTGCCCGCCGCACTAGTTCATCACGACTTGTGGTACCATGGTCCTCCATGCCTCCAACTAAGTCCCGACTCCTGGCCTATACAGAAGGCAATTATAGATACCTGCGAAGAGAAACGCAACTCACCTATTTGTTCCAACGCGTCCACGGCGCCTCCTATTCAAGACGTGGATTTAATTACGCGATTTTCGTCGCTCGGCAAACTTGTTCGGGTCACAGCAATAATATTCCGCTTCTACAATAAATGTAAAGGGCTTAAAGAAACTTTTCCTGAGTACATTACGGTGCCCGAATATAACTTTGCCTTAAATTGACTTATTCACGTGACTCAACAATCTGTTTTTAACGATGACATAAATAATGTTTCGTCAGGAAAATTACCTTACCATTAGCTGCGCCATCTTACGCCATTCCTGGATAGTGATAGATCGCTACGACTTGGAGGTAGAATTCATAAGTCACTTTTACCTTTTGGTTCCAAACATCAACTTATTTTACCAAAACGACATCCTTTAACAGATCTTATTATTGACGATGCACATAGTTGCAACCTACATGCCGGGCCTCAATCCGTCCGATACGCGCTTTTACAGCGATATTGGATATTGTCGAGTCGTGACATCATGCGTCAACGCATACATCGCTGCGTCTGCTGCCTCCGCGCGCGCCCGTCGCGTGTACAACCGCGCATGGGACAACTCCCCGCGTCTAGATTGCGTCCCTCGCGACCGTTTTTAAAGACCTCGGTAGACTATGCAGGTCCATTCTATGTGCGGTCTAATAAAGTACGCAACGCTAAGATTGTAAAATGTTACGTTGCAGTTTTTGTATGTATGAGTGTTAAAGCCGTACATCTCGAATTAGTTTCGGAGCTTTCCACAGAAGCGTTTTTAGCAGCCTTGCGTCGTTTCACGTCCTGACGTGGCTTATGCAAAGATATTTATTCGGACTGTGGGAAGAACTTTGTCGGTTGTGACAATTATCTCAAGGATATCAAGGATATTATTATACACATTCTTAAGTAGAGATTCGGTGCAAAGTGAACTTAATCAATGCGTCTTTTGAGTCATTTCGGTGGACTTTTCGACGCTGGTGTTAAGAGCTTTAAACACCATTTATATCGGGTAGTAGGGACTCGTACTCAAACTTACGACGAGATGCACACGCTTCTATGTCAAATTGAAGCAGTTTTGAACTCTCGCCCGTTGTGTGCAATAAGTTCGGCTTATAACGATCCTCTACCTCTGACGGCGTCACATTTCTTAATCGGAGAACCCTTAACGGCCTTACCTGATGTTTCTTTAGTAAACGAGAGCCCAAATCGTCTTACGAGATGGCGCTGGATACAGCAATCGGTCCAGCATTTTTGGAGGAGGTGGAGTAAGGAATATCTTCATGAATTACAACAAAGTACTAAGTGGCTCCACGACCGCGGCTCCGCGCTCCGTGAAGGCACTGTGGTTGGGGTGTGCGACGACCACCTGCCGCCGCTGCAGTGGAAGCTGGCGCGTATCCACGCTCTACATCCCGGCTCTGACAATGTGACTCGCGTAGTCACTTTAAAAATAGGAAATACTTTTTGTAAACGACCTGTGGTCAAAATAATTATGTCCTCTTCCCTTAGAATAAGTAAACGAACGAACGAACGAACGGGCGTTACGAACTTAATATTAGTAGTTAAGTAATTAAGTTTTTCTTTTCTTCTATTAAATTATAGTTCTTTTTGTGTGCTCTAAAAGCAACTATGTGCTTTTAAGGTGAGCAGCATGTTCCGTACTGGAACAGATTATTTAATAGTATTATTTAGATAAGTATTACGTACAAGGCAACACAAATTTGAATCTAGGAATTTCGTCCTTTTCTTTTTATCTTTATTCTGATTGGGTCTGCGATAAGCTGCGAAAATCTGAACGCACCAATCCCACGAGAGCGCGCGACTGCAGCGCCACCAAATGTCACGCGGCGCGGACCAACCGCGATCGAGTCAAAAAACGAACGCCGTCGCGAAGGCATACAAACTTTCCACCTGTCGTAAAAACTCCATAAACAATCTCTCTTTCACCCTGGAATTAACAACTAGTGACACCTGTGGACTTGTGTTGTGGTATATTTGCTGGATTTTACTTGTGACCTGTGCCGACTTGCACGCTGGTCTGCCGCCAAGGCCGTGGAACACGCGGTTTCCGGAGGATCGTAGCGGTAAGTCGCGAGACCTAGCTTATTACCTAACAGTACACATTATGCACCTTCCGATGGCGGGAGTGCATCAAGTACAGGTTCATTAAACTTGATGCACCTATAGGGTGAACAAAATTTACTAAAAGTACACATATGCACATTCCGATGGCGGGAGTGCATCAAAAGTACACGTTCAGTAAACTTGATGCACCTATTGGGTGTACCAAGTTTACTGAAATATCTAATAATGACACGATGTTTTCAAGAAGTATCTTAAGTAAACTAAGAGTGTACTTTATTCACGTAGGGGTATTAACCCAGATGATTTAAGTAAACTGCAGGGTGTGTAAGTACCGACGACAACTTCGCCGGCCGTTGCCTCGGCACGCTTGCTTCGCTCGCTCGGCTCGCGCGCTGTAGGGTCGCAGTTCTTCCTAACAATCCTCCCGCTTCGCTCATCGTCGTACCTAACGGAAGTCTGCCTCAAAGCAGAATAGGTAGGTAGGTTATATTATATCGAACTCAGTTATATCACATAAACGTTATACCATATTACTGTTAGTTTAATAGTTGTTATATTAAAAGTTCATTATACCTGATGATAGTTAAATCTTATCATAATATGCCAAATATTATTTAATCAAAAGTGCATTATATCCCTTACTCGTTATATCTAGTGAAAATATATCAAAAGTTGTTATACCGACCGTTACGCACCCTATCGCGCACCCCCATTTTCATCTCATGGACTCCCATTTTTTTTCTCGCTCTCGTGGACCCTTGCAAGTCTTCGTCGACTCCTGGGGGTCGATATAGACCACTCTGGGGATCACTGATCTAACTTTTAAAACAAAAAAATTGCCATACAAAATAAATTCGCTGGCCCTATTTCACCTTTACGTTTTTTATACAACCCTAAATTTAATAGATTGATAATTTACCTACCTATCTAATTACAAAATTTCGATACAAACAATTAACCCATTTAGCAGAAGATTGTCAATAAACAACAAAGCTGAATATTTTCTTTATGTAATAGTAGTCTCAATACCCATACCCATTTTCATATCTTGCAGGTATGTAACTTTGAAAACTACTTAATTTCGATACAAATTTTACAGTCAGTAGTTTTAGATGCCAAGTTTTTCCCTTGAGTTATTTTTATTGATAATGGGTTTGCTCGGAAGTAAGTTTTCCTGATGCAAATGTTTAAAAAACACTGAAGGTTGCACTTTTTTAGATGCTATCATTCATGTATCTGTCTAAAAAAACCAAACTCCTATACAAACTTTCACCTGCTTTTCACACTGTTAAGGGTTTGTTTAAACACAGATTTTTATTTTATTTACAATGGTATTGATACCGAGTTTCATGTACCGTGAAATAAGCCAACATTGCCCGAATTTTATGATTTGTTTTAGATTTTTTCTACAAGAGCTATGTTTTTTGTAATCTTTGCTGAAGCTATATGGTCATGTGCTTCCATTCATGTTGAAAAATAAGTCCTAAGTTTTAATTTTAACCCTGATTTTACCGATTTTAATGGCGGGCAATGTTATCTGCACTTTAAGGCAACATTGCCCTTGATTATTTTTGGCGCAAATATAGCCCCTGCTCAGTTGAAATGAGCAACAGGTCAAGAATTAGGGAAGTGGTGGTAGTGAAGTGGTATTTAATTGTAGAGTAGATAACACCTTAACTTTCGCTTAAAAATGAGTGGGCAATGTTATCTAGGCATTTCTGCTCATTTCCATACAAGTCACCAAAAGCGATTTAAAAATGTAAGGTTTGTCACATTAGGCTATAATATTTAATTGAACCTATTTTGAATAATTTAATTTTTTTATTTTTCATTTTCGAGTTTTAGGACATACAAAATTGTAAATTAACAAAATAAAATACGGTTTTTTTGAAGTTTAACTTTAATTATAATAAAAAAATTGAAAAAAGAATTAACAAACTCCAAATAATTTCTTATAGGTCACTTATACGGCTTGTACCTCTTCACTTCACTTTTTCTCCATAATATATGTAAATGAGATCAATCAAATTTTTAAAGATATAATCTTTTTAATAGAAAAAATACATAAAGAAAAGTTTCGGTTACTTGAACATTATAAAAACTCACAGAAAAAGATTTGACACTTACTTATATGCCTACATTCTATTTTGATGAATAAAAAATCACAACCGGTAGGAACTTAATAATTTTTAAAGATTCTTTCTCAATCAAATAAAGTTTGATATACAGTGTGTGGCCTAAAACCGGGGATAATATTAAAAACAGGGGCTCTATAGATCACCGGTAATTACATTATAATGGTCTTACCTAATTAAAATCAAAACTTAACTTTCAGTTTTTTTCTAACAAACTTCATCGCAAATTCAATGTAATGCAAACACCGCTCAAGAAACTTGACCGATTGAGTTCGTTCTGCATCGTACTTATTCGGAGCTCGGATCTTTCTATCAGTACTTAAATAGGTATTATCAGTTTATGAAGTGCTTGTTTTGCACTCAAGATGAAATAAGTCACTTTTCTAGTAAATAATAGTTTATTTATTGAATTAACAAATACGGATAGGAAGCGGAAAGCACGTCGCATCTCTAAATACGTAAATTTTCAATATGTCTACCGCCCTGGTGTTCGCAAATAGCGTAACGCCTGATGATATTACTGTGAACGGTTCCGAGATCCACGTTGTGTTGCAACATGTGAAAAGCCTCGATTATTCTGTTTCTGAGGACGTCTACTGTATCGTTCTCTACTGCATAAACATAATTCTTGACAGCTCCCCACAAGAAAAAATCAAGTGGCGTAAGGTCAGGTGACCTAGGGGGAAATCGGCGTGGGCCAAAGTTGCCCATCCATTTATTTCCGAAAATCGTATTCAGTTTTTCACGTACCCGTACGGCAGAATGTGCTGGTGCACCGTCAAGCTGAAACCAAGTATCATCACGGACATCTACTGGTAAATTCAAACGATATTCCGTTAATGACCCATCAATAAGCTCCATGAATTTAGTACCTTTAAGTGCACTGTCAATAAAAATAGGTCTAATTATTGTATTATTATGGATTCCTGCTCATACATTCAGGGAGAAACGATATTGGTGAGCCAATTCTCTCATGACATGTGGATTATTTCCGATTGTAGAATAAAAATGCATATTCCTCCTAATCCACATTCCATTACGAATAAAGGTGGCCTCATCAGACCAGATGATATGATGCAAAAAGTTGTTATCTTCTTGGTGCATGTTAAGAAACCATCTACAAAACTCAGTGCGAATAGATAAATCTCTTGGTAAAAGACCATGGACCTTTAAAAACTTAAAAGGATGTTGCTTCCTTCTTCTCATTAATTTATTTATGGTGCGGTTATTGACTCCGAAGATTCGTCCAGCTTGTCTTGTACTTGAAGTAGGATGCTGTCTGAAATATCTAAGAATTCTTCGTTCTAATTGCGGTCTGACATTTTATGGTTGGTTGACCTCGTAATGCTATCCAGGGACAAGAGGGCGGTTATCACGGAGGCATTGTTTTGCTTTGGTAATCACGCGACCATTTCTCGGATGCCTTCTGTTTGGAAATCGTTCATGGTATAACTCAAGGGCACGTAATGCATTACCGCGAGTTTCGCCATACAATAACATCATATCCACAAACTCTTGTGAATCGAATGGTACAGCCATAATTAAAATAAATACAAAACGAAAATAAATTCCGTGACAAGTAACTTTGACTTAACTAATCAATTTTTTTTATTCAATTTAAAACCGCTTTGACAAGGAGATTAGGTATTATGTAAAAAGAGTTTCTAAATAAAATCGTGAAATAGTACATTGTTGAAGAGGATAGAAAGTAATTTGTTTCGCCATATCTTCCACGTAATTTCATCTCTAGTGGTTCGAGATTAGGGGCCAAGTTTGAATTACATTTCAAAAAAAAGCAGTGACATAGTTTTTAGTCTGTGTATCTTTTAGCAAAAATACACTTAATATATTACGACACAAAATGGTGTGTTCTGATTGGTCGATTTCAATTTTTCATTTTAAGGAGCTATTACACAAAAATTGATTGATTGATTTTCATTGGTTCTTGAAGTTGGACAACAATGTTCTCGGCCAATCAGCAAACACGCCGACAAAAATATTCTTGGTCTGTCCCTATAAGTGACGTTTTGTGACCCCAAACAAGACCATCTATGGCCATATTTCCGAGTAATGTTGTGAAAAAAAATATGGAAACTTCTTTAAAGTACATGTCGCAAAAAGTCTAAATCTACCGCGTGTTGTCAATGGCACCCTGTAGTCAGACATACCTCGTACCAAGTGACCAAGCGACGATATCGCGACGGGAAAATACATTACCTACGATTTTTAACTTTGTAGGCTGTTTTCTCCAAAATTATAGACTTTGTAATATTAGATTCTTGTGATAGTTAATTGAAATGTTCTAAAGAATCCCCATTTAATTTTTTCGCCCCGGTTTTGGGCCACACACTGTATTAACAGGACGTGTCCCATTTTAGCATTAATTACTCACTAAAAGAATTATGAAATGTGACAACCCTGTTGCTCTTTCGACTTCGGGCAAAGTTGTCGGTCACACGTTCAAAAATTAACGGATGACATTACCCCTGATCATAACTTTAGTTATATAAAACCTGGAATGTTAAATCCTAAGCTAAATTACTCTGCGAGGTGTATTTTATTAAAAATAATTGGATACATTCACCTGCGTCTTTGCCATGATGAATAGTAGACTTCTGACCAATTTTTTGCCCGCTAAAACACACATCACCTTCAGCGAGTCGCAAAAAACTACTGAGTAAACTTAGAGACGAATGCCAACCGCAGTATTGTCACAAATATAGTTTATTTTGTACCATATTAAATAATGTTTGCATAAAGAAGAAGATTTTTCCCACATTAACGAATTTGTTTGTAAATGGAATTATGGGCAATGATACCCTAGGTGGCAATGTTGGCGTATTTCACGGTATCTAACTCAATCAGTCATCATTTGTATTTATAAGATTGTAACGAAAAAAATACAGTTAATTTCAAACAGCTGTAATTTTGATTCCTAACACCTAATATTCATTTAAATGGTATTATATAAATTACTCGGTTAATAAAATCTAATAAGCTGACACTATAAACAGAAGTGAACGCCGACAAATGATTGTTCCAAATGGCGTGAGAATCTGCAACGTCCAACGAGTTTCATCGCTAAGGACCTGACACTACCTAGAAGCACTGTGGATTTCGTGTTGAGAAACTATTTTACCACCATATCTCTCAAAGAGAAACGTCGAAGTGGAAGACCTTGTGGTCCAAGCGACCAAAAGCTCGTAAAAAGGTCATTGATTGCAAAATCGAAGCATGTCGGTTAGAGTTATCGCGAAAAAATGCGGAGCAAACGCATCTACGGTAAAACGAACTAAGAGATGTGCAGGTAACAAACACTTAAGAAAGTCAAGTCCGTTAAAGTGCAGCGTTCTGTAATAAAAAGGCGAGCTCGAAAACTATACAATTTCTTGCGTTCAAAAAAAAAGTATTTGGTAATTGACGATGAAACGTACAGTAAAACTGACTTGTCTGAAAAATGCTCGGAAAGAACGGTTTGCCGATTGAAACACAAGGACGGAAAGTGCCTCATTTTACTCCCGGGAGTAAAAAAAAACCATATGAAAACACTTTCCGTAGATTTCCATATTGTTTTTTAAAAGTGCTCTCTATTGCGTAAAAAATCGAAAGGAGCATGAAAAAAAACCCGTACACCCAACTTGTGGGTGGGAGAAGTGCGGAGCGGCGGCGGGGCTCTGCGGTGCCCAAAATTTTATGAGAAATTTCTCGTATGTGAATGTGGCGAAAAAAGCCCTTTTTTTCGTAACAAAAGGTACAATCAACCGGAACATTTATATGAAGGAATACTTAAAGAAACGACTACTGCCGTTTATCAGAAAGCATTGCATTCTGGCCTGATCTCGCTCAGGCACATTACGCCAAGGGCACTGTAAAGTTCCTAAACGAGAACAATATAGATTCCGTACCCAAGGAACTTAATCCACCGATTGTCCCGCAGTGCCGCCCAATCGAGCATTATTGGGCCCAAGTCAAGGGAATCTTAAGAAAGACGGGAAAACTTGCCAGGGACATGAATGACTGCCACAGGCAGTGGAATGCTGCAGCTAACAAAGTAAAAAAAAGCTCGTAAAAATCCGATATGTAAGGGGCTTGGAACAAGCTATATAATGAGTACAGAGGATACAGAAGCGATAAAATAGTTTGAAGTAGACAAATTTTAATTCTCCTTGTTATTGTTTTCATAGTAGAAAATATAAATATCAAAATATGATATACCAATTTTTCATTTTAGATATAGAGTTTTTTTCGTTACACCCCTTAAGTAGGTAACCTTTATACCAATTATCACATTTCTCACTTCAAAAATGATCAAAGTCCCATACAAACTTCTACCCCATATTTTACCACCTTTGGAATAGTCTTTCTATGTTTATTTTTATATGTATATTACCACGTGTCTCATTATTTTCATTGCAGAGCATTTCTACCAAGTTTCAAGTTAAGATCATAAAAGTATTCTTTCCGGCTCAGGGCGACTTTGTCCACAGTCCTATTTCGTCAACTTCTTAACTCGTCCACAATGCCATGTCGTCAGCATGTAATTCCTAAATCGACACCTTCCTAACTCGTCCACTTTCTTATATCGTCAATACCCCATTTTGTCTACATTCCTATTTTGACCACAGTGCCAACTCGTCCACTTTCTTTTATCGACCTCAGTACTCCTTGGTCAGCTGTGCCAACTCGTCCGCATTTGTACTCGAGTCTGGGTGTTCAATGTTTTTACTGTACCTATAGTTGACGAGTTGGCACTGTGGTCTAATTAAGAATGTTGACGAGTTGACATTGTACTTAGACTAATTAGGGATGTTGACGAATTGGCACTGTAGTCTAATTACGAATGTAAACGAGTTGGTACAGTGGCCCACGTAAGAAAGCGGACGAGATAGGGAAGTGACGATATAGGAATGCTGGCGAATCGAAACAGTAGACCATATGAAGATCTGATGGTGGAATCCATGAGGAATCGACGGAACTCTTCAAAATTTATAGGCACACCTATAGCGATTTTGGTATTTTTCATTGTAACTCGTGTATTTGGTCTTGGAAAGCACTATTTGGTGAAGTGGAACTGATGATGAAGACCACAGATGGCCACCGGAACTCCTGAACGGTATATATTTCGAGGGTGGCGACAAGATATTTCGATTAAGATAGTTGAGCGACTATGACGAAGCATATTTAGGTTTAAATATATGACTATGACTTTCCCACGGCGTTGCTTGCGGCGAGATTTAAATGTTCTATTGTTTCTTATTAATTGAGAAGTGGGAGAATAACAGCATAATTATGATCACTAAAAAGTATAAAATAAAAATAAAGTTTAAAAAAACAAAAACCCGCCTTCAAAAAGCAAAAAATAACTTCTTTAAAATGGTAGGTAAATAGGTCAGTCCAACTGAAGTCGGCGTCCAACAATATTTTAACCAAAAGCAGACTTCAGTTGGACTGACCTATTTACCTACCATTTTAAAGAAGTTATTTTTTGCTTTTTGAAGGCGGGTTTTTGTTTTTTTAAACTTTTTTTTTTACCTTTTATTTCGGAGAAATGTTTCCCACGGCAATCACAATTTCTCTTAGTGTTTTGATTGCTCGTTGACATTATTGCTACCTAGTATCTTAATCCAGCTTCTTATAATAAACAGTTCTTCCACTACTTATCTTATATAATGATAAACAAAGCGACGAAACAAAGAGACAAGAATTATTTATTGACACATTCGACACAATCATGTATAAGACTGTTCCAGTTGTTATAAGTAACTACCTAATGAAGTAGAATATTTATCACATCATTATTTATTTGCGTCATAATATAACGGATAATGCGATTTTGTGTGTATTCAACACAATTACAGCTCATTCGACAGCTACATTTTATAAAGCAATTTTTAGCACAGACTTGGCAAAATAAATACTGTAACTCCCATTTTGTTACTGCTGTAATCATCATCAAATTCCAAGTAAGTGGGAATGTCAGAACTCGTACATGTACCTATGTATACGACTTGGTCTTCCTCAAGATTTATGTTAAAACTTAAATCCTTTATTATATCTAAGAATAAATCCAGACAGATAAATGAAGGCGTTGCTCTTAGGCCGGCTTTACACTGAAACTTACGACTTACGTAAGTAGGGACCCAGCTATCTATTAGAATGAGAAAAAAATATTTCTATCTACTTCTAACCAATAGCTGCGTCCCTACTTACGTAAGTCGTAAGTTTCAGTGTAAAGGCCGCCTTATATATCCGACTTCCAACGATAGACCTAAAAAAATAATTTAGGAATATTAATCAAAAATATTATTTACCCTATTTTATGATCCAGAAGTTCGAGACGGATCGTGTAAAAACATGACACTAACCTCTTCCGACGAAAGAACGTCGTCACAACTTTCAAAATCGGGTGAATCCCGTATTTGGTTTTTAACTCGTTCACAGTCCAGTGCCCTATACATGGGTCACGAGGAACTATCTCCACGAGTCCGTGCCCCGCTCATGGGTCTCTATAGCCGACCAGGTCACCCAAATCAGTATAATTATAGTTTTGTTTATACGGTTTATAATTTAAAGACAATTCTGATTTATCTATTAATATTTTTAGTTGGATAGACAGCAGCATTCTATAATATATATTATACTAATCCAAGTGCGTACCTGGTCGTTTCTTAGTGACCCATACGTGGAGAATGGACATACGATGGAAGTAATTTTCTAGAACGTACGAGGAAATCGAAACATTTTGTATTGGGACTGTGAACGTGTTAAGTTGCATAAATGTAGTCAATGCGTACTAAACCCGAGATCTTATAGGCCATATCGACACGATAGCCTTTAGTATTTACTTTTTTTATTTACGGTAATCCTTACGAACAGCGGGCCTAATAGGTATGGTTGACAGAGTTTCGCCATGTGGATATGCATAAAAAATACAATACGTCTATTTTATCGAAAACCCTAACGTTGTTGACAACGTTGGTAGAAATATCGCGTCAATAAGGCTATGATAAACGCAGTGTGGCAAAATGGCTGAACTAAACTACTATTTAAGAAAAAAGTTGCCAGTCTTATGAAATCAACAATTTCTTTGACATGTTTGATACTGCATAACGGGCTTTCAGTATCCGTTGATAGGCTAATTGAGAAAGCATGATAAATACCAACATTTCCGCAAAATATGATGCCGGATGAGTTTTAACTACATCTGCATTTTTATTATTATTTCGAAAGAGATAGGTATTGAAACAATACCTCGGCTTATTTTAATAAGTGAGTTGATGTTATATTCATAATAAATCTACCCATTTATAAGCTGAGCTTGTAACACTGAAATTGTATTACGACTTGGATTGTGTAGGTACTCGTATGTATGTAAACTTCGATATGAGAATTTAGTGAGAAAGGATTATATAGGGTTATTATTATTAATGCTTTCCGAATTTCCGTAACCCAAATCTAGTAATAAATAAATAAAAAATCAATGTCTGTAATGATATCACTATTGTACGTACGTAGCTACTTAGTTATGACAAGAAAATAACTATTTAATTAAAGAGTAATCATACAATGTACAGTAAAATACAAATGCACTCTTTATTGTACACCACAACGGATCGGATGCCACTTGAGTCGAGTACGATAACTGGAACCGTCGTGGAATCTAAACAGAATTGATTCATCAGGTTTCAAATTAATTTTAATTCTTCTATGCACGAAGAGCATACCTCTAGAAAAAATCTTGTGTAATTAAATCACTAGGACCTCCGTATAATTAAAACTATTTCTAAATATACTGTTATTAATTCAATTTCTTTTTTTTAACTCAAATAATAAAAGGGTACCCACATTTGTAACAATCAGTGAAATTTATGATGACTTACTTAAAATGCGTAAAATGTGAAACAGGTCTTAAGATGTTATCTGCATAAATGATATAATTAAATATTGCGTAACTCCCGCCACGATGTAAATAAGGTCATGGCATGTCCACTTTAGTTTATTATTGAACAGATTACAAACAGCACGGGTTAAACGCGGGTGGCTAAATAGTTTAGTTTTAAACTGTTAAAAATGGTCGCACGTTTCTTTATTTTCATTCTCACGTTTGTAATATTGGAAGCCGATAAAACGTAAGTATCACTTTACGTTTTTCTTTTTCATGGGTTCAATTAGTACCGATCTAGAGTTAAATAATGTCAGATATAAGACTATTCCTCAGGGATCTATAAAATATTCTTGACTTACACAATCAATTTGAGTGAGAAAGTGATAAGAGATATCGATGTTTCTGTATCGACTCGACCTATATGGTCTGTAAAATCTGAGTTATCTGTCCAATACAGTACTATATAGGGTTCTCTATCTTAAAAAAAACAAACAAATTATAATATTTTTCATTTGTTATTGTGCCTGTAACAGATGTCATTTCATTTCAATTTAGTGATGTGGCTTGTGAAAATCGCAAACATTTTTTTCGATTATCGACTCTGTTTATAAAGGAAATGTAATCGATCCAGTATTCGGTTATAAATTTGCTAACTTCATTTAATTAACTATAAAATAAGGTGTCATAAATTGTCTAATGGGTCAGAATACAGATGATTACGGGCGAGCACGATAGTGTAGAGAGCATACTCGGCTGTATTTGCCGATCATCGTCTATGATCGATCGCTGATGATCGCCTGCGACCCGTGATTTGTCGGTTTTTTGGGCACGCATCAAAAGGAATCGCCGCGTTGTGCGTTGAGCTGCCCACACTATCGCCGATGACTGATTCCCCAGTGGATTATTAATTAAAAATTAATGTGCTTTATATAGTTATTGTATTTACATACTTCGTTTTATTATGATTTATGATTAATGCTCGAGCACCACCATCTTCTTTTCCTCCATTTATTAAATAATAAAGAAGCAACACAATCCACGTTCATCTTGTACGCTTGCCATTCGAAAACTACTACGGGCGATAGTGTGGTGCTTACACGATGATCGTGCCGATTATAGACGATAGTGTAAACAGGCCATAACATCACGTTACAACTATTACCATCGTATGGTAAAGTGTAGATAGGTGTTTTACGATGTAAAATAAATCGCAATGTCATAAAATTATTAACCTTGAGAGGAAAATTTATCATACGCGTCACCTATCCGAGTGAAAAGACATGTACTGCGGAATAAGACCAAGTTCAGCAAGAAAGATCAAGTTCGGAGTTATTCACTCTCGCATTCCGAACTTGATCTTTCTTCCTAGGTAGATGTCTCTTCATTCGAATCACCTACGCGTATGATAAATGGTCCTTGATCCAAGGCTCTGTCAACGCGAATATCACGATCCCAATCTTCAAGAATAGTTATTTTTGTTTTTTCTACCGCATTATTCCAGTCTTCCGGTTTGACGGTTTCACACGCCGCTTCTATAAGCGTCATCATTTTATTCGCTGTAAACGGTGGGGTTGCGTTATTTCGTGCAGCAAAACCTGAAAATAATAATATCAACTATTAACCATTATAAATAAAAAATACTGTTCATCGTCATCATCACTCATCATGAACAGACGAAAGATGTACCTATTGTGTCCGCGCTACATCATATCATGGGCACAGAAATAAAATATTGGTTTTAAAAGTGATGTATGTACAGTTTAACAAACCTTTTATTTGTGCCCAAATCATTTCGATCGCATTGTATTGGCAATGATAAGGAGGCAATGAAAGTACTTCATGTGCATGTTGCCTAGCCATCTCATCGAGCTTGTACATCACCTTTTTGGGTTTGTGTGTCCTAACTAAATCAACAAGCTTTACTTTTGTCACCGTCATGTCTGCCGGAATATTCATTTTATTAAGCCACTCCATTTTGTGAGGAGGGTGCCTTGTTTAGTTGCACCGAGTGGTATGAGGTGTTATCCATTATGATAACACTCGGCTCCTCTAAATTATTTAACATATTTTCAAACCATCCCTTGAATTTTTCTGCATTCATCTCCTCATGATACTATCAGGTTTTTTTAGATTTAAATGCTAGGAGCGAATTTGGTAAAAAACCTTTGGCATTGCCAGCGTGGCGGATAATTAATCTTTCTCCTTTACCTGCTGGCACTTTGGTCGATGTCGTGGCACTGTCGTCAGTCCATGTTTTAGAGACGATATGATTGGCATTAAGCCATGTCTCATCAACAAACATCACATTGTCCCAATTTGAAATTTGTTTCGCTTTTTCCAAAAATGACACTCGAGCAAGCGCAATGTCACCTCTTTCCATTAATATTTTCTCCTATTAATTTGTTTATATTTGAATCCCATTTTATGTAATAATATGCGCCATAAAGATGCCGCGCTTCCATCAAACAATTCTGCTTGTTTCAATGTTTTTAGCCATTTGCCAATCGTAGGCAGCTCGTTGCTAGTGTAGTAATTGAAAATATGATTTCGGATCGCTGCAGCATCGAAGCTATCCAATACCTGTTTTAGACGCCTTTCTGGCTATTTTTTTCTAGGAGAGGTCAGCCTGTTCTCTTCAGTGCCGGTGCTTCCATACTTTTGTTTGGTTATATTCAAATTCAAATTCAAATTTAATAGTTTATTGTATATCACATTATTCGAAACTGTGATGCGTCCAATATCTAAAGCCTGCGCCACTCGTTCGACTACATTATTTTCTCAAACATGCAATGAAATATTGATGTTATGTTCCTTATAATAGGCCGCCAAGTATGACGTTTCAGGTGCGGCTAGGACAAGAGGTCGTTAATGGAATTTCATACAAATCGTGCAGGCCTAGGCCGGCAAAGTCCTCTTTTTTAATTTCTATTCCACATAAAGTTGTGGCACAGGCATCATGACATTCTGCTACTAGTTATGCGTATAAAAAACACAATAAACGATTTTTTTTAATTTTAGTGTAAATATGGCGGCTGCGTTTAAGAACAGGCTAGATAGCTGTTATTTTTTTAATATACTAAGCCGTGCATCCAACCAAAGCGTTTGCTTGTTTATATAAAGTACCAGGAGAACAAAGGTAATTAGGGGTGCGTAGCGCAACTTAGATCGCAGGCGGTGTGCTGCAGGGCACCGGCGGGCGGGCGGGCTCAGACAATACAGCGCGGATGACTGAGCACTGTCTGTCATTTGACTTTGTAATTTTTGTTTGATTTTTTTTAATGAATTAATAATAATAATAACAGTCTTTGGGTATTGTGGACGGCGATGTCAAGCAGTCAGTGAAGGAGCGCTTCTTCTGCCGCTTGACAAAAAATCTTAATAGTCTTTTGTCGGGTGGCAATAAGGTGCGCGCCTTCAATGGCTGGGTGATGCCGCTGCTCACATAATCCTTTGGCATACTAAGGTGGACTCAGACTAAGCTGGACGCCCTGGATAGGAGGGTCCGTCTACTGCTTAAATCACATCGCATGTTGCACCCACGCTCATCTGTTATGAGATTGTACATCCCGAGGAAATGTGGAGGTCGAGGCATGTTAAATGCTAAGAATCTCCACAACCGCGAGGTGTACAATCTCAGGGATTATTTCCTTAGCAATGAGTGTGGGATGCATCGTGATGTGGTTGCAGTAGACAAGAGCCTCACGCCTCTTTCCTTGGCAAACGAGAACTGGCGCAAACCAACGGTGTTGAGCACTGAAGATCGCAAGAACGTATGGAAGAGCAAGGAGCTACACGGACGCTTCTACCGGGCCCTAACAAGGCCCGACGTAGACTTTTTAGCGTCTGTGAACTGGCTACGATTTGGTGACCTCTTTGGGGAAACCGAAGGTTTTGTCTGTGCAATTACTGACGAGGTCATAATGACGAACAATTACCGGAAATATATTCTGAGGGATGGCACGGTTGACATTTGTCGAGCATGCCGTTGCCCCGGCGAGTCCCTCAGACATATAATTTCCGGTTGTTCGCATTTGGCCAACGGCGAGTACTTGCACAGACATAACCTCGTAGCCAGGATCATCCATCAGCAACTTGATCTTCAATATGGTCTTGTTGAGTCTGAAGTGCCGTACTATAAGTACGCACCGGCGCCAGTTCTCGAAAATGGTCGTGCTACGCTCTATTGGGATCGATCTGTCATCACGGACAGGACTATTGTTGCCAATAAGCCTGATATCGTGTTGACAGATCGATCTCAACGCCGGGCAGTGCTCGTCGACATCACCATCCCGCATGACGAGAACCTTGTGAAGGCCGAGAAGGACAAACTCAGCAAGTACCTTGACTTGGCTCACGAGGTGACCGCCATGTGGGATGTTGACTCGACTATCATTGTCCCGATAGTTGTTTCGGCAAACGGTCTTATAGCGAAGAGTCTCGACCAACACCTCAAGAGACTCTCGCTAGATGGCTGGATCAAGGGCCAGATACAGAAGGCAGTACTCCTCGACACGGCACGTATTGTGAGGAGGTTCCTCTCTCTGCAGCCCTAACCACCGGTAGCTTGAGCCCTGCCCCGCTGCCGGCGGCACTCGTAGGTTAGGTTTTTTATAATGTCTATATTTTTGTATTAGTATTGTTATTTTACTTTTATATTTGAATATTTGTTATAAAAAACCTAATGTACAGAAAATTAAATAAATATCTAAAATAATAATAATAAATAATAAATTTATTGAGTAAGACAGTTACATACCTAGGTATTTACCTACTTAAGTATCACAAAAAAGGTTGTACATTAAAAAAAAACAATAGTAAATGCAGCTGGATCTTAAATTAGGGTTACCCTGTGCCATAAGAACCAGCACTCTTCCAGAGACAAAGACATTTGGTGAGTGCTTGATAGAGGATACAACAAGTAGGTGAATTGAAAAAATACAACTTAAAAATAGATTAAAGTATTATAACAATTCTTAAAAAAAAAATTTGTTAATTGTATTTATTCCGCGGGACTGTAAGTCTGCGTCTGGGAAATTGAATGTGGGAACTGCTACTGATAGTACAAGTAGTATGTTGCTTTAAGAATACTTGAAGAATAAATAGTTGGCGTACCGTCAACACTTTACAGTTCTCATATAGGGTCTTAGTTGGGAATATAAGAGCTTGAAGGTCATTACTTTAAGAACTGCCCTTTGGGCTCGCTCTAATTTAAGCAAGTGGGTCTTTGACGATCCACCCCAAGACAAGATACAATATCCCAAATGGGATTGACACAATGCATAATATACATGTTTAAGGATTTCGGGATCTGCCACATTCCTTAAAGCTTAAACACATATATTAGTTTGCGAACCCGTCCTGTAAGTATTTTAATATGAGGCACAAAGGAGAGCGTCTCGTCAACTGTCACCCCTAAATATTTGATGTATGGTACATTTGATAGAATCGGGCAGTTGCAGCTCGAGTTTCTATTTGTTATGTGATTATGTGCTGCAATATGAAGTTGATTGATATCCTGTATTGGCTTTTTAATAAAGTAGTTTATGAATTTTGTTTTGTCAACATTTAGTGATAACTTATTATTTAATAGGCAGTTTTTAACTTTATTAAAACGTAGCTGGGCGGCATTAAAAGTATTATTCCAAGAGTCAGCGGTAAAAATGAATGCAGTGTCATCTGCAAATGCGACTAATTTACCATTACTTAGTTTTAAATTGCACAAATCGTTGACATAAACTAAGAAAAGAGTGGGGCCGATTATGCTTCCTTGGGGAACGCCATGTTCAACTAGTAGATCTTCCCTAAGATAATTCCCAAGGTTTACAGATTGGGTGCGATTAGTTAGGTAGCTTTTAAATAGTTCAAGCTGGGAATCTCTGATACCTAATCGTTCCTTTTTAGAAATAAGTCTGGGAATGGAAACCGTGTCAAAAGCCTTTGCATGGTCAATAAATATCGCAACGCATTTTTGTCCTTTGTCCAAGGATTCAGCAATATGATTTGTGAGATCATGAACAGCATCGGTTGTGGCCTTATTATTGCGGAAACCGTACTGCCCCTTTGAAATCATATTATTGCTTTCAAGGTATTGTTTAAGTATGTTGTTCATGATTTTCTCTAAAACCTTAGATAGTGCAGGAAGAATTGATATAGGTTGGTAGTTATTGACGCAACTTTTGTCCCCAGATTTATGTATCGGATGTATCAAGGCTTTTTTCAGTATGTCCGGAAATGTGCCTGTAGAAATAGCAATATTAATTAGATGTATCAAGTGAGGGACTATGATCGATTTGTACTTTTAAGAAAACTAGATGATATTCCATCTCTTCCAGTAGCACATTCAGGGCGTAATGAGTTAATCAATTGACCGAGTGACACGATCTTTTACTTCTCATTAAAACACTAAAAAAAAACAGAACCACGAGACTTTCTTGAAACTTCTAGTGCCGAGTCCCTGTCTCGTCATTCGAAAAAAAGGGATGGAGCTAAAAGGAAATTCTAACCCATATAAAAAAAAAAACAACTTCAGTTTTCAAAGTAGAGCCTCAGGTCATTTATAGACAATCGCCATGGATTTAATACGGAAATAAATCCATAGTCACCCGCGAGGACCATTGTTCGGTTAAAAGAGTATTTTCTCTTGTGGACTTGGAGGAAGCACATGAAGTTAGCTCCACGCGGTTCTGCCGATTCCGATCCGATCTTACAAAATGGAATCGAATCATTCGAAGAATGAGATTATTGTCAAACTCTTTTAACGGTCCGTTTCGCATATAGGATGTAGAAGTAGTTTAATGTTTTTGTTTTTAGTTCCATGAATTACGTGCATAATTTTAAAGAAATCCGTTTTAAAAATGCGTAAAACAATAAATATTGTTTTAAAAATCTAATTTTTTAAAGAAACCTATTTTTTAATCAAGTTGACCCCGCTCAATCGGTTGCAACAATGTTTGAGTGAAATGTAGAATTTCGATCTGTCACAGGCAGAATAATAAATGAAAATAATTATACCATTATTACTTCATAAACACTTACTTTTGAGGATCGAGCATGGTTATATTGTTGATTCACAATCTAAATCATCGTATTTGTTTATTTTGATGTAGAAATTCATATTAAATACCATGAAACTGTGTAAGTTTGCCCGATTTTCTGCTATTATCTTGATTTTCTTTAAAACTATTAATGTTTCGCTGTGTTTTTCATTTCAAGGGTGGCCTTTTGACTATACAGGGTGTTAGGTAATGAGTGGATTATCCTTGAATTATTGATAGAGGGCACTTAGGACGTTATGAAAAAGCTAAAATAGGTTCAGTAAAAGTCACACGGTTTTCGAGATATTTGGACTTTTAGGTTTTTTTCGAAAAAGAACACCCTAGTTCAATGTTTTGATTATAGCACCATTCTAAGCTAATTTTTTCCAAATTTATTTTTTTCTTAATATTCTTGAATACTTATTTTATTAGATAGGCATCACCATTAATGTGAGACAACAATGGATTTTTAAAAAAATTATCTCAAACTTAATTTTTTCGTTTTCAATCGTACATTGATCGAACTTTCAGATCCCATGGTGAAAAAAAAATACACTACCGTCTAGTTGCCCACAAGCTTAAAAACATGCCAATTTATTGACAATTTAAAAATAGTAATTACCTTTTGACTTTAAAATCAAAATGCCAAAATAATCAAAAAAATACACGCCCACCCACACTTTTGCTGATTTACTTTTTGTATCCCGGGCGTAGGATTCAAAACTTTTTGTTTCAAAAATGACATTACTGGCCACTAATTTAAATGCCATTTATTCCAAATTTAAAAAATATGCCTACTGCTTTTTGTTTTTTTTTTCGAATTCGATTTTGAATTTCGCTACTATAGCGTAATAAAAAAAGATAAAAGATAAAAGAAATTTATTCAGTAAGTAGGCCGCACGGGCACTTTTACACGTCAAGAATCTACCAGCGCTTCCCAAGAGAAGACCACTGCCGAGAAGAAACGCCGCAAGAAACTCAGCAGTCAGTCATTTTTTAAACATATTTCTTATTACAATGGTACTACTTAGTCTAGCATTATATAAAGCTATAAATATTAAATTAAATATAGTATTAAATAACATGCGTAGTTCAGCAGGAAAACATGCCAATTAAGAATCTTACGGGAGAGATAGAGAAAAAAAAAAACACATACTTATGTGTATATAAGATGGTGCGAGACGACCACATAAAAGTTTCGATATGTTTTCCTACATCAACGGTGTCCCCTAGACAAGATAAAGATTTTGCATTTGAATAAATTATTATTGACTAAGTTTCGGATTTAGGCCATGCATTTTTGTCTGTTAGATAGTCCTCGATCCTATAATACGCTTTAGACATTAACGACCTTTTCAAGTAACTTTTAAGTGCTGGAAAGGGTAACTTTAAAACTTCGTCAGGTAATTTATTATAGAAATGAATGCATTGACCAACAAATGATTTATATACTTTACGGACGCGGAATTTTCGGATAGCGATTTTATTTTTATTTCTGGTATTTAAATTATGTATATCAGAATTTTTGGTGAAAGAATCTAAATTTCTAATAACGTAAATAATATTCTCATAAATAAATTGAGACGCTACAGTCAAGATATTAATTTCTTTAAAAAGTTCTCTTAAAGAGTCACGGGAGTTTAAGTTGTAAATAGAACGAATGGCCCTTTTTTGTAACACAAATATAGTTTGTATGTCAGCTGCCTTACCCCAAACCAGAATACCGTACGACATGACACTATGGAAATAACTATAATAGACTAAGCGAGCTGTCTCAACATTGGTTAGTTGTCTAATTTTCCTAACGGCGTAAGCTGCCGAACTTAGTTTACCTGCCAGTACAGCTATATGGGGACTCCATTGCAAATATTTATCTAATGTTATGCCTAAGAAAATTGCCTTATCTACCATTTGCAAACACTCGTCATTTAGAAAAATACTAGAATGTACCGGTTTAACATTAGGCAAAGCGAACCTAACACATTTCGTTTTCTTAGCATTTAGTAGCAAATTGTTGCTAGTAAACCAATTAAGTACTTTAACTAGTGTGGTGTTAATCCTACTGTAGTCTACGGATTTTCTATCTACCTTGAAAATTAGTGAAGTATCATCAGCAAAAAGTACAATATCACAAAGTTTATCTACTGTTGGTGGCAAGTCATTTATGTAAACCAAAAATAAAAAAGGACCTAAAATAGAGCCTTGAGGCACACCTATTTTCAATGTAGCTCCAACAGATTGCGTTTTGTTTACAACAACTGTTTGAGTTCTATCACTTAGATAAGAAGACATAAGGCTTAAAGCTTTGTTGGACAATCCATAATGTTCTAATTTTAAAATAAGGGTCGTATGATCCACGCAATCAAAAGCTTTAGAAAGATCACAAAATATTCCTACTGCATCGCAAGATTTCTCCCAACTGTTATATATATGTTTAATGAGTACAGATGCCGCATCAATTGTTGATCGACCTCTGGTAAAGCCAAACTGGTTATTGTTAAGTAGTTTATTTCTGTTAAAGTGACCTAACATATCCTTTAGCATTACTTTCTCAAAGACTTTACTTAAAACTGGTAGTATGGAAATGGGACGGAAGTTCGTTATATCACTCATCTCGCCCGATTTAAAAAGAGGTATTACTTTACTATATTTCATGAGATCTGGAAAGACCCCCTCTGATATGCAATTATTGTAGATTAATGCTAGATGGGGTGCAATTACATCTATGATATGAAAGAGTACCTTAACTGATGTGCCCCACAAATCTTCAGTCTTTTTTAAACTAAGTGATTTAAATATCTTGACTATTGAATCTGAATTTACAGGGCTGAAATCAAAGTTTATATTACATTTACTGACATTAGTGCTAAGTAATGATTGAGCTTCAACCGCGGATGATTTAAGACATTTCGTAGTATTAATGGCTATGTTAGAAAAATAATCTTCGAATGCTAAGGCAACGTCTTTATTTGACGTGATTTGTTGGTCACCTGTGTTCAGAGTGACTTGATTATCACGAGTTTTTGATTTTCCCGTTTCTCTATTTATAATATTCCATACAGTTTTTACCTTGTTGTCAGATGATTTAAGTTTGAGACTAAGAAAATTTGCCTTGGCAGTTAAACAAACTTGTTTAAAGGTCCTTGAATAATTCCTAACATAATTTAGAAAGTCAGCATTCTTATTTTCCTCCCTCTCTCTATATAGGTCATAAAGCCTATTTCTACTTTTATGAATGCCTGTAGTAGCCCATTCACTAAATTTTGTTTTCGACCTAGAAATAGTTTTCATTTTAAAATTGTTGTTAAATTGATGTAGAATTACGCCGAAGAAGTCTTTATAAATACTATTACACTCATTCTGTAAAAACGGTAACACTGTAAGATTACTCTGAACTTTATTTTTGAATAATTCCAAACGATTACTAGTTATAGGTCGGTATGTTATTGTATCAGGTTTTTGATAAAAATCATAGATGAAAGATGCCTTCTGACCACTATGGTCAGAATTAAAACAATTAAATATTTCTTTATCCAAACATTCGCAACTACAAAAAATATTATCTAAGCAGGTTGCACTACTAACACCTATCCGTGTGGGTTCTAAGAACAGATTACCTAAATTAAAAGATTTAAATAAACTAAGTAACCTAGTGGTATTATTTGAAGTTTCGAGTAAGTTAATATTAAAATCTCCACAAACTATAACATGCTTCTGGGTATTACATGCTAATTTTAACACATGTTCCATAGTAGATTCAAATGTGCAAAAGTCAGCCAACGGTGGTCTGTAAACACATATTATTATATAACTTTCTAGTTCTGCGCAAGAAATTTCTACAATCCTTTCTATCGATAGCTTTACAATATCCTTTCTTTCTTTGGATTTAAGAGTACTTTTTACAATTATAAAAGAGCCACCATGAATGGCACTTTTTCTGGCAAAATAACTAACTAATTTAAAATTTAAAAAATCAAAAATTAATTGCTCTTGTCTAAGCCAATGTTCAGTAATGCACATAATTTGTACATTTTCATTATCTAAGAACAACCCTATTTCTAGTTCTTTGCTGGAAAAACCTTGAATATTTTGGTGAATTAAATTTATATTCAAGGGTGTTTCCGCTGTCCTATAATTTAGTTTAAATCATGAGGCAAGGCATTATTGCCAATAATGGCTTGTTGGGGCTGGGTACTACTGTATGTATTTGGTTCTATATTAAAAGCTAATAGGTCAACCAAGGTCAAAATATATTTCCTGGGCAAATGAATTTTTCCTGATGTTAGATCAAGTCGCTTTATAAATTTGTTTAAATCAAAGAAATGATATTTATTATTACAGCTTATAGCATTATATATTAAAGAATTAAAGTGTGCTATTCTATTATTATGACTAAATGGCATGCTTTGTGAGTATGGTAGCGCACATAGTATAATTTTACCTATGCCCCTACCTTCAATAGTATTTAGTGTTGATATTAATTTATCTACGCCAGACTTGTCCACACTAAGACTATTTCCTACCAAAATTACTAAAGTGGTGGTCCTGTCAAAACTTCCTTTTAAAAGTAAATCACTTAATTGCATAAGAGTTGCATTATGGTAACAGTAATTAGTAACATTTTGTTTTAATTTGTTATTTAACAATAAACCTAGTCCAGATCCAAGCTGGTCGGAATAAACAATAGTTTTATACCTACTTATAATTTGTCTAGGGGACTCCTTAGAAGTATCAAAAGCCATATCTGGCTGAATCACAGCAGTTGGTGAAGTTCCTAATCTATCACAATTACCATAACCACTGTTCATTAAAGAGTTAAAGCGCTCTTCATTCAATCTACTTTCTTCCACCAATTGAGTGAAAGCCAGGATATGCTCCTTGACTTCCTTCTGAGCAGTTAAATACTTTAAAGAAGTAACTTCAAGCTGGTCCTTTAACTTATTTATCTCAGCATCCAGTTTCTGGATATTTAAATCATATGTTATCCTACTGGAATCTAACTTTTCATTGCAATGCCGCACCCTATCTTTCATTATTGATAATTCTAATTTCACTGTAGAATAGCTTTTTATACATTTTTGGCTCCTAATTAATTTCTGTGTACGCCTAATATAATTATTAATTTTAACATATTTCTTCAATTTATTATTGCTGTTAAAAAATATTAATTTCTTACTATCCTTGTCGTTATTACCTACGAGCTCTTGGTATAGGTTCTGTGTTGTTAAACTATCATAACACTGACGTTCTTTCCTTAGATAATTTAATTCTTCATTTGCTGCGCCAAGTTCTTCCTCCAGGTTTGTGATGCGCTTTAATGCCACTTCATGGGTGGAAGCGCACTGGTTGAATGTATCAATGACAGACTGCAACTGCTCTAACTTATCTTGAGCATCTGATAACTTGTAATCATACTCCACCAGGTCGCTTCTCAACACCGTGTTCTTGCCCATCAATTTCTTCAGTTCCTCCTCACTGTCATCCCTCTCCCCCATTAACTGGTCATTCAAGGTCCTAGCTTCCTGCAGCTGTTTCAAGGTGGCCTTGAGTTGAATTTCTTGCTGACGTGCAGTGGCCTTGCGAGATTTCATGTTCAACGCGCTCATTGTCTCACAGTAACTCCACAAACGCACTGAAAGATATAAAACAACTGAGTACAACTGAGTAACTTGAGCAAAGGAAGGTTGTTGATTATTATAACAAGGATGTGAGTGAATAGATTTTAGTGAACAGTGTATCGTGTACGGCAATGTCTGTGGCGAATGTGATGTCTCAACTTATGCTTCCACTATTCGTCAAGCAAAGAGAGTTCTCACGTGCCAATGTTTTGTGTTTGACGTCGCTCACGGCTTCAACAGTGAGCAATGTGAAGTATGAACATGAACACAGTGTTAAAAAAAATACGAAACCAGCGTAAATAAGAAATAAATAAAAGAAATACTCCCCAGGATTCTTGACGAATTTGAAAACGTCCGTTGACGGTTGACAGGCGCAGTCGCAAGCGGCCTGTTTTACTGTTAAGTAGTAAGTTTCGTTGTTATAATTCCACGGAAAACTGTTATCTACAATCTACAATGCTAATCTGGTCAATTAATGTATTTTTTATAAAAATATCCTCTAATAAAATACGGAGATAAAAATTTGACGTCTATCAGCTGTCAGTGTTGCCAGCTGTCCCAATTAATAAATTAATAAATTGTGAATTGTGTGTTTAGATTGTTGTAAAAATGTTGAGAAAAAATAAGATTTGGAAAAAATTGCTTGGAATGGTGCTATGATCAAAACATTGAACAAGGGCAAACAACAAACATTTTCATTTTCGAAAAAACCTAAAAGTCCAATTATCTCGAAAACCGTGCGTTTTTTACCAAACCTATTTTAGCTTTTTCATAACGTCCTTAGTGCCTTCTATCCATAATTCAAGGATTATCCACTCATTACCTTACACCCTGTAGTATTGCGTTACCGTTATTAATTCAATTTTATTTATATAACATTACAAGCAATTAGTGATTTTCATGGCGGGCAAACTTACCTTCACTTGCGTCCATGTTAGCCCATACCCATTATCTGCTAAACTATAGCTCTTACAGAGTTCTTGTTTAAGAAAGAGTAAAAGTTTAAGGCCAAAGTTGTCGTTCTATCATAATATCTAATGCGTACTAATAATAGATTCGTCTAAAAAGTAGTGGGCAAATTTACCTGCCAATATCCACTTGTTTTCATACATGCAGTTGTAGTTGTTAGGGTTGTCAACTGTCTTTAACAGCTATAATAAAAAATAGTACTTTAATAAACGTACATTGTTCCCGCAGCTCGTTTATATAAATATCTCAGTCATAAATACGTGGCACTTATTAAAGTTACGCATCAGTGCCGACTTCCGTACTGGCAAACAAACGAAAACTTAGAAACTAAGTTTAATTATAGTACAGTTAAAATTATATTATTTTCGTTAATAAAAATCTCTTATAAAACGTAAAACTTATTTCAAGAAAACAATATAAAAAAAAAAGAAACCATCTTCCTTCCTCAAAAGAATGAAACTGCAAATATAGGTTTGTATCTATTTGTGATATACCGACATGACAGTTTTTAGTTGCGAGTTAAAATAATTGCTTTTTTGGCGGGCAAAATTGGAAACCGGGAGGAGTCACATATGCGGCTTAATTTGCCCACCGTCATAATTCTTTATTCAAGTTTTTAGAAAAATTTCTAAAAACTCTTCGTCACACTCTCATGTAATCATAAAAAGTTACCTTTGTCTTCACCATCAAGCAGGAAAACAGAACTACTAAATATAAATTGGCCCGCACCAAAAAACACGTCCACTTTTACAAGCTCCTACAAGTAACTGAGTGAAGTTAGATACAAAAGAAAATAACAGTTTTGCCATTATTAACCATTATTAACCTTCTTTCTGCTAAAATGAACTAAATGGACCGAATTCAACTAGTTTTATTTTTATTTTCGATTGAACTTATATTCGGCCCAGTGGGCAAAATATCCCTCATGCCTAACTTACACGGTTTCACGGTATTATATTTTTTAACAAACAGCATTATATATGGTTGTCAAGATAATATTGTACTTTTTAAAATATTCTTCTCATGGAAATCGTAGTGATGTATTAATAAAGCAGCAGTGAGACAGAGGCGAAATAAAAGTTTAAATAAGGACACGACTAATTCGTTGCGGATTCGGATGTTTTCTCTTTACCCTCTCCCAGGGCTAGCTGCCAATAACCACTATTCATATCAAGGTCTGCAAAGTATTGAGCACCTTCTAAATATCCTAGAAGGTCCTCGACTCTTGGTATAGGGTAGGCGTCTACCCTAATCTTTTTATTTAGGGCCCAATAATCTACACAAAACCGGGGTGGTCCCTCTGGTTTCTCTACCAGAACCACGGGTGTTGCCCCTAGGGGCTCCTTGGCTCACTTATACCATTACCACCTTACCATTACATAACATTTCTGTGACTTGCTCCTCTAACAGCTGTCTTTGCTTCGGTGACACCCTATATGTTGGTTTATGTACGGGCTGTTCATCTTCTGTTCGGATCGCGACCAACTGTTCCTTATAGGAACCTAGTTGACTAGCATTAAAAAACCAATGTATCCTCAAAGTTATCTAATAATTTAATTAGGAATCATCCAACGGTTTGTTTGATGTAAATAAGGAAGGTAATCTTCATAACTATTTACAAAATTTACAAAATATGAAAATTCATAATTTGACAACGTCATAATCTCACTGTGATGTATGAATTGTGTGCACGTAAAATAAACATATTTAATACAATTACGGTGTTATTAATAGCCGGAGTGGCTTATATTTATTCACAGTTATCCCGCTTATTATAGTGCTAATCAAAAGATATTAAAGTGGCGACGACTTGAAGGAAATAAAACTGAAGAACCGGCGTTGATTTATTGAAAAGATGGCGTCGTGATAAAAATATGGTTGAAAAAGTGATACCTACAGTGTAGGTTATCGATTCTTAGTTGATACTTAATTATGTGTCAACGGGATATCATTGCATAAAAAAAAGAGAAACAAATTTTTGAACGTAGCTGAAACCATAGATGTCAACAAGGAGCCTATGTCCCGCCCCTCCTATAGAAAAGGGCGACTTTTTTTTGGTGTTATGTCCAAGACAAATAACAATCATCGAAATATAATAAGTATGGAAGAGTAACTTACCCTTAAAATCTGCCCCACTGACCTAGTGCCAGCGGGGGTGGAGCTAATACTGAGTGCCAAACCGTCTATCAGTCGACTTTGACATAGTGTCAAACAGGTGTTTACAATTCCACCAAAAAAAATCGATTTTAATAATTACCAGCTTTAAATAATGCTGCAAAAATGCCAACTTGCATTGTAAATTGGTGCAGGACCCACACAGATGCAAAGCAAAGCGATATTCATTTTCATTAGTAAGTTATTGAAATTTAACACTTTTATTGCCGCCGACCCCTAGGCGAGTCCATTTTGTATGAAAATCAGAGACCTTGGCAATGAAAGTGTTAAATATTCACACTTTTAGGTTCACCAATTTTTGACGAAGCAATCAATCCCATTATATATTGAAAATTAAATCTTTTTCAAAATACTTCTAACCTTTTGCATGAAATAAACCCCCACATGGCGCTTTTTATTATTCGGGTTTATCATTTCACTGCAAAGTTCATGTATTTGCTTCGGAGTTGCCAAATTTGGAAATTTCCAGACATTTTGGCTTCCATAGATAATTACCCTTCAATCAACTCTGTCTAAATTATTAAACATTAATTTTAGTTTAAGGCCTTGGACTCAAGCGGTTCTCCCAATTCACTACTGGCTTTCCTGTCCTCCGCTTATGGTTCGTTGCCTCTCGTCAGTATTATCTTAAATCTCCCACAGATACTTGACGTTGAAATTGCGAACCTGGTGGAGGCTAGGGATGCTTGGTGTAAGTCGTGTCCGGGAGTGGACACGCATGTCAAGAGGCATATCCAGAGAGCTTGGGATATACATCGCCTCATATCAATTCATGCATCTCTCATAGAAAATAGTCCGGACGATTCAGATCGCGCCCGTCTCCTCGCTGTCCCAGCAGATGAATCAGATCACTGGCTCTTCCATCCGACATATAGGACAGTCTTGAATCCAAGCAGCTTGCGCATAGCAATAAGCTTGCAGTTTGGGGCTAGACTCTGTGAATCTCATACTTGCGCGTGCGGGAAGGAAGTGAGTGAGCTGGGACGACATGGCCTTTCATGCTTCAGAAGTGCCGGCCGTTTGTACCGTCACGGCACAATTAATGATATGATCCGTCGTTCGCTTGCCCCTGCCTCTGTACCAGCTGTCCTGGAACCAGCAGGTTTGCATAGAGACGTCGGCAAGCGACCAGACGGAGCTACATTGGAGCCATGGAAACTAGGTAGGGCACTGGTGTGGGACGCGACGTGTGTTGACACATTGGCCCTTTCCCACATCCAGTCAACCCGTAATCGGCCCGCAGCAGCTGATTAGGCCCAAACCCTCAAGCGCCGCAAATATTCGTCATTATTAAATAATTACGAATTTGTGGCGCTTGCAGTGAAGACCATGGGACCTTGGTCAGCTGATATGAAAAGCTTTATTAAGGCCCTGTGATCCCGGCTCATAGACTCCTGCGGAGATCCTAGAACTGGTGCTTACCTCTCCCAAAGGATTGGGCTAGCTATCCAGAGGGGTAATGCAGCCAGGGGGATCCAGTCATAGGGACCATGACGCGAGCGGATCTGCTAGAGGGGGTGTTCTTTTTATAGTGGTGATTATTATTTATATATTTAATATTTCAGTACCTTAGTCTAATTTTAATTTTAATACGATTAGCTTTTTTAATTGTTTTAATGTAGAATCTGTAAAAAATATGATCATTTAATGAATATTCCCATACTAAAATGTCATGGCCGATGTTATGCAATAAAAAATAAATAAATAAATAAATCTTTGAAAAATGTGAATTACAAGCAACTACTTCGAATGAATAGGAAATTAAATTTTACCAGACTGCGTGTCACCAGTGAAATTGAAATCACATAAACCTGTTACGACGTAAATATTACACACGAGTGATACTTATAGGGTTAACTGACTTTAAAAAAGCCAAGATTTTATCGTTTAAAAAAAATGGTAAAATTAAAAATATTCGACGCGTACTAGCAAAACGTGGTAAAACACTTAACTCGACTTGGCCATCAACTGGTTTAAAGAGATAGATTTATTATGTGTAAATACTGTATAATACGTTACCTGTTTGAATATTTTCAGCTTCATATCTTAATTTTAGAGCCGTACAGTCCACACTTCAATAGTAATGTTCTTGTAATTTGTGATTGTCATTTTTTAAATAACAATGACTTTACTTACAATAAATATCTAGTTATTATCAATATCTGACATAAATGACTACAAACCTAAACCAAATTAATATTTAGTTGATTATCGAAAATACTCGATACATAATCATTTCAAAAAGTTGGCGTTTTGGAGCGGATTTGTTAGTCGTTTTTGTAAGAGTTTACCCCTCCATACTTATTATATTTCGATGATAACAATTTTACAAATGAATTAAAATATTGAGGAACAAATCCGGGAAGGTCGAACTTCTTGGATACAAACCTACCCAAAAGAGGATTTATTGGATATAGCAGATAAATTAAAAGTGAATATACAAGTGAACGCCACATTGGATAATATTCGAAAATAATTGAGAGATTTCGTTAAGTCGGCATCGCTGCCGGAGTAACCACAAGTTAACAACATGGCGTCAATAATATCAAATATAGAAGAGTTCAAAGGTGGTAATTTTAAGTCATACATTGGAACAGGTAAATTGTTTTATAACATTAAATAATATCACTAAAGAGTGATATTGTCACTAAAGAGTGATATTATTATTTAAAACGATTTAGCTGTTCAACGCTGACTTGAAATAACAACCTTTGAAATCTTCTATATTTGATATTATTGACGCCATAATATAAAGTCATCTAAATCAGTAAATCCGTTGTATCTCGTGTCATCCATCCTGTAAACTGTTATGCTGTAAAATTGCAAATATTAAGAAAATATAATAAAAAAATAAAGCCTTTGTCTTGGGTGCGTCCAGCAGGTTTCGACACTGCCACCAAATGTGGGGGCCCGCAGTGCCGGCTCCCTTTTTTTCTTGTTTCACTGATTAAATGATACTGCATACATACTTATACTTGACTTTTATTTACTTTTTTCCTCTATTTATTAACATACTTCTTGATTAAAGCCCATCAAGAAGTATGTTTTTATGTTAATAAATAGAGGAAAATAGTACTAAACTCTGTAAACCATAAAAGACTGACTATGTTTTCACAAACTAGATAATTCTAAATACATTCGTATTACAGAATCTAATATTACTGACGTAATAACCAGCCAGTATAACTTAGATGTAGCCAGCACGCTACAAGTAGCGAACCTTCACAGAACTATCAGCCCAATCCTACTAATATCTTCAAAATGCAATTATGATGATATTTAGGTAATGTTTTATTGTAAGTTCTGGTTGTTTCTGATGTACTATCAGACTCACTCACCCACCATAGAACGGTTTCACAGTAAAAGTTTAAAATAATTTGCTCGACACGTCTTACGACTTGAATTATAACGTCACTGTGACACAGTTCTATGGTGGTTCAGGGTTCTATTGGGCTGATAGTAGGTACGTCAGAAACAACCAGTAGGTAGGTACTTACAATAAAATATTACCTAAATATGATCATATTTGCATTTTGTAGACAGTCTTCGCAATTGCACGTGCGTGACGTGTTACATACCTATGTAACTTTCTAAGGCACATCACGCAAAAATGTGTGCATGACACAAAATCACAAAAAGTATTATTTAATGTAATTTTTATTTGCTTTATTCTAATTTCCCGTAAGTCGCAAAATACATGGGTTTGTTTTTTATTGTTTTTCTTGCGAAAACTCATTTCTACACTTCATCACTCGATTAGAATTTATCAGTTTTTCACTTGCAGCAAAAATAGCTTTTAATAACCTTGTCTGTTATTATTTATGACCGTTAATAATTAAAACTTTGTAAGTTTCATTAAAATTTAATAAATTTATATATTTATATTTCAGGCACAAATTGATAATTGACAATGACGCAGGTGGCGATGACGCAGTTGCTATACTTCTCGCACTGCTAAACGAAAAGTATTTTAACGGGTAACTACAATCATACCAAAATAATATGAAATAGTAATTAAATTTTAAGATTTCAAACGAATGGTTAAATGCACCGATTGCTAATGCGATTTTGTTTAATAACTAAACGAATTGATATAGCCAATGACGAGTTCTAACCGTACCCTAACAAAGTGTCGCTAAAAGCAGCTTACAAATCGCATTGTATGGTCAGCTACTCGTTTTTTTTATATATTTAATCATTGCCTTATCTTATGTTTAATTAAATGTTTCTTTTTGCTACATCTTATTTAACCATAGACCAAATATTTTCAAATTGGATTGAATGTTAGGTGAAATGGTGGCAATCGTAGAACTGAGTGACCATGTTCTTTTAAAATTGCATCAATGTGGTACTCACTAAATTGCTCTTTATTTTATTTTATTGATTCATATAAACTGTTTTTGTACATCAACGGATATAACAAATAATATGTTCTATGAACTAATGCACAATTTTTTGATTACGAGAATGCCAGTTCAGAATTATTCTGATAATTGCGAGAATACAATAAAATAAGACGTATATTTTAGTGCAACGTAAATAGTATTTAGAATTTGACACTGACATTATTTTTGTATTTACTTCTTTAATATATACAAACCTCTTTTTATGCTGATAGTACAAGAATAGAGAAAATTCAAATAGAATGCCTGAAACACACAAGTTACTGACTGGGCCTCTATTCCCGGAGGTAAAAACCATATCGTCTTGGACCTGTTATCGTATTGTGAACGTTTTGATAGCTCTTATTTACTTGACAATAATGGCGGCTGACGTCAGAACAATACCGTAACAGGTCAAATACGATATGGTTTTTACCGCCGGGAATAGAGGCCCTGTTCGGCGTTTTATTCGCTTATGTGTATTGTCCTAAACTCTCGACAGACGGCAACACCAGTAGATTAAAAAAGTAATGTAAAACAAAGATAGCTGTAAAACATTTATCCTATTCCAACCCTCACAAGTTTAAGAATTAATATAATAATGAAAACGTATTTTTGAGTTTGTTTTTATCCATCCCGCTCGCGGCTGAACACGCACTTACTTACCACTACATATGCAATTCCGCGCTCTCGATAATGCATCTATAGCTCTTGTAGTTTTTGACTAAAGTGCCTGTGACGGACTGACGGACAGGCATGACAAAACTATAAGCGTTCCGTTTTGGCTACAGAACCCTAAAAAAACTTACGGCAATTTCAAAAAAGGCGGTGAGGTATGGGACGGTTTGTATGGGATTTTGGTAATTTTTGAAGTGAGAAATGCGGAAATTTGTATTAAGGTAACTGTTTACATATAACTTAAAATTATTACTGGACGAGTTAGAAACATTTTATTCGATATCAACACCATTATAAATTAAATAAATACAACAGTTTTTAAAATAAGCCCTTATAAGTGTTTTTAAAACGGGGTGAAAGTTTGTATGCGAGTTTGTTTTTGTTTTTGCCAGGTACAGTCGAGTTCATAAATTCAGGTATGGCAGTTTAAACACCAGTCAAGAGCAAACCCATTATCAATAATAAAATTCTGAAAATAAGAAGAATCGAATCTAATGAAGTATTTTTTTGTAACTAAGAAATATTTCATGCCTCGTAACATACCTATATGGTAAAGTTCTGTTTAGTGAAAACAAATTCCAAACTTTGTACCATGTAAGTAATATGTATAAGCAATAAGTTACATCTGATTTTACCTTTGCAGGGCACTGTAACATATAGAATTTTACAGGAGAATGTAAAATCGTGATTATAGGGTTCGCTAGGGTTACAAAGGTGTCGTAATGGTTTATACGTTAATACCTAACATATTTTTAATTTAATTTTACAGGCCGCAGTTGATTGGTCTGACTACCGTTAAAGGTAACACCAAAGAGAGTAACGTTTACGTCAACAATCAAAGGATACTTAAGGTCGCAGAGAGGCAAGACGTACGTATAAACACCAGTAATTTGTGCTTCATCAAAGACTGAAATATAGAGGAACAGAAAAAGTATTTGATACTACCTATATTCATTATAGTTAACGTATGCGGAGTGAAATTTGGACAAAGTACAAAACGATATTTAATGTAATAAAAAACGGTTTTGTTAAAAGTGTTTATTAAATAATAATATTATTAACAATGTTTAATGTAAAAAATAATTTACTCCTTTGCGAGCTGTTTTGCGATAAATAGTGGCACTTTTATCCATGGCTGACGTAAACACATTTAATTTAATTTTAATTTTATCTTTCGAATTAATTTTAAACATTTTTTGGACGAAATTTATTCGAGTAGACTTGCTGTTTCTGATTTGCCCAAAAGTTTTCGATTGGGCGAAGTTCTAGGGCGTTAGGTGGATTTGCTAAATTTTGAGGACGTACGGGATTTTTAGGTCGTCCATTTTGCGCAACTTTTTTTTAGTCTGGAAGGCAAATCTGGCCAAAACACCACATTAGCTCCTCTGTGTTTTGATTCTATAAAAACCCTCACAATTGGCAAACATCGCTCCATGTATTCGGCATTAACGGCTAACGCAGATTCAAAAAACCGCGAGGGCTGATCGCAAGCCTTTTTCTTCAGTTGGGCCATAGGTGTTTTAGAAAAAATTATTCCCTTGCCATTGAAATTCTAAACTATGTCAATATTAATAACTTTATCAGTCAGTTACCAAATCGATGTAAAACTAACCTTTTTTGTATTCATGTAAATATACTATCTATGATAAAGAACTTTCCGAAATTACTACAAGTTATTGATTATTGTGTATACCCTCCTGACATTATTATTGTTACGGAAGCCGGTATCTCTCAAGAGAGCTATAGTCTGTTCAATATTCAAGGGTATAAAATGCACTCACAGTTACGAGATAAAAGAAGGGGGGTGGGATTATAATTTATTCTAAAAACAATTTAAAGTTTACCGCAATTAATTCTAATAAAACCCATACTTTTGAAAACATATCTGGCACTATTAAAACCTATTATACCGAAGTAGTAACTGTGTGTGCTATTTATAGACCAACATCCACAAACAAAAAACTATTTGTAAAAGAGCTTGAGTAGTTGCTTAGCAAGATTCAGTCGTCGGATAATCTTCTTGTCACCGGAGATATAAACATTGACCTCAAGGTGGCATCATCATACAGAGACTCCTATTTACTCGTAGACGTGCTGGCTAGCTATGGATTGATGACGGCTATCACAGCCTTTACCAGAATCGAATGTTTACAAAATAATGTAACGAAATCGTGCATTGATCATATTTCTGTCCGGTTCCCGTCATTAGATCTTTACCCGGCCGCCGTCGACACAGTACTGGCGGACCACCGCATCACTGCTATTGTTTGTTTGAGCGAATGGCTGCTACCATATAAACTAGGAACTTCCAGGCAAAGGATTATCCGACGAAATATTAAAAATGATCATGAGGAACTCAGTAGAATCAACTGGTCAATAACTAATAAAATGACTTCTCCTGTCCAAATACTTGAATATATCCAGGATAATATGAATCAAATTTACAGTAAAAACGACTTTAGTAATAAACAAGCAACAGCTGGTAGGTGCCGCCTTCCATGAATAAACGAAAATGTTCTAAAATTGTGTAATAAAAGAGATACCATAGAAATAGATATTATACATAAGAAATAAATTCAAACTTCACTAACTCGAAAAAAATATGGCAAATTTTAAATTCCATATGAGGCCCTTTAATCAATCCATTGATCAGTCTATTACAAATGCTTTTAAGTCAAATCATTTAACTAATACCGATATTGCAAACAAATTTGCAAATGCCTTTCACAGTGCAGTCAAGAACATCGTACCAAGCTGCAAAAGAAAATGACTAACTGAAAATGAATGCGCGGCTAACGTAACCCTTAACTTTCGCAAAAGCTATCCCCAAGAAATAGAAAAGATTATTTCCAAACTAAATTCCAACAAAGCTCCAGGATTAGACGGGAGAAAAGTATTAGACTTGAAAAAATGTCACAGGTCCATAGCTACCGCGATCTCAAACTTTATCAACTGCAGCGTTAAAACGGGAATTTATCCAAACGCGCTAAAAAAAGGTTGCATTCGACCAGTGTTTAAACAGGGCAAGCATGATGATGTAAATAACTATCGCCCAATCACTCTGCTTTCCTCTATTGACAAAATAATTGAAAAATATGTTCGTAAACAAATACATTGTTTTTATAAGAAACACTCAATTATAAACAACAATCAGGTTGGATTCCAGCAAGGAAAAAGCACGACATAATTATTATCTACTTTTACGGACAAAATCAATAGTTACCTTAACCGTAAACAACATGTTTTTGCCTTATTTATTGATTTCTGTCGCGCATTTGACACACTGGACCATAAAAAAATAATTAAAAAACTGGATGACGGTGGTCGATGGTCCGAGGTCCGCTTCTCCGCTGGTACGAAGACTACCTGCGGAACCGCACTTACTGCGTCAGAGTGGGGCAGGACTACAGCGACACCATGCACAGCGCCGAGGGAATGGCCCAAGGATCCGTGATTGGACCGTTGCATTTTCTGGCGTATGTCAATGATATGCACAGCTAAATCAAGAGCTGTTATACATAGTTACCTACCAGTTCGCGGATGACACGTGCTTAGTCTCAGCTGATAAGAGTGCAGACAATGCCATGAATAAAATTCAAGCTGATTTTAACGCTCTCAACAAGTGGTGTCATGATGCTGCGCTGGTGCTTAACCCCCAGAAGACTAAAGTAATACATATTTGGTCCCCGTACTTAAAAGGAGCTCCCGGGAGCGCGCTAGTGGCCCATGAACACGCGTGCATGCACGCAGCGGGCGCGAGCGTTGGCGGAGGCTCGGGCGCGACGCATTGCCGATGTCCCGTCATTGAAAGTGTTCCCTCTCACATATACCTAGGCCTGAGAATCGATCGAAAGTTCAACTGGAGCTGCCATATAAATCGTGTGTAACAAGCTCAGAGCATTCCTGATCAATTTACGGATAATAACAAATCGAATCCCATTTAAAATCAAAATTCTTTTCTATAACGCTTTGGCAGATTCCGTAGTATCTTATGTTCTCAGTAGTTATGGTAGAACCTGCAACTCGTAACTAGATAAAATATGTTCTCTGCAACTGCGAATCATAAAAGAAATAGTTCCTTTTAAAATTAAAATTAAATATACCAATGATGAACTGAAGCTATTCTACCACTGCTACTGTCTCCCTGTCCACCAAAAAGTCCAATTTAACCTGCTTAAGGAACAATTTTTTGACATAACCTTTCAAACCCTAAAATCGAACATTAAACGCACTCGAGCAGTCGTAAATAAAAAAATTGCCACTCAATGTGTACACTAATGTTTATGGAAAGAGAACCAGCGCCTACTTAATTCCTCGTCTCATAAATGACTTTGACGTTAAATTTAGAGATAGCGTAACTCTTAAGAATATTAAGCATAAACTGAAATCGTACTTTGTAAATAAGCTGTAATGTTTGTGGCTAGAAGTGTACTTGTATTGTAATTGTTAGACATATATATTGTAATTTAGAGCGTTCTACCCTCGCACAAACCCTTAAGTGGTTTATGAGGTGTTTATTTAAATGTAAAATTCGTTTTTTTTGATATATGATAAATACATTTAAAAAAAAACCCGTCTAAAGTGAAATATGATTTGTCGTCTATTACGCACAATACGTCGGTTTTAGTGTGAAATATATTTTTGACCAAATTGTGAGGCTTGACTTTTCTTGCTTGTTTTTCAATACCCATGTCTTTAAGATGTTTTTTAATGATTTTGCCGTCGCATTTGAATTTTCTCCCGAGCTTTCTATATCATTTTGCAAAACGGCCGGTGATCATTTTCTTTAAACTACTCCTCTCAGTAGACTGGCTTAAACTGGATAGTCTTCCAGAACCGGGCTACGCTAAAATACTATAAACTGTGTTTTGACTCTCACTTTTTCTTGTAAAATGCTCCACGACCTTCGTTTTCGACCAGAGGGGATGTGTATCGAAGAAATTACGAACAGTTTCACGACGGTTTTTTTTATTTGGCATAAATATTATGAAAAAAATCTACGTCCTTAAAATTTGTCGTAATTATTGAAAGATGACATGTTAAACAAAATTCAACTCAACTTTGTAGTTTTTTACGGAATTTAATATTTAAAACAGAGGTTCAAACTTTCTCCAGATTTCACTCCGCATACGATATTATATTATGTGAAAGAAGAAGCCGACTGGCTGATCGATCAACCCGCAAACGAAACCGCTGGACCTAAGGACTTGAAATATGGAGAAAATACTCTTGAAATATCCTAGGGGAACAATGAAAAGGCATTTTTGAAATTCATCCTCTAAGGGTTTAAAATAGGGGCAGTAGCGGGTGAATTAATTATACGTGCACGAAGTAGCAGGCGTCCTCTAGCCAATATTAAATGAGTCACTTGCAGGAAAAGATAAATTAAGATGTCAGTTTTAATCTAGATTTAAGATCACAACGATATCTGTATTTTTGCTATGACCATTAAAAAATACACTATAACTCAAATTAAAACTTGTATTAGTCTTCAATTTAGATAATATAACTGACAGTTTGATTGTTGTCACAACTAAACTGTACTTAAGACTTCTTATCTAATTTAATCTTATCTAGATAAGATTGGATAAAAAGAAGTAATATTTTTGTCTCACTCAGGCCCCTCTACAATGCCCTATCCAGTGACTCCTCAACCCAGTCTTTACAGACTAGTGGTTCAGTTCGTCCTGCCATCTCCTTCTTAGTTGCCTCTTCTCGTTTTCTGGCTTGGCTTGGTGTGCTGAAAATTTGAGACCAAAGCTCACTTGGCTTTGCCGCAGACGTGATCAGCGCAATTGACAACAATTCATATGTGCTAAGGTAGTAAATTAAAATACCGTTTGTAGATTTTACACTGCTGGTTACAGTAAAAATATTTTTGTTTTTTTTTATGCAGTAGTTTTTTTATATTTAGGAAAAACAGTAAAAAAAGTTGGATTGTGAATGTTAGGAATACACTTATAGTGCCCCTAGTACATTTATTACCATAGGAATTGAAAAAAATATACAACAGTCATGTCAATTTTTTATCTGTCTGACGTACTCGTATTACTTGATTCTAAGGACACGCTTTCGATTCTCGTAATACTATTGTTTTGGTATACGCTATTTAAAATGAAAGTGACTAACGGATTTGTAAAAGCGGATAGCCGCAATCTGACCAAAGTCGACGAATTTATGTTTTTACTTTTGTTATTGTTGACAAGTGACATGACATGACAGTCAGTTCTGTTTCTGTTTAAAGTTACTTTCTTTTTATTTTATATCATGCTAAGATCACGACATCAGTATTCCTAACTTTGTATATACGGTCTTTTTAATGACTATTTCTTTAATAAATTATTAACGACGAATGTAAGTTAAATAAAGAAAAACCGAGAAAACGGGTAGTCTAATTTTTAACCAGCTATTATAAACGCGAAAAAACAAAAATGCTTTTATTTTTGAAATGTTGTCAATTCCATTTAAGATCGACTGCTGCGGGGTTTAAATCGGCGATCTTTGTTCCGGAGCATATAATCGTGCTCCGCACTCGGTATTGCAATTTAATGCCTAAGTAACTCCATCGCTCGTTGCCAGACACCAAGCTCGAAGTTTTGACAATCTGTCAAAGACAAGCACTGTAAGTGAGGACGTGGAGCATGTTGTCCATTAATTCCCTAACAAACAGGTAGAGGTCCCTTCATAACACTTTCATGGACCAATAGCTCCTCCAACCATTATCGGTGAGAATTGCGGCTTCTTTGTCCTGTCATGCCTGGAAGGAGACTATTTGCACCAAGTGAGATTCTATTTGTCATACTGCATACCCACTAAAACTATACTAAATTTATCTTTTTGCTGCAAGTGGGCCCAAAAGGTAATATATTCCATGGACTAGTCTGCTATTATAATCAGAAACCGGACTCTTGGCGTTATTACTCGCAATAATGTGGACTTGACTTCCGATATATTAATCAATTGATTTTTTACCTGAGATTTAATTTAAATTCCTAGGAGGACATAACTAAATAAGACAAAGACTGGTTATTGTGTAGATTACTTATTACTAAAGAAGGTAAATAACAGATATTTTTTTCCAAAACCAAACATCATCAAATTTTTCGACTTTGTATGAAAGCCATTTTTTTTTTCAAATCCTTATAAAATGAAAGATTCGTTTCCAACAGAGATAAATTATACATACATTTAAACTTTAGTTTATTAGTAAACAATTGTATGGGAAAAAGACTAGTGTCCCTTATTATGTGACTACCACTTGACTGTATATTATATTTAGTAAGTAAGTAAAGTAAAGTAAAATATTTATTATCCAAAAAATATACAGTACAAAAATTATATCCTTTGACCCCACACAGGCTAGGCCTGTGTCGTGGCAGACAAAAACCATTAAAAGAATTACCGAGGGATTGCGGTCTGTAACCTTCTTGTCTTATCTTGTCTTTAATGTTAGTGAGATCAAAATTCAAAAATAAAAATGGTTCTTTGATTTATACTTGTATAAAAACAAAAAACCTAATATCCTCGGCCTAGATACACTGTACAAGTTTATACTCAGTTTCTTTGAAAAATTTGGAAAGAGCAAAGGGTTAAATTGGGAACCTTTCCAATGGGAGTCTAGACGAACCGAAAAAAAAAAATTCATGTAGCCCGAAGCCGGTGGGAGTTTTCGGTATCGCCACGGGTGCTCTACGAGTATTTTTCTCCCTTTGAGCTATCCGACACGATATGAATTACATTTCAGTTCTCCTATTTATGCCATTGGGGGCCACACTGTCCTACTTACGGTAAAGGATTCGTTTTGCTCGTCTCGTACTTTATTTAAGTAAGCTAACTTCAAAAAAAAATGGTGAAGCAAAAACTCTAGATGAATATGTTTTTTACACGTCTATTTACATCAAACTCTATTAAAAATATCGAAATATGGCTAGCCCTGCATATAATAAATCGAACACAAGGTACTTACGGTGGTTTTTTTTTACAAAAACAATATTTGGTTACATAGAACGTGTGGTTACTAATCTATGCTACCTGATGAGAATTAACAGTAAACAAGTGCATATATGTAACGAGTCGAGACCGTAGTTCTGTTTCTTTCTATCGATCATGTTTCGAACTAGAACAAATATTCTTCTTGCCCGCTCTCCGGTTCGCTACAATCAAATATCATAATGCCCTTTTACATATTTGACTAAATCCCATTTTGTCTTAGTCCCAAAATGTCTAAATTCCCAAATTGACTTATTTACATCCGATATCCAAAATGGTTGGTAATATGAACAATAAATTCAAATACCGAATTATTATTTAGACTGAAGGTGAAAATGCATTAGTTTCATATTTACCAAAATTCAAAAATGCCTTTTGTTGACAGGTCCAAAATGACGCTGTGTCATAATTTACCCAAAATTTTAACCACGTAGTGTGTAACGTATTTATAAATGTAAATAAATAGTATACTTTATCAGAGTTGGTTAAGCAATTTATGACTACTATGCATTTGTTAGGCATCCAACAAAAACTGTCCTCATAAGGACGAGTCACGAATTCTAGAGTTCCGTACCTCAAAAGGAAAAAAGGAACCCTTATAGGATCACTCGTGCGTTTGTATGACTGTTCGACCCTCTGTTCCACCCAATTTGCTCTGAAATTACTAGACCGATTGACTTGAAATTTGGTACACTTAATAATGTAAGGCAGAGACCCAGAGACGGGTGAATAACTTGGGATGCCCTAAAAAACTGTAAAATACAACATAATTTTAAATATTTTCCATAAATACTGAGTTTTAGGTGTTTTGACAATGTGACGTTTTGTATGAAGTTAATTTGAATTTTAGAAATTTTGGGAAATGGCACAATTGAAAATTTATCAAAACACGATAAAGTCAAGTCTTTAGATGCGATAGAGTCTATATGAATTATAGTCATATTAAGAATACGGTAATTTAAGAAGTGGGCGTAAGTAATTTCGAGCTTTAGACATTATGAGAATTATCTGTTTCGTCATTGCGACATTTGATTCTAGGCATATGTTATTATGATTTTTGGTTGTAGCGAACCGGAATCCCCTCTCCGTCTTGCCCGTTCGTCCCCTAGAACCAGCAGGCTTATTGCCTACCGCACTCGCAATCGTTTTCATTTTGACAGTCCGAAGGCGAGTCTGCTTTCAAAATGAAAACAATTGTTCCACATTGAAGTCGATTGCCATTACGAGTTCGTTTAAGTGGGTCTACGCTAGGCGAGCCGAGTACGAGCCGTGCACGAAATTGTGTTCGGCTCGTGCTCGGCTCGCCTAGCGTAGACCCACCTTTAGGCAATAGACCAGCCATTTGTCGTATTTTTTTTTTGTCATGAGCTCGCTTGTAACTTGGCGATATTCAGTTAATTTGTCATAGTTTTATTTCTTAGTGGTATAATTTCCTTGACACAATAAAATTATGAAAAAATGCCATCATAAAAGCAACAACTAGCTCAATTTAAATAAAATACCTACATTGATCTTTTTAGGGTTCCGTACCTAAATCGTAAAAAAGGAACCCTAATATATTTCGTGACAAATTATGCATTTGTGTTCAAAATTCTGTACGTGTTAATTAATGTTTGTCATGAATAAATTTATTTTTCTTAATTTTTGAGGAGTCTAGAATGGAGAGTTGAAAAATGAAAGTAATTTGATTAAAGCAAACGGGTCGTCATATAAAAAGGCACAATCTGCAAATTTTAAAACAAATTTTCTTATAATTTTCTGTGACGCATTTTTTTATTTGTAAAAATGTACAAAAAATTTACGTTCCTTGTGGCCAATCTCCAAAGTTTATGGACTAAAAAATCCGAGTAATTCCTGATTTAAATCTAATTAATTATATTTTACGCGAAAAATAAAATGAAGTTTTAAAAACTTAAAAACTCCGTATTAAAATTTAGGCTAATCAAAATGGACCTTGTTGCTTAAAGAATAACTTTATAACAAAATACCGTCCCTTTACTTTCTCAACCTCGTATCTGATCGAATAGTTATATAGGAAAGTAGTCTTTATCCTTTAGGGCACATGAGTGCTTTTCCTATCTATTCGATCAGATACGAGGTTCAGAAATTAAAGGAACGAACCCATTTTCTTTTGCGTTTTTCAACCATATTATCTTAAATACAGAACCCTCGGTGTGCAAGTCCGACTCGCACTTGACAGTTTTTTTTATAAGAAGGGAGATGAAAGAAGGTTTAATATCCTGCCTTGGGCTATCTCTCTATCTCTGTATTAGTTATAAATAATTTAAGGACTTACAACACTGTGACAACTGCTTATTTTATGTACCTAATTATGTTGATTGAACATCCAAAAAATATTGAATCTACCTTAAGTTCTATTTATTACAAAATTGTTACTATCTTGCTAGGGTTTTAAAAAAAATCAGGTACCAAATCAATTGATTTCTTTATGTGCCATATTATTAAAAGAAAAAACGATTGGAAAAAAACATCAGTCTTTAAAAAGCTAACAAAATTACACAAGTATTTTTTTCGATAATAATAATTCACATTAATGACGTTTAGGTAAAGGAGCCAGCAATGTGTGTGGTTGCGAGTCCAGAGCAATCATAACGCTGCTATTGCCAGAACCTACTGACGCCAAGAGTCCGATCTCTAATTATAATTGAATCGGGTTCTAACGTTGGAACACATTAAGGCATAAATACTTCATTGCTCCAGTAGTAATGACCTCAATGCAATAAAAACCTTTTAGATTCCAATTTATAGAGGATCCAGAGAATCTCTGTTGAAAGAGTTGGACAGCGATATTTATTTTGGTAAAGATGGACTCGGCGATTGCAATGAGGAGTTTAATTTGACTGACTTGACACCGGCGCAAGGGCAGAACGCAGTGGCGGCGCTAATTGAGCTATCAAAGGCTTATCCGGGTACAGTTGACCTTCTAAACAGATGCACAATTTTGTTGCTTGTCGCTTTAACGCCTTTGACAGATATGTGGAGCAGTTCATACATGATGTTAAAGTGAAAAAACACTAAAGTGTGCAGCTACTTTTTACGCCTTGTGCTTTGCTGCTTTAGATCTTGCCTTGCATTATCAGCTGGAGCAGATCATACTTCTCGTTTCTTATTATATGCCCCAGGTATTGCAACTTCCGAACCTTTACAATATTCAAGACCTCCACTTTTGTTACTAATCAAATCATATTCGACCCTTTGAATATACACTTTATCAGTCCATGGTATCCTCAATATTCTTCTTTAAACCCGCATATCAAAAGCTTTTATGCTTTGGTCAGAGTCCAGGACTCCGACTCTATACAGAAGAATAGAAAAGACAGCACCGTGCCAGTCGCACGCTCGTAGAGATCCTATGAAATCGGTTGCAAAGAAGATGGTTAAGGCTCATAAATGCATTACGGGCCTGCTCTATTCGGCATTTAATTTCGAGACTATGATCTCTTTGGTCATTGACAATACAGCCCAAATACTTGTAAGAGCGGACTCTTTGGTCTTTGACTTTTGGTTTCTAAGGACCAGTGCTGGTGGAAGCGTTAGAGGTTTTCCGACGCCCATAACTTTATACAGGGCGTCCCACGGCTGGAACACATGGAAGGAAAGTACCTTAAATATTGTAGATGGAACATTTTACTGAAAGAAGACATTATTTGAATTTAAAAAATAATTTAAATTGCATTCATAGATATTTAAATAATTACATGGTTGAACCGGGAATCGAAGCCGTTACACGAGAATAATAATTACCCTGTAGCTTTACCATACTGATCGAAAGGCTTCATCATAAGGATTATTTTTTGCTAAATAACATAGTGTCAGAAATAAAAGGAAGACCATGAATTTTAACATTTTTAATACAAAATTAATCAATTTATCAAATGCTCAAAATGAGTCCCTTCCTGTTGAATACAAAGTCGCACTCTTTTGACTATTTCGCTCCCTGTCGATTTTTTGATCTTGTTGCGGTGGATATTTAGAATAAATAATACGTCTAAGTTCTGTTTGTAGCTCGTGGACACTTTCATACTGGTAATTAGTAATAGGTACTTATGATAATGTCAGTTGTATGTCCTTACGGCAATGTCAGCTTTTCATTTTTCTGTTCAAAATTTCACATCAAATGTTAAAATTCATGGTCTTCCTTTTATTTTTGACACTATGTTATTTAGCAAAAAATAATCCTTATGATGAAGCCTTTCGATCGGTATGATAAAGCTACAGGGTAATTATTTTTCTCGTGTAACGGGTTCGATTCCCGGTTCAACCATGTAATTATTTAAATATCTATGAATGCAGTTTAAATTGTTTTTTAAATTCAAATAATGTCTTTTTTAACCGACTTCAAAAAAAGGAGGAGGTTCTCAATTCGTCGGGATATTTTTTTTTTTTTTTTATGTATGTTCCCCGATTACTCGAAGACCACTGGACCGATTTGAAAAATTTTTTCGTTGTTCGAATGGGTATACTTTCTAGTTGGTCCCATTGTCACCACGTCAGGATCTGATGATGGGATCATGGAGAAATCAAGAGAACTCCTCAAATATTATAGGCACACCTATAGCGATTTTGGTATTTTTCACTGTAACTCATGCATTTGCTTTTGAAAAGTACTATATGGTGAAGTGGAACTGATGATAAAGACCACAGATGGCCACCGGAACTCCTTAACGGTACCTATTTCAAGGGTGGCGATAAGATATTTCGATAAAGGAAGTTGAGCGACTATGACGAAGCACATTTAGGTTTAAATATGACTATGACATTCCCGCGACGTTGTCTGCGGCGAGCTTGAAATGTTCTATAGTTTCTTATTAATATTTAGAAGTGGAGCTACGTAACAGCATAAATAGGATCACTAAAAAGTATAAAATAAAATAAATGTTTAAAAAAACAAAAAACCGCCTTCAAAAAGCAAAAAATAACTTGTTTAAAATGGTAGGTAAATAGGTCAGTCCAACTGAAGTCGGCGTCCAACAATATTTTAACCAAAAGCAGACTTCAGTTGGACTGACCTATTTACCTACCATTTTAAACAAGTTATTTTTTTGAGTTTTGTATTAATTAAAAATAGACTAAAGTGCAAAAATAAGCGAAAACTTAATATTTTTTTGTATTTTTGAATGCTTGGTTTAGTGATAGAGTTAACTAATCGTATTTTTAACCGACTTCAAAACAAGGAGGAGGTTCTCAATTCGTCGGTTTTTTTTTTTTTTTTTTTTTTTATCTGTATGTTCCCCGATTACTCGAAGACCACTGGACCGATTTGAAAAATTTTTTCGTTGTTCGAATGGGTATACTTTCTAGTTGGTCCCATTGTCACCACGTCAGGATCTGATGATGGGATCATGGAGAAATCAAGAGAACTCCTCAAATATTATAGGCACACCTATAGCGATTTTGGTATTTTTCACTGTAACTCATGCATTTGCTTTTGAAAAGTACTATATGGTGAAGTGGAACTGATGATAAAGACCACAGATGGCCATCGGAACTCCTTAACGGTACCTATTTCAAGGGTGGCGATAAGATATTTCGATAAAGGAAGTTGAGCGACTATGACGAAGCACATTTAGGTTTAAATATGACTATGACATTCCCGCGGCGTTGTCTGCGGCGAGCTTGAAATGTTCTATAGTTTCTTATTAATATTTAGAAGTGGAGCTACGTAACAGCATAAATAGGATCACTAAAAAGTATAAAATAAAATAAATGTTTAAAAAAACAAAAAACCGCCTTCAAAAAGTAAAAAATAACTTCTTTAAAATGGTAGGTAAATAGGTCAGTCCAACTGAAGTCAGCGTCCAACAATATTTTAACCAAAAGCAGACATGCTCGTCTTCTGGTCGTAAGTTACAAAATCTCATCTGTTACCTATTTTTTTTTGTGGTTTAATTTTTTCGCTTCCCCAAGGGACTGTCGACCTAAGTATATGATCTTAATTTCAACTCGATACCTCCACGCTTTCACGTGATAAAGGTTCTTGACAGACAGACGGACAGACGGACAACAAAGTGATCCTATAAGGGATCTGGTTTTTTTTGAGGTAAGTATACCTAAAAACTCATTGTGCGATGGCGCGTCATCACATTATTTGTTTTGATAATGTTTACCTACATAAATCGTTTCCATTTTTCTGTCCAAGGTTGTCTGGAAGAGATCGCTATTTAGGGGTAAGATTGCCTGGTATATACCTATAATTTAAATGTGCTTTTGTTTTCTTTTTTGTGTTCTTTTTGTATTTGTATTTTATTGTATTGTATTGTAACGTGTGTATCTTGGATAAAATAATTATTTTTATAAAATTTACGTACCTACTAACCTAATATTATGACTTTTTTACCTTCAAAAATAAAACTGCTGCTAAAGAAGCTAACTCATCGGGACTTGTCGCTGTTTATGAATACGTTATTTTGTTTATGAAAATGTGTGTAGAACCTACTTTGTGAGAGATTTTGGCAATATATATTTTTCCGATTCTGAATTTGATTCTTAATAAATACTCGGATATATAAATAATTCCATGCAGACGAAATCATGCGCAAAAGCTATAAATATTTTTTTACTTGTAGGTGAACTCTCAGTGTTGACTATAGGGCCTCTTACGAACCTTGCCATGACAATAAGACTGGATCCTGATTTCCTCGGCAGATTGGCTCAGTTATACATCGGAGCTGGGCATATCCAAAGTAAGTCCTCCTACGTAAGTGAAAGTTGGTCGAAATTTTAATAATCTGATTTGTACCTAATCGAGTTAACTTTTTCAAGAACTGAAATGATATTTCAACCTGCTAAAAACGCCTCCAAAGCACCAAAAATCACCTATGTACATTAGATGCCTTAACTAACGTAACACAATTTTTGCACCTTAGAGCCGGTTACACACGGCAGAGTATACACGGGAACAACGCGTCTGCTATTTTATTTTGTTTTTCAGTCGCGCGCTCGCACCGCCTGAAACCCATTTCAATATGTCCGATAGTCTTTTCGGACTTTAATTCATTTCTTTTATACTTTTCTTTTAATTCCTTTAACAATCTGCATTAACTACCAACATGCATATTTACAATATTCGATTAAATACCTGCATGCTAAGGTTTGACACCTGAAAAGCATATATTTCCTAAGAATTAAGTTAAAACCTATGGCAGTAGCGCCCCTCATAAACGCAAACTAGGATTAATAATTTGATTCAGCATAAGATAAAATGTGTTACAACAATAATTCAATAATTCAGAAAATAAAAGTCAGCGAGTATATAAATATAGAATTAATTTAAAAAAACAACCAAAAACAACAAATACAATCTAATACAATGCAACAATTAAAAAATTACAAAATAAAAGTCAACGAGTACATAAAAATGTAATACACAAATAACAAAATAATCAGCAATAATAAATTAACAATTAACAAAATCTGGCCCCATATGCCCTTGCAGACGTGCGGACTACCCCGGTAGAAAAGACCAAGAACTGTGGACGGTTTAAATCACTATCCATTATTAATTAACCGCGTACCTGGGTCAGTGGATCAAAATGTGAGGCACTGTCTCCTTCGACTCCCCTTCGCAAGCACAGAATGGGGTAGCAGTTAATTTGAACCCATGCAGGTACTCCTTAAAACCCCCATGTCCAGTGAGCAGCTGCGCCAGGATGTTGTAATTTGGCCTTAGTGAAAACAGGACCTTGTGCGCCCTCCTGACGTTCCCAAAGAAGAGTCTAGTTATCGCCCCCGTCTCTGAAGTTGAGTAGCGCTCCTGCCATTTGTCAAGCGTGATCTGGCGAATTGAGCGTTTCGCAAAAGAAAGCGGAAACTTGTCATACGCCGGGGCTCGCTTGTTTTTGAGGGCGGCGTTCTTGGCGAGCTCATCCGCTCTACCGTTTCCGGCTACTCCGATGTGTGCCTTAACCCAGTAGAGGTTGATGGGCGTTCCCTGGTCGATTGCTCTCCTCACATTACTTCGAACCTCGGCTGCGATAGGGTTAAGGCCGCACTGGTCAGAAACCGCCTCCAACGCCGAACGAGAGTCGCTCAAAATGCTGACCTCCTTCCCTATGGTTAGTGCCATGGTAGTGGCTCTCAGGAGGGCCACCATTTCCGACTGGTACACCGAGCAGAAAGCCTCCAGTCTAAAACTAGCGGACCTGGTGTCCCTGCCTCCCTCCCAGCAGGATACGGTAGCTGCAACTTTGTCCTCTATCTTGCTTCCGTCGGTGTAGATGGCCACGGAAGTCCCATGGATCAAGTCCGCCTCTTCCTGCGATTGTGCCGTTCCAAAAGAGATTTGCCCCCTTTTTGCCGGATGCAGCAGTGTAGAGGGGTGGACTAGGCGCTGCAAAATTCGGCCTGGGAGTTCCGGCAGCATTCTTCCCCGTTTTACCTTATAGAGGTCCAGTTGCTCTCGGAGTCAGAAGTCGAGGGGGAGTATTCCGGCCAACAGTACGCTAGCCGTTGTTGAGACCGTGGAGTGCGTTTTGGCGATCTTGATCGCGAAGATCCTGGTGATCCTGTCCAGTCGCTTTTTGGCATAGGCTCGGTCTGCCACCAGCGTCCAAGCTCCCGCCACGTAGAGGACAGTGGGCTCCACAACCGTCTCGTAGATTATCCTCAAAATTTCCGAGTGGAGCCCCCAGTTAGCTCTTGCCGCTCTGGCAACCATCCTGAACAGCCCAGCTGTCATTAGGGACATTTCATTGAGGTTCGGCATGAAGTTAAGGCTCTTATCAATGGTGAGACCCAGGATCTTGATCGAGTCCGAGAGGACCACTGCAGTGCCATCCAGGACGAATTCAGGAGGGTCGTATTTTAACTTCCTGGTGATTAGCACTGCCTGGGTTTTGGGTGCCGCAAAACGCATCTTATGCCTAGCGCCCCACTTCGTTACTCTCTCAAGCGCCACGCGTCTGCTGTTAGTCTTTACCAGTTAGTAGTTGCTAATTTGGACGGCATCTGATTGCAACTTTACCTACTTCATCGAGTAGCACATGTGGGGACGATTATAATATGTTTTTGACCACCCTAAAGTAACGTAAAAAATATACAAGTCTGCCTCAGCCTGTAGCCATCTGGAATAACAGCAGTTGACTAGTAAAAACAAGTCTGCCACTTTTCGCAAAACCGGAAGTGCTCGGCAGACGTCGTTGGACGTGGTGTTTTAACCCCATTATTTACGTCATGTAGTACCAGAATAGAACAACCGCCGTAGATATATAGCCCAGTCTATAACAACACAAAAAAAGGCAAACATCGCAAACCCGCATGTAACTACAATTTGTTTATATGTTTTTAGGTCCGTTGTGAGTATTTATACGATTAAAATCAGTTAACACTTCGGCCATCCTCGGTTATTATCGGTATCCCTCGTGTTTCACATACAGTATATCAAATCACAGACAACACCTTTAATATATTACCCGTTATTTTGTTAAGCACAGTACAACAGAAGGATATTATTAGCAATAAAACCTCCTAATAGCTCTAAAGTAATACAACCTTATACAACCTTTAAATTGAAATAAGAAAAATAAATAGTGTCTATTTTTTGACAGTATGACACGCACGCATGACAAATATGGGTTTAAAAACGCTGATTTCATTAGTGAACATAATATTCGTTTATATCGAGATTTAGTAACATTAAATTATAATAGTTATATATCATGGCATCAACGAATTTAAAGCGTGGTAAAAAAATTGTCGCTCAATCTCGTGAAATTGTAAATAATGTATATACCTATTTTTGCAAAGAAGCTAATTTATTAAAAAAAGGAGAGACTAAATATCATCAAAAAGTTGTAGAAAGGGTTTGTGAAGCAACGGGAATTTCGAAAAGCAGCGTATTAAAATGTTGAAGGAAAACAACAAGCAGTCTACTCAATCGCCTAAAGACAATCAACCCAAGGAAATAATAACAGGAGCATTTTGATGGAAAAACATGACGTCCGTTTAAAAAGAATAAAATATTTGAGAGAAATCAGAAAATTAAGGGCTGCTGGTAGCAATATTGTTTATACGGATGAATCATATATTCACATAACTCACACAAAAGCCAAAAGCTGCACGGACACAGCCAATAAAAATTTAAAACAACCAATATCAAAGGGCCAAATATTTATTATTGTTCACGCAGGTAATGAAAAGGGCTTTGTACCTGGAGCTCTATTACTCGATCAATCGGCAGATCCCGATAGAGATTATCACCAAGGAGATGAATGCAAAAAAGTATGAGAAGTGGTTAAGAAAACAACTAATACCTAACTTACCCGATAACAGCGTCGTTGTTATAGATAATGCATCTTACCACAACAAATTTGTTGAAAGGCCACCTAATTCCAATACTCGAAAGGGGGACATGATAGAGTGGCTAACAAGACACCATATTCCTTTCACAGATGATGCGAAAAAACCGGAACTGTATTGCGTAATACGACGCTACAAAGAAAACTTCAGCGTTTTTCGAATGGATAAAGTTCTCTGAATATGGACATACAGCAATACAACTACCTCCATTACGTACCACCCAGATTTCAATCCCATAGAAAATATATGGGCACAGTTAAAAGGCTACGTCGCCTCTAAAAATGTCGAAATGAATAAAACGTCAGTGAAAAAACTTCTCATGAATAAAATTGAAATGTTAGGACCCGAAGAATGGACGAAAGTCTGTAATCATGCAATTAAGTGTGAAGATGAGTTCTTAACAGAAGAAGAGAAATTAAGTAGATGTGTTCAGCGATAGTTTTATAATTATTGTAAATGATTCAGATAGTGATAGTGAGTGATTCAGCAAGTCAGCTTATGTCTGTGTTGGGAATAAATAATAGATCTCTATAAAAAAAACAGCGTGTTTCGTCTTGCTTTTTTTTATTAATTCTCAAAATCAAACCATCCTCATACCCTGACGTAATATCGTACTGTTACTTTACGTAAAACAGTGACTATTGATTGACTAATAAATGTAATAAATAATCATGAATATTTTTTATATTAGGTATAGGTACATTCATATGCCTCAATTTATTAAATAATTCATGTCCATATCGCTTCTGTGTAATCTTCTTAGTTCTACTGGTAAGTAATGTCATCATGGCGGGCGATATACATTGCGTTTTTGATTCTTTAAGTTGATTGCTACCTAAAAGAAATCGCAGCAATGTATTTTGTGTCATTTTCGTCTCCGGCTTTAGCCGATAATAGCCGAGAAAAGTCAGTGTTAACTGATTTTAATCGAACTGTAACATCCAATTTTGCAACCCCAAAAACCCTGTGCTACCCCAATGGTGCTCGAAAAACTGCGAATTTTTGGAACTTGTTTCAATTTTTTCTAAAAAACTTCTCTAAGGAAGTATTTTCCAAGTATCTTTGTTTAAAATTTAATAAAGATAACTACATTTGCTACAATTTGAGCGTAATTTGACATAATGTTTATTGGTTGCGGACAAACGGCAAGTCAAAGAAGGGCCATTTTCTTCAAAAAGTGAAAATGTGTTGGTAGGGCTATTTCGAAGATACATACCGGCTGAAATAACGCTCCTAAAAAGTCATGTCATTTTTTATCGTAGAGAATTGAATTAGCCTCAATTTAATACCAAAATTTCTTGGCCTCATAGTTACATTCAAAATAAAAAAAATGTAAAATATCGGATTTTGGCTAAATAATAAAAACATTCACAGAATAATTTTGGACGATTTTCTTTAAAAAAAATGTGCAAAAATGTGAATTTACCATTTAAGATGTATAATTATGGCTTCAAATAAACATACACTATAGAAATGAACATACTTCCACGTTGTTTCGTTAACTAAAAATACTGGAAAAGGGCCGGATCTTAAGTACCCCAAACCGACGTGCATGCATGACTCGATGTATGAATGTGGAAGAAGCGAAAGAGATTTGTCAGGATCGTAGCAGGTGGAAAGAAGTGGTCTCTGCCTACCCCTCTGGGAAACAGGCGTGATTTAATGTATGTATGTATGTTTCGTTAACTGCGAAAATTTAAGGCACTTGTTTCAGTTTTTTCGAAATAATTATTTAAAGGAAGCATTTTTCGAGTATCTTTGTTCCATACTTTGATAAAGCGTACTAAATTGGCTACAATTTATGCCTAATTGAGTACTGTAAGACTATTAGTTGCGAGGAGATACAGCTAGTCAAAGACTGACATTTTTTTTTCAACAAATTGAAAATTTCGTGTTATGGTCATTTTCCAAGTTACGTACTGGCTAAACTAATGATCCTAGAATAAAAGTTGAGATAAGAATTAGGGTACAATTTGACTAGCTTCAATTTAATACCAAATTATTGCCTCTAATTTTCATAGTTTTCTCAAAAATATAAAAACTATTAAAATATCTGATTTTGGTTAAATGATAAAAACATTGTTCTGAATAATGTTTGAATGTATTTCATAAAGAAAACCAAAAAGTGTAAATTTGACATTTTAGATGTAACATATCGACACATCCTAAGATAAAGTGTGTATCTCCCCAATACACGGTTATGCTACTAGGGCATTTTCGTAATCTACGGCATCGACTTTACCATATACACAAAGAAAAACCTAAAAAAAGATACCAGAACATATATTTTTACAAATATGTAACTGATTATTCGCATCCGTTGCTAATAAATCTCCAAAGAAAATAAGAAGAATTACCTCTTATTCAACTCTACGCTGTAAAGTGCTAATCCGGTGGAGAGGAAGTGGCAGATCGGCACTTTTACTGGGGACACGACACATTAAGTTGATTTCCAAATAATATGTAGGTAACTATCCACATACACGTTTGTACACCACAACTAGTAGAATTTAGTTTGTAACTGACCAGATATAGACTTAAACGGTGGAAACTCGGTAATATTTGTTGGATATCTGAGCATTTACTCACTTGTTCATAGGAAAAATCTATGTATTATATACGTAAGTGAATAACTCCATACAATTGAAGTTTTAAAAATAATTAATAATTACCATAAAAATATTTTTTTATGACGGTAAATATTTTGATATATGCGTCAAATAACCAAGGGCACTCAAAATCCTGCTATATACGCGATAAATGGTTGAACTACGTGTTACTCAATAAAACGAAGCTTATGATTAGTGAATGGGTACGTATCATAATTATATAAAGTTCAAAATACATAATGGGTCATATAATACATAATGTTTTGTAATATACTTAATCATAGTAATCTTTTCGGCATTGTTATAAAATAAACCTAAACTAACCTAATGGGTTATTTAGAAATAAAACTAATATATATTATGAACCATTATGTATTATGACCCATTACACATTTTGAACTTTATATATTATGATACGTTCCCTTAGTTGATACACTCAAATTTGCTTCTAACGTTGAAACCGTTGAAACCGATTTAATTCAGTATAGCCCTCTCCTTGCTCACTAACAAAATAACGTTATTACGTAAACGTTTTTTTCTAGTGTGTTCAAAACAAATCTGTTTTCTTTATTGAAATGTTACTAAATCTCTTTTTTAGTGCGTTACCGCTTCATGATTTGAAAAAGAAATGATTTGCAATAACATTGTGATTAATCTACCAACAAATTTGTCGCAAATAAGTGACAAACATTTGAACCATTTCGTGGCAACAGGCCTTTTGTTTATGTCAGTGTTTCGTTCCTTTTTATTTGTCTGTTTGTCACGAATAAATGTTTTTTCTTTCTTTCATTATCTCTTCTATAACAGCAAGATGAACCTGCCATGTATACTATCCATGTACTCGTAGCGTTGAATCACATTGCTTGCTCTTTAGCCCACACGCATCCTTCTGTTTCTTGTTAAGGGACATTGAATCACCTTTACTTTCGCCTTCTTCACTATTGGGCATTTTTTTAAGTAAAGTACTCTTATTTAAATAATATTTATTGCAAACGAAATTAGTTATATTTTACTACGCTGGTTTATCAGCACACGATTAGTCAGGAGCACGTGAATAAAACCACACTCCATTTTATTTACAAGCACGAGACCTTGCTACGAGACATTGCTATGACTCGCCTAACCATAGTGGAGTCCAGACTAGTCAAATTTGCTTCTAACGTTGAAACCGTTGAAACCGATTTAATTCAGTATAGCCCTCTCCTTGCTCACTAACAAAATAACGTTATTACGTAAACGTTTTTTTCTAATGTGTTCAAAACAAATCTGTTTTCTTTATTGAAATGTTACTAAATCTCTTTTTTAGTGCGTTACCGCTTCATGATTTGAAAAAGAAATGATTTGCAATAACATTGTGATTAATCTACCAACAAATTTGTCGCAAATAGGTGACAAACATTTGAACCATTTCGTGGCAACAGGCCTTTTGTTTATGTCAGTGTTTCGTTCCTTTTTATTTGTCTGTTTGTCACGAATAAATGTTTTTTCTTTCTTTCATTATCTCTTCTATAACAGCAAGATGAACCTGCCATGTATACTATCCATGTACTCGTAGCGTTGAATCACATTGCTTGCTCTTTAGCCCACACACATCCTTCTGTTTCTTGTTAAGGGACATTGAATCACCTTTACTTTCGCCTTCTTCACTATTGGGCATTTTTTTAAGTAAAGTACTCTTATTTAAATAATATTTATTGCAAACGAAATTAGTTATATTTTACTACGCTGGTTTATCAGCACACGATTAGTCAGGAGCACGTGAATAAAACCACACTCCATTTTATTTACAAGCACGAGACCTTGCTACGAGACATTGCTATGACTCGCCTAACCATAGTGGAGTCCAGACTAGTCCATCTACTCCAGCTACGTCAGTATTGACTGTTTATTTAAGAGCCCCTGAATTTTTCAAGACAAAAAGAACCACTGCTAATCAACACTCTATAACGAGAAAACGCAAAAAAAAACAATAGCAGATACCTACAAGTAAAACAGGAAATTTGTTGAAAATAAATTAATGATTAGTTGTGTAAATAGAAAACAAAAAAAGGAAAAAAATGGGATAAGAAAATTGTAGACTACTATTGAATTTCAGTAACTTGCCCAATTTTATCCAAAAATGTTTTGTTGTATATGTGTCTATTTGGCATTTACCGTTGTTTTTCTCTAAGACATAAGGGAAAACTAACGTTGAACATGTAGGTATCTGCCACTTACATACTGGAATTAAGGAAATATTATCAGGTATAAGTATGCAACTGATATAACTTGAAAACTACTAAACATAAAATAAGCAAATAAAATAACAAATGTATATTATCATTTTATAATGTTATATGTCAAATTTCATACTTGTAGTATTAATAGTTACCGCGCCATGACGATTTTTAATTTCTCAAAACTTTAAAATGCTCTCCTGTAAAATTTGGTTTTTGGAGATACACACTTTAACTTAGGGCGTGTCGATATGGTTTCAAAACAAATAAACGTTAACACAAAAAACACAGCAAACATATATTTAAACTATAAAATAATACTATTTACACGGTCAAGCAAAAACAGTCTAGACTTTCGTCCTTTTGGAAGGACCAGGTCTCATCCAGTCTAGATCAGTGGGGAGGAGTGCGGAAGAGGGATAATGTTTTCTGGAGTAGAGGCGGGCCGGCTCATTGTGATGGGTCGTCCACATCCTCGTCCTCCTCGTCCAGGACGATAGGGATGGCGTTGTTGCAATTTTACCCGTGGCAAAAGGAACTTAGGATAGAGCACCTGCGTCCAGCCTGTCTGCAAGTGCACGACCCTAAGCAACCTCTTTTTGCATTTGCAAGTCACCATTTTAAGCAGGGTCTGAAGAGCGGGCTCTGCGCACATTGCCCATCTTCGACTTGCTGTATCTCCATAACCAATGGACATAGTTAGCTCAGAGGGCTCAGACAAGATGCACTACTCTAACTAACGTTTCTATTCGATTCGTTTTTAAACCAATCGCGTCACTGGTAGACCACGTGACTTTTTGTATCACGTCATCTCCCAGTGACGCGATTGGTTTAAAAACGAATCGAATAGAAACGTTAGTTAGCGTAGTGCATCTTTGCAGGGCCCTTTGAAAGTAAAATTATTAAAATGCGTATGCGACACTGTTTTTAAAACAGTTCCTAAAAAAAAATCGAACTAGTGCTTTTTACTTTTTCTATCTGCATATCTTACGGAAAGTTGGATATTTCACACTAGTGTGATTTACTTTTTAATTTTTTTAAACACTTTTGTTCTTAGCCGTGCATACATAATTTTTGATTACGCTATTTATCTTTAAGGATGCCCAAATTAAAGCAGCGATAAATTCATGATGCTATCGTGATACAGTCGCTAATTGCCTATATATGTATACGTTAACCTCAGTGATCAAATCAAACAAACGCAATACAGTATCGATGCATACCTACTATCGGCCTCTATTCTACCGAGTTGAACAATATTGCTTTCAACGTGTTATGATATTGTTTTTACTCGGCCGCCATTCTTGTCAAGTAAATAAGAGTTATCAAAATGTTGACATTACGGAAACACATCAAAAACAATTAGTTCTACCGTGTAAAATCTAAGCCTAGGAGATTCTGAATTTGTAATGCCATCACCACTTTGTCGCGGTGCTATTGCGTTTGCGTATTAACAAACTTACGTATGTATGGATTCAATAGCGCGTTGGCATCAGATGTTTTGAATTGATACAAAGTCCGACCACATTGATACAATACAATAATACTCATATTTTTTTTATCTTAACACAGTTATTTTTTACATAAAATAGCACCGTTAAACCAGACAGAACTCATACTAATTAGATCTGGCTAAACATAAATTACAAAAACATGCAGAACAAACGAATCGCGTCAATTATTATTTAGTGTTACATGTGCATTAGACCTCGCGTTTTCTTACTTAAGCTCGAGTATAACATAAAACTCATAATTAATTTTAAGGTGATGACTATCCGACATCTGAATTCAATGCCCGATTCGACGTTGAAGCTTATCATATAGTGCTGGGAAGTGCAAACCCCGATAAGGTTACTGTATTACCGTTTTCCCAAGTTGGAATGCACCTGAATATTAGCAAGGTAAGTATTATTACTTTGTTTATTAGTAGATTACTATACATACCCGATGCACATACCTACCGGGAAATAAGCCATTGCGGTACGAGTATATGAGTCCAGCAACCACTTTCTGGCCAAGGCTTGTATACAAAATATAACATAATCCGCATCCATAGTATAAATGTGAAGGTAACTTTGTCTATCTGTTTGTTATGCTTTAAGGACTTTGTGAGTTCGTCTGTTGCCTTCGCCATTTTTAGAATTCAGTAGTCAAGAAGGAACCCTGATACTTTTACCATGTCCGTCTGTCCGCGGTTTAACTCAGGGACTCTTGGTACTACAAAGCTGTAATTTGGCATAGTTAAACAGTAAAGTAAAATCTTGAAAAACATATGTTTTCAGGTATAGATGAAATTTTTAGGATCGGTAGTACAACATAAACTTAGAAAGGATTGGATACTCCCTAAGCTGAAAGCGGGGCCGTTTTACAGGTAACAGGTATCAATGGTGAAAAAAAACCTACGTCGATCCCAATAGAGCGTAGCACGCCTATTTTCGAGAACTACCATCGTCATTATGACCTCGTTAGCAATTGCACAGAAAATATCTTCGGTTTCCCTAAAGAGGTCACCGTCACCAAACTGCAGCCTGTTCACGGACGCTAAAAAGTCTACATCGGGCCTTGTTAGGGCCCGGTAGAGGCGTCCGTGTAGCTCCTTGCTCTTCCGTACGTTGCTTCGGTATGCGGTCTTCAGTGCTCAACACCGTTGGTCTGCGCCAGTTCTCGTTTGCCAAGGAGGGAGGTGTGAAGCTCCTGTCTACTGCAACCATATCGCGATGCATCCCACACTCACTGCCAAGGAAATAATTCCTGAGATTGCACACCTCGCGGTTGTGGAGATTCTTAGCATTTAAAATGCCTCGACCTTCACATTTTCCTCGGAATGTACTATCTTATAATAAATGAGCGTGGGTGCAACGTGCGATGTGATGTTAACAGTAGACGGCTCTTATCTAGGGCGTCCAGCTCAGTCGAAGTCCACCTTATTATTCCAAAGGATTATGTGAGCAGCGGCATCACCCAGCCATTGAAGGCGCGAATTAAGATGATTATTCACCATGAGGTAGGGGTATTCAGGGATAATTGTAGTGGTTTTCAAGGTTTTGGGATTATAGATAGGGATAGGTATTACTTTATAATATGTATACGTGTTTGTTTCTATTAATGGTACCTCTAAAACAAAAACTAATCTATTATTAATAATATAAGATTTAAGTATAATATTACGTTCTATTTTAACTAAGTTTGCCTTACTTACTGGGTAAATTAAATGAGCATGTTTTTCTACTTCTAAAAGAATGTGTATCAGCTCTGTAGAGTTAACTATAGACTGATGTTAGACATGCAATTTGCTGAAAGCTATTGCTGTCTCGGTTTCCTGAATAAAATCGTAAATAGTGTGAAAGTTATTAGAAGTTTGGAACAGGTTATTCATAAGTGACAAAATGTGGTCTCTCTTTGTTTCTCTTTCTAAGAGTGAATTTATTTCTACAGTTCTATTACTCAAAATATTTAAGTTCTAATTCATATTTGCCGATACGTTAGCGAATTTATCTAAGGCACTCACCATTAGGGATACTTTACGTTCTACTGAATGTTCTGCGTTTTTAAGTTGGTTTATCTCAAAATTATATCGTAATGCGTCTGTTTTATCTAAGTTGCCCGAAATGGATTTAATTAATGAACCTAAAGGGGTAAATAATGCTCGTTTAGATCTAGAAGCAGCGATCTACGCTAATTTTGGATTCAAATGATTCTATTTGGTTACATAAACTACCTAATTGTTTTTTAAATTCTATATCACCTGAAATGGTTATTTTTAACTTGTTATACTGTTGAAAGTTAGCATCTACTTGGCTTATTAGTACATCTAAATCTAATGTCTTAAAAATAGTCCATGAATTAATCCTCATCACTGCTGTTCCAAGTTTTATCGGAACTATTCCCGGATTTGTCTCCAGGCTTTGAAGTTCCAGTCTGTGCATCGAGTCGATCAGTACCAGGAGAACGAGGTTTAACCTGTGGAGGACGTTTAATATTTTTAGTAGCTACTCTTGTTTCCCTTTTCTTTAATTCTACTTATTATTTAAGTCATTACGGAGGCTGCATCCAGTTCGCTTTTTTCATATTTGGCTAAGCGATAGATTTTGATAATCGTTGAGTGGAATCTTTCAACAACCGCCATCGAGCTGGGGTTATTTGGAGTACCTATATGTAGCTCCATTTTATACATATTTAACAGCTCTTTTATTAACACATTATTGAATTCTGTACCTGAATCGCAATTTATTTTCTTGGCTAAACCGTACATGCTGAAATATTTGATTAAAGCTTGTACTACTTCTGGTGTGCTACGATTTGGTATGTTTATAGCCTGTCTTAACTTACTAAATGCATCGGCTACTGTTAGGTAGTATTTATTATCGATATAAAGCAAGTCTATGAAAGCTTCCTGAAAGGGTGAGCTTTCACTCTGAGTTAACTGTATACATGGTTTAATGGGTTCCCTTTCGTATTTCATCCTTTTACACTGTTCGCATGAATTTATAATAGCAGTAACGGTTTCCTTCATGTTTTGCCACCAATAGTGACGTTTCAGTTTCATTAAAGTTTCATAAATTCCTCTGTGGCACGTTTTACCTTCGTGATATTTTAATATGATCTCCTGTTGATCCGTTTCGGAGTCGGCTAAGTTAACTATGCGTTCCGTACACTCAGTTAATTTTAACGTTCCTTTCTTGTAGAGCGTGGTTATGACTGTAGAGAAGGTTTTCCTAAACTCTGGGTTTTCAAAATAGATGGAATATTTATGTTTTGGTTCTATGTATTCTTTGAGGAAATCGTTAGTGAGCTTTTCGTTATTTAAAGGCATAAATACTTCGATAATACGCTGTGTCTTATTAGATTTATCATTTACCTGCCATTTATCTTCGAACCATGTATGAACTAAAATCTGTTTTGGTTTGGAATCTATGGCTTCTTTCAAAATAGGTATCCCTTCATTTGAAATAGAATTGGCTGTAGCGCCGTCATTAAAATCTGAAATGTCTATCTCTTCTAACGACTGTTCACAATCGGAATCTGAAATTTCCGTCATTTCCGGTTGTGGCCTACGATTCTGTTGAAAATTCTTATACATATCTTCTAATTCTCTCCTAACCTCAACTACTCGGTCTTCGTTTTCATCCATGTTTGCTATTATAGAATCCAAATCGTTATCTATGGCATTTATCCTAACTCTAGAAAGGGCGTCAGCATTTGTGTTTTGCTGACCTTTTTTATACTTAATTTCAAAATCATACTCCTCTAACCATAAACGCCAACGTGTAAGTTCGCTATTTGGTTCCTTTAATGAATACAGCCATGCTAATGGTCTGTGATCCGTATAAATCATAAACTTTTTCCCATAGAGGTATGGCCTAAAGTGCTTTACAGCCCATATCACGGCTAAAAGCTCCTTCTCGATTGTACTGTACCTAGATTCTGTATCGCTTAAAGTTCTGCTAGCGTATGCTACAGGTTTATCCGACCCTATTGTTCCCTGTGATAGCACGGCACCTATTGCAAAATTGGATGCATCGGTGGTTAACACAAATGGCTTGTTGAAATCGGGAAACTGCAGAAGTGGTGCATTTGTTAGCAGTTTCTTACACGTTTCAAAGCTATTAATATATTCCTCGTCCAAAACTATCTTTTTACCCTTTTTTAGGCAAACGGTAAGGGGTCTCGTGATTTTTGCGAAATCCTTAATGAACTTTCTATAATAACCTATTAGGCCTAAGAAACTCTTTATGTCAGTAGTTGTCTGAGGGATTGGGTAATTCAATGCAGCATTTATCTTATCATTATTTGGCTGGAGGCCCTCACTGGTTATTGTGTGTCCCAAGTATAAGACTTCTTTTCTAAGGAAATGCGATTTATCTTATTGAATTTTCAGATGAGTTTGACGAAATCTCTCAAAGACAGCTTTTAATTTTTCTACATGTTCTGGTAAGCTTTTTGAAAATAATATTATGTCATCAAGATAGACGAGGCAATGTATTCCTTGCAACCCTCTCATCACGTTGTCCATTGCTCTTTGGAAAGTCGCAGGTGCTGTTTTTAAACCGAACGGCATACGGTGAAATTCAAAATGGCCAAATGGGGTGCTAAAAGCTGTTTTTGGTTTGTCGTCTGGTTCTACTTCTATCTGATGGTACCCACTAGCAAGGTCGAGCGTAGTGAAGTACACTCTTGCCTAACATATCAAAAAGGTCATTAATATTTGGCAACGGGTATTTATCATCGGTGGTTATATCATTTAGTCGTCTGTAATCAACGACCATTCTCCATTTTTGTTCCCCCGAAGCATCCAATTTCTTTGGCACGAGGTGAACCGGGGCACTCCACGGTGAGTGTGACTCCTGGATAATATTGTCACGTAACATTTTACCTACTTGTTTCTTAATTTCTTGAGTCTGAACAGGAGGTAACCTATGAGCTTTAAGGTTAATTGGGTCTTCGTTCTTAGTTCTAATATTATGCTTAACTTGATTACTAAAGGATAACGTAATATCCTCGCAATAAAATATATCCTTATATTCACTACATAAATTACCTATCATCATTCGTTATTCATCGTTCATATGGTCTAGCCTAAGTTTTTTAAGGTTGTTTCTGAATAATCCTTCAATATTTTGTTGCGTTTCGGGCTGGCAACTCTACAATAAATGGAGCTGTAACAGTTATTTTCTGGGGTAAATCAGTAGTGTTCTGAATTACCGTAGTAGCGTAACTGTTAATGCATTTTACTATGGCGGCAGGCATTCGAATTCCGTCACTAAATTGAGTAAATTTCAGAATACCCTCTCCATGTAACAAGTTAACAGGTAATCTAACTCTCATCTCACAACGAGGAGGTAGGTTGTACATCTCTCTCATTGGTGGTGTATAAATTATTGGAATTTTTGCATTATCTGTAAACAAAGTTTGGGATTTCATATCAATTTGTGCGCTTAATTGTTTCAACAAATCACTGCCTATTAGGCCGTCATATCTTTCATCCACCGAATAAATATAAAATTTATGCTTTTGATTAGTGTTGAAAATCATGGGCAAGTTAATATAAACTATCTCGCTATGTTTGCTTGTAGCGTGTGTACTAAGTACTTCGAAAGGTTCACTTCGTTTTAAACTTGCGTAATATTTGTTAGCGACCTTTGGGCTAAGAAAAGACCGAGTACTGCCCGTATCTATCATAAATACGGCGTCGAGTTCCGGTACGTAAATATGCGGCAAATTCAAACGCTTATTACAATTTAACTTTATTTTGTCTGTGACGTTGAGGCTTCTATGAAAAAAAATCCGTCTGTTCAAAGTAAGAGGTGGAATTTTGACCATCACTTTCCTGCGAGTTGTACGGTAAAGAACCGTAGTTATTTTCCGTGTAATTAACACATCTAGAACTAGCGGTTCGCATTGTGACATCGGTATTCGAACCCGATGGTCCCGGCTGTTGTGCGTCATAGCCAACGCGGTGTCTATTGTCTGCGGCGAAATGCTGACGCTGCGATTGCGCTTGCACCGTCGGCGGCGGCGCTTGTGGTGACCTATTAAAACGCGGCACATGTTGTGTATTACTGTCGCTAAATCTATTATTTGGAAATTGTTGACGATTATTTCTATATTGGAATGAGTTATTATTCTGTCCGCTTGATACGTTTGGTGTCGGATTAAATGAGTTGTTTGTTGCAAATGCACTTGGTAACCTTTGCGTATTGTCAAACCTTGGAGGATTATAATTATTATTTTGGTTCCGGTTTGAATTTACTCTCGGATTCTTAGTATCGTAAACTGTTTGCAAGTTCTGTTCTTCTAACACAATTTTCAGTGCGTCCTCCAAAATTGTGACATTTCGCAAACGTACCATCCTAACTAAATAAGCTGGCAAATTAAAAAGGAAAACATTGAGAGACATGTTATCATAGATATGGTGTTTGGCCGTTCGTAAATTCTCATCGTCAATGGTTTCGCTTATTTTTGCGAATAGGCTGCTTCTTAAGTGCTGAATTCTGTGGCAAAGATCTACGTAACTTTCACCTCTATTTCGCTTTAAAGATTCTAATTCCATTGCCAAACATTCTTCGGACTTTGGCTCGCCGAAGTGTTGGACTAAAAGATGTTTTAATTCGGCCCATGTACTAATTTGTTCCCTTTCTCCTACTAAATTAGCTGCTTCCCCAGCAAGTCGACTGGTTATCACATGAAATAAGTATTCATTTTGTAAGTTTCCCCCTTGGAAGGATTGCGAAATATATTGGCATTTTTTTATAAATAATGGTAGTGCTCTGGTTTCTCCATTGAACACTGGAATTATTTTAACAATTTCACTAGGTACCCTAGTAATTCCTTCCAATGTTAAAAAAAAAAGACTGCTGATAAGTAATCAATTAATGAACTTCTATGCTAATGCTACTCGAAAAGAATTTTATTCTCGAATAATGTTCTATCCACACGATGATATCAAGGCGTTTTCTAATCCCTAACACAACGTATAAATATTATTAAAGGATACGGAAGTAAAGAGTAAGAGAATGGTGAAAAGGTGTACTCACAGTCCCGTAGCTCCCATGTCCTTCCGGAATACTGCTAGTCTCGAAGGGTCTCTGCTTCAGGTCCAGTCCTGGTCTGTCGCTGCTCGGCTGCTTGGCTCCACAGGAACTTGACTCAGCTTCTTAATAAATTTATTTGTTCGAATTCCCTTTCAAACGTAGAAACGTACGTTGTCCGGCACGGTACGATCGCGAGATATCGGTCACTGAACGTGTCAGGAAAACGACGGGAATCCTGTCCTCAGCGCCAATTAAGATGAGAAGACTGGGTTTGTTATTAAAAATAATTTATTTAATTGAACAGAGTAACGTCTAAGATAAGTACTAATACAATATTGACTTATTCTAGTTTGGTATTTAGTATTTATAATAAAATAGTTAGGAGTTAGCATTGACGTCATGGCCTAGTTTGGGGTAGTGCTGATAAATGACAATTTTAGTGGCTGGTCAACTTTAACTCGCGCCTTACCTCACTCCCATCCGACAAAAGACTGTTAAGAACTTTTGTCAAGCGGCAGAAGAAGCACTCCTTCACTGACTGCTTGACATTGCAGTGCAGTGCGATGCGCGCTTGTAAGCGGACGTGTTTCATTGCTCAGTATGAATTCCTATGCGTATTCGCGAACCGCGCGGCTTTTAGCCGCTGCCTGTCACTTTCGCTATGGGTTCTCAGCAACTCATAGCCAACGAGCTGTTGGCTTTCATACAGAACGCGATCAATGATGGCTGCATGGACACGAGGTCAGCATTCATGCAGCTCTGCAAAACCAACTTGAAGGAAGAGGAGATTTGTAGCGGCAAGGCGCTACTGTTCCAGTCATTGGTCAAGACTTGCCTGATGCCATCCCGCCTTACGAATAAGAGTTAATCATTCGAGAATTTAATTCGTTATTCGCGAATAATTTGGTTATTCTTATTCGTTATTCGTCATTCGAATAAATTTTGCCCATCTCTGCAGATAAAACTGTTTAAGATTCATAATTTACACGAATAAACTGTGATAAATAAAAAAAACATGAATCATATGATAGGTGCAATAACTAGGCTTTTTAAACTAAAGCCTCAACGAACGGCGTACTAAATGTATGGGAGGGGTTTAAGTAAATATTTGGGATATTTCTGGTTTTATTTAAAAAAAAATAGTGATGTGATTTTACTCATTGGGTAACGTACTTTCGATATCAGTTTAAAGTTTTCTGATAACTGTTATATTTACGGAATAATCGCCTGGCAACACTTAACGATTACACCCTGTATATGTGCATAGATACGTAGGTATAGGACGTATTACTTGTCTCCCGTTCCTGTAGATAAAACACTTCTTTTCTATGCACTAACAAAAGAATACGTCTGTTACAGAGCTGGAGACAAGAAACTTTAGGATCAATTGATAATAATATTGTCAAAGCTATAAACAAATACGAAGCAGTAGCAATAAAGAAAAACAAGTACTGGCTAGATCTCGACCCTGCTGTTGTGGCTGTTGCTATTATGCAGGATTTAGTAGCAGAGTATAAATTTTCAAAAAACAAGGTTGGATTAATCGGTGAGTAAAGTAACTTGAAGTATGTTAATATGACAATGGTGTATATTTTACTTTTCCTAGCCGGGTTTAAATAACTACCTATATAGTCTATCCTGACATTCTTGAAATAGTTTTTACGAAAACACAAGTTCCAAAAAGATGTATTGCTGTGGTGTGCTTTTGTATAAAATAATCATTTGTTAGTCCTTTGCCTCTAAAGCATAAATTCCTTGTAGCGATTGACCGAATCGCATTTCACCTCGAACGTATATTTAATTATCGCGTTGTGTCTCGATCGTTTACTTTTTTAGTCGCTATAAGTTTTAGTAGCATTTCACCTCGATCGTGCATTTAACTATCGCGTTGTGACTCAATCGTAATTTTTTTAGATGATATTTGTTTTTGTCACATTTCACCTCGATCGTGTGATAAATTTTCGCTTTGTGTCCTAGTCGTCTATTTCAGTATTAGACAATATCTTTAGTTGCAATGTACCTTTTTCGCTTATATTTTTAATAGCAGATATCGACGTAAACATTTAATGTCACAGTTTGCCTATATTTTTAGTAGCACTTAATCTTTACCTACAACAACATTTCAGGGTGATGTATATCAACTTACAAGTTACAACCTACATGTTCTAATGAAACGTTAGACGGGATTCATTGAGATTATGATGAATAAAACAGGAAAAAATAAAAAAATATTATGGAGTCAAGAAATAGATGCTTAATTTAGTAGGTATTACAACATGGCAAGTTTACTTATGCACTGTTCAAGAGGTATTAAATTCTGTATATAAGATTTTACTATATAATGTATATACATAAAACATAATCTAACGCCTTCGTTCCCAGAGGGGTAGGCAGAGCTACAGAATTACAAACATCTCTAAAAACTTGTTGATAATTCTATAACCACAATTTGCACAATTAGGCTAAGATGTTTACCAGCGTATTAGTGACAGGTTGCAAGCCCATCGCCTAACAGTACTACAAGCCTTTATTCCCTTAGTCGTCTCTTACGACATCCACGGGAAGACATGGAGTGGCACTATTCTAACTCGGCAACCACACGATGATGTATATTAAAATCAATAACGTTGAATTTTTTCATTCGTTTGCGAAATATTGAAGTAGCAGGATTCTATTGAAATTTTGTTCATTCGAGGTGAAATGCGATTCGGTGATTCGCTACAAGGAATTTATGCTTTTGAGGTAAAGGACTAACAAATGAAAATAATAATGGTGACTTAATCATGTGTATATATGGGGATTTTGTTTACTGTATGGCTGCCAGTAGGGTTTAAATCCCGTACTTTTAATTAGCATGAAGAAAGTGATAGCTGGGTGAATGAGGGTTGATGAGGGACCGAAAATATATCTAAAAAGTTTTAAAGAGGAACCATTTGAAGGTCGATTTCAGACTTCCAAAAGAAACAAAAAAAAACGTAAAGTTAACCACGAATGCTTTGTGCGGGGTGCGTCAAATATATGGGGGTTTACGCGTTATGATACGAGTATCTGACCACAAGAACAATATGTCATGTCCGTGAAGTTAGCAGATCATTTTCCAGAAAATCAAAAATAAATCGAAGTTCTATTGGCATACGGGATAGTTCTATAGTTCCTGATACTTTTTAAACATAGTTCTGGCGATTTAAGCCGAAAATATGGAACGCGTTTTTACGTGAAAATGCTCTGCTAACTTCACACACATAGCATATCATTTTTCTTCAAATTAAAAAACAAGAGGTGTTTTGGCATCGCACAGCAGAGTTCTATAGTTCTAGACACATTTTGGAAAAGTTCAAGACGAAATAACAACAAAAAAAAATGTTTTACTTGCAATGAAAATGCTCTGCTAACTTCACGCACATAGCATATCATTTTTCTTCAAATTAAAAAACAAGAGGTGTTTTGGCATCGCACAGCAGAGTTCTATAGTTCTAGACACATTTTGGACAAGTTCAAGACGATAAAACAAAAAAAATAAAATGTTTTGCTTGCAATGAAAATGCTCTGCCAACTTCACGCACATAGCATATCATTTTTCAGTAAATCAAAAATCAAAAAGTGTTTGGGCATCGTACAGCAGAGTTCTATGGTTCTAGATAGATTAATAAAAAAATATTAAGAAAATCGAGTACTTATTACAAAACTGATCTGCTAACTTCACATACGCTCTGCTAGGCGTTTAGCAAGAGTTCTGGGCTACACTTTGGTCTTAAACGGTTCAAATAACTTTGTATGCGATAGATACGAGGAGTTCTAGCCACTAACTAGATCTTTTGTTAATATTTTTCATGATGACACGAAAAATCGTAAATTCCTAGAAACGCCTAATGCTCTGCTGGGCGGTTGGCTAGAGTTCTGGACTTTACTTTGGTCACAAACGGTTTAAATCGCGATATTTGCGAATGGGCTGAGGAGTTCAAGCCCTTGATCACTTGTTTATATTTTTCATGATGTCTTATGAAAAATCTTCCATTCCCCGATACGCGTATGCTCTGCTAGGCAATTGGCTAGAGTTCTGGGCTACATTTTGAACTTAAACGATTTAAATGATTGTGTTTGCGAAATGTCATAGGAGTTCTAGCACCTAGATCACTGTTTTATATTTTTCATGACGTCATATGAAAAATCGTAAAATCGAAGTTACGCCTATGCTCTGCTAAGCGGTGGGCTAGAGTTCTGGGCTTTATTTTGGTCTCAAACGTTTACGGTGACCATGCTTAGGATAGATCTGAGGAGTTCTAGGCCCTAGATCACTTGTGTATATTTTTCATGACGTCATATGAAAAATCGTAATATCGAAGTTACGCCTATGCTCTGCTAGGCGGCAGGCTAGAGTTCTAGGCTTTATTTTGGTCTCAAACGTTTACGGTGACCATGTTTACGATAGATCTGAATAGTTCTAGGCCCTAGATAACTTGTTTATATTTTTCATGATGTCATATGAAAAATCGAAAAATTCAAGATACGCCTATGCTCTGCTAGGCGGTGGGCTAGAGTACTGGGCTTTATTTTAGTCTCAAACATTTACGGTGACCATGTTTACGATAGATCTGAGGAGTTCTAGGCCCTAGATCACTTGTTTATATTTTTCATGATGTCATATGAAAAATCGTAATATCGAAGTTACGCCTATGCTCTGCTAGGCGGTGGGCTAGAGTTCTGGGCTTTATTTTAGTCTCAAACGTTTACGGTGACCATGTTTGCGATAGATCTGAGGAGTTCTAGGCCCTAGATCACTTGTTTATATTTTTCATGACGTCATATGAAAAATCGTAATATCGAAGTTACGCCTATGCTCTGCTAGGCGGTAGGCTAGAGTTCTAGGTTTTACTTTGGTCTCAAACGTTTACGGTGACCATGCTTACAATAGATCTGAATAGTTCTAGGCCCTAGATCACTTGTTTATATTTTTCATGATGTCATATGAAAAATCGAAAAATTCAAGATACGCCTATGCTCTGCTAGGCGGTGGGCTAGAGTTCTGGGCTTTATTTTGGTCTCAATCGTTTACGATGACCATGTTTACGATAGATCTGAGGAGTTCTAGGCCCTAGATCACTTGTTTATATTTTTCATGACGTCATATGAAAAATCGTAATATCGAAGTTACGCCTATGCTCTGCTAGGCGGTAGGCTAGAGTTCTAGGCTTTACTTTGGTCTCAAACGTTTACGGTGACCATGCTTACGATAGATCTGAATAGTTCTAGGCCCTAGATAGCTTGTTTATATTTTTCATGATGTCATATGAAAAATCGTAAAATTCAAGATATGCCTATGCTCTGCTAGGCGGTGGGCTAGAGTTCGGGGCTTTATTTTGGTCTCAATCGTTTACGGTGACCATGTTTACGATAGATCTGAGGAGTTCTAGGCCCTAGATCACTTGTTTATATTTTTCATGACGTCATATGAAAAATCGTAAAATCGAAGTTACGCCTATGCTCTGCTAGGCGGTGGGCTAGAGTTCTGGGCTTTATTTTAGTCTCAAACGTTTACGGTGACCATGTTTGCGATAGATCTGAGGAGTTCTAGGCCCTAGATCACTTGGTTATATTTTTCATGATGTGATATGAAAAATCATAAAATTCAAGATATGCCTATGCTCTGCTAGGCGATGGGCTAGAGTTCTGGGGTTAAGTTTCATCTCAAACGTTTACGGTGACCATGTTTGCGATAGATCTGAAGAGTTCTAGGCCCTAGATCACTTGTTTATATTTTTCATGATGTCATATGAAAAATCGTAATATCGAAGTTACGCCTATGCTCTGCTAGGCGGTGGGCTAGAGTTCTAGGCTTTATTTTGGTCTCAAACGTTTACGGTGACCATGTTTAGGATAGATCTGAGGAGTTCTAGGCCCTAGATCACCTTTTTTATATTTTTCATGACGTCATATGAAAAATCGTAATATCGAAGTTACGCCTATGCTCTGCTAGGCGGTGGGCTAGAGTGCTGGGCTTTATTTTGGTCTCAAACGTTTACGGTGACCATGTTTAGGATAGATCTGAGGAGTTCTAGGCCCTAGATCACTTGTTTATATTTTTAATGACGTCGTAAGAAAAATCGTAAAATCGAAGATACGCCTATGCTCTGTTAGGCGGTGGGCTAGAGTTCTGGGCTTTATTTTGGTCTCAAACGTTTATGGTGACCATGTTTAGGATAGATCTGAGGAGTTCTAGGCCCTAGATCACTTGTTTATATTTTTAATGACGTCGTATGAAAAATCGTAAAATCGAAGTTACGCCTATGCTCTGCTAGGCGGTGGGCTAGAGTTCTAGACTTTATTTTGGTCTCAAACGTTTACGGTGACCATGCTTGCGATAGATCTGAGGAGTTTTAGGCCCTAGATCACTTGTTTATATTTTTCATGACGTCATATGAAAAATCTAAAAATCGAAGTTACGCCTATGCTCTGCTAGGCGGTGGGCTAGAGTTCTGGGCTTTATTTTGATCTCAAACGTTTACGGTGACCATGCTTGCGATAGATCTGAGGAATTCTAGGCCCTAGATCACTTGGTTATATTTTTCATGATGATGATATGAAAAATCATAAAATTCAAGATATGCCTATGCTCTGCTAGGCGGTGGGCTAGAGTTCTGGGGTTAAGTTTCATCTCAAACGTTTACGGTTAGCATGTTTGCGATAGATCTGAAGAGTTCTAGGCCCTAGATCACTTGTATATATTTTTCATGATGTCATATGAAAAATCGTAATATCGAAGTTACGCCTATGCTCTGCTAGGCGGTGGGCTAGAGTTCTGGGCTTTATTTTAGTCTCAAACGTTTACGGTGACTATGATTGCGATAGATCTGAGGAGTTATAGGCCCTAGATCATTTGTATATATTTTTCATGATGTGATATGAAAAATCATAAAATTCAAGATATGCCTATGCTCTGCTAGGCGGTGGGCTAGAGTGCTGGGCTTTATTTTGGTCTCAAACGTTCACGGTGACCATGTTTACGATAGATCTGAGGAGTTCTAGGCCCTAGATCACTTGTTTATATTTTTAATGACGTCATATGAAAAATCGTAAAATCGAAGATACGCCTATGCTCTGCTAGGCGGTGGGCGAAAGTTCTGGGCTTTATTTTGGTCTCAAACGATTACGGTGACCATTTTTACTATAAATCTGAGGAGTTCTAGGCCCTAGATCATTTGTATATATTTTTCATGATGTGATATGAAAAATCATAAAATTCAAGATATGCCTATGCTCTGCTAGGCGGTGGGCTAGAGTTCTGGGCTTTATTTTGATCTCAAACGTTTACGGTAACCATGCTTGCGATAGATCTGAGGAGTTCTAGGCCCTAGATCATTTGTATATATTTTTCATGATGTCATATGAAAAATCGTAAAATTCAAGATATGCCTATGCTCTGCTAGGCGGTGGGCTAGAGTTCTGGGCTTTATTTTAGTCTCAAACGTTTACGGTGTCCATGTTTACGATAGATCTGAGGAGTTCTAGGCCCTAGATCACTTGTTTATATTTTTCATGATGTCATATGAAAAATCGTAATATCGAAGTTACGCCTATGCTCTGCTAGGCGGTGGGCTAGAGTTCTAGGCTTTATTTTGGCCTCAAACGTTTACGGTGACCATGTTAAGGATAGATCTGAGGAGTTCTAGGCCCTAGATCACCTTTTTTATATTTTTCATGACGTCATATGAAAAATCGAAAAATTCAAGATATGCCTATGCTCTGCTAGGCGGTGGGCTAGAGTTCTGGGCTTTATTTTGGTCTCAATCGTTTACGGTGACCATGTTTACGATAGATCTGAGGAGTTCTAGGCCCTAGATCACTTGTTTATATTTTTCATGATGTCATATGAAAAATCGTAATATCGAAGTTACGCCTATGCTCTGCTAGGCGGTGGGCTAGAGTTCTGGGCTTTATTTTGGTCTCAATCGTTTACGGTGACCATGTTTACGATAGATCTGAGGAGTTCTAGGCCCTAGATCACTTGTTTATATTTTTCATGATGTCATATGAAAAATCGTAATATCGAAGTTACGCCTATGCTCTGCTAGGCGGTGGGCTAGAGTTCTGGGCTTTATTTTGGTCTCAATCGTTTACGGTGACCATGTTTACGATAGATCTGAGGAGTACTAGGCCCTAGATCACTTGTTTATATTTTTCATGATGTCATATGAAAAATCGTAAAATCGAAGTTACGCCTATGCTCTTGCTCTGCTAGGCGGTGGGCTAGAGTTCTGGGCTTTATTTTGGTCTCAAACGTTTACGGTAACCATGCTTGCGATAGATCTGAGGAATTCTAGGCCCTAGATCACTTGGTTATATTTTTCATGATGTGATATGAAAAATCATAAAATTCAAGATATGCCTATGCTCTGCTAGGCGGTGGGCTAGAGTTCTGGGCTTTATTTTGGTCTCAAACGTTTACGGTGACCATGTTTACGATAGATCTGATGAGTTCTAGGCCCTAGATCACTTGTTTATATTTTTCATGACGTCATATGAAAAATCGTAATATCGAAGTTACGCCTATGCTCTGCTAGGCGGTGGGCTAGAGTTCTGGGCTTTATTTTGGTCTCAAACGATTACGGTGACCATGCTTGTGATAGATCTGAGGAGTTCTAGGCCCTAGATCACCTTTTTTATATTTTTCATGACGTCATATGAAAAATCGAAAAATTCAAGATATGCCTATGCTCTGCTAGGCGGTGGGCTAGAGTTCTGGGCTTTATTTTAGTCTCAAACGTTTACGGTGACTATGATTGCGATAGATCTGAGGAGTTCTAGGCCCTAGATCATTTGTATATATTTTTCATGATGTGATATGAAAAATCATAAAATTCAAGATATGCCTATGCTCTGCTAGGCGGTGGGCTAGAGTTCTGGGCTTTATTTTGATCTCAAACGTTTACGGTAACCATGCTTGCGATAGATCTGAGGAATTATAGGCCCTAAATCACTTGGTTATATTTTTCATGATGTGATATGAAAAATCATAAAATTCAAGATATGCCTATGCTCTGCTAGGCGGTGGGCTAGAGTTCTGGGCTTTATTTTGGTCTCAAACGTTTACGGTGACCATGTTTACGATAGATCTGATGAGTTCTAGGCCCTAGATTACTTGTTTATATTTTTAATGACGTCATAATATGGAAAATCGTAAAATCGAAGATACGCCTATGCTCTGCTAGGCGGTGGGCTAGAGTTCTGGGCTTTATTTTGGTCTCAAACGATTACGGTGACCATTTTTACTATAAATCTGAGGAGTTCTAGGCCCTAGATCATTTGTATATATTTTTCATGATGTGATATGAAAAATCATAAAATTCAAGATATGCCTATGCTCTGCTAGGCGGTGGGCTAGAGTTCTTGGATTTATTTTCATCTCAAACGTTTACGGTGACCATGCTTGCGATAGATCTGAAGAGTTCTAGGCCCTAGATCACTTGTATATATTTTTCATGACGTCATATGAAAAATCGTAAAATCGAAGTTACGCCTATGCTCTGCTAGGCGGTGGGCTAGAGTTCTTGGGGTTATTTTAATCTCAAACGTTTACGGTGTCCATGTTTACGATAGATCTGAGGAGTTCTAGGCCCTAGATCACTTGTTTATATTTTTCATGATGTCATATGAAAAATCGTAATATCGAAGTTACGCCTATGCTCTGCTAGGCGGTGGGCTAGAGTTCTAGGCTTTACTTTGGTCTCAAACGTTTACGGTGACCATGTTAAGGATAGATCTGAGGAGTTCTAGGCCCTAGATCACCTTTTTTATATTTTTCATGACGTCATATGAAAAATCGTAATATCGAAGTTACGCCTATGCTCTGCTAGGCGGTGGGCTAGAGTTCTTGGATTTATTTTCATCTCAAACGTTTACGGTGACCATGCTTGTGATAGATCTGAGGAGTTCTAGGCCCTAGATCACTTGTTTATATTTTTCATGACGTCATATGAAAAATCGAAAAATTCAAGATATGCCTATGCTCTGCTAGGCGGTGGGCTAGAGTTCTAGGCTTTACTTTGGTCTCAAACGTTTACGGTCACCATGCTTGCGATAGATCTGAAGAGTTCTAGGCCCTAGATCACTTGCATATATTTTTCATGATGTCATATGAAAAATCGTAATATCAAAGTTACACCTATGCTCTGCTAGGCGGTGGGCTAGAGTTCTGGGCTTTATTTTAGTCTCAAACGTTTACGGTGACCATGTTTGCGATAGATCTGAGGAGTTCTAGGCCCTAGATCACTTGTATATTTATTTTTCATGATGTCATGTGAAAAATCGTAAAATTCAAGATATGCCTATGCTCTGCTAGGCGGTGGGCTAGAGTTCTTGGATTTATTTATATCTCAAACGTTTACGGTGACCATGCTTGCGATAGATCTGAGGAATTCTAGGCCCTAGATCACTTGTATATATTTTTCATGATGTCATATGAAAAATCGTAATATCGAAGTTACGCCTATGCTCTGCTAGGCGGTGGGCTAGAGTTCTGGGCTTTATTTTAGTCTCAAACGTTTACGGTGACCATATTTGCGATAGATCTGAGGAGTTCTAGGCCCTAGATCACTTGTATATTTATTTTTCATGATGTCATGTGAAAACTCGTAAAATTCAAGATATGCCTATGCTCTGCTAGGCGGTGGGCTAGAGTTCTTGGATTTATTTTCATCTCAAACGTTTACGGTGACCATGCTTGCGATAGCTCTGAAGAGTTCTAGGCCCTAGATCACTTGTATATATTTTTCATGACGTCATATGAAAAATCGTAAAATCGAAGTTACGCCTATGCTCTGCTAGGCGGTGGGCTAGAGTTCTTGGGGTTATTTTAATCTCAAACGTTTACGGTGACCATGTTCACGATAGATCTGAGGAGTTCTAGGCCCTAGATCACTTGTTTATATTTTTCATGATGTCATGTGAAAAATCGTAAAATCGAAGTTACGCCTATGCTCTGCTAGGCGGTGGGCTAGAGTTCTTGGGTTTATTTTCATCTCAAACGTTTACGGTGACCATGCTTGCGATAGATCTGAAGAGTTCTAGGCCCTAGATCACTTGTATATATTTTTCATGATGTCATAATAATATGAAAAATCGTAAAATCGAAGTTACGCCTATGCTCTGCTAGGCGGTGGGCTAGAGTTCTTGGATTTATTTTCATCTCAAACGTTTATGGTGACCATGTTTAGGATAGATCTGAGGAGTTCTAGGCCCTAGATCGTTTGTTTATATTTTTCATGATGTCATGTGAAAAATCGTAAAATTCAAGATATGCCTATGCTCTTCTAGGCGGTGGGCTAGAGTTCTGGGCTTTATTTTGGTCTCAAACTTTTACGGTGACCATGTTTACGATAGATCTTAGGAGTTCTAGGCCCTAGATCACTTTTTTATATTTTTAATGACGTCGTATGAAAAATCGTAAAATCGAAGATACGCCTATGCTCTGCTAGGCGGTGGGCTAGAGTTCTGGGCTTTATTTTGGTCCCAAACGTTTACGGTGACCATGCTTGCGATAGATCTGAGGAGTTCTAGGCCCTAGATCACTTGTTTATATTTTTCATGATGTCATATGAAAACATAATTATGAAGTTTTCAAACCATCCAGGAACCAATTGAAATATACATTCAAAATTTCATCCAAATCGGACCAGCCGTTTAGGAGAAGTGACAAACACACGTGCAGAAGAATTATATATACTAATATTATAAACGCAAATTATTGTATGTATGGATGTATGGATGATTGTTACTCTTTCACGCTGGACGGATTTGGATGAAAGAATGATGGGCAAATTGGCCTATACGACCAATAAGGACAAGCGATATGTCACCGGATAGGTAATTCTGAGTTGTAAAACTATTACTATGGCAGGTAGTTCGAAATCTTTGGGAGAAATAAATTATCGCCATGCAAAGACGGCCGCATTTCATAGTAATTATGCTAAAGTCGTCTATGTAGGCGTCCCGATGATCCAGATAAAAAAATAAAAACTCCCAGTTATTTGAGGTTTCCCGCTACACAAAATCGTTGTAGAATTAAAAAGGATATCCGATGATATAGTGCTTATTGTTATTGGTTTCTAGGCCAGCGTTCATACATTTTTGCCCATCATTCGTTAAAATAGAGATAGCTTATATACATGGTGTCTGGAAAGCCTTTGGAGAAATTTTAACAGTAGATAGGGTGGGTGATTTGGATCATCCCTATATTGGTAACTTTTTTTTAAGGTAATATTTGACTGAGTTACAGACTGATTTATCATCGCCTTTCCTGATGATGATCTCAGTGTGCCCCATCTTAACTAATTCATTCATTACATGGTGTCACAACGTAATGTAAATAAACAAGTTGTGCCTTATATTGAACTATGTTTCTAATCATGGTTAAAAGCTCCATGGTGTTTAGAAAACTGACACATTATTCTGAAATGAAAAGACTGTGTCTGTTAAGGGCTATTATGTGAAATAATTTAAAATTGACAAGCTGTGTGGTTGCCAGCTTAGAATAGTATTACTCCATGTCTTCCCGTGGATGTCGTAAGAGTCGACTAAGGGAATAAAGGCTTGTAGTACTGTTAGGCGATGGGCTTGCAACCTGTCACTAATACACTGGTAAACATCTTAGCCTGATTATGCAAAATGTGGTTACAGAATTATCAACAAGCTTTTAGAGTTGTTGGCAATTCTGTAGCTCTGCCTACCCCAAACTGGGAATAAAGGCGTGAGTTTATGTATGTATGTATGTATGTAATTTAAAATTGAAACTTACGATTCCGATTTTTATGTCCCACACTCACACAGCTAAAATAGCACTTGTACTTGTAGGTACTTTCAACTTCTTTTACGAGATCATGAATCATGGATTTACTTTATTGATTTGTACCACTATCGGGGATTAGTACGAAAAAACCCATAATTAAAACGAATCATTAAGTAAAGTTGTGATTGTGCTTTGACAATTTGACATTAGTATCTTTTTAAATCTTGTGCCATTAAAACTCTTTATAAAAAGAGTTTTAGGATTTTTTTGTGAAAATAAAATCGTCCCTACACGTTACGTTTTATCAGAATTACATTTAAAGCTGGCATCATACACGTGGTTGAAAGATATTCGTATCCTAGAAAAACATAGGCTAGCTTCGTAATCTAAGGGCCGTATTAATAAACTCATTTCAGCTAAGATGCTCGTCACAAGATACGTCAAAGTAACTGTCAAGCCATAGAATACTGTCATGTTTGACGCATCTTGAGACGGGTATTGCAGTCGAGATTAGTTTATTAATACGGCCCTAAGAAGCGATCAACGTGGTGAAACTCTGTGGTGACACTACAGTATTCTTAAGTAGCAACCATTATTTACTCAGAGGCGTTAATTAAATTTAATGCTTGATTCAAATTGCTGCTGTCACTTTCTTTGCTATAGCAATAAGAATAACTGCCGCAGTCGGAGACGTCAATTAAATTTAATGCTTGATTAAAGTTGCGTCTGTCACTTTCTTTGCTATAGTAATAGAATAAGACAACACATCACTAAACTAGCATTAAACTTAATTGACGTCTCTGAGTGCGGCAGTAAGACCACACTTCACTAAACAAGCATTAAACTTAAATGACGCTTCTGAGTGCGGCAGTTGTTTATTAATCAGAAGGTTTTGGGCCAAAATTGAGTCATGTTACCAAAGAACAATGCCAGATCCTGGCTAAAAACACTTTAAAAAAAGGCCGCGGGTACTAAGGAGATTTAAATTCAGTATTTTATTACTTACACATTTAGGGAACTAATACGAAAAATATTTATAATAATTATGTATGGAAAGATCAATATACGGAAACAGTGTCGTGGCGAGACGTAAAACGCAAACTTATTTTTGAAATGTAAAAAAAATAAACTATTTAATAAAACACAAAAATAATGTACCTACCTATGTATGTTCTGGAAGTAGCCCCCTCGGGCACTTCTACACGTTAATATCTACCAGCGCTTCAAGAGGAGACCACAGTGAAGAAGACATCAACCGTCGTAGTATGTACAATCATTGAATTAATTGGGAACACCAAATAAAATAACTACTTGCTTTTACATTTTTGACCAGGAGATACTGACACTAAATTTCCGGTCATTTGTACCAAGTATGGCGACCCTTCAAGGGTCTAATTACGTAATGACGAAAAGGAAAATGATGGTCATAGCGCTGGTACCGGCGGCCTAAACGCGTGGACGTTAATCGAACGCGTCGGATAAATTACGAAAGTCGAACGATTTGTACCACTAAAATTCTTGTATTTTCCAATAGTCGATGAAAAAAGAAGTAGGCGGTATCGTAATGCCATACTTCTCCGGTGTGGCCCGCCATACCGACGAAAACACGTTAATTAAAAAAAAACAATACAATCATTTGTACCAGGCTAATTTTTGCACAGCTAATCATCGTCGAGTAGCCGATCATGAAAATCACCATGCCATACTTTTCCGAAGGTTCCAAATGGCCGCCCACGCGTTTAGGCCACCGGTACCAGCGCTATGACCATCATTTTCCTTTTCGTCATTACGTAATTAGACCCTTGAAGGGTCGCCATACTGGTAGAGTCTGTCTAATGAAAGCTGAACCTGGGAAAAAGCGGCAAATTCAAAAAATCTTGATATGGTATTACCGATCAATGAAGGAATAAACGATATTGATACTTTTATTATTTTATTTATTTTGGTGGGCACAAAGGAAGAGGAAACGCGTACTATATTTTCATATATATTATTACGAGCGCTATATTTTGATGAAAAGCACTTTAGGTAAAATACGATGACAGTGACTGGAGCACATTTGGTTTTTCGAAATATATTTGACATGAAAATATAGTGATCTGCACGTGTAGCACAAGTTGTATTTTCTCGCTTGTCGCTCTGTGCGTCTCTATCGTAACAGACTAGATAGTAAGGGAGATCCGAGCGACAAACAAGTCACGAGCAACTTGTGCTAGTCGTGCTGTTGATAGATTTCATTGATACGAGAGGTTTTCGTCTGTGTCGCACACAGCATAATAAAACAATGATGATGAGGAATATTATATTCAACCTTTTTAATAAAGTAATTAGAGGTAACATTATTCTCATCACCCTTACACCTCTATCTAACGACAATTATATCTTGGAGAAGAAGCGCCGCAAGAAACTCCAGCAGATCATTTTTTCCAATCATAAAATACAATTATTCTTAAAAGTAACATTACAAGGTAGTAAAGTAATTAATAATTATTTCTAACAACACAAACTTAGTCGTTACAAATGTACGCTCAATAACATTGAGTAAATTAAAAATAGTGACTAGGAGAACAACATGACGAGGTCTCTACGTCAGGAACGATAACTAAAATAACTAACTGGAAAACAGGTTCTTGCAAGCGTGAACAGACAGGACCCCACTGACAACACCCGTTCACGAGTATGACGCTGATCTCAGCCATCGCCTCCTCAACCATGTGTTTGAAAAGAATAATTAATGAGGGCTAATAAAACAACGGAATCTTTAGCACTCCTGGTATGAAGCGACCTCATCCAGCCACGGTTTCTAACTTGGATAACTTTGATGTTAAAACTATCCGTAATAAAGTCTATGAGTTTTATGTTGTAAAAAAGCAAATTCCGACTCAGAACACTTCTGGCAAATTTGAAAGAAAATATGGGTTTTACAGGCTCCAGATAGACTCTACGTAAAATACTGATGAGCAATGGTTTTGAATAAAAAATAAAATAAAAAAAACGTTCAGTGCTCATAGAACGATATGACATTGCAGTCTTGCGACAATGATCTTGAGAACCAAAGCCACGAAACGTGCCAAAAATAAGCCAATTATATATCTTGATGAAACCTATCTTCATCAAAATTACAAGCCAAAAAGATCATGGCCGTGGACCGTCGACATCTGGTTTAATAGAAAATATTTCCTCCGCAAAAAGACTTATCATCATTCATGCTGGTTCCGTAAATGGATTTGTGCACATGCAATGTTGACATTTAGCACTAAGTCTACAAAGGCAGATTAACACCATTACATGAATACTACAAATTTTAACAGGTATTTACGAGAGAAATTGATACCAAATTTATTTGAACCCAATTGTGTTTGACAATGCAGGTTATCATGCGGTACAAATTAATAAGCCCCTAAGCACAAACACACGCGAAGCTGAAATACAAGCCTGGCTCCGTGCTAAGTCTGTGAATTTTGATGAAAGTTTATACAGAGAAGAACTTTTTGTTTTAGTGAATCAGCACAAAACAAAGCCAATTTATGAGGCAGATAAAATTCCTAAAGCTAGTGGTCATGACATGAAGTGCTCACACTCTCACCTTACCAATGCGATCTAAACCAGATCAAGCTCATTTGGAATACTGTAAAACGAAAAGTGGGTAGCAAAAATATAGGTAAATCGGCGTCAGAATTTGAAAAAAATCTAAAGGAATCCTTTGATGTAATGCATGGAAGAAGATGACAGACCATGACCTATGTCGAAAACCAATACAAGGAAAAGGATGGAATTACTAATCAATTGGAAAGCTTCATAATAAGTGTATGTGATGGTGAACCTTCCAGTAGTTCCAGTTCAGATGATACCCTAAGACTCTAGGAACTGTAATTAAAATCAGATTCTAAATACTCTATTTCTAATGATTCATCTGAACTAGTGCTGTCATCATCACGGACACTTATAATGAATGATTCTAGTTCTTTAGTTATTCCATCCCTGGTTTTGTACTGAGCTTCAATATTAAGCACATGATTAGTCATTTTCTTCCAATGCTCCGGTGTTATGCTGTCAAAAGACTCTTTAATAATTTTTTCAATTTCAGCTGCTGATACGCCAACATTTCTACTCGCGACTTTTCTCTTCGCCGAACTCCAGATTAGCTCAATGGGGTTAAGGTCGCAATGGTAGGGCGGAAGTCTTAAAACCTCATGACCGTGCTCCCTTAGAATTTCATCGGCTTCATAGATTGGGTCTGCTTTGTGTTTATGTGCCAAGACAAGAAGTTCTGGTACAGTATAATATTCTTCAAAATCAATTTGTTTAGAACGCAGCCACTCTTTTATTTCGGCTTTGCGGGTGTTGGTATTTGGTACCTTATTAATTTGCACCGTGTGATAGCTAGCATTGTCCATGACAATGACACTTGGTTCACTCAAGTTGGGAATAAGCTTCTCACGTAACCACTTATTGAAATTTGTGGCGTTCATGTCATGGTGATAGTCTGCTTTGATTGATTTTGTGCTAAACGTTAATAAAGCATTAGGCACAAAACCATCTTCTGATCCAGCGTGAACAATAATAAATCGTTTTCCAGCTGAGATATTGCCAACTACACCTTGGGTGGAAGGCCCCTGCCACGACTTTTTTGTTTTGTAGTTCTGGTGAACGTAAGTCTCATCCAGGTATATTATTTTTTTACCTTCAGCACGTTTTGATGCAATAGTCCTTAGGTAGCGGTGTCGCCAAGCTGCTATGTCAAAACGCTCAATAAGTATCGAACGTTGTTCAGTATTTTGTTTAAATTCGTATCCATTTGCCATTAGTATTCGGCGTAAAGTCTCAAGGCATCCGGTAAAACCGATGCTTTCTCTCAACTCTGCCAATAAGCATCTGAGTGTAGGCACTTGTTTTTTTACAATATAAAATTCATTTATTTTATTTCGGATAGCTTGGATGTCAAAGCTATCCAAATTAGACACCGTGGCCTTGTGAGGTCGCTTTTTTCCGGGAGTACTAAAGACACCGTTGTTTAATTTTCCCTCATTACTTATTCTTTTTAAAGATGAAACACTGATATCTGTAAGAAGAAAGAAAGTGTTAAATAAACAGAACACCATTTAGAAATACATTGTGTGGTTGCGCAGTACAGCCCCATTGTACAGTCCGACAGCCCTAAAAACATTTGGGTTTAGGTGAAATGAAATTGCATCGGTGAGGTTCTAATCGCAACGGTTTAAGAACAAGGAAGACTCATATAACCCGAACATCTTTTATATCTGGCCGATCAAAAATGACATTAAATAAATAGATAAGGTACTAAAGTGTACACATATTTATGAAATCGACTGTACAGTGTACATTTGGTTCATAAACAACAAAATGCTGTTTGCTCCGCACACAGAAAATACATATCAAATAATATGTTTATGATATCTTTTAACTAAACACCTCCTTATTGTTTTATTGAAACTATGAGTGTCAGTTACATTAATCATCTGTCTATTAAATTAATTTAATAAAATTGTGAATGCTAAGAGATTCAACATGATATAGGGACAGACAATAGGTACGTACACCTATTATATAGGGAAAGACAATGATAATTTTAGTAATTACCGGTCATTGAAGATACTTCTTCCAAATATTTCGTCTGAGTCTGGCAGGCTAACTCAGTTTCCTCAACCTCTTTCAGCTGCTTTACGTTTTCCAGCACACTTTTGTCAACGTGCACGTCCAGGTTTTCTGAAACGAATTTAATTTCGTTTAATTTCTTAATCTCATCGTATAATAGACAGAAAAAGGTAAATTAAACTTAGGATTGCACATAGAGAAAAAAGAAGTATCAAAATGAACATGCCGTACTAAAGCCGTACTAACCTATAAATTTGGTCACCGTAACTAAACAATTAATTTTTTGCATCAATAATGCTTTTCTTTCTTCTTGTTTTTCTTTGTACTTCTGTATAATAGTATACAGAATCTCCCGGACACCGCCTCTTATCGTCGACGGCATGATTACTCCGTATTTTTATCAATTTAGATCTCGAATTGACAAGTTTCTAACAACAACAAAGTCCAAACGACATATTAAATAGTGTTGCCAGACTCGTCAGCCAAGAAAAATCCAGGTTCAGCTTTCATTAGACAGACTCTACAAATGACCGGAAATTTTGTGTCAGTATCTCCCGGTCTACAGTCTTTTGTAAGGATCTAATTGGAAGCAATAATGTGAAGATATTTAAGATATTTTGGTATTTAGAATTCGTTTTCGTGATATACATTTATATTTATATTTTATTTACTTAATGTCAGCTATAAGTTCTAAAGCTTGACTGATACCAACAACCGTATATCATTCGGCTTTAGAGGCTTTCATTGCGATCTGAAAAACCTGTTTAATTATACAGAACATACTTACCTTCCAGAGGAAAGATTCAAATTATTTATTTTTGATCGTTTTTAGTAAAAATTGGGTCATGCTGCCAATTTAACTCCAAGCTGCGTTTTATTATGTAAAATGGTTTTAATTAACCTTTTTCGAACGATGACTCGGTAGTGCTATCAAGTGCTATAATGTCTTTGACAAGTATCAAACTTATGTCAAACTATCAAATGTCAGAATAAATAATTTTGAAAAATCTGAAAGACATCGTAATAAACGTAAAAGATATTGAAAGATATGTATGGGGCAAAAAAAGTGGAGCTTTTTTAACCCAGATCTTAAAACTAGTAAGTATTTCTGCCTGGTTGTACGACTAATTTTTCTTTAGAGATATAGCGATGATCCAATTGTGTTTGAGTCCCGGGGAAAAAGGATAATATCTCCTCAAATATTGTAGGAAAACATAGCGATTTTAGTATTTTTAGTAACAAGTCCAGAATTTGCATTCAGAAAGTATCATTTGGTGAACTGGAACTGATGATGAAGACCACGGATGGCCACCCGAACTCCTAAACGGTACTGATTTCAAGGGTGGCGATAAGATATCTCGATTAAGATAGTCGAGTGACTACAACGAAGAATATTTACTTGTTGAAATATGACTATGACATTTCCGCGGCGTTGCTTGCGGCGCGCTTGAAATAACTTAAAGTTTCATATCAACCAAGGAGTGGGACTACGTAAAAGCGTATTATAATCACTAAAAAGTATAAAATAAAATAAAAGTTTTTGGAAACAAAAAACCGTCTTCAAAAACGCAAAAAATACCTTCATAAAAGCACGAATAAAATACCTAGCGTAAACACTAATAAATGATATCTAATATTCTCAATGTATTTTTATTGACGTTTAAGAGCTGATCTGATGATGAACTCGAAACGTGGCCAATATTACGTACGTTGTGGCATTTTATAAATAAATAAATACAGATGTAGATACTAATAATAGAGTCTGATTTTAGGTTAATAAAGGCGAGCAACACTATGACTTTTACATTTTAAAAAAGAAACAGAAGAAAGAAAACAATTATTAAAGGAAAACGGAGCTAAAAATCAAAGTTCAAGAGAAGACTGATGAATAGTAACCTTAAATTTTTAATAAGTACTTATTATAAATACGTAGGTCAAAATGCGAACGATTGCTTTTTTTCAAGCTTTTATTTAACATGCATTGTTCGTATGTATGTAAGTTGTCCGTTAAAACAAGCAAGTATATTTTGAACCAGTTCCCTTAATGGAATGGGCTGAAATTTGAACCACATACGTAAACCTGATGATATCTAAGAGCTGATCTGATGATGGAGTCGGAAGGTGGCGACGGCGACAGGATCTCCGCTATATTTAACGTAGACCTAACGGGTAGAGACTCCTTAGTTTGGTCTTGATAAGCAGATAACGATTTTGCAAAAGAAAAAGTACAGTCAACAACAAAAGCTTGCCTCAAGAATGATTAAGACACACGGCAGTGTGTCCGGCCAAGTTCGAAGAAAAAAACCGAGCAGTACCTACTGCAGTGTCTAATATTTACACGAACTCATTCAGCCCTTTTTCCCACCCTCGTAACTTTTTCCTAGTACTGCCAGGAACCTGATTTTTTTACAGATTACTTAGGTCAGTAATAAAACTAGCCAAGTACCAGGAGATCATAAACAAGTAAGGGATACGAAAGGGTTTTTTACCCAGCCCGCGAGGAAAATATGCAATATGCAAAATAAAAAGTATCGGATGGGTTGCTACGTTCAATTTAAGTACTAGGAAATCATAAACCTGTTAGGAATATGACTCTGGGTTTTCATTATGCGGTCATGTTTTTTCAGTTAGATTAGATCCTATTTACCTACTACGTCCGTCCATATGTCTGTCAGCGGATGTTTCTCATAAATCGTAATAGGCAAACGTTAAGTCAGTGGTATAATGTGATGATGATGATGATGCTGATGATGGGTAGGGACGAGGGCAGTGTTCATGTATTTTATATTAACCTGTTTATAATACAATAATTATTCATAATTATTGAGGTTAATCTGATGATGGAGTCAGAAGATGGGGGCAGAATATCCAGTGTACCTAATGTATAGTCTCACTGAGTTTGAAGTAGTTTGAACTTCTTTTAAGTATTCCTGTATGTATGTTCGTCTGTTGCTTTAGTCCATCATAACTTCTATAAGCTTAGCCTAAGTACTAATAAGCAAGCAGATAGGTTTATAATTTGTTTCCTAGTTTGATCCTTATTTATATTGTTTCTGTTCCAGCCAGCTTCGTCAGTGTATGTAACAAACGGACTCTACCATTGGAAATGTATACATGTTCACAATCCGTCTTTCTGCATACATCAGTTGCCTTTATGATTTTTTTCTCGTACGTTTCAAATTGCATGCTGTAAATAGCATGATGTCAAGCCCCTTTAGCCTCGTAAGGCCCACGTCAAATTCCGTTAGTTCGAAAAAGGATCTTGTGTCGGTCATCTAAAGACAAAAGTCACTTTGACAAATGTCCTAATTTTAGGACGTCGGGCTTTACGAGGTCGCAAAAAAGTAAGGTTATCTGTGAGTTCCGTAGAACTAATCTGTGTACGTATACCACAGATTAAATAATAGTAACTATGTACTAAGTTAATTCGACGCCTGAACACGCAGCGAACGCGCATAAGCGGCCGGTCTTTGGCTGGTGATCACGCGACGTAAAATTCTTCGGTAGGTACCCAGATAGATAGTTAGTATAGGGAATAGCGATAAACGACTTGTATGCGGAGGGAGTCGCAAACTAGTGAGCATAAGCTAGTTGTTCATAAATTTCTATCGACATTGACAAACGAGTCCATTCGGCGTCTCGCTCCTACAAATTTTTACTCTATTCAACTACTCTGTATACTCGGCCGCTATTACTGTCAAGTAAAAAAGAGCTAAGTATAGTAACGTTGACAAAACGGTAACATGCCAAATCCCCATATTTTTTACTTCCCGGTCGTTTATTCTTTTCCTTCTTTTTCCATTCGCATTTTTCCTAATTAATAATTTACCCACACACATTTTATTACATTGTAGCTTTTTCCGGCTGGCATGTTTCAAATATCAATTCCACAAAGTCGACGCGGATTTCCTATTTGTAAGCGCTGCTGCAAAACGAACATAATCAACCTAAACCTACCTACGCCTCTAGTAAAATTAACAAATGGGGAAATACGCGAATGGAAAAGGAGAAGAATAACGATAGACTGGGAAAAAAATTATAGCGAATGGCATGGCAATACAAATTTTGAGGGAAAATAATTTCGGGGTAGTTTATCCCAACGCTGTTGCTGTGGCTGTTTTAACTCTGCCGCCATTATACTGTCAAGTAAACAGTTGAGCTATTTTTAACCAAAATCTGATGCTTGATATGGTGGTTGCTACATGAGAATATTTTTGTTCCGTCAGTCAATTCACCATGTAAACTCTTTTTTGCCAAGGGACTGCGTACAATTTTCAAACTGTTTGTGGAATTTGGCGGAGCATTGTCATGGTCCTTATGCCGGTTTTTCCAAATAAATGATTCACTTGTTTATTTATTTATTACTTTCAATGGCCGTTTTCTTGTGGTCCTACTATTTGTCCTACTCAATTCCGCTGGAGCCCCGCCCGTCCTGTTTCTGAGTGGTTTGCCCTTCGGGCATCTGAAGGTAGCTGACAAACCTAACCTACCTACTTTTACAAACACAATTAGTATTTGGTGATCAAATCTAGGTGTACTTTTTGGGCAATAGGACAAAAATGGCAGGATCACGAGAAAACTTCTCTTTCAATCGCATGTGCAAGAGGTGTGCTTAAGGCAGATTTTTTTGTGAGTATCCAGTCCGCAGATTAGAAGACAAGGTGCAACAGAATAAGTAGGTACTAGCATAAAAACCAGGCTATAAAACTGTTAGACGTCGGCCGCGACCCGTCCACCCACCAGCTTCACCCACCAGTGGGTCCACGGGGAATTTCTTTTTCCCCGTGCACCCACTGCATTATGGTGGGAAAATATCGATATCAATTCAATCCGGTCGCCACGAGTGCACAAACTGGCTACTTCATTGTTTATGTTTACACTGATAAAATAATACTAGTCATCTGTCTGCTGTCACTTGTCTTTCAAAGTAATAAATTGCCCTTTGTTTCAAGAAATTATATTACTTTATAATAATTATATTCCGAAAGAAACGTAACATAATGGATATAGAAATTAAGTTTATAAAAAGAAAACGTGGCTTTGTGTTAATAGACAAGGACCATCAATATTTTAAGCATAAAGTTTATGCTAATAAATCGTCAATCTGGAATTGTACGCAAAAACAGAAGCTAAAGTGTAAAGGATCAGTTACTATTAATGAAGTGAGTAATTTACTTAAACACCTAAACAATAAACGGCACCCATTTGTGTTTCACACACACGTGATAGGTTTCCGCAACCATTTAATTTATTGTTGTTGTTTATTTATTTATTAGTAGATGATGCCCGCGGTCCTGCTCGCGATAAAAAGTATATCCTTCCCTATGGTCTAAACTATCTCCATACTAAATTTAAATTATGTGTCCATACTAAATTATGTGTGGTTTTTACAGGATTGCCATTTCATTAAAAGTATTCCACATAAAGATGATTGTGTTCCAAGTGAGGCCCAAAATGAAGTAGCGTTGGCCATTGCAAATGCGAAAAAGGAAGCTGCATCTACGAGCAAACCTGTTTCCAAAATTTACAAAAAAAATATAGAGCCATTAAAAGATAAAGGTTTAGCAATTGTAACAAAGGTCCCTTCCTTTAATAGCACCAAGCATGCGTTATATACGAGCCGGAATCAGGGTTATCAAGTGCGGAAAACTATTTATATGCATGGCAGCGAAGTGGAAGTACCGATAAAATTTATAAAATATTTGATAGCAGACTATTATTATGAGGTTTTTTTTTTCATTATATGTACACAGTAGCCCTGACACCATTTTACACGTTTCTCACTTTAAACATAACACCGAACTCACTTATTAACTTCTACTTACCCCCATTTTATCACTTTAGTTTTTCCAAAATCGCCAACAGTTGTATTTTTTATTAATAAACAGAAGCCTTAATACCAATTCTCACATTTCTCACTTCAAAAATGTCTAACGTCCCATACAAACTTCTACCCCCAATTTACCCCCTTGGGGATAGTTTTTCCTAAATCGTCGAAAGTAACGTATAATATTAATGATTATTTATCAATCAATAGTTACTGTTTTACGTAAGGTATACAGTACGATATTACGTCGGGAAATAAGGATAGTTTGTTTTTGAGAATAAATAAAAAATAACTAACATCATTTTCCTGTACATATTGGTTGCATAAGGTTACTAGCTTCTGCCCGCGACTTCGTCTGCGTGGAATTATTAATTTTGCCATACCACGGGAACACTGATTTATTTCAGGATTCAAGGTAGCCTATGTGTTAATTCAGTGTATAAGCAAACTCTGTTCTAAATTTTATTGTATCCAACCGAATTCTTCCATCCGTTTTAGCGAAGAAGTACCAAACTCGCGCTCGCATAACCTTTCGCATTGATAATATATGTAGGATAGAATGTAAATAGTTACATCCAGCGCACACAATCGCTCCCGCCGAAATTGTAGTTGATAAAAATACCCTCGGTGCGCGAGTCCGACTCGCACTTGACCAGTTTTCAGTATTTGTAGCTTTTTTAGGGCTAAAACCACCTTCAAAAACGCAAAAAAATACTTCTATTAAGGTAATAGGTTAGTCCAACTGAAGTCTGCTTTTGGTTACAAATATTGTGACTGGCCGTCTTCAGTTGGATTTTGAGGGTGGATTTTGTTTTTAGGGTTCCGTACCTCAAAAGGAAAAAACGGAACCCTTATAGGATCACTTTGCTGTCCGTCTGTCTGTCCGTCCGTCTGTCTGTCTGTCTGTCAAAACCCTTTATCTCGGAAACGCGTGGAGGTATCAAGTTGAAATTGAAACTATAATATTTAAGACTACAGTCACTTGAAGCTGTGAAAAAATCAAATTTCTAAGTTAACGTAAAAAAAAGATACGGCCGTTTATGCCGCAAAAAACGTATATTTCGACACTCTCAAGGGAATCAAAATTTATAGCGTATTTTCCGTTGACCTAGAACTATGAATTTTGGCACGTAATGCCGTCTTATACTACCAGTATAGGGAAAAATCTGAAAACTATAGATTTTTAATTAAATCACAAAAAAACAGGGTCTTTATGCAAGGAACGGCGGTCCAAGTTTTGAATTGAGTTAACCGTGTCATGTGCGGAACCCTCGGTGGGCGAGTCCTACTCCCACCTGTCCGGTTTTTTAAAACATTTACTTTTTTTTATACTCTTTAGTGATCATAATAAGCTTATGTAGTCCCCTTCTTAGTTGATATGAAACTTTAATACATTTCAAGCGAGCAACGCCGCGGGAAATTCATAGTCATATTTATAGAATAAAATTTTCTTCGTTGTAGTAGTCGCTCAATTATCTTAATCGAGATATCTTATCGCCATCCTTAAAATAGGTACCGTTGAGGAGTTCCGGTGGCCGTCTGTGGTCTTTATCATCAGGACCACTTCACCTAATGATACTTACTGAATGCAAATGCTAGACTTGTTACTAAAAATACTAAAATTGCTATATGTTTGCCTACAACATTTGAGGAGTTCCCTCCACCACGGAAGTATAATTTATCAAACCAAAAAAAAGTTGAAATCAGTCTACAATTTAAGAAGAACTCGGTGAACATACATTAAAAAAAATACATACAGTGGAACGTACAACCTCCTCCTTTTTTGAAGTCAGTTATAAATGACGAAACTCATACAAAATTTGACACCCTCCTTTTACCCCTTAGGGTTTATAATATTAGTAGGATTCATAGGATACTCGTACTAGTAGGATTAGTGGATAATAGCTTCTGAACGCGTCTTCGTCCGCATAGATTTCGATCATATTTATTCCCTTGGGAACTTTTAAATTTTCCGGGATGAAAAGTAGCCTATGCGTTAATCCAGGGTAAAAGCTATCTCCGTTCCAAATTTCATCAAAATCCGTCCAGCCGTTGCAGCGTGAAGAAGTAACAAACACACACACACACACAAACTTTCGCATTTATAATATGTAGGATAACACAATATTTTTTATCACGTAAATACTGAAATTTTTTTCCAGACAGACGAAGCACGCTGTTTGACTTGCTGGATCACTCACTATCTCTATCTGAATAATTTACATCTTTATATATTATATAACTAGCTTCTGCCCGCGACTTCGTCCATGTAGATTTCAAATATCGTTATTCATTCGGGAACTTTAAAAAAATCCGGGATGAAATGTATCCTATGTGTTATCTAGGGTATATATATAAGCTATCTCTATTTTAACGAATGATGGGCAAAAATGTATGAACGCTGGCCTAGAAACCAATAACAATAAGCACTATATCATCGGATATCCTTTTTAATTCTACAACGATTTTGGGTACTGGAAACCTCAAATAACTGGGAGTTTTTATTTTTTTATCTGGATCATCGGGACGCCTACATAGACGACTTTAGCATAATTACTATGAAATGCGGCCGTCTTTGCATGGCGATAATTTATTTCGCCCAAAGTTTTCGAACTACCTGCCATAGTAATAGTTTTACAACTCAGAATTACCTATCCGGTGACATATCGCTTGTCCTTATTGGTCGTATAGGCCAATTTGCCCATCATTCTTTCATCCAAATCCGTCCAGCGTGAAAGAGTAACAATCATCCATACATCCATACATACAATAATTCGCGTTTATAATATGATTATATATAATTCCTCTGCACGTGTGTTTGTCACTTCTCCTAAACGGCTGGTCCGATTTGGATGAAATTTTGAATGTATATTTCAATTGGTTCCTGGATGGTTTGAAAACTTCATAATTATGTTTTCATATGACATCATGAAAAATATAAACAAGTGATCTAGGGCCTAGAACTCCTCAGATCTATCGCAAGCATGGTCACCGTAAACGTTTGGGACCAAAATAAAGCCCAGAACTCTAGCCCACCGTCCAGCAGAGCATAGGCGTAACTTCGATTTTACGATTTTTCATATTATTATGACATCATAAAAAATATATACAAGTGATCTAGGGCCTAGAACTCTTCAGATCTATCGCAAGCCTGGTCACCGTAAACGTTTGAGATGAAAATAAACCCAAGAACTCTAGCCCACCGCCTAGCAGAGCATAGGCATATCTTGAATTTTACGATTTTTCACATGACATCATGAAAAATATAAACAAGTGATCTAGGGCCTATAACTCCTCAGATCTATCGTAAACATGGTCACCGTAAACGTTTGAGATTAAAATAACCCCAAGAACTCTAGCCTACCGCCTAGCAGAGCATAGGCGTAACTTCGATATTACGATTTTTCATATGACGTCATGAAAAATATATACAAGTGATCTAGGGCCTAGAACTCTTCAGATCTATCGCAAGCATGGTCACCGTAAACGTTTGAGATGAAAATAAATCCAAGAACTCTAGCCCACCGCCTAGCAGAGCATAGGCATATCTTGAATTTTACGATTTTTCACATGACATCATGAAAAATAAATATACAAGTGATCTAGGGCCTAGAACTCCTCAGATCTATCGCAATCATAGTCACCGTAAACGTTTGAGACTAAAATAAAGCCCAGAACTCTAGCCCACCGCCTAGCAGAGCATAGGCAAAACTTCGATATTACGATTTTTCATATGACATCATGAAAAATATATACAAGTGATCTAGGGCCTAGAACTCCTCAGATCTATCGTAAACATGGTCACCGTAAACGATTGAGGCCAAAATAAGGCCCAGAACTCTAGCCCACCGCCTAGCAGAGCATAGGCGTAACTTCGATATTACGATTTTTCATATGATGTCATGAAAAATATAAAAAAGGTGATCCAGGGCCTAGAACTCCTCAGATCTATCCTTAACATGGTCACCGTAAACGTTTGAGACCAAAATAAAGCCTAGAACTCTAGCCCACCGCCTAGCAGAGCATAGGCATTTCTTGAATTTTTCAATTTTTCATATGACATCATGAAAAATATAAACAAGTTATCTAGGGCCTAGAACTCGTCAGATCTATCGTAAACATGGTCACCGTAAACGTTTGAGACCAAAATAAAGCCTAGAACTCTAGCCTACCGCCTAGCAGAGCATAGGCGTAACTTCGATATTACGATTTTTCATATGACGTCATGAAAAATATACACAAGTGATCTAGGGCCTAGAACTCCTCAGATCTATCGTAAACATGGTCATTGTAAACGTTTGAGACCAAAATAAAGCCCAGAACTCTAGCCCACCGCGTAGCAGAGCATAGGCGTAACTTCGATTTTACGATTTTTCATATGACGTTGTTAAAAATATAAAAAAGTGATCTAGGGCCTAGAACTCCTCAGATTTATCGCAAACATGGTCACCTTAAACGTTGGAGGCCAAAATAAAGCCCAGAACTCTAGCCCACCGCCTAGCAGAGCATAGGCATATCTTGAATTTTATGATTTTTCATATCACATCATGAAAAATATAACCAAGTGATCTAGGGCCTAGAACTCCTCAGATTTATAGTAAAAATGGTCACCGTAATCGTTTGAGACCAAAATAAAGCCCAGAACTTTCGCCCACCGCCTAGCAGAGCATAGGCGTATCTTCGATTTTACGATTTTTCATATGACGTCATTAAAAATATAAACAAGTGATCTAGGGCCTAGAACTCCTCAGATCTATCGTAAACATGGTCACCGTGAACGTTTGAGACCAAAATAAAGCCCAGCACTCTAGCCCACCGCCTAGCAGAGCATTGGCATATCTTGAATTTTATGATTTTTCATATCACATCATGAAAAATATATACAAATGATCTAGGGCCTATAACTCCTCAGATCTATCGCAATCATAGTCACCGTAAACGTTTGAGACTAAAATAAAGCCCAGAACTCTAGCCCACCGCCTAGCAGAGCATAGGCGTAACTTCGATATTACGATTTTTCATATGACATCATGAAAAATATATACAAGTGATCTAGGGCCTAGAACTCTTCAGATCTATCGCAAACATGCTAACCGTAAACGTTTGAGATGAAACTTAACCCCAGAACTCTAGCCCACCGCCTAGCAGAGCATAGGCATATCTTGAATTTTATGATTTTTCATATCACATCATGAAAAATATAACCAAGTGATCTAGGGCCTAGAATTCCTCAGATCTATCGCAAGCATGGTTACCGTAAACGTTTGAGACCAAAATAAAGCCCAGAACTCTAGCCCACCGCCTAGCAGAGCATAGGCGTAACTTCGATTTTTAGATTTTTCATATGACGTCATGAAAAATATAAACAAGTGATCTAGGGCTTTAAACTCCTCAGATCTATCGCAAGCATGGTCACCGTAAACGTTTGAGACCAAAATAAAGTCTAGAACTCTAGCCCACCGCCTAGCAGAGCATAGGCGTAACTTCGATTTTACGATTTTTCATACGACGTCATTAAAAATATAAACAAGTGATCTAGGGCCTAGAACTCCTCAGATCTATCCTACACATGGTCACCATAAACGTTTGAGACCGAAATAAAGCCCAGAACTCTAGCCCACCGCCTAACAGAGCATAGGCGTATCTTCGATTTTACGATTTTTCTTACGACGTCATTAAAAATATAAACAAGTGATCTAGGGCCTAGAACTCCTCAGATCTATCCTAAACATGGTCACCGTAAACGTTTGAGACCAAAATGAAGCCCAGCACTCTAGCCCACCGCCTAGCAGAGCATAGGCGTAACTTCGATATTACGATTTTTCATATGACGTCATGAAAAATATAAAAAAGGTGATCTAGGGCCTAGAACTCCTCAGATCTATCCTAAACATGGTCACCGTAAACGTTTGAGACCAAAATAAAGCCTAGAACTCTAGCGCACCGCCTAGCAGAGCATAGGCGTAACTTCAATATTACGATTTTTCATATGACATCATGAAAAATATAAACAAGTGATCTAGGGCCTAGAACTCTTCAGATCTATCGCAAACATGGTCACCGTAAACGTTTGAGATGAAACTTAACCCCAGAACTCTAGCCCATCGCCTAGCAGAGCATAGGCATATCTTGAATTTTATGATTTTTCATATCACATCATGAAAAATATAACCAAGTGATCTAGGGCCTAGAACTCCTCAGATCTATCGCAAACATGGTCACCGTAAACGTTTGAGATCAAAATAAAGCCCAGAACTCTAGCCCACCGCCTAACAGAGCATAGGCGTATCTTCGATTTTACGATTTTTCTTACGACGTCATTAAAAATATAAACAAGTGATCTAGGGCCTAGAACTTCTCAGATCTATCCTAAACATGGTCACCGTAAACGTTTGAGACCAAAATAAAGCCCAGCACTCTAGCCCACCGCCTAGCAGAGCATAGGCGTAACTTCGATATTACGATTTTTCATATGACGTCATGAAAAATATAAAAAAGGTGATCTAGGGCCTAGAACTCCTCAGATCTATCCTAAACATGGTCACCGTAAACGTTTGAGACCAAAATAAAGCCTAGAACTCTAGCCCACCGCCTAGCAGAGCATAGGCGTAACTTCGATATTACGATTTTTCATATGACATCATGAAAAATATAAACAAGTGATCTAGGGCCTAGAACTCTTCAGATCTATCGCAAACATGGTCACCGTAAACGTTTGAGATGAAACTTAACCCCAGAACTCTAGCCCATCGCCTAGCAGAGCATAGGCATATCTTGAATTTTATGATTTTTCATATCACATCATGAAAAATATAACCAAGTGATCTAGGGCCTAGAACTCCTCAGATCTATCGCAAACATGGTCACCGTAAACGTTTGAGATCAAAATAAAGCCCAGAACTCTAGCCCACCGCCTAGCAGAGCATAGGCGTAACTTCGATTTTACGATTTTTCATATGACGTCATGAAAAATATAAACAAGTTATCTAGGGCCTAGAACTCCTCAGATCTATCGTAAACATGGTCACCGTAAACGATTGAGACCAAAATAAAGCCCCGAACTCTAGCCCACCGCCTAGCAGAGCATAGGCATATCTTGAATTTTACGATTTTTCATATGACATCATGAAAAATATAAACAAGCTATCTAGGGCCTAGAACTATTCAGATCTATCGTAAGCATGGTCACCGTAAACGTTTGAGACCAAAGTAAAGCCTAGAACTCTAGCCTACCGCCTAGCAGAGCATAGGCGTAACTTCGATATTACGATTTTTCATATGACGTCATGAAAAATATAAACAAGTGATCTAGGGCCTAGAACTCCTCAGATCTATCGTAAACATGGTCATCGTAAACGATTGAGACCAAAATAAAGCCCAGAACTCTAGCCCACCGCCTAGCAGAGCATAGGCGTATCTTGAATTTTTCGATTTTTCATATGACATCATGAAAAATATAAACAAGTGATCTAGGGCCTAGAACTATTCAGATCTATTGTAAGCATGGTCACCGTAAACGTTTGAGATCAAAATAAAGCCCAGAACTCTAGCCCACCGCCTAGCAGAGCATAGGCGTAACTTCGATTTTTAGATTTTTCATATGACGTCATGAAAAATATAAACAAGTGATCTAGGGCCTAAAACTCCTCAGATCTATCGCAAGCATGGTCACCGTAAACGTTTGAGACCAAAATAAAGTCTAGAACTCTAGCCCACCGCCTAGCAGAGCATAGGCGTAACTTCGATTTTACGATTTTTCATACGACGTCATTAAAAATATAAACAAGTGATCTAGGGCCTAGAACTCCTCAGATCTATCCTAAACATGGTCACCATAAACGTTTGAGACCAAAATAAAGCCCAGAACTCTAGCCCACCGCCTAACAGAGCATAGGCGTATCTTCGATTTTACGATTTTTCTTACGACGTCATTAAAAATATAAACAAGTGATCTAGGGCCTAGAACTCCTCAGATCTATCCTAAACATGGTCACCGTAAACGTTTGAGACCAAAATAAATCCAAGAACTCTAGCCCACCGCCTAGCAGAGCATAGGCATATCTTGAATTTTATGATTTTTCATATCACATCATGAAAAATATATACAAATGATCTAGGGCCTAGACCTCCTCAGATTTATAGTAAAAATGGTCACCGTAATCGTTTGAGACCAAAATAAAGCCCAGAACTCTAGCCCACCGCCTAGCAGAGCATAGGCGTATCTTCGATTTTACGATTTTCCATATTATGACGTCATTAAAAATATAAACAAGTAATCTAGGGCCTAGAACTCATCAGATCTATCGTAAACATGGTCACCGTAAACGTTTGAGACCAAAATAAAGCCCAGAACTCTAGCCCACCGCCTAGCAGAGCATAGGCATATCTTGAATTTTATGATTTTTCATATCACATCATGAAAAATATAACCAAGTGATTTAGGGCCTAGAATTCCTCAGATATATCGCAAGCATGGTTACCGTAAACGTTTGAGATCAAAATAAAGCCCAGAACTCTAGCCCACCGCCTAGCAGAGCATAGGCATATCTTGAATTTTATGATTTTTCATATCACATCATGAAAAATATATACAAATGATCTAGGGCCTAGAACTCCTCAGATCTATCGCAATCATAGTCACCGTAAACGTTTGAGACTAAAATAAAGCCCAGAACTCTAGCCCACCGCCTAGCAGAGCATAGGCATATCTTGAATTTTTCGATTTTTCATATGACGTCATGAAAAATATAAAAAAGGTGATCTAGGGCCTAGAACTCCTCAGATCTATCACAAGCATGGTCACCGTAATCGTTTGAGACCAAAATAAAGCCCAGAACTCTAGCCCACCGCCTAGCAGAGCATAGGCGTTACTTCGATATTACGATTTTTCATATGACGTCATTAAAAATATAAACAAGTGATCTAGGGCCTAGAACTCATCAGATCTATCGTAAACATGGTCACCGTAAACGTTTGAGACCAAAATAAAGCCCAGAACTCTAGCCCACCGCCTAGCAGAGCATAGGCATATCTTGAATTTTATGATTTTTCATATCACATCATGAAAAATATAACCAAGTGATCTAGGGCCTAGAATTCCTCAGATCTATCGCAAGCATGGTTACCGTAAACGTTTGAGACCAAAATAAAGCCCAGAACTCTAGCCCACCGCCTAGCAGAGCATAGGCGTAACTTCGATTTTTAGATTTTTCATATGACGTCATGAAAAATATAAACAAGTGATCTAGGGCCTAGAACTCCTCAGATCTATCGTAAACATGGTCACCGTAAACGATTGAGACCAAAATAAAGCCCAGAACTCTAGCCCACCGCCTAGCAGAGCATAGGCGTAACTTCGATTTTACGATTTTTCATATGACATCATGAAAAATATAAACAAGTGATCTAGGGCCTAGAACTCCTCAGATCTATCGTAAACATGGTCACCGTAAACGATTGAGACCAAAATAAAGCCCAGAACTCTAGCCCACCGCCTAGCAGAGCATAGGCGTAACTTCGATATTACGATTTTTCATATGACATCATGAAAAATATAAACAAGTGATCTAGGGCCTAGAACTCCTCAGATCTATCGTAAACATGGTCACCGTAAACGATTGAGACCAAAATAAAGCCCAGAACTCTAGCCCACCGCCTAGCAGAGCATAGGCATATCTTGAATTTTTCGATTTTTCATATGACGTCATGAAAAATATAAAAAAGGTGATCTAGGGCCTAGAACTCCTCAGATCTATCCTTAACATGGTCACCGTAAACGTTTGAGGCCAAAATAAAGCCTAGAACTCTAGCCCACCGCCTAGCAGAGCATAGGCGTAACTTCGATATTACGATTTTTCATATGACATCATGAAAAATATAAACAAGTGATCTAGGGCCTAGAACTCCTCAGATCTATCGTAAACATGGACACCGTAAACGTTTGAGACTAAAATAAAGCCCAGAACTCTAGCCCACCGCCTAGCAGAGCATAGGCATATCTTGAATTTTACGATTTTTCATATGACATCATGAAAAATATATACAAATGATCTAGGGCCTAGAACTCCTCAGATCTATCGCAAGCATGGTTACCGTAAACGTTTGAGATCAAAATAAAGCCCAGAACTCTAGCCCACCGCCTAGCAGAGCATAGGCATATCTTGAATTTTATGATTTTTCATATCACATCATGAAAAATATATACAAATGATCTAGGGCCTAGAACTCCTCAGATTTATAGTAAAAATGGTCACCGTAATCGTTTGAGACCAAAATAAAGCCCAGAACTTTCGCCCACCGCCTAGCAGAGCATAGGCGTATCTTCGATTTTACGATTTTTCATATGACGTCATTAAAAATATAAACAAGTGATCTAGGGCCTAGAACTCCTCAGATCTATCGTAAACATGGTCACCGTGAACGTTTGAGACCAAAATAAAGCCCAGCACTCTAGCCCACCGCCTAGCAGAGCATAGGCATATCTTGAATTTTATGATTTTTCATATCACATCATGAAAAATATATACAAATGATCTAGGGCCTATAACTCCTCAGATCTATCGCAATCATAGTCACCGTAAACGTTTGAGACTAAAATAAAGCCCAGAACTCTAGCCCACCGCCTAGCAGAGCATAGGCGTAACTTCGATATTACGATTTTTCATATGACATCATGAAAAATATATACACGTGATCTAGGGCCTAGAACTCTTCAGATCTATCGCAAACATGCTAACCGTAAACGTTTGAGATGAAACTTAACCCCAGAACTCTAGCCCACCGCCTAGCAGAGCATAGGCATATCTTGAATTTTATGATTTTTCATATCATCATCATGAAAAATATAACCAAGTGATCTAGGGCCTAGAATTCCTCAGATCTATCGCAAGCATGGTCACCGTAAACGTTTGAGATCAAAATAAAGCCCAGAACTCTAGCCCACCGCCTAGCAGAGCATAGGCGTAACTTCGATTTTTAGATTTTTCATATGACGTCATGAAAAATATAAACAAGTGATCTAGGGCCTAAAACTCCTCAGATCTATCGCAAGCATGGTCACCGTAAACGTTTGAGACCAAAATAAAGTCTAGAACTCTAGCCCACCGCCTAGCAGAGCATAGGCGTAACTTCGATTTTACGATTTTTCATACGACGTCATTAAAAATATAAACAAGTGATCTAGGGCCTAGAACTCCTCAGATCTATCCTAAACATGGTCACCATAAACGTTTGAGACCAAAATAAAGCCCAGAACTCTAGCCCACCGCCTAACAGAGCATAGGCGTATCTTCGATTTTACGATTTTTCTTACGACGTCATTAAAAATATAAACAAGTGATCTAGGGCCTAGAACTCCTCAGATCTATCCTAAACATGGTCACCGTAAACGTTTGAGACCAAAATAAAGCCCAGCACTCTAGCCCACCGCCTAGCAGAGCATAGGCGTAACTTCGATATTACGATTTTTCATATGACGTCATGAAAAATATAAAAAAGGTGATCTAGGGCCTAGAACTCCTCAGATCTATCCTAAACATGGTCACCGTAAACGTTTGAGACCAAAATAAAGCCTAGAACTCTAGCCCACCGCCTAGCAGAGCATAGGCGTAACTTCGATATTACGATTTTTCATATGACATCATGAAAAATATAAACAAGTGATCTAGGGCCTAGAACTCTTCAGATCTATCGCAAACATGGTCACCGTAAACGTTTGAGATGAAACTTAACCCCAGAACTCTAGCCCATCGCCTAGCAGAGCATAGGCATATCTTGAATTTTATGATTTTTCATATCACATCATGAAAAATATAACCAAGTGATCTAGGGCCTAGAACTCCTCAGATCTATCGCAAACATGGTCACCGTAAACGTTTGAGATCAAAATAAAGCCCAGAACTCTAGCCCACCGCCTAGCAGAGCATAGGCGTAACTTCGATTTTACGATTTTTCATATGACGTCATGAAAAATATAAACAAGTGATCTAGGGCCTAGAACTCCTCAGATCTATCGTAAACATGGTCACCGTAAACGATTGAGACCAAAATAAAGCCCCGAACTCTAGCCCACCGCCTAGCAGAGCATAGGCATATCTTGAATTTTACGATTTTTCATATGACATCATGAAAAATATAAACAAGCTATCTAGGGCCTAGAACTATTCAGATCTATCGTAAGCATGGTCACCGTAAACGTTTGAGACCAAAGTAAAGCCTAGAACTCTAGCCTACCGCCTAGCAGAGCATAGGCGTAACTTCGATATTACGATTTTTCATATGACGTCATGAAAAATATAAACAAGTGATCTAGGGCCTAGAACTCCTCAGATCTATCGTAAACATGGTCATCGTAAACGATTGAGACCAAAATAAAGCCCAGAACTCTAGCCCACCGCCTAGCAGAGCATAGGCGTATCTTGAATTTTTCGATTTTTCATATGACATCATGAAAAATATAAACAAGTGATCTAGGGCCTAGAACTATTCAGATCTATTGTAAGCATGGTCACCGTAAACGTTTGAGACCAAAGTAAAACCTAGAACTCTAGCCTACCGCCTAGCAGAGCATAGGCGTAACTTCGATATTACGATTTTTCATATGACGTCATGAAAAATATAAACAAGTGATCTAGGGCCTAGAACTCCTCAGATCTATCGTAAACATGGTCATCGTAAACGATTGAGACCAAAATAAAGCCCAGAACTCTAGCCCACCGCCTAGCAGAGCATAGGCGTATCTTGAATTTTTCGATTTTTCATATGACATCATGAAAAATATAAACAAGTTATCTAGGGCCTAGAACTATTCAGATCTATCGTAAACATGGTCACCGTAAAAGTTTGAGACCAAAATAAAGCCTAGAACTCTAGCCTACCGCCTAGCAGAGCATAGGCGTAACTTCGATATTACGATTTTTCATATGACGTCATGAAAAATATACACAAGTGATCTAGGGCCTAGAACTCCTCAGATCTATCCTAAGCATGGTCACCGTAAACGTTTGAGACCAAAATAAAGCCCAGAACTCTAGCCCACCGCTTAGCAGAGCATAGGCGTAACTTCGATTGTACGATTTTTCATATGACGTCATGAAAAATATAAAACAGTGATCTAGGTGCTAGAACTCCTCAGATCTATCGTAAACATGGTCATCGTAAACGATTGAGACCAAAATAAAGCCCAGAACTCTAGCCCACCGCCTAGCAGAGCATAGGCGTATCTTGAATTTTTCGATTTTTCATATGACATCATGAAAAATATAAACAAGTGATCTAGGGCCTAGAACTATTCAGATCTATTGTAAGCATGGTCACCGTAAACGTTTGAGACTAAAATAAAGCCCAGAACTCTAGCCCACCGCCTAGCAGAGCATAGGCGTAACTTCGATATTACGATTTTTCATATGACGTCATGAAAAATATAAACAAGTGATCTAGGGCCTAGAACTCCTCAGATCTATCGTAAACATGGTCATCGTAAACGATTGAGACCAAAATAAAGCCCAGAACTCTAGCCCACCGCCTAGCAGAGCATAGGCGTATCTTGAATTTTTCGATTTTTCATATGACATCATGAAAAATATAAACAAGTTATCTAGGGCCTAGAACTATTCAGATCTATCGTAAACATGGTCACCGTAAAAGTTTGAGACCAAAATAAAGCCTAGAACTCTAGCCTACCGCCTAGCAGAGCATAGGCGTAACTTCGATATTACGATTTTTCATATGACGTCATGAAAAATATACACAAGTGATCTAGGGCCTAGAACTCCTCAGATCTATCCTAAGCATGGTCACCGTAAACGTTTGAGACCAAAATAAAGCCCAGAACTCTAGCCCACCGCTTAGCAGAGCATAGGCGTAACTTCGATTGTACGATTTTTCATATGACGTCATGAAAAATATAAAACAGTGATCTAGGTGCTAGAACTCCTATGACATTTCGCAAACACAATCATTTAAATCGTTTAAGTTCAAAATGTAGCCCAGAACTCTAGCCAATTGCCTAGCAGAGCATACGCGTATCGGGGAATGGAAGATTTTTCATAAGACATCATGAAAAATATAAACAAGTGATCAAGGGCTTGAACTCCTCAGCCCATTCGCAAATATCGCGATTTAAACCGTTTGTGACCAAAGTAAAGTCCAGAACTCTAGCCAACCGCCCAGCAGAGCATTAGGCGTTTCTAGGAATTTACGATTTTTCGTGTCATCATGAAAAATATTAACAAAAGATCTAGTTAGTGGCTAGAACTCCTCGTATCTATCGCATACAAAGTTATTTGAACCGTTTAAGACCAAAGTGTAGCCCAGAACTCTTGCTAAACGCCTAGCAGAGCGTATGTGAAGTTAGCAGATCAGTTTTGTAATAAGTACTCGATTTTCTTAATATTTTTTTATTAATCTATCTAGAACCATAGAACTCTGCTGTACGATGCCCAAACACTTTTTGATTTTTGATTTACTGAAAAATGATATGCTATGTGCGTGAAGTTGGCAGAGCATTTTCATTGCAAGCAAAACATTTTATTTTTTTTGTTTTATCGTCTTGAACTTGTCCAAAATGTGTCTAGAACTATAGAACTCTGCTGTGCGATGCCAAAACACCTCTTGTTTTTTAATTTGAAGAAAAATGATATGCTATGTGCGTGAAGTTAGCAGAGCATTTTCATTGCAAGTAAAACATTTTTTTTTGTTGTTATTTCGTCTTGAACTTTTCCAAAATGTGTCTAGAACTATAGAACTCTGCTGTGCGATGCCAAAACACCTCTTGTTTTTTAATTTGATGAAAAATGATATGCTATGTGTGTGAAGTTAGCAGAGCATTTTCACGTAAAAACGCGTTCCATTTTTTCGGCTTAAATCGCCAGAACTATGTTTAAAAAGTATCAGGAACTATAGAACTATCCCGTATGCCAATAGAACTTCGATTTATTTTTGATTTTCTGGAAAATGATCTGCTAACTTCACGGACATCAATATGTCAGTGTAATAATAAAAAATAAAAAACCGGCCACGTGCGAGTTGAACTCGCTATTTTTTTGTAGAATTCTTATAGGTTTTCCTGTTATCTACAAGCAATGAACTATATTTTGTATTTTTTTCAAAATTTTAGGCTCAGTAATTTCGGAGATCAGAGGGGGAAATGGTAAATTTTCGTCTTCTTTCATAAATTAATATAATCAAAAGTATGTATTATAAAATAATAACAAAAATATATTTGAGATCCTCATAACAAGCCCTTTCATTTTATATAACACGGTAAGGTTTGCAAAACTTTTTTTAATTTCCTTATTTGTCCCCAGAAAACGGCAGTCACTGTCAGACAACTGTCAGAAAACGACCGTTATTTAAAAACAAAAATTCTTTGCACATCTGCGTTCGGGTCATCAATTTACATATCTGTACCAAAGGGCATTGGGTAAATTTATTTGAAGAATATTGTCACTTATTTTTTCAGCGGCCACGTATGATTTTTAAATAGTTATTTAAAGGACCTCTAAATACAATTAGATATATATAATTTATGGCGTTAAATAATATCGGAGCGGAGATTTTAAAGATTTAAGTATTCAGTTTTTAGTACAAAAGTACGCCCAAGTATGAATATTTAAATATCTCCGCTCCGATGCACTTAAGAGTATTACATTACATAACAAAATATGTTTATTTTTAATAATTCTATCATAATTTACCGCTTTTACGAATGGCCGCTCACCTTAAAAATGTATGAATTTTACAAATGACAACACTTTTACCCAAACCCCTTTCATTTCTATTGGTCCAGTAGTTTCGGAGAAAATTGGCTGTGACAGACGGACAGACAGACAGACGCTTGAGTGATCCTATAAGGTTTCAGTTTTTTCATTTTTTGTACGGAACCCTAAAAACAAAGAAACTTATTGATTTTTCAACTAACTGTTCAAACTATCTAGAAGCTTAAAATTTAGTTTCTAGCTTGTTTTCTTGAAGTATGAAGTATAAATAGACGAATTTTCTGCGGATGTTTTTGTCAAATTTATTTGAAATTTAGTTTAAATGCCCTCTGAGACTTGTAACAAAACTAGCTATCACTTTTCGTCTTGTCTTCACCGGATTAAAACCCATCTAGGCTCCTTGACCATTAATAAAAAATTCCAATTTGCTTTTAGGTGACAGTAGAGGCATCATCGTAAACGAATTTGCGGACAGAAACCAAGCCAACGTACGAGTTGCTTACATACTTAAGAAAGATAACTATGTAAATTTTTTGATGAGTGTATTCTCGGCCGGAACTCTTAAATAAAATGTACATAATACGAAAGGCATGAAAAAAACGCGAGCGTTTCTATCTTTTTATTTTATATAATCCCTATAGAATGTTCCGTTTTCTGTTTCAAAATATCAGTTTGAACCTTAGTCGAGGTTTTTTTTAATGTCAAATTCAGTAATTATATTTGTAGGCAGTGTTGCCAAAACGCAAGAGTCTCTAATTGTGTGACCACCTGTAGACCTCTATACTGCAGATCCAACAAACTACTTGAATGAAACCACTTGTAAGTTGATATTAAGGTCTGTAGGTTTACTAAAAAACATATAATTTTATATATACAATCTGAGGAAACCAAACGCTTGTGCGATGTAATATACAGTTTACGCAATCTATTAAGGTATTTGAAGTTGGTGGCAAATGGTTTAAAGGAGACAGGTGGGGTCATCTACTAACACTAATAACAAAACTAATACAATGGGAGCCTGCTACTTCTTGAACATGCCGCCCACCATGAACAACTGTCCTTTTCTAAAATCTATATACAAGGTGTTTGATGCATCGTTTGCCAAATTAAAGGCGGATTGGTGGGGTCATTTGCTATCTCTTTCGGCCCCCAAAACAAATTTACTCCCAACGGTTTTTTATTACGCTTTTTTTCATATTTTTTTTTGTATATTTCTAACAGCTATCACGTATAAAATTCAATTTAAAAAAAAGATACTGGTTTATCTTATTTTAAATAGGCAGGCCAACAATACACATGCGAAATACATTTTTATAAAACAGAGGCAGAGAAACAAGTGCGCATGCATACATTTTACAAGCTAGTACAACACTCAATAAGGAAAAAATATATAAATCGTGAGTGCGTTAGCAATAAAAATTAATTAACTAAACATTATAAACTTGAAGACAGAGAGAAAAAGAGAACAATCGGAGAAATGACAACAAGATAATTACAAATAAACAATTACTAACTAAAAACTGCAATGAATACAATACAATGAATGTACTTCACTACATATTATAAAACAAAGTCGCTTCCCGCTGTCTGTCTGTCCCTATGTACGCTTAGATCTTTAAAACTACGCAACTGAATTTGATGCGGGTTTTTTAAATGGATAGAGTGATTCAAGAGGAAGGTTTATATGTATAATGCATAATATAGTAGAGAAACACTGATAATTTTATAGGTTTCTAATGTGATGTCGTAAATAAACACTTTTTTTGCGCTTACATTGCAAACGCTGGCTAAACCTTAAGAGATATATCAAAATAATGTACTGAAGAATTGTAGTTCTTCAAAAAAACTAAAAAAAAGTCCGCTATGGCATATGTTTATCTCCTAAGATTGACTCACAGTAACCATTTTTGTCTTTAAAATTTTATTAAAAAATAATTGGTTATTTGCGAAGCTATTTTCTAAAGTTCAGTATTTATTGTTATTCAGATAAATACGTTATACCCGAAATTCTAATTTAAGACCAAAAAAACTACTACAGATACGTCACTGTCATAAGTGTCAAAGTCAGATATGTCAGTGTCAATCGAACATTTCAGAGTTAGCCAACCTTTTTGCATTGATGATCAAATTGTTGTAAATATTTGTAGATAATTCTGACATTTTCAATATCAAAAGTTATATTTAACAATAGGGAATATGCATTCTATGTTTTTTCTACCCGATATTCGAAACATTAAAATATCCCAAAACAATTATTTTCTCATATAGTGTGTTAAGTAATTAAATGGCGGGTGTGTGTGTTCAATGGCGATTTTTTTATCAGCTAAAACAAAATGACAAGCTAAGTTCGGATGCTTTACACTTATGCTTGATTTAAACTTGACAGTCACCCATGGACCCCATGGTGTCATGGCTGGTAAAATGCCCGATGATTGTCATTATAAAGTGAGCTACACACTTTTGGCCTGTTATTTTGTCGAAAAGCTAAACGTATGTAATATTTAAATTGCATCTAACGTTGTTTACAACTATTGTTTATTTATCGTACCAAATGTTATTAATACCTGAAGTATTACAAGTGCAATAACAGTTTTGCTACCAAAAATCTTCTATGGTTAAATATTTAATAGGCCATCTTGTATTTGTGTCAATAACTTGAATTAACTTGTTTATTTAAATCGAAGGTTTTAAACTACCTACAAATAAATATTCTTAGAGAGGTCTTTTAAAAAGTGGAAATATACTAAAGCAATTTTTTTTTTAGTGGCAACCCGTGTTGGTCTTTAATTACGTTTTCGAGTATAGTTACCTCGGGCATTTAATGTAGATTAAAACTGTCCTTTCACTATATTATTTAAATAAATATTTTAGAAGATATGGCAGATTAAAAATTACCCCCAATAGATACCGCTTACAAGGCAGCCGATGTTCACCACTCATATGCGAAATTTAGTATATGTACGGTATAGCGCCAATGACCGCTGCCAGTGTCAACCATGTTTGAGACCTATGCGTACACCTCCCGTTTGAGTTAGAAGCATGTCATAAAATATATACAGAATTCGAGAAATTACTCAAAATGTTTCATGTTCCGTGAAATGGTGTGGAAAGTCATCAAGAACATAAAGCTTTAAAAAATATGGTATTACGTTCACCGATAAGCACATTTAATATTTCACCAACAATGGTCAAGTTATAATGGCGTTTTTCGTAACTTCTGTTGAACTCATTAGGGCAATCCCAATATATTGTCCTTTTCTGATTTCGTGGTGATGCCCGGCGTTGTTTCTATATACAATATTTGGTCGATAATTTTCCGATTTCGAAGATATTTCTGAAGTATATTAATGATAGTAATATTCTATTGGTTACTATAGTAACGGTTAAACAACAGTCGCTATGGTGATGTTTATTTTAGATAAGAAGTTTCACTGTTTTGCCGTGATCGAATTTTTTAGTCCTGTGAGCGATTTCTGAATGAGGAAAATGACCCGCCACCACTGGGCTGAATTCTATCAACATAGACTGGTTTTGTTTAGTGATTTCCGACAGCGAATACAGAAACAGAAACTGGAAATCACACATATCTCCAGATACTTATCGATATTTAGAGCAATAATGCGAAGTAAAGAAAAACACGGTAGGCTTAGGGTATGCAAAGCTCTTCATAGAAAGAGTTGACAGGAGCTGGACCAAAAAACTTTGGAAACTCAGCAAAATCCAACTCCGATACATTATCGGAGTTGCATTATCGCACATTGGGGTAAAACATTTCCTAGCAATGATGCGCCTTTATGACAACACATATTGTAGAATGTGCGGCAAAGAGGTGGAAACAATGAAAGTAATGTGATGCCCTCGCCGGAGTAAAAATGAAAATCCTCGGTTGTGGCTACCCAGACCCAAACGATGTCAAGCCACTGCTATTGCGATTGCGCTCGCTCGCCTTTTTTGTATAATTTAGGATCGCGCCTGCGACTTTTCCACGCCTTAACGTGCCTTGCCTGACCGTGCGTACGCCGCGCCTACGCCGCGCCTGCACCGCGCCTGCGCCGCGCCGCTTCTGTGTATTTCACGCCTTAGGTACGTTTCATAAGAGTTTTTAATGATTCTGGGTTAGTTACATAAGACTTATAACTAAGGATATCGGTCGTGATTATCTTTTTTTACATTCCGATCCAGATGTCAATGCCAAAATATACCATGACTGATGTATAGGTACTTAATAATAAAAAGAGGGTGAATCTTTATCGATAAGAAATATCATCACAATAAGTATGTCCCATCCCTACTCGGTCGGTGAAAGGTCGGACGATCTTTAAATAACCAATCACATCATCGCTTCCTCTTTCCCCGCACCTCCATGTTTGGTCATTTAGACGTTTAACAAAAGTAGCATTATGCGGTACCTATTGGGGGTGATCTGTGGCCTATAGCCACGCTTCGCCCTACTTCGCTTCGCCGTACCTACAGCCGGCAGCCTACCTAGAGCATACAAAAGTAACAAAAAATAATGAATTATCAGACGTGCACCGGAGCCCTCCTGTTACTTTCTTATATTTATACTAAAAAAGAAATACAAGCTTTTAAAATTATTAAATTTGGGGAAATTGGTGGGTCCTGTAGTTAGATTGAGTTTTATTTTTATATTGTTTTTCATATTTTTGAATACAAAGTATATATAGGTAAATAAATTAATAAAGTTAATAGGTAAATAAATTAATATTGGTGAATAAAATAAGTTTTTTTCCCTAAGTGTTTTTTTTTAATATTATGTTATCAACGAGAAGTAGTTTTTATTATTTAATTTTGTGGATTTAAGGGATAAAATTCCATTTTTCTTATTTTAAGATTGTGTTGTAAATATTCAGAATAATGTAGCTAGGGTATTAGTGCATGACACCCTGCACTTTGTGACTATGCACTGAAACTTGGCACAGTTGATTTTTAGCTGGTCTTGAGTAGATTCAGACCGGGAGCCATCGAGAGCCATGGCGCATTTAGTAGGGGGAAGTTCGACGCTGCCGCGCTTTAATTGAAGCAACATTTCTCTAAAACTAAACATATTAGGGCATGCAATATATCATTTTCAGATAAATCAAGGACAAGGAATCTGTTTTTCGAACAAAAAAATGCACTTTCTTACAAAAAAAATAATAAAGTAGAAAAACTAAAATACATAATTTGTTATTTTTTTATAATTACCTATTGTGCTTAAAAATAATAACAGAAATCTCAAAACAGTCGTAAAGCTACACTTTTGTATTTAAAAAAAATATAAAGTTTACCATATATATCTGTTAACAAATGGGAGAGAAAAAATAATATTAAGAGTGGGTCAGGGTGATCTCAATGCATTAACATCCGTGAAAGTAGGGTTTAGGTACTGTTTTAACACATGAAAGGTAACGCAATGCAAATTCATTTTATATATTATAAAATCCACTACACAGACAGAGCTCTGAACATTTAAGCCGCCTTTTTTTTTAGCATTGCACTAGCCACGGCACTGTTTTTTGCATTTGCACCTTACAATTTCTAGACATGCTTCTGCAGCAACAGGCAAGTCCGGCCATGTAGGCTCCCATTTGCTTTTGACCTTCGTCCAACCCCAAGTAGACAGATAGAGCAGATTTTGAGGTGGTGCTAACACTGCTTGGCCCCAAATATGCACCCATTCACATATGCCTCTTAAAAAATGCTGATATAAAGCTGCTTAAGTCGGTGCCCTACTGCAGTATCTGCAAAGAAAAGCACTTTCCGTGGAAAAATCGGCCTAAGACCAAATTGTGCATTGTTACTTGTCAAGTGCTTTTCCATTTACCGGTCAAACAAACAGTCCAGTAACTTAGCGATTACAGAGGCGAGTGGGATTGGTCTGTAGTTGGACAAGTCTTAGGAGTCTCTGGTCTTATCCTTAAGAGACTTAGTTACGGCACTCATTTACTGACGTACGCGAAGATGATCTAAAATAATAATCATGATATGCAATATTCTGGTTTAAGCTTTAAGATCCTATTATATCTGTTTAAAAAGGCAGAAAATCTGACCTATTATTATGTTACGACGTATTTTTCGATGGAAGCTATTGCCTCCTCAAATCCTCAATGCGCCCCTCGATCCCTGACTCGAAACCTATAGTTAGGTCAGGAAAGGCTTCCCAAGCTTCAAAAGCACTTCTCTTACCTATACCATTAAACGAAGTTTAGGTAAAGTTGGCATGTGAAAGGATACACTAGAAACGTCTCTATCCAGTACCCTTATAATGAGTTGCAATTACCGTACTAGCTAGCGAGTCGAATGTTCTGTCCCTCGCACTCTATAAGAATTCTGCGAGGTCTGCGAGGGACAGAGCGTTAGAATCGCTAGCGAGTACGGTAATTTTAACTCATGGTAAGGGTACAGAATGGAGTGTTAGTAAAGTTTTATTGTACTTACTTACCTCTATTTGTTATTTTCGCGAATTAAAAATAAGTAGAAATAAACAATATTTCTATGTAAGTATGTTTGGGATGAAATATTTATTAGAACATTATAAAACACAATAATTACAATATTTGAACTGCCAAGGATACCTATTTATAATATTTTATGTATACATTTACACGAATTAGTTCTATGCCCATCTTGGATGTAAAACTAAACTATATATTTTTGAAAAGTAGATATCTGTGGCTTCTTGTACTTACATATATTTTTATTTTTAACATATATCACGTGAGTAAAAAAAAGGTAGAAATGAAAAGAAGTTGGACAGGACTTTTGTTTTTTGCCCTTTTTTTTTGTTCCAAAGTGCAAAAATTTTATTCCAGAAATAGACTTCACATCCTTAATTTATCCGAAAATGATATATTGGACGCCAACACGTACAGGGCCTCTTTTTCTAGACTGTAAAAACGATATCGTATTTGACCTGCTATGGAATGAAGAATGTCAGTAGGTAAGCCAAATCGCTTGAAACTTTGTAGTAGTAAAGTTTATAAATAAACAAACATACAACTTTTTATTTTATTCAAAAAGACTCGGTAGTTTTGATTCTATGAACGCTTAAAATTTGGATTAATAATATTAAAGCGCGCGGGGGCCATCTTACTGGGGTGACGTCATCGCTTAACAGCGGTACGCGCCCTTATATGAAAAAGTAAGTTTACAGGGCTATAACTTTTTAACCGTTATAAGTAGCCAGTTGAATTTTTCACAGAATACGTGTTATTATAAAATCTATCGTTACAAATTGTACAATGAACAATAAATCAAATCCCAAGAGGGGTCCCCATACAAGAAACATTAAAATAAATCAATTTTTTAGCATTTTTATACGGATTGTATTTTTATAATGGCTTCTTATTTTGATGCTATTTTGAGCTTAAATTGTTGTCTAATTTTTGTAGTTTACGTCTAAATAGCAATGTCAAGTAAAACTGCTACAAATATGTGACAAAACTGATTTTATCAACACGATATTTTAAGCGGTCACCCATACTGTTTTAGACAACGCGTGTAGTTGCTTAACTTTGGAAGGCGAAGTACGGGTTGTATTTGTATAATAGCTTTTTATTTCGGTGTCACATTAAGTTTAGCTAGTAATCAAAACTCCATACAAACATATAAAGTTTACGACCAAACAGTAAACTGTAGTAAAAGTCTTACAAATATGTTAAAAAGTGCCTAGTTTAAATCAACTAAGTAATATTGCTACTGTATAAAAGAGTGAACTATAAAACATGATTTTTTGATTGACCTAGCAGTAGTTTTGATACTTGGTGTATTCATTTCATCGATTTCAAATTTCTAGACGATTTCGATAGACGTACCTACCTCATACGTACAACACTCTCGCTTTGCTAAGTCTAGTGCTTGATTATTATTCTAATTTTATTTAACCAACTTATTCGACAAACATTACAAATAGAAAAGCCGGTCAGTGACAGACAGTTAGTTATGTAATACAAAATAATAGATAAACATAGCTGCCATAGTAACATCCAAAACGAATTCGTAAAAATATTACGACTTACAAAGTTAAGCAAGTACAAGCGTAGTATATAACAGGATGGGTGACCGCCTAAAACATCGTGTTGATAAAATCAGTTTTGTCACATATTTGTAGCAGTTTTACTTGAGATTGCTATTTAATCGGTAACTATGGAAATTAGACTACAATTTAAGCTTAAAATAGTATCAAAATAAGAAGCCATTATAAAAATACAATCCGTATAAAAATGCTAAAAAAAATGATTTATTTTCATGTTTCTTCTATGGGGACCCCTCTTGGGATTTAATTTATTGTTCATTGTACAATTTTAAACGATAGATTTTATAATAACACGTATTCTGTGAAAAATTCAACTGGCTACTTATAACGGTTAAAAAGTTATAGCCCTGTAAACTTACTTTTTCATATAAGGGCGCGTACCGCTGTTAAGCGATGACGTCATCATCCGTGAGCGCTAGCCGACGGGTTTCGAGCGCCGCATACGAAGTTTAAAATTTAATATTTCGAAAACTATTTGAAGTATCGAAATGATTTTTTTACAGCTATTTTTAGTTTTTAATGAATAATACGGTAAGCCAAAAATCTAAACTGGCTGACATTCTCTATTGTTTTATACTCATTCCGTCATTACTGTCAAATAAATAGGAGTTGACAATATGATAAAAGGTCAAATACGATATGGTTTTTATCGCCTAGAATACCGGCCAAGTTTTTGAGAAATACTATGGCTTAAATTAAAGCGCGGCAGCGTCAAACTCTGCCCCCCCCCCCCCCGAGCCCCCAGCAAATGCACGGTAGCTCTGGATAGCTCCCGATCTGAATTCATTCTAGACCACTTAAGGATCTACTGGTGCCACGTTTCAGCGCATAGGTAGTCAAAAAGTGCAAGGTTCCCATATAACGGATTGCACTATGAAACCAGCTACTACGCTTAATATTATTTTTTCTCTCCCATGTGTTAACAGCTATATGATAAACTATATATTTTTGAAAACTACATAGTTTTAACGTTATGACTATATTTTTGTTCCGAGATCTCTGTTATTATTTTTAAGCACAATAGGTAATTATAAAAAAATAACAAATTATGTATTTTAGTATTTTCTACTTTATTCATTTTTTTTGTTTGAAAGGGCATTTTTTTGTTCGAAAAATAGATTCCTCGTCTTTGACTTATCTGAAAATTATATATCGCATGCCATAATATGTATAGTTTTAGAGAAATGTTGCTTCATTTAAAGCGCGGCAGCGTCAAACTTTCCCCCCTCCCCTACTAAATGCGCCATGGCTCTCGATGGCTCCCGGTTTGAATCTACTCAAGACCAGCTAAGAATCAATTGTGGCAAGTTTCAGCGCATAGTCACAAAGTGCAAGGTTCCCATACAACGGATTGCACTATCAAACCAGCTATATGTAAGTAGGTACCTACATATTTTCTTCCTATTTGGTTATCAAAGAGAAAGTCTGTTGATTAGGTAGTTAATATTTATTTTCTTATTTTTGGTTGTTTGTGTTATTTCGAATATAGATACTTACGTATGTCCTGTTGTAAATTTAAAAATAAATGTTAACTTTTATGCTTTTAGCATATTATGGTTAAAGAACTTTATTTCCCAAAAGAAATTATACATTTCACTTATTGAGAACATGCTTAATCTAAAATAAATTTATCTGTGAGCACCCGAAGCACTCATAAAAACAAGGATACAAAATTTAAACCACAATGTAAAATTATTATAGTATCAAACAAATGAATCTAGGTATATAATATTACCTTAGCCTGGCTGGTGTTAGTTTAGTATTTATCGCATCAGTGAAGCACGTAGTTAATTTTGTGGATTTGGGTTAATAGGTATTGGTTTTTTTTAAGGAGAAAACTCAAAATATGACGCAAAGAATTCCTTCTAATATAGATCGTAGAATTAGGGATAATAGTTAATAGAAACAATTTACTTCTTAATGATGAAATCAAAGAAGAAAGGGAAATCAGGCTGTGTAATAGAAGAGAAAGTTATTCTTTGCGAAGATATAGGTAATCGTCTATTAAACGTGACGTTCGTATTATAGCTGATAGGGATAGACATAGATCTTAGCGAGCCAGGGAATTTTCTACTGAACGTGACGTTCGGCTTATAGGCGACAGGGATAGATATAGATCTCAGAGAGCCAGTGAATCTTCTACTGAACATGAACGTAAGTCCATAAGTACTTCTAATTTATGGCCAAACAAAGTGAATTCTGCATTCCTCTGCAAACCTCCTCTGCAAACCTTTATGCAAATGCACCTATCTAAAAATTATTAAACCGTTTGAAAAGTATATTATTCCAGATGAACTTGGGTTATTTCTCTACTTACATTAACCGAAGGGAAGCGAGGGCACCGCTAGTATACTTATACAATTAAAACGATTACTTACGCACTTAGGTAATACTCGTATCACGGGAGGAGATTAAAAAGTTCCTAAATGATGAAAGGCTTTGACTAAGGATATCAGTACCTGCACAACATTCCAAACTATCATTATAGTCGGCACCCTATTATTTGCCACCGACAATACGAAGAGTCTTTGGTGTCTTGCAGTACCTCTGGGAACCCGTATCTGCAAAAAGGGAATGATTGGCGTATTTACTGAACCACTGATCACCTTAAGCAAAAAGATGAGATCAGAAACTTCACGCCTAAACTCGAGGGTATGCATATTAAAATATTTCAATCTGTTAGCATACTCGAGCAACGATTTTGGTGCATAAAAATCGGACAAAACGACGTTGTACTGACTCAATCCTGTTGATGTGCGTGGAATAATGAGGTGACCAGACAATAGAACAATATTCCAAAACACCCCTAACCAGGCTAAAAAATAGTATTTTAAGACTATTAGCCTTTTTAAAGGGCTTAGTGGTGCGCAGAACAGAGCCAAGTAGTTTCTTGGCTTTTAAAATTATGCAATCTATATGTGGGACGAATGACATTTTACTGTCAAACGTTACTCCCAGGTCTTTAATACAAAATACGAGTACTCGACCCAGTCCCGTGCCCGAAAGTTTTTATGCAAATTCTGTGTAGTTTTTTTTTTCGTATTGGTTATACATTGACATTTTGTAACATTAAGCATAATCCGGTTATCGTTACACCACTTTTCCAATACATCAAGATCATGCCGAAGATATTCACAATCTCCAGCGTTGGTGACACCTGTATAAATTTTGAGGTCATCAGCGTTTGCATTTGCACTTGAACTTATACAATAGGTCTTTAATATAGATCAGGAATAATAACGGTCCCAAATTTGATCCTTGGGGGACACCGGACGTTGCCAAAAATGGAGATGACTCAAAACCATACGCAGCCACAAACTGACTACGATTCAACAAGTATGACTCCAACCACCTCGGAAGGTTACCCTGAATCCCTTTTGACTCAATTTTGGAAGAAGTATTCTGTGGTAACCTTGTCAAACGCTTTAGCAAAATCTGTGTAAATGCAATCCACCTGAACCTTGTCATTAAATGCTTTACAGATATAGTCACTATATAGTATCAGATTTGATGAGGTTGAGCGTCCACTGACAAACCCGTGTTGGCTATCACTTAATAAATGCTTAAAATGACTGTAAATATATTTATATACAAGGCCCTCGAAAATTTTGGCGAAGCATGATAACAGTGAAATAGGGCGATAAGTAGTTACGTTATTCCTATTACCACCCTTATGGATGGGAACAATTTGAGCAATCTTCCACAAAGCCGGAAACTCTCAGCCAAAGATGTTTTAAGAAGAATCGCCAATGGCTTGGCTAGACCCTGAGCCCACAATCGGGCAAACATTGATGGTAAATCGTCTAGACTGGGGCCGTAGTTTTGATCGAGGCCTTGAAGGTAAGTTAGCACGTCACCTTCAGATATAGAGATGGATGATAATGAGTAGTTATAGTCAGCAATATCTACATTATATCTGAGAACAGACATGCCAACATCCTCTTTATCAACGGGCCCATAGACCGACACAAGCCATAGCCTTTCCTGATCAGAAATTCTGATAATTATGTGGTTTGTTTTTAACCAATCCTAATTGATAACATACTTTGAATACCAAATGCTAACAATAAATGTCCAGACATAACAATGCACAGATTATCCTTTTGACTGTGAAATAACAATAGTTGTGCTAAGCTTTTATCAGTTCTAATAACACTTAACCAGTTAAGAATAACGAACCTTTTGTATTTATGATTTGTATATAATTTTCCGATTAAGTTTTCTAGAATAAATAGTCCGGCGGCGCTGACTTTTGAGGTTTCAAAAATACTAAAGTTTTTTGTTTTTGGCATACAGTTTCCGGATCATTTTCCGAACCTAATACATTAATTTGTGTCATCCTAGGTGCTTGTTTAGGTAGAAATTAAGATAATTTTGTCTTTTCGATAAGCATTGGACGAAAAAAATATTCCAGATGAAAATTTTACTTTCATGATAATAACGAAGTAGTAACCGAAGTACATGGGCATTTTGTGTCATCTCTGTCCACGGGAATCATGATTTTTAACCAGTGCCTATCACGTCGCCCGACTAGCTCTAAAATAATATTACAATAGGTTAAATATTTATTACGCATTTCGGATTACTGATATCTCTTGTTCAAAATATTTTGTGCCGAATTCATCTACGGCATTTATAGATTTTTAATATTTTTTTACTAACACCCTATAAAAGATGCAAAAGAAAATGCAAGTTATTAGAGTTTACGTCTTTATGATTATTATGGTGTAACAAAACACTGTTCATATTTTGTGTCATTTTTATCCACGAAATCTTTAGGTATTTGGAAAAAACCAACACGCGAAGTAAAGGGCGTGAGCGAGCAAGAGCGCGGTCGCGGGCGGCGGGACACACCTACCGGCCGGCCGACCAGCCAAACGCGCGAGTGTTGTTTACTTACCGTAAAATGTGCCTACTTTGCTTCTTACTGGGTAACTTTGCTCCGTTTCTCTATTTAGTTTCATTGCCCTGCAAGTCGAAGTCTTCGGTCAATTCGTAAAAATTGCCGAAATCATTCGATACATTTGCAAATGAAGAGGCAACAATGAACGTGAATTATTCGCTTCTTCATTTCCGTTTACTGTCAGGCGTCACACAGGGCCAACAAGTAAATTTACTAAAAATTTGTTATGAGAAAAAGTCACTTCCATCGAAGCAATTGTTCATCGAATCACGGTTAGTATGTTTTGATGTGTTGAAACATCCGCAATCGGCAGACAGGCATGAGACGGTAAGAGGGTCAGAGGGTTCGTAGGCCTGAGAGCAAGCCACCTCGAATTAATTAAAATAAAAGGCGCCCTGGGTAAACTCACTACAAACAGGGATGGTTTCTTGTTATAAGTAAAACAAAAGTGTTGCTCTCTTTGGTATATTGTTAAGATCACATATTTATCACATACACCCATTTACAGTCTACTGTAGCAACAGTAGCTTTTTATAGAAATTACAGTAGCAGTATCGACTATAGAAATAAGAAGGTACACTTAACTAGGATGAAGTACGCGTGTGGTCAAGTGTGTGTAAGGTGAGGTTAAGTGGCAAGCGAAGGCTCGTAACACATGGGAATTGCGAAGAGTAGGGCGACTGCCCCGAGGCTCTCTAGGTCACAACACGTGGCACGGAAGTCACACCCATGCGGTTGAGCACAAAGTGCCCCTCACAGTCAATCCGGTGGTTAAGGCTACGCCTAACGTAAAAATAAAACCCTGCAACAAGAATTGCAGATGTTAATAAAAGAAAATTTACTTGACAGCTACCCTATCAGCCCTAGCCATGAGGTAAATATAAACACTTACCACAAAGTGGGTTTTATGTAGCTTTATAACGTGAGGCTAGTTGAGACCGGGATAAGCACGGTGCCTCATTATAACGTGGCACTGGCTGAAAGATAACGTAGCTTATTAGAATTAGGTTATGACGGTTGGGCTTGTCGATAGCAACGTGGCTTCTTACGATATTCACCTTAATCAGGCACGTATATAGCCTGATGACCCTGTTTTACAAGGCAGGAGTCAGCGCTTGGGATTCGGTAGGCTACATTAAGCTATAACAAAAGAGTTTACGTGAACCGACAAGTCAAGTACAAATACACCTTGAACAATGTGGGATGCGAGAACTACTTACGGTTTATTGTCCCGTGGTTATAATGGTAATTTGTTGCCCATTTGTTTAAAAGCACGCAGATATAACTGCCACGATGCATGAAATTGGCATCGTATAATTTGCCTGAAACAAAATGTAAATGGACGTAAAAACAAATCCCACTTGGGCACAATGGAAAGAAGCATCGAATAAACCGCCGGCAACGCTCGTACACTGTTTTAACAATTTAGAAATCAAAACTAATCTAAGACAATCCAAAACATAACTCTAAAGATATTCCATGAATCCTGAATCAATATAATTTTACATGCCGAAAAGTATCGAACGATCCGAGCCTCAGTCCATAATATGTCAAAGCGCAGGAGCAGTGAAACGTAATGCACGCTCACGCTTGACCGAAGTATTGAAAGGCTCCGTCACACTCTTTCTCCATTCGGAACCAAAGCGAGAGAAAAGGTCATAACTATGTGTATTTAATCCTCGATTTTGGTACAGAAGTCCGCCCGCGGTAGTGTTGCTATAAGAAAAAGCTTAGCAAAAAAAAAACGGGTGTTACAGTACCGGCTTAGTTGGGGAAATAATTTTATTTCAGAATTGCAAGCTTCTGAAATAAAATTATTCAGCACCATCAAGAGAACGAAGATATTTGAAATTTAAGACAAAAAGAAAGCATGGGTGCTTGTCTCGAATCCACTACGCATAAACACCCAACATTCTATAATGGACTTTGCCATACAGGGAAAGTCCGCTTAAATCATAGACTCGATACTAGTCCACTAACGGAAAGCATGGGTGCTAGTCTCGAATCTACTACGCATAAACACCTATCATTCTACAATGGACTTTGCCATACAGGGAAAGTCCGCTTAAATCATAGACTCGATACTAGTCCACTAACGGAAAGCATGGGTGCTAGTCTCGAATCTACTACGCATAAACACTTATCATTCTACAATGGACTTTGCCATACAGGGAAAGTCTGCTTAAATCATAGACTCGATACTAGTCCACTAACGGAAAGCATGGGTGCTAGTCTCGAATCTACTACGCATAAACACCTAACATTCTACAATGGACTTTGCCATACAGGGAAAGTCCGCTTAAATCATAGACTCGATACTAGTCCACTAACGGAGAGCATGGGTGCTAGGCTCAAATCTACTACGCATAAATACTTATCAATCTACCGAAAAGAACATAGGATACCCAATTTAACTTTACTACTTGCTAAAGTATACTTATAAACTACTTCCTTAGTGTTTGTTGGCTCTGCCTCCAACCAAACGCTCTAAACTTAAATCAGAGTTTATTGGCTCTATTTTCAAACAAACGCTATTGATCAATCTAAAAAAAAAACATGTAATAAACTTAGGCTCTGTTTAAATGCACAACAATCTAAACTAAGAGAAACATCCGCAAAATTACAGCTCTGCATAAGAAACTGCAAATACACACTACCAACCTCTTAAGCGGCTCAACTGTATTGATTAAACTACCACTTATAAGAACTGTAGAACTAACCTTATTAGTTAAGTGAAACTATTTAAAAACCAAGTGTTGAAACTATAACGTACCAAATCCAACCTAAACTTGTAGAGGAAAATCTCAACTGAAACCAGTATAAAGAAATTAAAAAGAAAATGGAAATAGGACGCACTCTGTACCCAGAATGTCCTTTTCACAAAAGTATACAAAGAAAAGATAAAACCTTTAAAATAGTTTTATAACAAACCGATTGCACCTATGGCATAAGCGGAAGAAATCCTACATCTAAATGTACCTATTACAAAAAATACTATTAATGTACCTACTACAAAAAATGCTAATACCAATTTCTAAATGCCTTACCCTAATACGGACAGAACATGACAGCACGACTAATTTTAAATGGATGTTCATCCTGGGTTACTTAAAATTAAAACTTAGCCTACCTCCCTCTACTTCAACATGCTTTCATTCCAGTAATCCAATACTTTATAAGAGCCAACAGTCAGGACAGGTCTTTTCCTTTCAATAAAACACCTGCAGTCCGGACATCATATATCAAACAATCCAGTAAATCACAAGTAAGTTACAAGTTTCCATTTGACACTACCTCGACCTATGACGACCAGCCATTTGAGCAGTGTTGCCAGTTTAGACCTGTAAAATTGTTACCTGTAGCTTTATAAAACGTGCCCCTGCTGGAAGACGTTTAAATTTATAATCTCGTATCTTATGACCCTACCGCCAGAGTAACACGTCATGTGATGGCAGTTGTAAGGGACTTTGACAAATTATTCAATACCGACGATTGTGATCACCTATACCGGCCCAAGATCATGCAGCCATGCAGCAAAATCTATGCCTTACTGATGATACACAAGCCTAACGTGCCCTTGCGTCCAATTTCGAGTCATTTCTCTTCACCCAACACTGTGTCACAGATTATATACAAGTTAACTGTGTGCTACAGCCGCTTGTGGGAAAAAGCTCGCACTCACTTTCAAAAGGGTAAATGTTTAAAACTATTTAATATTTGCAATTATAAAATGCGTATACGCTTGTAAAGGCAGGGTTCGGTGAGACTATAGAACTCTGGGAAATATATCTGCAAGATTTTGAACCCAAATTCCATATGCAATAAAGGGGTTTGGGTAAAAGTGTTGTCATTTGTAAAAGTCAAACATTTTCAAGGTGAACGGCCATTCGTAAAAGTGCTAAATTATGATAGAATAGTTTTAAGTGCATCGGACCCGATGTTTTTAAATATTCATATAGTTCAAATTTCAACCGAGAAAACGGATATAAGCTATCGACATTATGGATAGTAACGAAGGAATCTAGTAATCAGCAAATGCAAGCCTCGAGATTATATCGTCGGAAAAGTAGTCAGATGTTGGGTTATTGTGTGCCATGTGACTGTGACTTTGAATTAACAAAATTAAGACCAGGAGCGGGTACTAAGAAAACTTGCAGCACCCGCAGACATTGATGCTCGCTTTTTCAGTCTTCTTGTTACCGCAAATGTTGCACGATTATTTAAACGTCGAGGTGATAATTAATGGTAGTTTTTTACGCGATTAAATCCGTTTTAACTACAAATATAAAACAGGCCCCAGGTCTTTGATTGACTGAGCTTCTGATCGTTATCAGCGGTGTTCATTAAAACAGTGGCATTTCGTTTATCAGCCTTGGCCAGACGTTCCTTCGTAGTAACGGCCTTCTGCATGATACTTCTAACTTACCGTCTAAGTTCTTCCGAGTCGGTAGATTATCGCTTCCCATTACCACTTCGTAATACATCTGCTGTTGTGTCAAAGCGCCTTTTTGCCATTCCTCGACGTTATAGGGAGTTATAAATTGTTATTTATTTATTTATTTATTTATTATATTATTAGGCACGGTACAAAAGTAAATATATAACAATATTCCCGCAAAACTGTTTTTACAGTTTGTCTGCAGGCAGGAGTCTCTATTTAGCTAAGTAAGTAATAAATAAGGTAAGTGACTATAGGTACAAATGGTTATAATATAAATATGATACACACCCGAGTGACAATTGCTTATCAAAGCAGTTGTCATTCAAGTGTCTGTAGTAAATATTTTTTGAGCTCTTTCTTAAACTTAAATTTATTTGGTTCGTGACGGATACACGCGGGTAGGCTATTTAGGAGGTAAGGCAGTCTTTTTTTTAACGTTCTGTCTCCAAAATAGTTGGAGACACGGGGGACCTCAAACTTACCCGCGGACACCGACCTAGTAGCATGAGTATGCTCAATGGGTGTAGGGACATGCGCTAGAGTGCCATGGTTGTTAACTGCAAGAAGGTATTTATGTTTTAAGCTTACTGGTAATATTTGACAGATTTTAAATAACTTAGTATAATTTCCTTTACAATTAGCTTTTGTTTTTTTACTAACCATTAATTTTAGGAATCGTAATTGTAATGCCTCTAGTTTGTCTACGTAAAATTTAAATGTGAGTCCATAGCAGTCCAGCGCATAGCCCAACACTGAATCTACTATCGCATAATACAGACATTTTAATATATTGCTAGGGACCTTATAACTTAAGTGGTAAAATTTACCAAGAAGGGTTCTTAATTTGTTACTAATGTAGCTTATATGTTGATACCAGGAGAATGTGGCATCGACTTTTACACCAAGATATGTTACACAGTCTACTATTTGGATAGGTTTACATTCACAATTTTGAAGGTTTTTATGGAAACAAGTAAAGCTATGGGTATACAATAATGGAGGTGTTTCTGTTCTGTGCATATATGGAGATTGTATAATTATAAGTTTAGTTTTATCTACATTTAAGATTAAGCCATTATCATGAGACCATTTTACAACTGCGTCCACATCTTCTTGAACCAGGCGACACGTTTCGGTAAATCAGGTACCGGCGCGTAGGGTGCATAGGTCGTCAGCAAACATGTACGAAGAGCAGTTACGCAGTACTCCGCATAGACTGTTAACATGCATAAGGTAGCATACAGGTCCACACACGGAGCCCTGGGGGACTCCGCAGCGCACCGGCGTGTCGTCGCTCGCGCCGTCACCTATCCTCACGCGGAACGAGCGTGATGTGAGGTAGTCGCGGAACCAGCAGTTCAGCGGCTGCCCCACACCACATTCATCCATTCCATTTAAAAGGGTACTGGTATCTAGGGTATCAAATGCTTTTTTAAAGTCATAAAATATAGCTACTACGAATTGTTTATTTGCCAAATAAGTGTTTATCTCGTTGGTGAATTTAGATAATAGAGTGTTAGTGCTTTTATTTTTTTGGAAACCATGTTGGGACTCATTTATTATACTATTTTTTTGTAAAAAAGAATTGACTTGTTGAATTATACACTTTTCTATTATTTTATCGATACTTGAAAGAATAGATATTGGTCTGTAATTTAAAAATACTTTACGGTCTCCTTTTTTTATGGATTGGGCGAATCAGTGATTCTTTTAACTTATCAGGATATTTATGTTGGGTTACCGATAAATTAATTAATTTTGCTATGACTGGGCTGACCTTATTAACAACTAACTTCAAATCGGACATACGTACAAGATCGCTTCCCGGTGCTTTATTCTTATCCAATTTGTTAATAATGCGTTGAACATCTAAACCTTGCACGGGTTGCCATCTAATATAGACGTCCGACTCTTTTACATAACTTAACCTATCCAGCCACTTATCATTACATATATGTTTTACTTCTTCCACCTCCTTCATGAAGTTAAATGCGAACTTATCACATATTTCCTTAATATTACCCTCTTTTTCCATATACCTAAGGACAGAACTATCTATGGACGTTTTATCCTTACCTAGTAGATTATTAATTCTGTCCCATACTTTTTTAATGTTATTATTACAGTTTAATATAGTTTGATGTATATAATAATAACAACTTTGGATTATTAAGGATTTATTTATAGAGCTACAACATACCCGAGCTAGCGGCCATTTCCAAGAGAGCGTTCCGTAGTACGCCTCATCATGTACACAACATTCTCCCAGACCAATCTAAACCTAGGATAGGTTTAGTTACTTAAGCAATACAAGTTTCTTAAACCTAGGTACCCTTACTATCTAATTACATGAAAGGAGAGGCTTCAAATTGAATGTCTTGGCTTCATTGTAAAAACAATGCTGGAGTGCACCAGGCCTACGACATTTGACAACCCCTATAACCACTATTAGGTACTATAATGTTATAGCTAGAAATGTCTTGGCATCATTTATAAAAATGCAAGTGTACACTTGGCCTACGACATTGCTAACTACTATCAATATCGTCATTACAATTGACCATCTGATCAACATGACGTTTCCAACTCATACCCTGTACATTTACTACATAAGTCAATCCCGGGACCGATACAGAGTCAATGACACCCACTATCCAAGGTTTATTGCCCTTTCTATAATCCCGCACCATCACTTTTTGTCCTATCACAAAGTTTACATTCCTAGTTCCACTTTTATTAGATAGCTGCTTCTCTATCAAATTATCTACTAAAGGTGGAGGTCGTAAATGACTGAATCTATTCCTCAATTCCCTTCCCAGCATCAATCGAGCTGGCGATACACCAGTAGTTCTTTGTGGGGTGCTTCTGTAGTCAAATAAAAACAAGTTAACGGCAGAGTTAATGTCACAACCTGATTCTTTAATTTTGGTTACAGATGATTTAAAAGTTTGAACGAATCTTTCTGCCGCTCCGTTGGTTGCTGGGTGATAGGGCGGAGAAAATGTATGTTTAATGTTACATGCTTCGCAAAATGTCATAAACTCTGCACTTGTGAATGTTGTTTGATTGTCCGTCACTAATTGTACAGGGTATCCAAACCTAGAAAATAGATTTTTAAACACCTCAATTGTTTTGGTAGCTGTCATATTTGTCATCTGAAACGTTTCAGGCCATTTCGTATAACTATCAACAATTACTAGGTACATTTTGTTATAAAATGGGCCCAGGAAATCTGCGTGGAGCCTGTGCCATGGGGCTGGTGGAATAGGCCAAGGCTTTTGTAGTTTTGATGGACTTTTATAATTTGATAAACAGATTAGGCATGATAGTGCTGTTTTTTGTATATCAGAATCTAACCCTGGCCACCAAAAGTAAGAACGAGCTATTTCCTTCATGTGTACAATCCCGAAATGTGATTTATGTAGGCTAGTGAGAATAGATTTTTGATTAATTTCTGGTACTATTATTCTGTGGCCCCAAAATAAACATCCTCTATCAATGCTTATCTCTGTTTGTCTATTGTAGAATGGTAAAAGATCCCCAGGAATTAATTTCTTTTCTGGCCAACCATTCATGCTATATCTAATAACTTTTTCCAAGTTTTTGTCTGTTTTTGTGTTTTCTTGTATAATTTTCCAATTAAAATTTTCAATATTACAATTGTTGACATAAAGTTCATGAGTAATTTTGCTGTCCATTTTAATTAAACTATCATTCCACTCTAAATTTCCTGGGTTTCTAGATAAAAAATCAGCAGGATTTTGATTTGTTTTGATATGCTTAATTTTGTAATTAAAAGCTGATAGGAATATTGCATAATGTTGGAGTCGTTTCGCTGCCATTTTTGGAATGGCTTTCGTTGGTCCGAATATTCTGACTAAGGCTGCACTATCAGTTTCTAACTCAAAATGTCTGCCATAAATATAATTATAGAATTTGGTTATTCCGAATACAATTGCCATAGCTTCTTTATCTATAGCTGTATATTTTTTCTCCGTTGAGTTTAACTTTTTACTTACATATGCTATAGGTTTCAATATACCTTTTTTATCTCTATTAGATAATACTGCTGCTATTCCAAAATTTGACGCATCACAAGTTACTACTATTGATTGTTCTGGTCTAAAGTGACTTAGATTGTCTGCTGAAGCCAATTTATGTTTAATTAAATCAAATTATTTTTGACATTCAGAGGTCCAATTGAATTTATTTAATTTTGTACACTCATATAATGGGGTCAGAATTGTAGCCATATTCTTAAGAAAACGGGAATAGTAATTCACCTTTCCTAAAAATGACTTTAACATTGTTAAATTGATTGGTGGTGGTGCACTCAATAAAGGGTCAATTTTTGATTTTATTATACTCATTCCGGATTTATCAATTCGGAACCCAAATACATCAATATGGGTGGTAAAAAGTTTACATTTTTCAGGTTTCAATTTAAAGTTGCATTCTTGTAATCTGGTAAGAACTTTAACCAAGGTTTCATATGTTTCTTGTAAACTTTTTCCAGTCACATAAATATTATCTATAAAAACTATTGTGTTTTCTATGTCATTTAATTTTTTACACATTAATCTCTGAAAAGAGCCTGGCCCTGTATTTACTCCATAAGGTAAGTATTTATATTTGTATGTACCAAACTCTGTTATAATAGTTGTTAATTCTTGACTGTCCTCCGTTAAGGCAGCTTATAAATAAACTTCTTTTAGATCAATCTCGCAGTAGTACTCACCCTGTTTTAAAGTTTCAAAAATGTCTTCCACATGTGGTAGGGGGTAGTGATCAATTTCCAAATTAGGATTTAAGGTTACCTTATAGTCGCCGCAAAGTCTTACAGTTCCATCTGGTTTAATGATGGGCACCACTGGTGTGCCCCATTGGCTTTGTTTTACAGGAGTTATGCGATCATTTTGCTGTAATCTAATAATTTCGTTTTTTACCTTATCTCGAAGTGCATAAGGAACCCGACGAACTGGAAGATATTTTGGCTTAGCACCTTCTTTTAATTTCAATGAGATTGCTTCTCCTTTAAAATCTCCCCATCCCGGGCTGAATACTGCTGCGAACTTCTCTTGGATTACTTGTCGTAGGTCTGAAACATTTTTTTCACTAACATTAGGTTCACAATGTAAAGCTTGAATCAAGGCAGGAGGCCACATCTGTAATTCACTTAACCAGTCACGTCCTAGTAAACAAGGTGTACTACTAGCAGTAATATATACTACTCAAAACAAAATAGGGGCCATTTAGTATTTTATATGTAACATGAAAATAACAATAGTTAGTGTTATTTTTTTATAAGGTGACAATAAAACAAAGCTTTTCTTTTCGTTTAGGCAAATTATTCGTTTAATTAAGTTAGCATTTGTTTTGATTATTCCAGATTAAATTTAATTAGTCCATCATCAACATAGCACCAAATAAAAACACTTCAGAAAAAATAAAAAAAGGAAAGATAATTGCATATTTTTTTAAATCTTTAATAACGTGTATGTCCTCCTCGCTTGTTTATGCACTCCTGAAGCCTAGAATGCATGCTCTCAATCAAGTTCCTCACGTTTTCAGGTGGTATCTCTTCCCATGCACGTTTCAGAGCGTTAATGAGCTGCTGTTGGTTGTAAACCTCTCGCTCTCTCTCTCTAATCCTTCGTTTTAATTGGTCCCACAGGTGCTCTATCGGATTAAAATCCGGACTGTTGGCTGGCCACGGTAGCACCGAGATACCAGAGTTTTCAAGTTCAGTCCGAGTAACCCGAGCTGTGTGTGGACGGGCATTGTCTTGCATCAGGATGAAGTCAGGACCCACTCGCTGTGCAAAAGGAACCACATGAGGCCTGACGACTTCCTCGATGTAACTTTGAGCAGTTACGGTGCCCTGATTTAAGATGGCGAGCTCAGTTTTACCGTGTACGCTAATGCCACCCCAAATCATAACACTGGGACCACCAAAACGATCACTTTCGTGGATGCAAGCTTCCGAAAATCGCTCGCCGCGTCGTCTCCATACTCGAATCCGTCGATCGTCACTAAAAAATTTAACTTTACACTCATCTGTGAAAAGCACCGATCCCCACTGATTTATGTCCCAATTCAAATATTGCCGACAGAAACTTAGGCGACTTGCACGATGAACCCTAGTCAAAGGAATTCGTACAACACGTCGTTTAGACCATTGCTGGTCTTCATGCAGCCGATTTCGTATTGTTTGGTCACTAACACGAGTACCCGTCGTAAGCCGTAAGCGATTTTGTAACTTGCGAGCCGTTACTGAGCGTTCTCGTCGTGAACTTAACCGGATGTAACGATCCTCTTGGGCCGTAGTCGCACGAACTCTGCCTGAACCAGGTCTTCTTGCAACACTACCAGTCTCTTGGAAGCGATTCCATGCATTTTGGATGGCTCTCCGAGAAAACCCTAGCGAGGAAGCCACAAACCGCTGCGAATGACCTTCAGCTATCATTGTGAGGGCCCTGGTACAAGTTATCGGGTCCATATGTCTTCGTAATCGTGGCATTATTAACACAACAGAATAAACTAGGCAACTCGACAAAAATAAATTACTCCTTTAGTGACATTTTAGAGAATACAACATCATTTAATGTCAAAGAATTCTTAACCTGAACTCGTTTTTTTTAAAATCCAAATTTTACTTGTATTTAAGGACAGTATTTAAATTTAAACACTAGCACTAAAGAGGCTTAAATAGCGAAGGATGCGTAATATCAATAATTGGAAATAGTTATCAATAGTTTGTGTTTATAAATTACGATTGAGCAGAAATATATAGGTGGCCCCTATTTTGTTTTGAGTAGTATATATACTTAATTCTTTTTTCTTTTCCTTATATTCAACAGGTATATTATGAATGATGCCTATTGGATGAGACACAGTCTGATCAAAATTTCGGAATGTAATATTGCATTTTTCTATTTTAAATTCCTGTAAATATTTATTTTTGTATGTTATAGGCATAACTGATACTTCCGCACCTGTATCTACCTCAAATGACACCTTTTCTTTATTATTTAACAATAGTTCGACTATATATGGTGGTATTTTACTTACTTTGTTAAAAGAATAAGTATCAAATTCTTCATATAGTTTTTTTACTTCATCCTCTCTTTCTTCTTCACAATTAATTTCCAAAACGTTAGTCTGGCGATGTTTGTTTTTTGGACACATTTTGTACAAATGTCCCTGCTGGCCACATTCAGAACAATATTTTTCTTTTAAAGTACATTCATTGCGCCTATGGTTATCCTTTCCACAACAAAAGCATTTATTTTTCACTTCACTTGTTCTATATTTTCTTCCTGTTTTCTTATTCTTATAATGTTTTTCTTCTGTCCTGGGTTTCATGTAGGAAATATTTGGTTCACTTTCTCAATTGGAGTGCTTGTAAGCTGACTCAATAGTTTTTGCCAGTTGAATTATGGTTTCCAATCCTGATTTTTCTCCTTGTTTCAGTAATTCAAATCTTATCAACTTTGAGTATACTCCATCTATTAATTTTTCTTTTAGTTGATCCTCTTCATCTTTGAATCCGCATTTCTTTGCTAATTTCCTCAAAACTAAGGTATAATCTTCAATTGACTCTGTTGGTAATTGGTTTCTCCTTCTAAACTCGGCCCTGTCTAAAATGGGTGTACTTGTGTGTGCATATTTATCTTTTAATTTTTGGCACAAAACTTCGTATTTACTTTTTATTGGTTTTTCTGGATCGCACAAGTATTGTAATGTTTCAAATACTTTTGGGGTTAATTTTGTTATAAATAACGGCGTCCATTTTTCTTGCGGAACATCATTAAAAAGTATTAAGCATTCTAATTGTTGATGAAAAGCCTCCCAATTGTCGCCATCAAAGGGTTTAATGTCGTAGTTATTCGACATTATTTTGGTTTTTTGTTGGCTAGCCTCCTTTGCAACTTGCTTTTGTTGATTTTTTTGATTATAGAAATCACTGATTGCTTTTCTCAAAACATCCACAGTTGCTAGTTTTGAACATTGTATACTTTCATCTTTTATGACTTTAATAAGTATTTCCTTTGAACACTGATAAATATAGGTCTTTTTACCTTGTTTAACTAATGAAATTAATTCTTCTTCGGTTAGTGATTTGCTTTTTTCTAGACCGGCGAGAAATGCAACAGAATCACAGTATTCATCGTCGGATTTTTTATCTGTCATCCTCACAGATTACTAGACATTAGTAGACATGATCATACTAATTGCGTTTCATTTCACGCTACTGTGGTAATTCCACAGAGTAGTATGATTGTGTGAATTGACGTGATGTATGATTAATTTTTCATAACCTCACTTTTGTGAATTTAATGAACACAAGTAATTAATTTTTTTTTTACTTGCCCATTAATTCTTCTTTCTTTTGCTCTTATTGATGCACTCAGGTCCATAAATGTCCTCGTCGCCAATGATGTATATAATAATAACAACTTTGGATTATTAAGGATTTATTTATAGAGCTACAACATACCCGAGCTAGCGGCCATTTCCAAGAGAGCGTTCTGTAGTAAGCCTCATCATATACACAACACTTATCATACTCATTTTTACTTTTAAACACAGCCTTGTTACATTTATTCCTATACTTAGTATAATTAAGTCTTTTAGACATGTCTTTAGGATCATTGCACCAAATTGAAAACAACTTATCTCGTTGTGATATCATTTTCTTTAAATTATCACTTATCCATAAATTATTATTCCTATTACTATTATTTTTGTTAACATAAATATGCTTAATTTTATAACATTTTTCGTATATATTCTGAAACAATAGGGTGAACTCTTCGTACAGTTTGATTGGGCAATCTATATTTAACAAGTCTTCAAAGTTTGCTTCTAATAATTTTTCTCTTACTAATTTATTATCAAGTACGCGCCTAGCGACGGTCGACTCACACGCGCGCGTCTGCGCCTCGGGTCCGCCGCCGCCGCCGTGCGCGCTCTGTTTCCATTGTATTATGACCGAAGTAAGGTAGTGGTCGGATATTTTCTGCTTTATAATTGCCGAGTCAATCTTAGATGAAGGTGCTCTAACATAAATGTGATCTATACAAGATTCTACAAGATTACCTGATACAATTTCTCGTCGTGTAACAGCCTTTATACATTTTGTAAATCCAAATTCTGCCATAATATTTTCGTATTCTGTGACACGATTGTCTTGGTTATTTAACAAATTAAGATTAATGTCTCCACAGATCACGACCTTGGTATTATTGGGCAAACTGTTTAAACAATTACGAAACTCAGTTAAAAATTGCAATATTTTATCTTGATTGTTGTACCTGGGAGGTCTATAAATAGATAAAACGTAAATCCGCTCATTACCAACATTGCTATTAAATGAAATGGACACACACTCTGCTGACTGCATGGGACTCGCGGCGGCTAGCGCACCCGTCTCGCTCCCTCGCGCCGCGCCGAGATGCTCTCGCGCGTATACCAACACGCCGCCCCCCCTGCGTGCCTTGCGGGTGTAATGATGCAAGACAAATCCTTCAATATTATACAATGATAATAGTGAGAAATCTATATTTGATTCAGTAAGCACTATGATGTCCAATTCTGATAAATAACCTTCTAGGATTACTAGTAATTCGTTAAAGTTTTTTTTAATGGAGCGAATGTTCACATGCAGCAAGCTTAGATCTTTACGTGACCTATATGAGCCTAAAAACTCCTTTATGTTATCTACACATACAAAATTGACAGCTTCTTGATCATCTATAAGATCAATATTATCTAATACCGCGAATTTGAAAAATTAAATTAAACTAAGTATACATAAAAAATTGGTTGAATTTACTTAGCTCCTACAAGTTCCGAGATATCGTTTTCCGATTTAACCCATAACGCATTGCTTTCATCTGATTTCTTAACTAAGATTTTCCCTTTGCTCACCCAGATATATTTATAAGTACCACGTAAATTCTTCTTGTATATAGCAGAGCTCGGGAAGCTCTCGTCAAGTCCTCATTGACGAATATATCTTGCTTGCTTGTTGAGTGGTGATAACAGAAGAAGTGCATTAAAAATATTATTCGCGGAAAGATTGCCGCATAGTTAGAGGGTGTGGAGGTACAATGTGTTATAGAAATAACAATAAAAGTAATTAGGTTAATTTACGTTCGTAAATTATTAAAGTATACAAAATAACAATAACTTAAATTTAATAATAATTAAAGAGAAAAATGGAAAATGGCTAATTTTTTCACAAAAATGAGTATTGCGAGAAACTGTTTTATTTGTAAGTACAAGTTTTGTTTAAACTTGGTATTTTAATGTGAATTAAGTATGATTTTATGTGTGTAAAAATCTTTATTACTTTTAAATAGTTAGAGCCATTTTAAGTATGATATTTTGACGATTGACTTTTTACGTGATTATTAATTTTAACCAGTTAACCAACCACCCTCTCTCATGTACCGTAACATATTGTTACAAAAATAACCAAGGTCATACATACTCCGGGATAAAAATTCAATCAAACATTACTTTTTCTGTAATATTTGAAATGGACGTGAATAAAACAGTAATCGTATATTACTATTACAATTGTTCGAGAAAACGCAAAGTGAACATAAAAGTAACAATACAATAACAATTTAATGAATCGGCAAAAGTGAAAAGAATAAAACCGCAAAATGACATTCCGTACCAAAATGGTAAAAAAGGAACCCTTATGGTGATATTTTGACAAAAAAAGACGCTTTCGAATGGTATTAAAATCAAACATGTATTGCTTATAGTCAAAAAGCTATTGAGCATTTTTGCTTTTTCATTTTTCCTTGTAAAGTTAATTTTTGCGTTTGCGACTTTAGTCTGCGGGGACGGCGCAAGATTTAATACTCAATATGATACTAGTGGAGAGCCGTAAGGCGTAAAAATTGTAAAACCTCGGAATCTAGGGCCAGTCAATGAATCTTTTTGAAATGTTTTTTTTTTTTATAAATACACATCTCAAAAGTTTATAATTATAAAGATTCATTGACTGGCCCTGGATTCCGAGGTATAAATCTTACGGCGCTCCACTATAGGTATTAACGCTTCGCATAGAAGAAATCGTACCGAACGAACGTGTGTGCGTGGGTGTGAACCCCCGCTCGCCGGCGCCATTGATTTTGTGTTTTATTCATTTATTCGTGCATGAAAATGACACAAATTTACAATGTCGATTTTTCATGCATTTATGATATTGAATATGTGAACTCTAATGATTGTACTATTTTTTAAGCTTTTGTAGCTAGGAAAAATAAAATAATTAAAAATCTTAAAATTGCGTGGCCTAATTTGGCACAAATTTATTTAATGGGCATATTTAGGTGATCTGAGATAGAAAATATTTATTTAATCAATTGTATATTTTTTTGCACTGTTTTTACATACTGTGGATTATGTCAGTTTGCACTGGACGAAGATGACACAAACTGGGTTTGCACACTCCGCAGGCTACCCTAGATATTATACCATAATATTTTTAAACTTTAAATTAATTTTGGCAGTTTCCTTTTGACTTTAAAAAATCAGCCACAAATTGTCGAATTTCTGAAAATGCAAGTGACAGAAATGACACAAAACGCAATAATAGAATTTATAGTTACGACTATATTCACAGGCAAGAAATAAGCAACTTTAGAATTTTTGAAACTTATGACCCCTTTCTCCACAAGTTTGTTATTATTTCAAAATACACAAAAATCCGCTATAACAAGTTTTATTGCAATTAAATAAACTTTACAGGTCGCCCATAATGTTGATTTTTTTCATATAAAAATGTATAGAGCTTCACACATCTAATAAAGATATCGAATGAGAAAGTCTTTGGAAAGATCATGAAACTGTATTCCGTGTTGCAGCAGTAGGCAAACAATATTCTACTTCTGTTTTTAGTTTTTGCTAAGTTTACTAGATATCGTTTTGTATGAGAATGAGATATTTTGGCATAAACTACTCGCTTTGGGCGACCAGTAAACGATCACATAACAAGTTTAAATTTGACACATAAGTAACTAATTTATTGCAACCAAAAATAGCCTTGTGGAGGAAGTATTTCATATACTTTTTTTTTCTTCATACTATTTTGGACCACCCTAATACATACATACATACATACATACATACGCTCGAAAAACATAATCCTCCTTCTGACGCAGTCGGGTAAAAATAAACAAACAATGATAATATTCCTCGTGTGGTTGCCGAGTTAGAATAGTGCCACTCCATGTCTTCCCGTGGATGTCGTAAGAGACGACTAAGGGAATAAAGGCTTGTAGTACTGTTAGGCGATGGGCTTGCAACCTGTCACTAATGCGCTGGTAAACATCTTAGCCTAATTGTGCAAATTGTGGTTATAGAATTATCAACAAGTTTTTAGAGATGTTTGTAATTCTGTAGCTCTGCCTACCCCACTCTGGGAACAAAGGCGTGAGATTATGTATGTATGTATGTATGATAATATTCAACTTAATTCAACAGTCACGATACTTGACATCTGTCCAAGCTATTCTGTACATGTTTCCATACGTTTTTTTTTAAACTATCATAATTCTAAATCAAATTTTACAATATTAAATTTATGACTCATCCTTACCCTCTTGGGATTTACTCCCATTTTATAAAAAATAAAATATTTGGCGCTAAAATTCCTCTTTGAACATTTGTTTCCTCAAAAATGTTCTTCTGTTCAATTTTAAATTTGTTTTTCCTCATTTACAAGTATGTTTTCTACTTACTTCACTTTTCTTAACTACTCCAACCAAATGTCTTTTCCCAAGTTCGATTCATTCATTATAAAATATCCTTGTTTATACTACAAAAATTTATTAAATTATAATGATCTATTTCTAAAGGAACAATGCCGAATTTATTTACCCGATTATAATGCTATAAGCTGTAACAAAATTAATATGACACGATAGCGTTGTAAAATTAAAATTTACAACCAAAAATTAAGAAGACATGTATTTTTTTTACTTTTCTTTGTTATTCTTTTATGTTGTACTTTTATTATACGTCCCATTTCTTTGGTCTATTCAATTTAAATATCAATATTTTTTGTATTTTTTTGAAATTATCCTCCTTTTATTTCAGCGAAATAAAATCCAGCCTCCAAAAACAAAATCCTCCTGTAACAATTCTGCTGTAAGTATTCAAAAAAGAAATTTTGAAATATCTATCCTAGTTTTTCTTATCGTCTTTATACCCCCTTTTCTTTTCTTTTACAGCAAACTTGCCTCGATTCAACCACCACACCGAATCCTGTTATTATATCCATTTCCCCCAACACTTCTATAGAACCGACCCTTGAAAATATATAAATTTTCTTAGACGATTTACTTGCCCCAGACTCCAACCTAAATTTTCTTCCAACTTCTCCTGAACTTTTGTCCAATAATTCTCCTACCTTCAACTCTATAAATCACTTTGATCCTCTACTTTACTGTGACTTTTTTTCAACTCCGAAGATTTATTCTCCTCTTTAACTAACTTAAGGTAATGCACACTGCTAACTTTTGTCTTTTCTTATTAGCCTAATTACTTTGTAAAACTTTCTAAAATATTATGTTATATTTTTTCATTGATTTTCTGTTTCAATTTAAAATCTGTAAATCTTCTAATTTTAATTCTTACTGAAATTTGTAATTTTATCTCTTTACCCTTTTCTTAAATACAATTTAGAGCACAACTCTTTTCCTTTGACCATTAAACTAATTTCTAATAAACATAAAGTCTCTTTTTCCAGTTTAATCAATATCTACTCCATCTTTCTCCTTTTCCCGTTTTTTCTATAATAATTTTATTTGATTCCTTTTGTTTTAATTTTCCTTACTAAATACTTTAATCCTGAATCCTGAATAAGTTTTTTACGTTTTTTTTTTTTAAAAAATATTTGCCCGCATGCTGGTAACGCACTGTATAAAATAAAAAAAATATCAGTATGCAGCTAGCATGCAGCTAGAAAACAGCAATTCATGTCTTTTATTACCTCAAGGTTGCTATGAGAATCCCCAATATCGATCGATATTGGAATGAATCAATATAGTTTGGTCTTGGAAAATAATTAAGATCAATGAAAAATTTAAGAGTGGCCAGCATCGTAATCTAAAGAGGTTGTAACAAACTTGTTAAAAGTTAGTTTTAAGTACGTAATAAATAAAATACGTAATACATAAACCTGTCGAATAATTTACTTACTTACCGAAAACAGATATAGTACGTACCTAATAAAAAATGTATGTAAAAAAACCCAAAAAAAAACGATTAATGAGAAAAAATATTAAGAGATAAATGCATTTTATAACTTTGACTACCTTTTAACAAATATTTTACTATCGAAGTAGGTAATGGAATTCATCGATCAATCTGTCTAAATGTAATCAGACCTGCGCTGTTCAGTGAGGAAATCCGGAAAGTTTTATCTGTTCCAAATCAACTCACATTTTTGCCCTCCTTTGACGACCTTTTTAAAGAAAACTTTTTTTTAGTTTATTTGCAGCAAAAAATGGCTAGCCATGTTTACAACCGGTTCAAATTGATAGCATAAGTGCAAAAGCTGTGAAAGACGGATGCACAAACGGACAGACAGTCGGCATTAGGGTTCCTTTTTTAGGGTTCCGTAGTCAACAAGAAAACCTTTCATTCCACCGTGTCCGTCTGTCCGTGGTTTAACTCGTCTCGACTACTCGTACAAAGCTGTTATTTGGCATTGTTATTTGTTACATTGCGCTGGCCACAGATATAAATACATATAGATAACGCAAATGCATCTACTTCGCGTGTCCAAATCCGGACTTAAATCCCGACCAAGCGTCGGGGTTGGCCGTGGCTACTGACGTTCCGCGCGCCTGTTGTTGCAGCCGGTCGGCCGTGGAAATAAAATTAAGAAAATGCCTCGTTGCGTGGTAATAAACTGAAATAGCCCAAAAAAGCGACGACTTTAAATGGATTTTGCGCGAAAAACGGAAAATCTCTTCTCTTGGTGTGTCCCAGTTGGTAGCAAAACGTGACACTGTTGGTTTTCATACAGATCGAGGTGTTTACGTTATCTATGTGTATCTATTTATATCTGTGGCGCTGACAAAGTTGTAAAATAAAATCTTTTTTTTCTAGTAGGTACCTTCCAAATGTAAATGAAAATGTTCATTGCATAAATGAAACCTTTCAAGAAGTAGAAGCAATACAGTGGGTCTTCGGCCGGCTTTACACTGAAACTTACGACTTACGTAAGTAGGGACGCAGCTATCTGTTAGAATGAGAAAAAAATATTTCTATCTACTTCTAACCAATAGCTGCGTCCCTACTTACGTAAGTCGTAAGTTTCAGTGTAAAGGCCGCCTTCTGCTAGGGATCCCTGTGTTACAGGACCCGACCCGTTTATAACATCAAGTTAGGCATCATTGGGTAGCTCTTAAAAAAATACTAGTATACTAGTATACTTGTATTGTAATTTTTTAGACGTGGGAAATATTGAACTCGAAAAGTGTAATTTTCGCTAGTGTTACGTGTCTCCTCCCCCTACAGCTAAAAGTAAAAGACATAATAATCTAAAAAATATCTTAAATGTAAGCACATACAACGAATTTATAAGGAAAACAATCACGACTAAGTAGACTTGATTGTTTCTTTAGATACAGTCGGCTAAGGTGTATATGCCTACTAAAAGTATCTAAGACAGCACCAAACAACTTTAAATAGATAAATATTCAATGTATAAAAACCGCCAGATATAATGGCGACACCTTCTTTCAGAGCTATATCACCTCAATGACACAACCGATTTTCATCTAATCCTAGGCTACTTAATTTTGATAAATTTCCTTTTAAGTTCGTTATAGTTATGTGCTTACATTTAAAATATTTTTTGTTAGAGGTTTTTATTAAGCATGGTCTTGTCCCTAGTGTGTAGAACTTATCGATATACTCTTCGTAATAAAAGTTTCCAGTAACTCTTTCCAGACCAGTTTAAATTGGCGAGAATATTGCCGGTCTACAAAAAAGGCATACGAAGTGACCCTAACAATAATAGACTCATTTCACTACTATCAACCATATCCAAAATTCTGGAAATGTTGATGAAAGTGCGTTTACAAGCACATCTTAATCTTTATAATGTCTTGAACAAACGGCAATTTTGATATCAAAAAAGTATATAGGTACTAGTGAAGCTATAGTTACCTTAATCAGTGACATAATGACTCGGATAAATGATAAGAAGAAAGTGGCGGGACTCTTTTTAGACCTTAGCTCGACATTTTGATACTGTTGATCACGCTATGTTGTTGGCTAAATTAGAACACTGTGGCGCTAGGGATAATATTTTGAGCTTTTTTAGGTCATACATTACGAACAGGTATTTAATAACTTATGGTGTAAATGCTTTGGTGTGATTTTATGTTGTAAACTTACATTGTAATTTAAAAAAAAACTTAGAGAAATAAGAAACAGAAAACAATTTATGGAACGGAGGTCTTATGAAAACGGACCTGAAAAGGTCCACAAGTCTAAAACGGTGATGATAAGGTGTGGGGTGCCCAGTGACGTAGTTATGCAAAAACGTTCCAACCCACACTGATACCATTTTGAGATAAACGCAATTTAGTGTTTTTAGTTGTACACTTTTTTGCCCAAACTAGAATAGGCTAATACTATAAGTTTTACTGTAGAAATATATGATCATTACTTAATGAAGTACCTGTTTTATAAATATTTTTAATAAAATGGTGGATTTTTAGACGACATGGTATTGAAACGTCTTTGTTTTGTATAGACACTCGAACCAAATAATTTAGCAAAAACGTTCCATCGAGTATTTTACTTTAAATTAAAAACTTTAACAAGAATAAAGATTATGAATAGGTGAAGTTATAAATACGAATTAAAATAATAACAAAAGGAAACGAAATCATTATTGTAAAAGAAGAACATCATCATCATTGTTATGCATAAACGTTCCAACCCACACTGACACCATTTTGAGATAAACGCAATTTAGTGATTTAATTTGTACACTTTTTTGCCCAAACTAGAATAGACTAATACTATAAGTTTTATTATAGAAATATAAGGTCATTACTTAAAGATGTACCTGTTTTTTTAAATATTTATAATAAAACGGTAGGTTTTTAGACAAAATAGTATTGGAACGATTTTATTTTGTATGGACACTCATTCCAAATAATTCTGTAAAAACGTCCCACCAAGTATGTAATGTGTAATGTGCAGGTTTAAATTATAAAATGTGGTGCAAATAGTCTGAAATAATAAATAAGAAATAATAGAAAAATACTGAGCTGAAATATTATTATAATTAATTATAAAAGATTGATTGTAGATTGTTTGCTTGTACTCTTACAAATAATAATGTTTCCAGAAATAGTCCTACCATCCGCACATTTAATACTATCTGTACTAAATGTGACAGTCATGTTCTCCATGTCACTGAATGCTTGAACCGCTGCAGCACTTGCGCTTAATGTAAAGGATTAGGTTAATAATAATATTTGTTTTTAATCATTATTTTTGAAGCAAACATGCTGTAATTTGTTAACGCTGTGGACAGTTGTTATTAAATTGCAAACATTATCTTCTATAATTTAGTAATAATTTGTAATAAAAAGTGTCAGTTTGTAATTTGTTACTGTTCCATTAAAATAAATAAATAAGTACATCATCAGTCTTAAGTCTTAAGCGTTCTATAAAATTGGAGACAATTCTCAGGAATGTACTGGTCTATTGGTCTATATTTCTTCCGATTAGAAATATTTTTTCCAAATTTTTTGTACTACTATAAAAGTCTGTATTGGATTGAACTAAAAGGTTCCCCATATTTTGGATCATTTACCCATCACTTTGTTAATTAGCAAAGCAAACTTCCAATCGTATATGAAACATTTTTTGCAAAATCACAAGTGTCACATGGGTTTTACTAAAACGTTCCAACATACATAGGACATTTTTTGCAAGACCACAAGTATCACATAAAAAAGTATATAATGTTTCAAGACTATTTGAATCATTTTAACAAAGTATTATTAATGGATTGTATAAAATAAAAACGTTTCAGTTTCCATGTTATGTTTTTTTTTTCTATGCAAGCCCTTGTTTGCTAAAAATGTGGGTTGGAACGTATAATCAAAAAAAATTTTTTATAGAAATAAGCCATAAAGACTGGAACCTTTTTGCTAAACTGATGAAAGGTGTCAAAAAAGGTACACTAGTGGCTTTATCTCAATTTTGTGTGACTTGTGGGTTGGAACGTTTTTGCATAACTACGTCCAGTTGATTTCGGACTTTTAAATAAAATAATGGAATTATATTTTTCTAGCTCTTTACTGTTCCCACTCATAGGTTGAAGTGAAAGAGTACATTTTTTACTTAAGCCTAATTAATAGCGACAAGCGCTCGGAGAACTTATTGCTAACTTAAAATCTACAGGCGTCGGAGGACCAGCTTCCATCATGTAGCGAACATGCCCCCGGGCGTTGTACGCTCAGCGTTCAACAGGACTCGTCAGCAGCAGGAAGTGGACATATCCTTGGAAAGTCTCTTCGGACAACGCCATTTACGGTTTTGACATCGGCTACCGTCCCAGTCTCCACTTTAAAGAAGGGAGGTTATCCTCTTTTAATAGGACAAGAGCATTTAGCAGTAGTTCAACTCCTCTCGATCGCCACTTCACACGTTGTTGAAGTTCTGAGACGTATTCCTTACTCCATCGTGACCAGAAGTGCTGGCGAAGCTGCTCAATACGCCGGAAACGCGTTAAATGGTTATATGCGTCACCTTAGATCTTGCACCGGCAATGACGTCAGCGGACGCTCGATTAAAAAAAATCCGGGAGTAAGTGGTGTTAAATCTTCTGGATCTGGGGACAGCGGGGTGAGCGGTCGGGAATTCAGAATCGCTTCAATTTGAACTAAAGTGGTATTGAGTTCTTCGTAGGTGAGATTAGAATTTCCCAGCACTCTTTGCAAGTGGTATTTAGTTAGAAAATTATTAAAAAGGTTTCGTGAACGCTTAACAATAGATCGAAAGCCAGGAAGTGGTTGCAGGGAGTCAAGAATAAAAAAAAGACGAGAGTGTTGTAAGGATTTTTGCCTCAAATCATAAGATTTGTCGTGTTACGTGGTCTTCCGATAATTCGGAAGACCAGGTACCAGACGTTAATGAAAGATCAGAGAAAAAGAGAGGTAGATTAGAGAGAAAAGGACAGCAATAGTAAGTCAGGGTCTGGGTATTTATTTAACACTTAGGCTTTCTTCACACAGATAAAATAATTATTACACATAAATTAAAAAATTAAATAAATTAGTCCCTAATATCACCAGGGTAAAGTTAGAGATTTAGTGGTGAAGGTGAAGGTAGTTCCTCCGGGACTTCCTTTAGTACGCGTCCCGGAGTCGTCAGTCCAGGAACACCGCTGGCGCTGTAATGAGGGGCGCTAGAGGCAGCGGCCCTGGTGGTACACGAAGGTAGGTGGGCCCGAGGTGGGACCCGTCAGAGTGAGTAGCGGTTCCTGAGGAAAGCAAGAACCTCGTAGATGAAGGACTCTTGAAGCGTAGGGCCCGACTTGGCCACACACAAAGTCGACTTCTGGTATGAGGGAGATAGAGGCTTCTAGGGGTCCGACTTGACCCTATCTTCAGAGTTTCTAGTCACCACTTAAGAGGCTGAGGGAGAACTGCTCGCTCTAGTCCGAGCCGCCGTTTATATACCCAGGTGATCTAGCTTTTTAATTTACAAATTCTAAATTCATAAAATTTCAAAGTTATACATGCCAGATATTAATTCTATGGTAAAACTGTCGTTTTAACTCCATGGTCTAGTATAAACCTAAGATATCGTCTCTGCCCGTTGTCTAGACAACAAAGATAACAAACGCTGTCAGATGGAAAAATATAAACAAAAAGTGAATATTTTCGGCTACAAAAGTAATATCGTTAAAAAGAATAGCAATTATTCAAAGGAAAAAGGTACGCAAGAGCCATGGAAAACCAATACACCGTACAGCTTCAAAAAATCAAGAATTATACGTCTCTAAAGTTAGTGGGTCCAACCGACATGTGAACCGCGCCCGCGAGATAGTCAAGAGGAACGGGACAGGAAACCCAGGAACGCAGGTACAATATTACAGATTGCATTTCGTGATGTTGCCAAAAAAGTTAAAATGTCTCAGTCCTATGTTCAAAAAGTAAAACGTAGGGCAGGACTAAGAATTTATAAAGCCCAGGCCACACCAGATCGAGACTCGAAACAGAACTTATCTTCAAAGAAACAGTCACGAAAACTTTATGAAAATTTCATTACGAAATTTGAATGCGTAGTCATGGACGACCTAACATATATGAAAGTCGAATTTAAACAAAGTCCTGGGCAGGAGTTATATACCAGCGTAAGTCAAACAGATGCTCCTGAAGAATGTAAATCAAAAAAACGGTCTAAATTCCCAAAAAATACCTCCTTTGACAGGCAATATGTAACTGCGGAAAAGGAAGTCGCTCGTTTATTACCACCGGGACAATAAACGACAATATTTATCAAAAAGAGTTTACAGAGACGTTTGTTGCTTTTCACAAGGAAGCACGACTCATCACCGCTGTTTTGGCCAGATTTAGCCAATTGCCATTACGCAAAATCAATGATGGAAAGGTACGATGCAAACGGGCTCGTGGTGGTACCCAAAGTATGCAACCCGCCAAATAGTCCAGAACTCCGGCCTGTTGAAGAGTACTGGAGTATTATGAAGAAAATATAAAAAATAAAGGCGGAGAAGTAAAATCGGTCTCTGAGCTACAATAAATAAGGACATTGGCGTCGAAACGGTGTCCTAATGAGATTGTGCAAAGTCTTATAAGCCATGTGCGTAGGAAAGTTAGAAGTACGGGTTACTGTGTAGACAATAACTAAAATAGGAAATATTATTTTAAACTTCATTAACTTTGTCATTAAATGTGAAAAATACAATGTAGTTATTTATTGTCAAAATTATTTAATATTAATCTTTGTGTGCCTTAGTTTTGGCGTGTTCAACCTTTATGCTACCCCTAACAGAACGCCTAATTGCAAAAAAAAATTAGTTCGAAAAAATTATGAATTTTGAAAAGCTTTATCTCAAAAACTATTGGGTCTACAGAGACAATTCTAGTCTCATATGGTAGCAAATTTAGTCTGCTTTAAAAAGAAGAGTACTTTCAAAAACTTGTCCTTTAGTGTTATAACCGCCAAAATCTGAAAAAGGTCCCAAATTTTCGCGGTTTTTTTAATTTTGACAGATTTGCGTTCGGCGCTCGAGGTCACAAACTTGGATTATACATTGGGCCAAAAAATCATAAACAAGTCTGCAAAAAATTAGAACTACCGGATTTGTCGCATGCGACGCCGTACTTTGAATCCCCAATTTTACTGGAGTACAGGCATTTTACTTGAAAACTCCAAGAGGTAAATGAATAAAATTTGGAGTAAAAGGGTCTTGTAGAAGCCGCTTCTTAGTTTAGTAGTTAACAAAAATAAAAATTTCTAGGGGGGGCAGTCCATACCTGTAATGTAACAGAAGATGAAACAAAAATCTTCCACCGTAAGTCATCATCTGGCACATATTTCGACAGGCGCGTGGTAGTAAAACATGAACAGTAATTGGTAGGTTATTTCATTCTAAAATGGGTTAAAGCATGTACCTAATAGATTAAAAGGGCGTATTGGAGGTTGCATATGCGTATGCTGGCTATTAGTAATCATAATTACGACATATCTAACACCGATTTGAATATAGTCTTAGTAACGGCTTGTTGATGTTTTTGTACTGTCACTTTCAATATATTATTTACCACATAAACTCTTGTTTGTATGCGCTCTTGTTTGTATCTACTGACTCTGGTGTATCCCTCCATCCTGTTTAAATGAAAAAGCTAAAATAGGTTTAGTAAAAGTCGTACGGTTTTCGAGATAATAATGTGGACGTTTATGGTTTTTTCCAAATTGAACACCCTTGTTGAATGTTTTGATCATAGCCCCATTTTTAGCTTTTTTTTTGCTCAATATTCTTGAATACGTTTGATATCAGACATGCAACACAATTTTTGTGAGAATACAATGGATATAAAAAAATTATCACAAACTTAATTTTTGCGTTTTCAATCGTACATTGATCGAATTTTCAGTTCTCATTGTGAAAAAGAAATACACTACCGTCTAGGTGCCAATAAGCTTAAATACATGCTCATTTATTGAAAATTCAAAAATAGTAATAATTACCTTTTGAATTTAAAATCAAAGCGCCGAAATAATAAAAAGCCCGCCCACCCACATTTTTCCCGATTTACTTTTTGTATCCCAAGCGTAGTATTCAAAACTTTTTGTTGCAAAAATAACATTACTGGCCACTTATTTATATGCCATTTATTCCTAATTTAAAAAATACGCCAACTGCTTATTTGACAATTTATTGACAATTTAAAAATAGTAATTACCTTTTGAATTTAAAACCAAAACGCCGAAATAATAAAAAGAAATACACGCCCACCCACATTTTTCCCGATTTACTTTTTGTATCCCGGGCGTAGTATTCAAGACTTTTTGTTGCAAAAATAACATTACTGGCCACTTACTTAAATGCCATTTATTCCCAATTTAAGATATAATGCCGACTGCTTCTTACTTTAAATTCGATTTTGGTTTTTGCTATTATTGCGTAATGAATGGTGAATTGTGTGTTTAGATCGTTGTGTTGATTTATTTTCGTTTAATAATGTTTCGAACACAATACACACTGATAGAATATGCTCAAATGCGTTACATCTATGGTGACTGCCAAGGCAACGCTAGTGCTGCTGCAATTTTGTACGCTGAACGCTACCCAAACAGACGCCATCCCGATTAGGTACCGGATTTTTCTTCGAATCCATAACGCAGGTGCAGGAGCAAATAGCGAGGGCAGACCGAGGGAGCGAGACGATGAAAATATTTTGGATCTAAAAGTGGCAAATCCTTCTTTTCCCATACGGGACATAGCAGATAGCCTCAGACTGACAACGTGGAAAGTGCATGCAACTCTAAAAACATACGGATTGCACCCTTTTAATTTTCAACGTGTGCAAGTCCTATTGCCTAGACTATCCCCAAATGACCTTCTGCTGCGAAATACTGCGTCGGATCCAAGAAGATCCAAAAATTTTTGACAGCATACTACTGTGCTCAGATTAATCACCGTGTCATAGAGACGGCTACATGAATCTGCACAATCTACACAGTTGGCAGTTAGATAATCCGCACCTGATGAGGGAGGATAGGTCTCAATACCAATTTAAGGTAAGGTAAGTTAGCTAAAAATTAATATTATTAATGTCACTTATGAATGAGACATTCACCACTCATTACGCAATAATAGCCAAATTGAAAATTCGGAAAAAAAACAAGAAGCAGTAAGCGTATTTTTTATATTTGGAATAAATTGCATTTAAATAAGTGGCCAGTAATTCTATTTTTGCAACAAAAAGTTTTGAATTCTACGCCCGGGATACAAAACGTAAATCGGGAAAAATGGGTGGGCGTGTATTTAATTTATTATTTTGGCGTTTTGATTTTAAATTCAAAAGATAATTAATATTTTTAAATTGTCAATAAAAAGGCATGTTTTTAAGCTTATTGGCATCTAGACAGTGTTTTTTTTTTCACCATGAGAGCTGAAAGTTAGATCAATGTACAATTTAAAAAATCAAAAATTAAGTTTGCGATTTTTTTTTAATCCAATGTATTCTTACAAAAATGGTAATGCCTATCTGATAACACAAGTATTCAAGAATATTAAGAAAAACAAAAAATAAAATAAAAAATAGCTCAGAATGGTGCTATGATCAACAAAGAGTGTTCATTTTCGAGATAAACTTGAAAGTTCAAATATCTCGAAAACCGTGCGACTTTTACAAATCTATTTTAGCTTTTTCATAACGTCCTAAGTGCCCCTATCCGTAGTTCATGGAACTAAAATAAAAATTCCTTGCTATTCATTGTAGTTTAATTGATATCATAATATACTCTGTAAAAAAACTTTTCAGTACGAAACGCACGCCTTAATTATTGATTCATTGATTGCGATTGGTTGTGATGGAAAAAAACTAAATGTAAGCAAATGGCGGCATTATACGATTGCTTGAAAAGATATTAAATAAGCCATTACAGTGGAATATTTTCTTATTGTACTGTTTCAACACATTGATGGCCGCACATCGGGACCACAGACATTTTTAGGTGTTATTGGTAAATAACTGGACTGATACAAAACCATTTGTCCGGTTCCAACTATTCCTGCAGACTTACCAGAGGTCTTAGCTACAGACATTAGCACAGATCAAAAATATTTGTACAGAATAGTGTTTAAGTCATCAGTCAAATCATAGTCATGTTTTGTTTTTATCTACAGGTATCGGTACAACCCTGAATATAATAAAGGCTTAAAGATTTTGGTGCGGGACATATAGCAGAGTCGAATGATGGTATTTTTTGGATAAAATAATCCCAAAACTTCGAGAGTGTCAAGCACAGTGCTCGTTGCTGAAGTTTGTATCGGAAAAAACGGGAGTTCAAAAAATATTTATGTACTAAATAAATAACACTTTTAAAAATGCCAATACATCTCGTGCATTTCGTGATGTTGACAATTGTGTTGTGTTTTGTTCAAATGACATGACTGAATCAAATCAAAGAACCTACTAAGGTCTAATCAGAGTCTAATTTGTGAATTCAGATGCGCTACGGCCAAATAACAGCCTCAAAAATGCATGAGGTGGCGCAGTGCAAAACAAAAGGTGGCCCTTTAGTTGAAGAAATATTCGGAGCAGCCAAATTCAAAGAATCGGCTGTGATGAAAAGGAGGAAATCATTAGAAAGTAAAGTGAAAAATATAAAAATAACGGAATCGTGTCTTTTTTTAAACAGCAAATAGCCTATGATTGTTGCCTCGTCTGATGGACTTACCACGGACTCTGTCATAGAGATAAAATTCCCATACAAAGCAAACGCTTTTTGTCTGTACTAAGACAATGGAAAACTAGTGTTAGTTATGATTATTTGAGATAGTTGCAAAATTGTTTAAAGCATCCTAATTGGACAGCCACCACGGTGTTTTGAAGTCAGTGTTACCAGTACTAAATTATAATGTCATCGATATTATTGTGAATTGTAGGATTATGAAATATGAAATATTATAAAATGTGATATAGTATTAAATATTATATTATAAAATGAAACTTATGAAATATTATAAAACGTGATCTTTCGCGTCGGTGTTGCCAAATGTTAATTCACTCAACGGTTTTGTATTAAAAATCCACGCGGGTAATTTGTGTGCCTAAATGGCAACACTGCGCGAAACAAGTTCTGGAAGGGAGCTGGGTGTCTCTGCTCCCACTCACTTTTTGATCTGCGCTCTGACCAGACATAGATTAAGATGTAATTGAAAACAATAAAATACACTTGTGAAAAGGATTCAGTTTTATTATTAATACTAGGCAAACAATTTTATGCCGAGATCCAAGCTCAAATGCATGTGTCTTCTTGAAACTTCTAAAATGGTTGATGTGCACGAAGTATCATACAATAAAAAGTATTGTGAAATTTTGTTTGATAAATGTGTACTGTTTTGCAAGAATAATATTTTTATCAAATTGATAAAAAAATAAATTGTAAATGATAATAGTCGTGATTAAAATGAAAACTACTTATACAAAACACTGTTTTATTACATTAAATACCAAAAAGCAAGTTTTAAAAAACCCGAATGTTGCCAACCAACTTTAAATCGTAATAAATCCTAAATGATCATTCGAATAAAAAAATTATGAAAGAAACCTAAAGATGATTTTTAAATAAATACCTATTCAACGATACCCCATTTGTCATAATTCATCAGCTTTTTTTTTCTTTTGTACAACGTTTCGTCGTCTGGTTGCCGCCATATTGATTTTTTATTACTGTCATATCTTTAGTGACACTCACAAGTTTAAGGCAAATCGATTGTCTTAAACATCATTAAAATCGCACACCGCGTTTAGTTTCTAAAGCGCCACAAAGGAACAAACATACATTATATAGGCTGATAAACACATTACCCTCCTCCATCGGCAGTCGGCTAAAAATATACCACTGATTGACCTCTATCTCACCGAGCTCGTTCCCACTATATCGTATGTCGGTCCGTATTTTAATCGGTCGTTCCTGTGGCAGAACGTTTTATATGAAGCTTCACACTCGTCCGACAACGATTTTGTGTCGGATCCGACAAAAAATATCGTGTGTTTTGCCAGCCCTCTCGTCCGGATAAAAATCGTGTCGGAACTCGCTCGCCTTTGAATAAGTATGACACTGTTCATATTGGTCGGATGTCTGGGCCGACCTCGCCCCGCCCGCACCCCTTGTTCCGCCCGCGCGTGGCTGCCATAGTGGCCGATAGCCGACTAGTGTGAACAGAGGCGCCCACACCCGATTAAAATCGGAATCCGAGTTGGGACATAGTGGGAACAGAGGCGCCGACACCCGATTAAAATCGGAATCCGAGTTGGGACATAGTGGGAACAGAGGCGCCCACACCCGATTAAAATCGGAATCCGAGTTGGGACATAGTGTGAACAGAGGCGCCCACACCCGATTAAAATCGGAATCCGAGTTGGGACATAGTGGGAACAGAGGCGCCGACACCCGATTAAAATCGGAATCCGACATACGACATAGTGGGAACGAGCTCTAACGGTAAGCGAAGACGAACGTGGACTAACTAGAACTACTCGTGGTTCAAGCGAGTTCCACTTCTTAGGAGTTCGCAATATAAAAGAAAAAGCAAAATAATTCGTCACCACATTGTATTTTTCAGCCATTTCTTCCGCCTGCACCTTTGGCTTAGTTTTCAAGTAAGTTATTCTAATTTGAAAAAAACAGCTTTGCAGATTACACATGCAGAAACCACAACTGAATCTAACAGATCGATTAGTTTAAAATCTGCACAAGCGTGCGTTAACATGAATCCAACATTTCTGATGGCTTTCAAAGATCTAAACTGGCTGACATTCTCTATTGTTGGAACTTTTTTGTTCACTTAAAGGTAATTACTGTTTAATCAAAGTCGTCAGAACCTAGGTAAAACAATAGGCACGGTCTACCTTTTTTTGGAGTGGTACAATTTTTTATTTCGGCACTCTTTTTGTTGTATTATTTTGCTTATGTTTGTAGGGAAAGTTTTCCTGCTGAGCTACGCATGATATTTGATATTATATTTAATTTAATGTTTATAGTTTTATATAATGCTATACTAAGTAGTATCATTGTAATAAGAAGTATTTTAAGAAATTACTGACTGCTGAGTTTCTTGCGGCGGTTCTTCACAGCAGTGGTCTCCTTTTAGGAAACTGGTAGATTTTTGACGTGCCCGTAAGGCCTACTTACTTATCTTTTTTTTATTATCACTAACTGCTTTGGCAGAATTTTAAAACGCTCTAACAACAGGACAACTTAAGGTCACCGGTTATTATATGTTATTATTTCATGAAGGTAGAGGCGATTTAGCGACCACATAGTTTACGGAAAGCCCGTCACCTTTATAATTAATAAATTTGATATTATATTGCTGATATATCTCGCTTTCGTTCCTTATTCTAACTTTTTCAATCAGTAGGTACTAATTTAAGTGAAATTAATTAATCTAGTAAAAGAAAACGCAGAAGTACTAATGAAAGTTTAATATTTAAAACGACACTTGGTACAAAACACTTGTGAGAGGCGCGCGCGCGGATGTAACAGAAAAGTGACGTAGTCATGCTTCGGAAAGCTATGGCTGACTTGTTCTTCGAGAAACGCCGACACGCGGCGCGCGGCCCGCCGCACCCACGCGCGGCGGTGGGGGAAGACAGGGACAGCAGATCGCTCGCTACCATTGCGTCTCACGCGGCGCCGCAGCGCTCGCCGGAGCTGCTACATGTTTGGTATGAGTTTCTCTTCAGTCGGCCGTCCTGATACCACTGTTCGCCCCGAACAGATCTTCAACACCAGGAAAATGTTTGATGAAGCGTTGGGAACCAGCCTCTTAAAGCTGTACAATGGTCCGCCTCTTAAGGCCTGCATTGTTTAAAATATTAGCCTGTCAAAACTGTACAATGGTCCGCCTCTTAAGGCCTGCATTGTTTAAAATACAAGTAATTAGTCTGTCAAAACTGAACAATGGTTCGCCTCTTAAGGCCTGCATTGTTTAAAATACAAGTAATTAGTCTGTCAAAACTGTACAATGGTCCGCCTCTTAAGGCCTGCATTGTTTAAAATACAAGTAATTAGTCTGTCAAAACTGTACAATGGTCCGCCTCTTAAGGCCTGCATTGTTTAAAATACAAGTAATTAGTCTGTCAAAACTGTACAATGGTCCGCCTCTTAAGGCCTGCATTGTTTAATCATAAGTAACCAGTCTGTCAAAGCTGTACAATGGTCCGCCTCTTAAGGCCTGCATTGTTTAATCATAAGTAACCAGTCTGTCAAAGCTGTATTCAGACCAGGGGCAAATTATATGCAAAATGTAATGCCCAAATGTTACATTTATTAAGTATCGAGTTTAAGCAGAACATCATATTACTCGTGTCACATCGTTTTTTTTTTTCTGCTTAACAAATATCTAATAGTATTAATACAGGTAAGTCATTACAAGCTCCTCTAAAGGAGACACCCCATTATGGTGCTACATATCAAATAATACAACATATATTGACGATGTTACAGACATCAATAGTAAATATGCTGAAATAATAGTTCGAAGTTTCGAACCAACGTGAACTAACTTAAGATCAAGGACAGACCAATGCCCCTTAAATTATTGTTGCGTAGACTATGCCTATTTATCACTTGACATAACAACTCTTATAATCGGTACAATCAGTTATTTAAATATAGTGTCGGCAGACAATTATTAATGAATGAGGTATATGACAAATATCAAGATCAATCTTAACAAAACCTTTGAATCCTAAATTAATAACAGAGATTCAGTCCCTAGTCCGAATCAACATCAGTATCTGAATATCCTCGGAAAAGTTTGAGTTTATCCCTCGCCAAAACATTTTCGTACGTACGTCTACCTTTAAGTGTACCCTTAATAACGTAACGATCATGTGGGAGCACCTTTACGATCGCAAATGGTCCATCATAACGTGGCATCAGTTTACCACTCCTCAACCCTTTCTTAAAAACCTTGCGTTGGGCTAAAACTAATTGTCCAACTCTAAACGGTGATTCAGAACGCCTCTTTCGATCAAAGACAATTTTCGATTTCTCAGCGGCTACCTTCATTCTAGTAGCAGCGGCCTCTCGAAGGTCACTGAATGAACCTGTCCTTGTAGGTAGAAGCAGATCTCCTACCATACGCGGCCGAAATCCATACAACAATTCTAAGGGGCACTTCCCTGTAGTGTTATTTACATTAGAGTTTAATCCTAACTGGACTTTAGGCAAATACATTTCCCAGTTATTCTGATCGTCACCCACGTAAGTCACGAGTGCATCAAGTATTGTGCGATTATATCTTTCGATCTGGCCGTTAGCCCTAGGACTAGCTACGGCATTCATTACATGTTTTATCTGACGCTCTACACAATACTTCTTGAACTCGTGACAATCAAATGCTTTTCCACGATCACTGATGATCCTACTAGGCAGCCCGAAGGTCTTGATGAACTGATCTAGCGCCTTTAGTGCGTTTGCACAACTCGTATCGCGCACTGCTTCGATCCATATAAACTTGGTAAAGGCGTCAATAATAGCAAAAATATACAACTTCCCAGATGGACTCTTACAAAATGGGCCGAGGTGATCCATGTGTATGGTCTGAAAAGCACCGCAACTTTATCTATTGGGTGCAATAGCCCCACGAGTCGCCCTGTAGGCTTTTTGGCATATTGGCATGGAATACAGCCCAGAACGTATTTTTGTATAAAACGACGCATGTTACCAAACCAGTACTTACTCTTGACGGCGTCATAAGTTTTATTAAAGTTGACGTGCCCATTATTGTCGTGAAAAGATTGTACAAGCGACCAACGTGACTGCTTTGGCACGACCACTTTATTTACGCCATTAATTTTCCTAAAAAGGATCCCGTTTTCTACTGCATAATCCAAAGCCAGTCCTTTTAAGTTTCCGTTAGCCAGTTCGTCCTTCAGCTGGTTAATGGTTGAACGCACTGAGTCGTCATCCTGCTGTAGGTTCTCAATTAAATTATTCTCCACGCAACGCATTACAGTACCAACAGGATTACGACTCAATGCGTCAACATGACACATTGATGTTCCAGCACGGTATTCGACATCAAAATTAAACTCTTGGACCTCTGACCACCACCGGGCGATCCGTGGATTCAAGTCGCGCTTTGCCCAAGTCCAGCGAACAGCGTTGCAGTCAGTGACTATAACGAATTTAATACCACTTACATACACTTTGAACTTTTGCAAGCTCATAACTACCGCCATAGTCTCAAGCTCAAAACTATGGTATTTCTGTTCAGCGGGAGTAGTTTGCCTACTTGCATACGCGACGGGCTTCCACGCATCGTCGGGTTGCTTTTGTAATAAAATTCCGGCCAAACCAACCTTAGAAGCATCTGTGTGAATTTGAGTATCATATTCTGGGTTAAACAGGGCTAATACGGGACGACTCACAAGAATGGTTTTTAGTTGATCAAAGGCACGCTGTTGATCTTCACCCCAGACCCAAGGCTGAGTTTTCTTGGTCAAAACTGTTATAGGACGAGCGATTTCTGCAAAGCCGCGAACATATTTCCTAAAATAGTTTGCCAACCCCATGAACTATCTACACTGATGGACGTTAGTCGGTATAGGGTAATCGCGTACTGCGTCAATTTTGTGTTTTGCGGGCTTAACCTCACCATTACAGACCTCGTGACCTAAGTACTCTATACGTGGAACTAAAAATGAACATTTATCGATTCTGAGTTTCATATTAGCCTCTCGTATTTTTTCTAGCACAACCCTTAAACGATCCAAGGCTTCGGAAAGATTCTCCGCGTATACGAGAATGTCGTCAAGGTATGCAGTGCCACATTCGAATTTTAAAAGGCCTAGTATGTCGTCCATCGCGCGCTGAAAAACGGAAGGTGCGTTGACGAGTCCAAAGCTCATTCGCGTATACTGATAATGCCCATCAGGCGTAACGAATGCTGTATATTGCTTACTGTCCTCTTCCAGCTGAATACAAAAATATGCTGATAAAACATCGAGGCAAGAGAATACACGCTGCTTTGATAATCTATCCAGTTGGTCTTGGATAAGCGGTAGAGGGTACCGCTCCTTCTTCGTGATTTTATTCAGCCCGCGATAATCGACACACATACGTTTCTCGCCACTCTTTGCCTTTGGCACTAAAATAACAGGGCTTGCATACGGGGATTTCGATGGTTCTATAATACCCCTTTTCAATAAATCCTCCACTACGCTACGCACATACTTCCGATCGTCAATTGACATTCTCTAAGGCCTATAATAGATCGGTTTGGTGTCAGTAACCTCTATTCTCATTTTTACCGCGCACTTGCCGATCGCTTGATCACATTCAGAGAAACAGTCAGAAAATTCCTTTAAGAGGTGCGTAAGTTTTGCTTCGATAGATGACTCTAAATTCGGCCCATCCTCTTATTTACGCCCCGCAACATCGACAGTAGCACGCGCGACACAGGTATTAGGTGGTAACGTTATCACCTCTTTACTTATATTAACCACTTTTACCACAGCCTGACCTTCCACGATTTCAGTAATGTGTTCAGGAATCAGAATTTCGTTCCTAGGTTTTAAATGTTCTGTATTTTGTAGTAATATGGGACCTTCAACGTTGGCACAAGACATCACAATTTTATTGACACCGGGTTGCAAGTTTATATCGTGAAGTGAATCTAATTTAACGCGCTCAATGTCTTCAGGAACACACGGTAACGCGGACAAGTAATTGGCGTTGTACAATCTCAAAGCATTAGGAGTTTTAATGACATATACGTTAGGGTATTCTGTGAACGGTTGACCTATAATTATACCTATGTCTTGCGCACTATCAGGCACTATATAAGCCCTTAACCCATCACAGGTGGCCTCATCAGCTGATATGTTCACTAAAGTCTCCCCATATGGTATTATTTTTGATCCACCGAAACCCTTTATAACACTACCACCAGTGCATTTATTTACATCTAATTGCAATTGTTTAGACAAACTCTCAGATATTGTAATACATGTGCTACCGAAATCAACAAAAGCACGTACAGGCGTGTCATTCACCTTAGCAGTTAAGTAGTATTTAGAACCACCAGTTGAATCCCTTATAACGTGCACATTTTGTGTTGTACTTGGTATTGGGGCAGTATTGCCTGCATTGCGACTGTTTAGTTTCATGCATTAGTCTTTAAAGTGACCCGTTTTATTACAATAAGTACACTTTCTCGTTTTCGTAAAACAATTACTATCACTGTGACCACTTTTACCGCAAAGTGAACAATAGTTGTTAGATTTATCACGAATCCTATAGGTGCAGGTTGCGGCAGTATGCCCCCTTCGTTTACAAGTATGGCATTTAAATTTTCCCCGATTATTATTACTATTGCTATTAATAAATGTAGTACCACCTGTATTGTATCGAAAGCTCTGATTAGCAGCTACAGATGTTCTTAACGATGACAAATAATTTAGCAATGTATTTGGGTCGCGACAACCCGCTGATATAGCACCGACTTCAATGAGTTGACTACCAATAGTACCAATTATGGCCTCTGTCACCAAACACGGGGGAATACCACACGCACTCCCCAACGCTAACCTGTCATAGTAAAATTGTAAATAGTCTGCATTAGGTTGTCTAACCACGTTTACTAAGTCTCTCATCATATTTAATTTACTCTTGTGGGATGGAAAAGTCGTTAGAAGTTTAACCTTAAAATCTGGCCATGATAGGTTTACATCTGTAAGTTGGTCATACCACCGACGCGCATAACCTCTCAATTTAGATGAACAATTAAATAATAAGGTTTTTTCATCCCACCCATACATGTTTGAAATGCCTTCTACTTTTCGTAACCATATTTCCATGGTAATCAGAGAATGTTGCGGATCAAACTCTGGCACGGGATCGCTGCGACCCACATACCTAATAGAACCACTATTATTATTAAAAGAATTGTCCACATACGCTAAATCCAGTGAGGAAGGGGTTGGTAGAGGTGCGACCTGGCTCAGCGCAGGCGCGGCCGGCAACAGCGGCGGCGTACCGGTTGCTACGGGCAGCGCGAGCTCGGCCGCGGTCGACACGGGTGGCGCACTCGCCGCTATACCTGGTACCGACGTTCCCACCGACGACACGGACTGTAACGGCGCGCTAGTTACACTCGCCGATCCTCCCGGGGATGCCTCCCCAAACGTATTGGTGGAAGCCAGGGGACGTAATGGGTGATCGGTAGTACCCGTCGACGGCGGCGGCGGCGGTGCGATTGTCGCACCACACTTCGCCACTTGATCACTGCAGAGATTACCATACGAACTGATCGTAGTTGTATAATTCGGAAGCGGCGGCGTCATGTTGCCATCGACGTCTGATCTCGTCCGCGCAGCCCGAGATACCGTGGTAGGCTGCGAGTTCCCGTCATTTCTCGAGTCGCGATCGCGATTGGAACGCTCGTTGCGATCACGGAACACTTCCTTTTCCAAAGTTTCCAACCGCCGAGCTAACCGATGATTTTCTATCTCCAGTAACAAACGTCGGCGCAAATGGCTTTCTTTCTCGTCATCATTACGCCGGCGTTTTTTATGTGAACCCATAATGTACACACACACACACTTTTGAATCACAAAGACAAAGCAAGGACGCTAGATACCTACTACCTTTATTAAATTTATTTGTACACAACACACACTTTATTCGTTAAAACTTAGGTTTTACGTAAATACTTAGACACTTGTTAGACTAGACTACCTCAGATATTTATATCTTATTGAGATGGTTATTAGTGGGCCAAGTTCATCGCACTTCTGAGTTAAAAGAAAACGCAGAAATACTAATGAAAGTTTAATATTTAAAACGACACTTGGTACAAAACACTTGAGAGAGGCGCGCGCGCGGATCTAACAGAAAAGTGACGTAGTCATGCTTCGGAAAGCTATGGCTGACTTGTTCTTCGAGAAACGCCGACACGCGGCGCGCGGCCCGCCGCACCCACGCGCGGCGGTGGGGGAAGGCAGGGACAGCAGATCGCTCGCTACCATTGCGTCTCACGCGGCGCCGCAGCCCTTCTGGCGAGGTAGGTCACTTTCTTGGGATGTCAATTTAGAAGAACGACATGTTCGTTTTAAGTCCATTTCGATAGACGACATATTCTGACTTAGTCAACTTCTTAATAGGTCCAGTAAGAGGGTCGTCATTTTCTGACTTAGTCATCTTCTCAGTAGGTCTATTTCGAGGGACGTCGCTTTCGGAGTTAGTCATCTTCTGAGCAGGTCTGTTACGAGGGACGTCAATTTCTGAGTTAGTCATCTTCTGAGTAGGTCTGTTACGAGGGACGTCGCTTTCGGAGTTAGTCATCTTCTCAGTAGGTCTATTTCGAGGGATGTCATATTCTGGGTTAGTCATCTTCTGAGTTGGTCTGTTTCGAGGGTCGTCATTTTCTGACTTAGTCATCTTCTCAGTAGGTATATTTCGAGGGACGTCGCTTTTGGAGTTAGTCATCTTCTGAGCAGGTCTGTTACGAGGGACGTCAATTTCTGAGTTAGTCATTTTCTGAGTAGGTCTGTTACGAGGGACGTCGCTTTCGGAGTTAGTCATCTTCTGAGTAGGTCTGTTACGAGGGACGTCGCTTTCGCAGTTAGTCATCTTCTCAGTAGGTCTATTTCGAGGGACGTCATATTCTGGGTTAGTCATCTTCTGAGTTGGTCTGTTTCGAGGGACGTCATTTTCTGATTTAGTCATCTTCTCAGTTGGTCTATTTCGAGGGACGTCATATTCTGGATTAGTCATCTTTTGAGTTGGTCTGTTTCGAGGGACGTCATATTCTGGGTTTGTCATCTTCTGAGTTGGTCTATTTCGAGGGACGTTATTTTCTGACTTAGTCATCTTCTGAGCTGATGATACTCATTTTGTTATAAACAATTCTATGCAATAAGGTCCTAAATTTTAATACAGTTTTTCAATATTTCTTTTATGTTATTTCTCAAAAACTGGTACTTTTGAACACTCCATTTAATATTTCCAATAAAATATAAATGATTAGCTATACGTCAGGATTTTTTTAATTTTCATCTGTTACTCTGCAATCTTTTTTCTTCTCTTCACTACATATTATAAAACAAAGTCGCTTGCTGCTGTCTGTCTGTACTTATGTATGCTTAGATCTTCAAAAGTACGCAACGGATTTTGATTCGGGTTTTTTAATAGATAGAGTGATTCAAGAGGAAGGTTTATATGTATAATACATGCATAATATAGTATAGAAACACTGATAATTTTAGAGGTTTCTAATGTGATGTCGTAAATAAACACATTTTTTTGCGCTTACATTGCAAACGCTGGCTAAACCTTAAGAGATATATCAAAATAATGTACTGAACAATTTTAGTTCTTCAAAAAACCTAAAGAAAAGTCCGCGATGGCATATGTCTATCTCCTAAGGATGAATCACAGTAACCATTTTTATCTTTAAAATTTTATTAAAAAATATTAGGTTATTTGCGAAGCTATTTTCTCCAATTCAGTATTTATTCATAGCCATACAAATACATTAGTTACCTTGGGAATTTAATGTAGATTAAAATTGTCCTTTACAGTATATTATTAAAATAAATGCTTTAGAAGATATGGCAGATTCAAAATTACTCGCAACCTAAATCTGTATTATCGAAACGCTTGGCCGCCGGCCCTATAGCCACGTATAGCCACGCTTCGCCCTTTAGTACCTACAGCCTGCAGCATCACATAGTATCAAACACCGGAGCTCTCCTGTTACTTACGTAGGTACTTATATTTATATTAAGCTTTTCAAATTGTTAAATTAGGGAAATGGGTAGGTAGTTCGATTGAGTTTTGGTTTTGATTAAAATATATTTTTATGTTGTCTACACTTCTACACTTAGAGGTATTATAAAGAGGAAGGATTAGATTTTTTGTTTGTTTGTTTGAATTGAATAGGCTCCGAAACTACTAGACCGATTTGGAAAATTCTTTCACCATTAGAATTCTACACTATCCCTGATGAACATAGGTATATTATATTTTCAAAAAAGTTAGGGACCCGTATGAAAGTTTCGATAATGTAACCCAAGGTGTGAAAATTATACCAAAAAAAATCCTTATATCGGGTACGCTGCGGAAACTATTGACAATAGAGCAATGTGATGTACTACAGTTTTATAGAAGACATCAATTTCTAAAAAAAAGTTCAGAATACCATATGTCTAACTATTACAGTTATGTCACAATAACTACTTTTTCATGTTAAAATATGCAATAGTAACGCCGGTTCTATCTAGGCCCCATTATTCGTACCTTGGTATTAATCCGTATCCAAACAAATCATTTCGTTTTCAAGGCTATATCAGTACCTATAAATTACTTTTTGAATTATCCAAATCGGACATACCATTCAAAAGTAAATTAAGAAACAGCCTGAAACAGCCCTCTAAGTGTCTTTAATTGGTTTTATCTACAACAGAGAATAGATAGACACGTAAAATTTGGGTAATGGTTCCTGTATATTGTGTAAATGAGTCAGAAGAGCATCAAAGAGTGTATGACATACCTACATAGGTACATTAAATCACGCCTATTTCACAGATGGGTAGGTAGAGACCACTTCTTTCTTTCACTTTCAAGAGTGTATGTGATGATGAGAAATCTACTACTTAAGTATCTAATAATTTAAACGAAACGATGCATCTCTTCTCTAATCTCTTCTCTAAATACTATAAATTAAAGTCACTTCGCGATGTCTGCCTGTTCCTCCGCTAACTCCTTCTAAACCACGCAACGGATTATGATACGGTTTTCACTGTCATTTAGGGAATTTATTCTTGATGGTTTATATGTACATTTCATTCTAATTAAGTTTTAATATAGTTGAGAAAACTCAATGTTTTCCTACCACGCCGTCAAAAATCGTTTTTCGGGCCCTTACATAGCTTACGCTGGCTAAACCTTAAGAGATGTGTCAAAATAATGTACTGAAGAATCGTAGTTCTCTAAAAAAACTAGAGAAACGTCCTCGATGCCATATGTCTATCTCCTAAGATTGACTCACAGTAACCATTTTTATTTTAAAATATTAGGTTATTACCGAAGCTATTCTGTCCGATTCAGTATTTAACCTTATCCAGATAAGGGTAATTATCTCAACCACATTTTTTGAGCGGCGGACGTGATAATTGGGGTGTAAAGTACATGTATTGGAAAACTACTTATTTTATAAATAATCTTACTCAAAGTACCATATTGAGCCAAAGATAAAATTATTATTAACTTATTATATTTATCGTAAAAAAATATTTTCAATCCAAAATCAATTTTGGTGTCGTGTCCTGTACTTCCCGCATATACTGATATGTCGTGGTACAAACTTATTAAGCCTCAACTAGACTTATATTTTAGTTATCTGTATTCCTTATTAGTTGAGGTATTTTAAAATGTATCAATTATTGCATTTGCAAGTAAAAGGAAACTGGGAGCAGTGTAAATAAAACTGTCCAAGCGAAATAGTTAATTTTGGTGGTGAATATTGAAATTGATTTTATGATCGAACGAAACGTGATTAAACAAACAAATATAGCGTCAGATGTTCGTTCAGTTTCACTCCAGCAATAGACGGTGAAAGATTTGTACCATCTTTCTGCGTCTTCCCGCTAAGCACATAAGTATCTAATTTTGGTGGTATGAAATACACTTTATTAATCGTGATAACTTAGATAAGTCATTATTTCGCAAAAAGTTTTGTTGTGTGATAGTTTTTTCAAGTAGGTTTATGGTGTCTTTTTAACTGTAACGAGTTAAGTTTTTGTTAAACTAAAACATTTGTTTTTAATTTTAAAAAAAAGTTATATTTTATAATTTTGGTGGTACAATTTTGGTGGCTTTTGCGAAACACCAAAATTATCAAAATTTCTGGTCTCCACCAAAATTATTTAAACAACAAATAATCATTATTTATTATATTAGAAACTTACGTTTTGGATTTTCAAAAATAACAAGGAAGATTCCCTAACGATTATATTTTAATTAGCCCGATATGTTATTATTGATCGTGAGTTTTTCTAAGAAAAGTAATTTTGGTGGATAATAACAATTTTGGTGGTACATAATTAGTCAAATCGTTATATCTTAAAAAACACTTGGTATAATAAAGGGCCATTTTAACACTGTTTTTATAATGACTAATGACGTCACTTAAACGTTTAATTGTAAACCCTACTAAGAAAATAAAAAATACCACCAAATTAGGATAATTTGACGCTTGTTGAAATTCACCCATAAATACGTTGGTTACCTTGGGCATTTAATGTAGATTAATATTGTCCCGTACAATATATTATTTAAATAAATACTTTAGAATATATGGCAGATTCAAAATTACGCGCAACATAGATTAGAACTCAAAACAAATATGAGTTTCGTTGTCTGCACGTATGAAAACGGCTCTTTGCAGAGTCGTTGCTCAAAATAGTAAATGAACAGAAGCCCCAAGATAATAGGAGCATTAATCTTCAAACTGAGAACCTTTGCGATTTAGTAAAATAATTAGTCGACAATGTTTATTCCGAAATTAATAATATTAATTCTAAGACTGTACTAAGGGGAGAGCTATTTTATCACCAACTAATAGTCAAATAGGTATAGAAAATCAATGCACCGACACAAACATACTACTCTGTAGACATTGTGCTCCACCTGGAAGAGGCTATCCATTTCCCAACGGAATTTCTCAATTCCTTACAACCTTCTGGATCGTCCCGCATAAATTGGTTTTGAAAGAAGGATGTCCTTTTTCACAACGGAACCTTAATCCACCCAAATAACATCTTTAAAAACGTTCATAATAGAGTGCACAATACTGACCGGATATGCGGCTGGAAAAGTCGTTTTAAGTCCCCGGATTCCATACTTTCCAGTTTAAACGACTGCGATGACAATTTACAAGTCACAAGGTCAAACATTCAAAGTTGCGGGCTTAGACCTGTGGGCCGAATATAGCTGCGTTTATCGCGTGACAAAGTGTGGATAAGGCATCCGTCACCTTCTGACACGTAAATAAGTACGAGAGTGACGACGGATGCTTTATCCGCATTTGACGCGCGATATTGACGCAGCCATGCTACTGGCCTGAGCGTTGAGTGTTTTTCCCATAGCGGTATGTAGCCCTTTCGCGCGTCACTTCCAGGCAAAATTTGTTTGTATTGTGCAATGAGAAGTCCGCTGTAGACATTGTATATAGAGAAATTCTGTGAAAGCTGGCAGTCATGATTTAAATGGAATTTAAAATCTAACGGCATCAAAAACTCAATTTCACAAAATTGGACGTCTTTCTAAAATCGTCATGAAATAAAACCTCTATGCATAATGCACCTATCTATAATTTGAAAAGTATATTATTCCAGATGAACTTGGATTATTTTAACTTATTTTAACCGAAGCGAAGCGAGGGCGAGTCGCTAGTAACGTATAATTCTCAGCTAATAAGTTTTTTATCTCCGTTTCGTTTTGGCAATGATAGTCAAATTACCGATTTTTTCTTTCATTTCATCCAATACATGGCTATTATTTTTATTTAATTTAGAGTAGCTCCTATTTCAATCTATCTTAGGTGTTGAATTAAACGTCCAAATCGAAATGAGCGTTTTACCAAAAAAACGCCTTGGCTGTTTCAGAACAAGAATGTGTTCTGAAACTATAAGATATACTTGACAGAAAAACGTTAGCGGTGTTTGCATATTGTCTAGGCCACCTAGCCCCTATTTCACAATCCTGACAATGACAGGTGACAGGTGACATTTCACTGTGCATGGCGCAGCTTATATTAATCCCAGTGATGTAAAAACGTATTAACTGGGCAATGTATATCGAGTATCACCGGTCACCTGTCATTGTCAGGATGGTGAAATAGGAGGCAGGTCATTCTGTGACTTTACATATTACGAGTAGGTACTACTCTCACATTCTATGATCTAGGAGCTTAACATTTCAAGACTTTGACTTTAAGAGCCGTTACGCACTGGCGACTGGTCGCCGGCGACTCAGCCGACGGCGACTGTGACGTTCTACAGTTTAAATAGTTGTTTACGCAATTAGTCGCCGGTCGCCAGAGCGGCCAGCCAGTCGCTGTGTAAGTGGCGACGCACTAACGAGTGGCCAGACACCGCGACCAGTACGCAATATGAGCCTTTACGCACTGTCGACTGGTCGCCGGCGACTCGGTCGACGGCAACTGTGACTTTCTATAGTTTAAATAGGTGTTTACGCAGTTAATCGCCGGTCGCCAGAGCGACCAGCCTTTCGTTGTGTAAGTGGCGAAGCACAGGCGACTGTCCAGACGCCGCGACTATTGCGCACTATGTAGACTGAGTCGCCAGTCGACTAGTCGACAGTGCGTAACGGCTCTATGTCGACTGAGTCGCCGGCGACTAGTCGACCGTGCGTAACGGCTCTAAAAGATGATGGCGTTTTACTACCTGGTATTCTAAGACTTTGACATATTAGTACTCTGACTTAATGTTTTTTGCTCCAAATTAATAACGGCAACAGGTACGCTTGAAATAGTTACAGAATATTAAATTGTATAATTGCTTTAAAAATTAATATTTAAATTAAAATAAAATAAATATTTAAGGGGGCTTTATGGCTCTCATACAGCAAACGTGATTTTTTATAAATAATGGTACGGAACCCTTCATGCGCGCGTCCGACTATCACTTAAGCAAGCTGAAGCTGGGTCTACCGATATGACATATGACACATAAGAGGATGACTAAGTCAGAAAATGACGTCCCTCGAAATAGACCAACTGAGAAGATGACTAAGTCAGAAAATGACGTCCCTCGAAACAGACCAACTCAGAAGATGACTAACCCAGAATATGACATCCCTCGAAATAGACCTATTGAGAAGATGACTAACTCAGAAAGCGACGTCCCTCGTAACAGACCTACTCAGAAGATGACTAACTCAGAAATTGACGTCCCTCGGAACAGACCTGCTCAGAAGATGACTAACTCCGAAAGCGACGTCCCTCGAAATAGACCTACTGAGAAGATGACTAAGTCAGAAAATGACGACCCTCTTACTGGACCTATTAAGAAGTTGACTAAGTCAGAATATGTCGTCTATCGAAATGGACTTAAAACGAACATGTCGTTCTTCTAAATTGACATCCCAAGAAAGTGACCTACCTCGCCAGAAGGGCCGCAGCGCTCGCCGGAGCTGCCACATGTTTGGTATGAGTTTCTCTTCACTAGGCATGTGGTCAATTTATGTACTAAGCCCGTCAAGGGAAGCAAGCTATCGTCGCTGTTGTCATTATTCAATTAAAATGATGATTGTAAAGTTTTCGCGGAAGTATGGAACCCTTATTAAGGCACAGGCCCGACCTGATTATATAAATGGCGGTAGTTGTTTGAAAAAACTTATTGCGTTCGAAAGTACAATTCATTTGAATTTAAATTTGAAAATGGAAGACGCTATGTTCTTTTGTTTTTGTTGTTTGTCAGCCTTCAAAGTGAAAGCTCTTAGTGCAGTATTTAACATGGATTTAATTGGTCGCCGTTAATGTAATTAAACACATTTTTCTCCAACAAATCTTGAAATTGAATTGGATTAAACAATAAGAGAGTCTGTTCCATCGTTTACGATAAAAAAATATTGGGTTGAAGAATTTAAACGAGTTCGTACGAGCTGCCAAGACAAACATCGCAGTGGTCGACCAAATGAAGTGACCACGTCAGAAATGGTCAAGAAAATCTACAAAATAGTGTTGTTTGATCGTCGTTTGAAAATGTGCGAGCTAGCAGATATAGTAGGCATCTCAAAAAGTGTTGTGCATCGCATATTGACTGAAAATTTGAGCATAAAAAAAGCTGTGCGCAAGAGAACAAAAACAGCGTCGTGATGATGTTTCAGTCGAGTGTGTGGCGATGTTTCATAAAAATAAAGCCGAATTTTGCGCCGATTTGTAACCATGGACGAAAGATGGGTTCATTCTTTCCCACCCGAGACCAAAGAACAGTCAAAACAATGGACTCAAAGGGGAGAACAGGCACCAAAGAACGCTAAGACGTTTCCGTCTGCTGGCAAGATCACGGCTTCAGTTTTTTGGGATGCGGGTGGAATATTTTTTGCGGATTATCTTCAAAAAGTTAGAACAATCACTGGCGAGTATTATGCGGACTTATTGCAGCGTTTGAATTATGAAATAAAAAAAGCGGACGCATTTGGCAAAGAAGAAAGTGTTGTTTCATCAAGACAATGCGCCAGTTCACACATGCGCGATTGCTGATTGCGATGGCCAAAATCAATAAGTAAAAGTTTGACTATCTTCCTCCCGCACCGTATTCCGCCAGATTTGACCCCCTCGGATTATTTTCTCTTCCCAAACTTAAAAAAATGGCTCGGTGATAAAACAATGAAGATGTGAAGTCGGTGGTTGATGGCTATTTTGAGGAGCTCGACAGTTCTCACAATTGAGGTATTTTAACTAGAGAAGCAAATGTCAATCAAAAGCGACGCATAAAACGTGCCAACTACTAATAATCGCGACGTAGCTTTGAAACCAATAATATTTGAACAAAAAAACTATATCTATCTCTTTTACAATAATACACTAGTAGAACGCAGTCATATGGAATAGACAAAGATGGCGAGCTCACCTGATATGAAAAGTTCAGTCTTGCCTAGAACATGAAATTTTCCCCCAAAAAAAAACGAGTAAATCCTTTGACAATATGAATCGTTACAAGTAATACATTGTTTTGATATTTCATTTTGTTTCATTTCTCGCTTACAAGAATGGTAGTAATTAATTTACAATTATTTTATTTGACGACGTCGTAGCATAGTCGGTAGTGGCCCTGCCTATGAAGCTAGCGGTCCCGAGTTCGATACTTGGTTTGCAAATGGTTTCCTTTGCATTTTATATTATTTCTTCTTTCTTTAGTTATTCGACTGATTGTTTCCAAAATCGATATCTGGGGATCTGTGTGGTCTCCGACAGAGAATCCGTTGACAGAATGGGAAAAGTAGCCGCCATCTTGAATTTTTTAGTCATTCGACTGATTGCTTCCAAAATCGATATCTGGGGATCTGTGTAGTCTCCAACAAGGAATCCGTTGACAGAATGTGAAAAAGTAGCCGCCATCTTGAACTTTTTGGTTATTCGACTAATTGCTTCCAAAATAGATATCTGGAGATCTGTGTAATCTCCGACAACAAATCCGTTGACAGGTTGAGAAAAAGCGGCGGCTACCATCTTGAAACTTTAAGTCATTCGTCTGATTGTTTCCAAAATCGATATCTCGGGATCTGTGTGGTCTCCGACAGGGAATCCGTTGACAAAATGGGAAAAGTTGCCGCCATCTTGAACTTTTCAGTTTTTGGCCTGAATTATTTCAAAGTCGATATTTGGGGATCTGTGTGGTGTCCTATAACTCTCGAAATTGACACTTGAATGATAACTTAATAGCTTTAAGGGGGTGATAGACGAGGTATTTTTGAACATTTTTAGCTGTATATGTGTTAGACGAAATTTGGTAGTTTTTTTTACTGAAAATTTAAGGATTTTACAGAAAATATCCAGTTAAATAAGCGTTTTGTAAACAAAATAACATATTTTTCTGATTCTGTCAACGGATTCGTTGTCGGAGACCACACAGATCCCCGATATCGATTTTGGAAGCGATCAAAAAATCAAAATCAAAATATTTATTCAGTAAATTGGCCACATACGGGCTCTTTTACACGTCGGTAATATACAGTGAATCTACTAGCGCTTCGGACAAGACCATCATTTCCGAGAAGAAGCGCCGCAAGAAACTCCAGCAGAAGGTCATTTTTTCAAACATAAAATACAATAATACTTAAAAGTAAGTTACATTACAAGGTAATAAAGCAACAAATATAAATTATTAGAACCATCACGTACAAAAAAAATACAAATTCAAAATTAAAAACATTACAAATAAATGTAAAAATTATCAAGATTACATGTCAAACACATGAAACTAAAAATAATGACTAGGAGAACAACACGACGAGGTCTCTACGTCAAAAGCCATAACTGGAATCATTAACTGAGCAACAAGTCCTTGCAGACGTGAACAGACCGGACCCCACAAACAGCACCCGTTCACGAGTATGACGCATATCTCAGCCATCGCCTCCCTCAACCATGTGTTCGGGAAGGTGGCGACCCGATCAACGACGCCGCCGTAAGCAAAGACCTTTGAGCGAGCATGACGTGCTCATGCTGACGGACAACATAAAAGTAATATTGTGTGATATAGCTGTCCGGCGAGAAACATCACAGTGTGCTCTCATTTAAAAGCGTCTTGTACACACAAGAATTAATAAAGATAAAGTACAAAAGTAAACATACAATTTCGTGTTTGAATACACAGTTTGCTTAAAGGCATTTTTATCAAGATAGAAATATCAGAAATAACCTAGACTTAAGAAATTACCTTAAATAAGTAATAGCCTAGAAACTACTTAAATACATCTTGGTCACCAATGAAGTCATTTATAGTATAGTATGCCCTACCCAACAAGCAGCGCTTGATGTGAGACTTAAATTTATTGAACGGCATATTGACGATATCAGATGGTATCTTATTGTAGAAACGTATACAGTTCCCTGCAAACGAAGTGCTTACCTTACGGAGACGGTGACCTGGAAGAGCGAGCTTATCCCTATTTCTAGTATTTAAATTATGAACGTCGCGGTTATGCCTAAACTCGTGTATGTGTTTGCGTACATACATGATATTCTCAAAGATATACTGCGACGCGACTGTAAGAATATTGATTTCTTTAAATTTATCCCTAAGCGAATCAGTCGAATAACTAAAAAGTTCAGGGTCGCGGCTACTTTTTTTTATTCTGTCAGCAGATTCGTCGTCGGATGTCACACAGATCCCCGGATATCAATTTCGGTAGTAATTCGAGGAAAAACGAAAAAGTTCAAGATGGCGGCTACTTTTTCTCAATTTGTTAACGGATTCGTTGTTGCAGACCACACCAGTGGCCCGTTTCACGAAGCTACAATTAATAATTAGTAATTTGTGACTTGTAGCGTCATGAAACGAAATCGATTTTGCTGCATTTTTATTTTCTTCTTGAAGAAAGTGAAAACTTTGGCGACCATTGCTCGTCTCTACAAACAGTAAGTATAAATTAAGATAAAACATCGAAAACAACAAACAAACCATGTTATTGCCGTGATATGCGAACTATTTACTTAGTCCTGCATGTACTAGCAACCTTCTTGGTTGCATCTTGTACGAAATTGTTATAACTCTATCTTGTCGCAAAGATGAAATTTGTAAATTTTCTCTCCTAAAAATATGTACAATTTTAGGTTGATTAAACCCTATCTCCAGGTTTTGTCTTTATTTCAGAGGGCTTATTATGGCCCCAGAACCATCATCTATACTGTCTGAACCTATAACAATTGAAACAAATGTTGTTATTTTATTATTTTGTTAAAGAGGTTAACTTTCTCTTTGCTTTATGTATGAAACTATTATGGTTTTATAAGGATTTTCTTATTTCCTTGTTATTTTCTACACTACAAACCCCTACAAATATAAATTAAATTATTAACATTCTAATTAAAAATTTTTTGTTTTAAATTTACTTATTTGTAGTATTTTTAATTACTTTGATGTTATATTAGGTTTTTTTGGAATTAACTGGACAGACGTCGTTTGGCTCGTTACACCTTGCCTTTAGATTTTTCGCAAAATGTCAAATCTTTCTAGTTGGCATTTGAAGAGAAATCTACCTTAACTTATAACATAGGTAATAAGATGTCTTCAAATAAACTACTTTCATGATTCTAATAATTTATCAACATCTATCACTGTTAAACAAGCTTCTATCACTGTTAAACTTTCCATTCTAACTATCAACAATTCGTTCCAAACCATGTTAAACAATTTAAAATTGGAGAATGTAAAGTTGTTGATTGCCTAGTATCTCTTGCCGGTACAGTTTAGTCTCGCCAAAAAAATGCATACAAGCCACCCTATGAAATCATATTCATTTAAATATGAAATTTTAATCTAACCTATCACCAATGGGATTAAATAATTAACGAAACATTTGTATAATGTTGTGTTTCCATACTCAAAATAAATTCCGTCAGAACCTCTCATTAGTTTTTCACTCTGGTACAACCAAGAACACAACCTTTCGCTACATCAAACCATCACACGAGTATACAAAGCTGATTTCACAAACTATAAAGTTTTCTCTTTTAAAACCAACTACAAGTTTAAAAATAAACAAACAACGATAATATTCAACTTAATTCAACTGCCACGACACTTGACATCTGTCCAAGCTATTCTGTACATGTCCCCAAACGATTTTTTTTTAATTTTTCATTATTCTAAATAAACTTTTACAATATTAAATTTGTTTTTCCTAAAAAGTTTTTTCTACTTTCTTCACTTTTCTTAGCTACTCGAACTAAATGTCTTTTCCCAAGTTCGATTCATTCATTATAAAATATCCTTGTTTATACGACAAAAATTGCTTAAATTATAATGATCTAGTTCTAAAGGAACAATGCCGAATTTTTTTACTAGCCGTTTACAATGCTATTAGTTGCAACAAAATTAATATGGCACTATTGCGTTGTAAAATTAAAAATTACAACCAAAAATTACGAAGACAGGTATTTTTTTTACTTTTCTTTGTTATTCTTTTATGTTGTACTTTTATTATATTTCCAATTACTTTGTTCTATTCAATTTAAATATCAATAATTTCTTGTATTTTTTTAATATTCCTCCTTTTATTTCGGCGAAATAAAATGCAGGCTCCAAAAACAAAATCCTCCTGTAACAATTCTACTGTAAGTATCCAAAAAAGAAATTTTGAAATATCCATCCTAGTTTTTCTTTACGTCTTTATACCCCCTTTTCTTTTCTTTTACAGCAAACTTGCCTCGATTCAACCACCACACGTTATTATATCCATTTCCCCCAACACTCCTATAGAACCGACCCTTGAAAATATATTAATTTTCTTAGACGATTTACCTGCCCCAGACTCCACTCTAAACTTTCTTCCAACTTCTCCTGAACTTTTGTCCAATAATTCCCCTACCCTTCAACTCTATAAATCACTTTGATCCTCTACTTTACTGTGATTTTTTTCAACTCCGAAGGTTTACTCTCCTCTTTTAACTAACTTAAGGTATGCTAAATTTTGTCTTTTCTTATTATCCTAGTTACTTTATAAAACATTCTAAAATATTGTTATCATTTTTTATTGATTTTCAGTTTCAATTTAAAATCTGTAAATCTTATAATTTTCATTATTTTTTAATTCTAAAATTTGTAATTTACCTCTTTATCCTTTTCTTAAATATAATTTAGAGCACAACTCTTTTCCTTTGACCATTAAACTAATTTTTAATAAACATAATGGCTCTTTTTCCAGATTAAACAACATCTACTCCATATTTATCCTTGTCCTATTTTTTTCTATCATAATTTTATTTGATTCCTTTTGTTTTAATTTTCCCTATGAAATACTTTAATCCTGAATGAATTAAATATGCTCAGTCTAATTATTAAGTTTCCAGTACCTATTTAAATAATAATAATTTTCTTGTTTTTTTTTTGAAAAATTAAATGGTAAAAGATAGAGTGGGCTAAAAAAATGTAAAGAGAAAACCGCCCCACTCCCCTCCATCCATATTTATTCCCTAATTCTTATAAATTCTTTAAGTACTCTTATGTAAAGTTTAATTAAATATGGGTGAGTTTTCTCCCTGTCACGTCAGATCCTATATAATGCAAATTACTTTATTAACTCTTTCCCATTTCAATACAATTCAATATTTCTTATTTACTAAATTAAGTTTCTTTTTTAAATATTATTTTGTTGTCTTGCGTTTGAGACTATTGGGTGCTGGGTGACGGAGGCCATTGCCTTCATTAGGGAAGTGGGACACCGGATTAAGGAGAGGGGGTCTGACGCCCGCGCGGGTTCGTACCTGGTGCAAAGGTTGTCCATCGCCATTCAACGTGGTAACGCGGCCAGTGTGATGGGTACCTTTGGGCCAGGGGCAACTCGGGGGGGACTTTTTGACTAGGCTTAAGCTAGTCTTAAGTTAAGAATTTTTGGAAGTATTTATTAATTTTACTGAATAAATGATTTTTTAAATTGGATAAATTCCATTGTTTTAGTACATTAGAATTTTTATTTACAATTCTAATTTGAACTATTCTGACTCTTTTGTTAACAAACAAAGAGTAATAATCTAACCTAAATTTCCTTTCTAGAATCTTTCTAGACAATAACTAATGACATCTATTATTATTATGTTTTTTTTTGTCTTGCCATTTTTTTTTTAATTACATTCTACACTTATAAACTAATTTCCCCAAACCAACCTTAATTTTTAGATAAGTTTTTTTCCTGTACCTACCCCTTATTACTGATAATACCTTGATAGATGAATAGTATTAAATTTACCACGTTCTTTATTTGTTTTCAAGTCGTTTAATATGTAAACATTTGAATAAAACATTTCTGTTGTCGATTTTTACTACCTCTCTTTAAATTTTCCTGTACTCAAATACTACATCGAAATTTCCTCGTTTAAATTCAAGTTCTTTATCAAAATACATTAAATTGGATTCACCATGCATTATTTCACAAGGCGTAAACTGAGTACTCTCATGAAATCTGTTATTATATAACTTTTCAATTTTTGGTAGTACTGCAACCCATCGACTATGATTGGTCCTACAATATGTTCTAAATAACCTACCTAATTCTCTGTTTACTCTTTCTGTAGTATTAGGACGAGGATTTCTGTCTGTGGTATAAACTGTTTTCACTCCCACCGTGGTCATATTTTCTTTCCAAACTTTACTTATAAACTGAGATCCATTATCTGACATAATAACCTTTGGCTTTATTATATCAAAAAAAAAATACACACTCCCTAGTACTGACCTCGTAGTTGCTTTTCGCAAATCATATAATCATTTATTACTAAATGAATATTATATGACCCATACAAAGTTCATCCCAAATTGTCCTGTTGGAAGAGGTCCATACAAGTCTATCATCACTAAATCCTAATCCTATCTCCTTAGTTATTATTGATTGACAGGGTCCTACTTGTTTTACCAAATTGTTTTTAGTAATTTCACAATCATGACAATTTCGAATATTTTTTCTTTACCAATTTAGTTAGTCCTCTCCAATAAAATCTATCTCTAACATATTTTATTAATTTAACGCCCCTTGATGACCCATCTCTAAATGTATTTGACGTATTACTTCCTCCCTCATAATTTCTGGTAAATGGGTGAATTGCAGAAAAAATTTACCTTTTAGTTTAATTGGTGTCCCGTGAAAACATGGTGGATTTAAAATTATATCATGAGAAGAAAAGACGATGTAATTATTTTTCTTAAATTATGAGAATTCTTAAAATTCAGATAAAAATATTTTTATTTTTATTCTGTTTTATTTATATAGATTTAAATAAAAAACAATCCTGCGATACGCGAGTACTTCATATATGGTCATGTCCCAATTCCGAGTGTGTTTTTATCTAGGAAATTTGTTACGATTTATATTAATTCTTATAAAGCATAACTGTAAAGTATTCAGTCCTTTTTAGTTAATCTTTAAGTTCCGTACAAATATATTCAATTTTATTGTAAATAGTTATGAAATTTTAATATTAATTTACCTGTCCCAACTTACTGGACTTTCGTTACTCAGCTTTAGTTACGGAGCATTTAATCCCAAAAAAAGTTTTAAATATCTTAGTAGAATTACTTTTTATCAATCTGGAAACACCTTGACATCTATCAAACTGTTGAACACAGCGACACCCATTTTGTTTTCAACGAAGTGGCACGCGGATTGACAGTCTAGTGTATAAAATCTAAAAAATCTCATGGTGATAAACGGCGATTTTCTCGGGTAAAAGTTTCATTTTCGTATACCACTTTATTCATTACCGTGTAGTTTTACTCTGCTTCTTAAGAATTTACAAAGTTCTAGAACAATGCATTACACGTTTGAAGGGAAATATATTTTTTAGGTTAAGATTTCTCATATTATCATTCTCAGTTTCGTTATTTTCGTTATTTTTCGTTATGTAACGAAACTGAGAAACTGTAAAGCCTATTTCATACAATAAAACTATATAGAAAATACTGGTGTGTAAGTTTGTTTCAGTCGAAAAGTCTGCCACGGTACAAACCATCCATACTAACATTATGAATGTGGTGTGTCTGTCTGTCTGTTACCTCTTCACGCTTTAACCGCTGAACCGATTTAGATGAAATTTGGTATGGAGATAGCTTGAGTCCCGGGGAAGGACATAGGCTACTTTTTATCCCGGAAAATTAGACAGATCCCGAGGGAGCAGCGATAAACGACTTCTACGCGGACGGAGTCGCGGGAAAAAACTAGTACCGTAAAATGGGGCTATTTGGTACTAAGTAATCACAAGCTTTTAGTTGATATATTTCTTGTCATGGCTATGATAGAACTGTAAAACTCGGTGTCAGGCTAATTTTTCAGTTCTGCCATTGCCATGACACAATTATAGCAACTAAAAGCTTAATAATTACTCGATTCCAAATAGCCCCGTGATTACCAAATAGCCCCATTTTACGGTACATAATATGTGTTTGCATATGGACTGTAATGTTTTTTTGCCTCTGTCAATTCCCTAACCGATTTTTTTGGAGTTTTTCGTGTATTCTTTTTTGTAAAGATATGGCTGGCTGTAGCTATTGATTCAATAACACGACTAAAAAACACTATTGTTTACAGTAGACCATGGCTCCAATGACAAATGCTGAAAGGCAAAAGAAATACAGAGAACGTTTAAAACAAAACCCTGCAAAATATGAGGAGTTACGATTAAAACGAAAAAAATCAAAAAGAAATGGAATAAAAAATCTAAATAAACAGCAAAAAGAAATAACTAGAGAGAAATGGAGATATTATTCCGCACGTTATTATGCTAAAAAGAAAAATAAACCTAATAGTGAGAAGAGTCTGGATTCAGATGCACAAGCTACAAATGTTAAGATAACGAACAATCAGTGGATATCTAGAACTGCAAAAATACAAAAAAAACCAAGGTTATGCAGAGAAGCACTCAAACTTTCATTAAAAAAACAAGAAAGCATGAGAAAACAAATTTACCGACTCAAGCAACAAATACTTAAAATTAAAGAAAAAAATACTACAAACGAGAAAGATTTATCGTTTAAGCCATCTGATTTTGATATACTTTCGGAATCCTTGGGATTGATTTACAAAGAGTCTTCGCAAAAAGAGAAACACGTCTTAAAAAAAGTTATAAAGAATCCGATAACTTCAAAACGCAGAATTACCGCGAAAATAACCAAGGCTGTTGGAATAAAAGGGAAAATTCGATCGTGTTCTACTAAGTCAGCAAAGAGGAAGTTCCTTGTACTTGAAATCCGCAACTATTTACGTGATGATATAAGCCGACCAACAGCTGGCAAAAAAGAATGCATAACTAAAAACAATACCAAAATGCAGATACGATTGCTGACAGACACAATCTACAATTTGTTCAAGATATATAAAAGAGAAGGAGGCAAAGCATCATATGCCACTTTAAGTCGACATCGCCCATTTTACGTGATACCTCCGAAACTGCAAAATCGCAATACTTGTGCTTGCATGCTTCATAGCAACATTAAGTATAAGATATTAAAGTTATACACGCTTGGATTGATAAAAACTAAACAAACTGACGAGCTGTTGATGCAAATCACCTGTAGCTTGCAATCCAAAGAATGTATGTATGGGCAATGCGAATCTTGTGCCACCAAAAAGATCGAAATGGAGGGTTTAATAGATGATACTGTCATTTCTTCGTTACAGTGGAGCGTGAAAAAAGTTCCATATAAAAAGAAAAATCAACATGGCACAGAAATTGAAGCTTTCACACAAAAATGTGTCAAAGAAGTGGTGACTGATAATTTGAGTGCCTTGAATGTAAAGTTTCAAGAAGAGATTGTAGCATTTAAAAAACACATTTACAATATGACTCACCAACAAAAATCATTCCGAGAGTGTGTTGATAACGTGAAAGAAAACGAAGCGGTGATCATTGTGGATTTTTCAGAAAATTACCTGTGCAAATACAATTACGAAGTTCAAAGTATGCATTTCGGATCATCCCGACGGCAAATAACTTTGCACACGGGTGTTGCATACCTTAACAATGAAAAACCAGAGCCATTTTGTTCGATTTCACCAAATAATGAACATAGTCCGCTTAGTATTTGGGCTCACTTACAACCAGTGTTAAACAACATAAAGTACCAGCACCCAGAAATAGACACATTACATTTGTATTTTCCGATGGACCAACTACCCAATACCGTCAAAAGCTTAATTTAACCTTGTTTGACAGGTTTACTAAACAGCTTGACTTCCAAAATGCGTCATGGTCGTACTTCGAAGCGTCACATGGAAAAAAATCTGCAGATGGCATAGGCGGTGCATTGAAAAGAACTTTAGACATGTGTGTAGCTTACGGGTCCGATGTTTCTAATGCAACTGCAGCATTTAAGTTATTAAAACAGAAGACATCTGTAACGTTATTTTATGTGTCCGATAAAGATATACAGAAAATAAAAATGATAATCCTTTTAGCAACGTGTGGCCACTAGTTCCTGAACTCTGACCGTTCATCAGATTATAACAACAGCAGAAACCGGCAAAATAAGATATAGACACGTAAGCTGCTTTTGTGGACTAAAACGGGGTAATTGCTCATGTTTTGATATTAAAGAGCACAATCTTTTTAAAAAGGAGAAAATAACTAATAAAGTGCAAAAAACTGTTGCTGCCAGATCAAAAGTTCTGAAAAGGCAAAGCGATAACGAAACTGATTCTATGACTGTAAAAGCGGGTCCATCGAAGACACTAAAAAATAACGATGCCTTCATTAAAAATAATATTACTGGGGCAAAAAAAAGAGAATCAGTATCAGTCAGTTCAAAAAACAATGTTCATAAAACTGTTACTGTCAAGTCAAAAGGTGTAAAAAGGCAAATCGACAAAGATATTGATACAACTACTGTTAAAGCTGGTCAATCGAACTATGAAGAATCAAAATAAAAATAAAAATAAAGGTAAAACCAAAATAACATCATTTTTCGACACGTGCTCTTCCGAAACCGAAGATGAAATTGTTTACGCAGAAAGTGAAGACAGTCTTATGATTACTGATTAAAGTCACTCTGAATTAGAATCACAATCGTTTATCAAACAGAAGTGTAACAAAAAAATCACAATTTTGTCTGATGTAAAATTTAATGCTGACAATCGTCGTTACCTTGATCTCAAAACTGTAGGACCTTCGGCATTGCATAAAATTGACACTGATTTTAATTTATATCAATCACATACTGGTAAACCCCAAACGTCTCTAACTGGCACTGGCAATGCTAATAATTCAAGTGACGAAGAAAACATTTTTGACAGTTATTAGTCTATCACGTCCTAACCGTTGAGTTTGTGAAGTCGATTTGTTTTTTATGTTAGGAGTAGAATTATTTATTTTATTTTGTTGTGGGTTTATCTTTGTATAAAAGATTGTTGCTGTTTTCCATATTGTATATAGATAACGCAGTGAAGACCTTTTTTAGAGAAGAAGACAAAGATTATAGATTTTTAAAGAAACAAGAGAGTTGGCTGTGTTTAATAAAGACTCAGATTCTATGACTGTTTATTCAAACTCTTGAATCTTGTGAAGACCCTGTGGTTAAACGATTAAGATACATTTATAAAAACTATTTTAAATTACTTAATAATTAAGTAGATCATATGTGTTATTAGTAGTCACACTGTGATTATTGTAAACCAAAAATAATGAATAAATATTGCTGATTAAATTAAAACGTTTCATTAAATAATTCTGCGAATGAAACCACAAGATATCACTAGTATTTTTCCATGTGTCCGACGCTTTATTTTATCAGTTTCGTTACACCAATTATCAATTTCGTTTACTCTCAGGTTAGTTATGAAATTCAAAAGGTACATTTTTTCTGCAATTCACCCAAATATACTACTTTTCTATCTGAGTGTTCTGGTGTGAAATATAATATGTCTTTTTCTATAGAACATTTTTTTAAATTCTTCTCTAACTTACCCTTCATACTCTTATCTTTTAATTTTTCTTTATATTCCCTTAATTCTGTATCAAAATTTTGTTGATTAGACAAATCCCTAAGTTTGTCCATTAATTTTTTATTTATACTGGTCTCCGTATAAGGTATTTCTGGTATCTTATTCTTTTTTTCTTGAAAAATTTCGCCCTAAGGCGGATACCTAGACAAAACATCTGCTACTATATTTTCTCTCCCCTTTATAATTATGCTGTATCTCATAATCAAATTGTTCTAAATAATTCAACCTTCGAGTTACCCGAGCACGAGATATTTGGAGTTTCAGGTTTTTTTCGAAAATGAACATCCTTGTTCAATGTTTTGATCATAGCACCATTCTAAGCAATTTAAAAAAAAAAAACTTAATATTCGTGAATACTTATGTTATCAGATAGGCATCACCATTAATGTGAGACTACAATGGATTTAAAAAAAAACGCGAACTTAATTTTTGCGTTTTCAATCGTACATTGACCGAACTTTCAGCTCCAATGGTGAAAAAAAAAGCCAATTTATTGACAATTTGAAAATAGTAATTACCTTTTGAATTTATAATCAAAATGCCAAAATAATAAAAAAAATACATGCCCACCCACACTTTTCCGGATTTACTTTTTGTATCCCGGGCGTAGAATTCAAAACTTTTTGTTGCAAAAATGACATTACTGGCCACTAATTTAAATGCCATTTACTCCAAATTTAAAAAATATGCCGACTGCTTTTGTTTTTTTTTCGAATTTGATTTTGAATTTCGCTATTATTGCGTAATGAATGGTGAATTGTGTGTTTAGATTGTTGTGTTGATTTTTTTTTGTTCAACAATTATTCGAACACAATACACACCGATAGAATATGCTCAAATGCATTACATTTATTTATTAATCTTGAATAGCTTTTACTTTGTCTGGATCAGTTCTCAATCCCTCAGTGGAAATTATAAACCCTAGTATCTTTACCTCCTTACACATAAAGTTACTCTTTTCAAAATGACACGTTAAATGAGCCCCTTTTAATTTTCCCAAAACTATGTCTAAATGTTCTAGATGTTCTCGATTTCCCGTTGAAGGAAAACCCAGTATACTTTTTACTTGATTCCGATATTGGTATTTGAATATATGCATTATTCAAATCCAAAGTACTTATATACCTAGCCCCATGAAATGAATTTAACACATCTAATTGCATAGGAGGTTTCTCTCTTTCCGCTATCAAATATTTATTTATTTCCCTTGCGTCTAACAACACCCTTATTGTATCGTCTCGTTTTTAAGAAAATGTCATAGGAATACAATAAGGTGTTGCAGATCTAGTAACTATTCCCAGTGTTTCCAATTCCTTTAACTTTTCCTCTACTTTACTTCTATACGCATAAGGTATCGGATATGTTTTTTTTGTGATGAATTTTCCATTTTAATTACATGCTCAAAACAATTGGCTCTACCTGTTCTAATTTCTTTTTTTCACTGTCTCCAAATTCTACCCCAGTTTTATAATTAAAACTTATGCTAATCCCTAGGGAACTTAAATCTATGTTTTCTACCTCCTCCGAAATTACTTTTTCTTGGTTTTGTTCTCGAAATTTAATAAATTGACTTTCTCCCTTTCGACCTATAACTATCCCATTATCAAATCTATCTAAATTCATCATTAATTCATTTTCTTTCATCCAATCGAACCCTAAAATTAACGAGCTACATAACCCTGCCACAATTAAAAATCCTGTTTCTATAATTTTATTCCCTATTAACATTGGTAAAATACCATTTATTTAATATTTAAACTTTTATGTCCTACAGCCGTTCTAATTTGAAAATACTTAACCGGCATCAAAGTTACCTTTTCCGAACTATATCCTAACCCCTCCTTTTACTCCCAATTTATATTTTTTAAACCAAATTCATTTAAACCTAGCGTTTGCCCTGGTTTCCATCCCATTTTCTTCATTATATTAAAACCTTTGTCCCCTAAAATTGAGGCTGATTTAGGGACCATACCTTCAGCCTCTACTGGTTTAAATCCTCTTGCATGTGTTCAACTGTGTTTTCTAAATCGATATTTGCTATTTTTTACGTAGTAGTAGTACCTCAATAATTCCCTTTTGCTGGTCGCTGCCATTTTTGATAACTTTGTTTTATTTCCTTCCTTTTATTATCTAAAACTCAATTATGACTTTGATTCTGATTTTTGTATGCGATTCTTGTTTCCCAATATCATTCATACTTCTTAAAAATTCTGCAGTTTCTATTATTGTTTGTTTCTGTGACATCAGTCAGACCTGTTGTACATTCTTTGGAAAATGAGGCATTACATCTGTTATTAGTTGTTGTTCCGGACTTTTATAATTTAACATTTGTCCTCTTCCTACTAATTGAAGAAAGTATTTTAAGATTGAAGGATTTTCATTTCGATTCCAAGTCCCTTGAGTTATACTTCTTCTTAGTTCATTCTGCTCGCTTTCCCTCCAATAAGTCGCCAAAAAGTATCTTTTAAAGACTTCAATTTTTTTCCATCGCTGACCAAAAACCCTTGCCCAATCTCTTGCATCTCCATACAAACAACCTTTAATTAGGTCTAATTCTTTACCTTCATTTTCTTCCTTTTTTAAATAGTACTCTAAATCTAAATATAAATAATATAAATAAAATCTACTCTAAAAATAAATAAATCTTCCAAAAAGTAACAGAATGAACTGAATTGTTCTCTCCAAACTTGGGTTTTTCGTAATTAGTTGTTCTTATATTGTGTATAATTTCTTTTACTTCCTCTAACCCCGATTGTTTTTCGACTTCGTTTCTAGCTTCGTTATTTACTCCAATTTCATTTACATCATCTCTTGTTAATTCAGAATTTATTGGTTCAGATAACCCATCCCCCTCTGTATTTCTCATTGTTATTTTTGCTACCTTCAACTCTTCTTTCTAATTATTCATTTGTGAATTAAGTTTTCCCACTGTTATTCGGAAATAATTAAACGCGAATTTCATTCCGGTATTTTTCTTTTGAGTTTCTGAAATTTGCTCTCTGGTTGTTAATCGTTCAGTGGGCCTAGTTTCTACCTCTATTTCCTGTTCTTCGATACCATTAATTTCAATCATAGTCGACTGTTCTTCACTCGTTCTACTCGTACTAGTTAGCACTGGCCATCTTCTCTTTTTATGTCTAGTTTCCATTTTTTTTATTAAATTTCACTCCACTTTTTCGAACGATCAAACCATAACAAAACGCTATTGTTAAACCTAGCTCCTTTTTTTTAACCGACTTCAAAAAAGGAGGAGGTTATACGTTCCACTGTATGTTTTTTTTTTTTTTATGTATGTTCACCGATTACTTCGTCAATTGTCGACCGACGTCAAAATTTTTTTTTTGGTTTTATAGAGTATACTTCCGAGGTGGTCCCATTGTCACCAAATCTGTATCTGATGAGGGGATCAGTGAGGAATTGAGGGAACTCCTCAAATATTGTAGGCAAACATATAGCGATTTTAGTATTTTTAGTAACAAATCCAGCATTTGCATTCAGAAAGTATCCTTTGGTGTAGTGGAACTGATGATGAAGACCACAGATGGCCACCGGAACTCCTCAATGGTACCGATTTCAAGGGTGGCGATAAGATATCTCGATTAAGATAGTTGAGCGACTACCTACAACGAATAATATTTACTTGTTGAAATATGACTAGGACTTTCCCGCGGCGTTGCTTGCGGCGCGCTTGATATAAGTTAAAGTTTCATTTAAACTAAGAAGTGGGACTACGTAACAGCGTATTATGATCACTAAAAAGTATAAAATAAAATAAATGTTTTAAAAAACAAAAAACCGCCTTCGGCGACCACAACATTTTCAACAAAAGCCGACATCAGTTGGACTAACCTATTAGGTGCCTACAATTTTAAAGAAGTTATTTTTTGCGTTTTTGAAGGCGGTTTTTTGTTTTTTAAAACATTTATTTGAACCAAAATTACTATTTTCTTAAACTCAGCTAATATCAATTGAATTGTAATTCCTATTTACTTCTTATAAATAATTTTAGATTGTTTGCTTTTATAGTCCAATCCAATAATTTGAAAGTCAAAGGTGGAATAAACCTCTGTCGAACATATACAGTTATAATCTGTAACCCCCTTTTTTTAGTGTTGCCAGTTGAATAGTTTTCATACATTTTTGTTACTTCTGTCCAACTCTACTTACACATAAATAACTTTAATTTTAAAAGCCTCCTTTTCCTACTTCAGTACTTCGAAAATCTAAACGAACTAATTTATCCTTGTAAATAATTAGTTAAACTTCCTTGTTTTTTACGCACCTATAACTAATACAACGAAAACTACGTCTCTCAATCACATAGTACACCCTTTTTTTAAATTAGTCAATGACAAATTAAAATACCAATATACTCTTTAAGTTTTCTCTTTCTCTTTTCCACGAAACGCTCTGTCCCTCTCACGAACTATCAACAGTATAAAATAATTACTTTTTTAATATTACCGCTTTCACTATATTAAATTGATTTCCTTTTTTTTTATTTTCAAATTACATTATAATTATTACTCTTGTAACAAAGAAACAAAATAATCAACTCCATGATACGAAATGCATCTAATATTCTATTGACTCTGGCAACACTACTTTTCCGATACCATAGATTCTGTTACTTGTCAAATGTAAACTTGTTCGTAAGCTACTCGGTACGTGGTTTTTCATTAAAACCCAACTTTAAACGTGCTATTTTAAAGTTTAACCTAATGTTATTTTCTCGTAATACCAAATCTTGTCAACAAAGAATCTGCAAACGAACAAAAGTCTCCAACGTTATTTGGTTACGAATCTCATTCTTACCAATTAATTTCTAGAAAACTCTATAACCGATACGAGGAACTTAAACTACTTTAATTTGTTTTAATCACACTACTTTTCAATTAATTCACTTTATAACGTAATTTTATTTCATTGTCTAATAAACCCTAATACAAATAAAATTTTTTTTTTTTTTTAGCTAGTTTGTCGTTCAACATCAATTACTATCAAAACAAAGTTTCTGTTATTATTGTATAAGTGAATCGTACTAAATCTACTCGCACAACTTATTTTCTTTTGAATAACTCGCATTTAAACGTCCCTTTCCTTTTTTATTTGTCTGATTTCATTAAAAAAAGTTGAATGATGCTTATTTTGTCTTCTAGTTTGTCACAACATTAACAAAATAATTCAACAAGTGAAAATCTATTTAAACCCCGCAATTAAAGAAGAACAGCTGACCTAACTATCCTTCAAGACTAATGCAACAACACCACCAACATAACTAAACCCCTTAGAAGAAGTTGTTTTGTTAAGTTAGTTGTATCTACTATTCACAGGTAAAATTTATTTAAGCAAATATTATTCTAAGCTCCAGTTTTAGGTCTAATATGTTTTTTAAACTAGCTTATGTTAATGAAAAGAATTGCAATTACTATCTAAAGATTACTATTTTCATCTTTGTTATTGAGTGATATCTAACTATAAACACTAACTCCGTAGGATTTCCAACAATTGTTTTAATAGATATACTAATTAGACTCTTTTTTCTCCTTTTCAGTTTTGCAAGAAATACTAAAGATAAAACGTATAAACTTATAAGAAAAAATCATCGACTTATCCAAGAATATTATTTTATATCACTATTTAATGATAATATCTTACTGAAACCACTTTTTGTGACATTACTCTACGGCACTAGTTTTAATGACTATAATTAATGTTCACAAATTTAATTGGATCTTCAATAAATTCCTGTTTATCTTGTTATTTCATTACCTGCATTCGATAAAACAACTTTTGACAACTAAAGAAACATAAAAACTTATGTAAATTTTATATCTCCTCTTCTTCATCAGCGTGTATTCGCCCACCGTTGGGCATACGCCTATCTAATTTTCCTCCAACCAGAACGGTTTTCCGTTTCCCATGTCCAGACTGGGCCTGCTGTCTCCTTGGTGTCATCGGACACACTTCTCCAGCCTAGCCGGGGTCTCCTCTAAGAACGCGCTTGCTCCATCGCTCGTCGTGTCGTCGGGACACGTGCCCGGCCCGAGCCCACCTAAACTTGGCGACTCGGTGGCCCACGTCGACCACTTGCGTGCGTTGTCTGATGAGCTCGTTCCGGACTCGGTCGCAGAGCGTTATGCCGAGCGCGCTCCATGTTACGCTGTGTCACCTTGAGCTTGTGGATCATCCCAGTAGTCAGTGTCTATGTCTCACATGCGTACGTCATAGACACATCGGTAACTCGTGGCATTTAGGTAGTACTTGACAGATTAGTGATGAGACAAGTTTTCTAAGTGTCTTTTCAGACAAGATAAAATAATAAATTAATATTACCTACATGGTCTTAATCTTATCATACGACGAAGTAGGTCATATGTTATGTCATAGGAAATGTCAATGTCAATGATATTGTCATTAATTTACTCATAATAATTATTACGAGACGTGTCGCGAAACATATGTTTTCCAAATAATAGAGGAAATCATTAGAGAGCATTCAGAACTCCTACTACAAGGTGACAAGGTAAAATGCACCCGTTGCGATGTTTGTTTATATAATTTGCAAAACATTTAACCTTTTGAACGCCATACGTCGAATACAAAATGTGACACCCACACGCCAAACATGTTTGCTATGCTATGCAAATTACACCTTATTGCTACCAAACAAAGTCGCTTTTAAAGTCGGCTGTAGTCGACGTCGCGTCAGTGGCACGACTTTTAGTTGCCGGCCAGAGCCGACTGTGGCGTTGAAAAGGTTAATATGAACAAGCACTTGAAGTCCAAGAAGTTAGACGCCTTAAACTAAAAGAGTCTTTGGAGATCGTATTTAAAATTGAAAAGTCACTTTTATCACTGAGACTGCACCCGAAAGGTGAACCTGTTTATCAAAATCTGAAAATAGTATTATCAAAAAATCCAGGATATCTTACGACAATAGTTATTTGTTATACAAGGGGGGGAAGTTGTATTTTACCTGCGAGTGTTTCAACACACGAGACGTAAAATAACTTTTCCCCCACGTAGGTATAACACAAACCTTTTCACCTCACTACAGCGAGGAAAATAAGCTCAATTCCACATTTTGCACGGTTTCCCGTAATTCCACAGGTGTTAATACGTCTTTCGTCACTCGAATCACTCATTTTTAATAACAAAACAAACTAGAAAAACATGTGAAAATTTAAAGTTGACGCCAAAGATGAAGGGAAAACTGAGGGCTCAGACAAGATGCACTACGCTAACTAACGTTTCTATTCGATTCGTTTTTAAACCAGTCACTTGAAGATGACGTGATACGAAAAGTCACGTGGTCTACCAGTGACGCGATTGGTTTAAAAACGAATCGAATAGAAACGTTACTTAGCGTAGTGCATCTTGTCTGAGCCCTCTGATGCCCTACTTTGAAATTCGAAGTTCGAAGTTACGTTAGCTACATCCTTTTCTCTGTATTTAGTCCCGAATGACGAGTGACAGGGATGGATCTAACGTAATTTCGAACTTCGATTTTCAAAATAGGGCCTCTGCTTTACTACCTCTATGCGTTGACGGCTTAATTAAAAAGTTTTGACTTAAGTTTTTTATTTTTATTTTGGATGCGTTTTATTTGCACATCGACTTACTTGGACTGTCAGAACATTTTATCCGTTTTTACAATAAGAATGAAGTTTAATGTTGAATGCTGATATTTATGAATTAAAATAAAGTTGTAAGACTGCATTTAGTATTTTTTACTCGATGCAATTCATTAACTGTGATGTTAAAAATTCAGCGGTTTTAACGTTTTACGTTTTGTTAGCTGTCAAATATCACTAAAGCTGCCTTCAAATGTCAAAACTCTTTCTTCACATGTGGATAAAAAGCGATTTTCTCAATAGATATCAAACAAACAAAAATGGCTTTCCGAGCTATTGAGGTGAAAAGAATATTAATAACTTATTACAAAATAAAAGAAGTTGAAATCGAAGAGAACATCAATAAAAATACGCTACAACTTTACAATAGAATGCTTTTTTTACCCATTACGTCAGTGGAAGTGGAAAGATCATTTTCTTACACAAAGTGGATTTTCTCAAGTAGAAGACGTAGGCTGACTTGTACAAATTTTGAACAAATATTAATTGTTTATCACGAATGTCATATATTAAATTAATAAAAATACATTTTTTCTAATTTGTTTCCTCTTCTCGACTCATACAGGAAGAACATTGTCACATCACTAGTCTGTTAGAAACTGTCAAGTGCTACCAAAATACCACGAGTTACCGATGTGTAAGTCATAGCCGGTAACACGCACTGGTTAAACACTTTCTTTTGAGCGATTGAGGAATTTTGGACTTCAACACGCAGTTCAGCTTCCCGAAAGCTGCTCAGCGCAACTGTATTCTTCGCTTACTCTGCCACCATCGAGTCCCGGCCGAGCTTTATCACCTGTCCTAGGTAAGTGTACTCCTGCACCTGCTCTAGGGGTTGTCCGTCCAATGAAATGGAGGTGAGTGTGAGATCGGCTTTCGCCATAACCTTTGTTTTGTCCATATTCATCTTGAGACCGGGGTTCGCAGGGACGTGTGATATAGTTGCTCCAGCATGTGTTGTAGGTCTTCGGCAGATTCAACAATTATAACTATATCATCAGCGTATCGCAGGTGATTTATGTACTGCCACCATACTGGATTGTTGAGCCACTTGCCACTGTTCGTATTTTGGCCGTGTAATGCAAACCTAGTTAAGTCGGTTATACTCATGTATCCAGTTTGTATTACTCGGCTAAATTACGAAGAGTAGCAAGTGGCTTAACATTCCGTGTTGTGACTGTACACGCCGTCCACATTGATTCCCTTGCCTCTCCAGTACAATGTTTTGAATATATCCTCCATAGCGTTGGTGAATAGCTTAGGGGATACAACGTCTCCTTGTCGGACTCCTCTTTGGACTGGTATGGGATCGGTTGGTTCTTTCAGCTGTACTGTCAATGTCTATTCAAGTCAAGATTACCTATTGTTTTCTGCCTTGAATTTTGTAATTATAAAACATTAAAACATATGGTTCACAAACCACAATTAAAGAATTAAAAGTTCTATTACTAAATGAAATTCCTACATAAATGAATAAAAAAATTGAGATTAAAACAAAGACTTCGATTTTCACAGACAACAATTGGACTTCAGGTTGAAGTCACTTACTTAAATTAAATAACTATCCCTGGCACAAAGTACCAATTGTAGGTACTCTAAAATCCTGGTCACCTGGTACCAATTGTAATGATCCTATGCTACCTAATTTTTATATATATATAATAGTATCTAAAATCCCTATTAAATACTCTACCTAACTATATTTCTCTATAATTTAAACTTTAAATATAAACATTTCCAGATCATAATACAATCAATAACTGTTTATCCTACATCTATCCAATTGTAAACCTTATGTCCTACCTATACTTGCCTAAAATTTCTAAACCTAAATAGTTCAGTTTAATTTACCTATCACTATTCCTATCTCTTTCAATCTAATTTATTGTAAGTTAATTTTGGCATGTGATCGTCAAATAATTTGAAATAACCCAATTGTTGTGATCCTTTGGTATCCCTAGAATTCTTTAAATCTTTGTTTTAATTCCTACCTATTCCTACCTAAATCACCCTAAAAATATATCTAAATAGTTACAACAATCTATTATTTATAATTTACTTATCCTAACTCAAAGTTTCCTATCCAGTTGAAAGCCATCCTACTAAGAAAGTTTCCTGCAGTAAAATAAAAGGAATATAAGGATCAGGTAGGTACCTCGTGTTGATCGGGTCGCCACCTTCCCGAACACATGGTTGAGGGAGGCGATGGCTGAGATATGCGTCATACTCGTGAACGGGTGCTGTTTGTGGGGTCCGGTCTGTTCACGTCTGCAAGGACTTGTTGCTCAGTTAATGATTCCAGTTATGGCTTTTGACGTAGAGACCTCGTCGTGTTGTTCTCCTAGTCATTATTTTTAGTTTCATGTATTTGACATGTAATCTTGATAATTTTTACATTTATTTGTAATGTTTTTAATTTTGAATTTGTATTTTTTTTATATGTGATAGTTCTAATAATTTATATTTGTTGCTTTATTACCTTGTAATGTAACTTACTTTTAAGTATTATTGTATTTTATGTTTGAAAAAATGACCTTCTGCTGGAGTTTCTTGCGGCGCTTCTTCTCCGCAATGATGGTCTTGTCCAAAGCGCTAGTAGATTCACTGTATATTACCGACGTTTAAAAGAGCCCGTATGTGGCCAATTTACTGAATAAATATTTTGATTTGATTTTGATTTTGATTTTGTCTTGATGAATGTGCGTTGCACTGGTTCGGTATTTTCCATGTAATATTCACTACACTGCACTGGTGTGTCCATATATAGTCTTTTGAGGTATTATTTGGAGTAGTTTGCGGTTTAATTAATTATTAATGAGAACCGTGAGATATGAATTTGCGCGGGCGCGAAGCAGTGAGAAAAAGATTCAAACTTGTCTGTGGGCGTGAGCAATCCTTCGCGCAGTGTTGCCAGCGTAGAGGGTGCATTCAAGATTGTTGAAATAGGAGCAGACCTTCAATAACTGTTATTTTCGTGTAACGTTATCTTTCATAACGTTATATTGAACGAATAACGTTATACTATAACGTTATTTGACGCCTTACCTGTAGCGGTATTCATTATAACGTTATCAAACAAAACGCTATACGTATAACGATACTTCGGTAAGCGCTATAATAACGTTAATAACCGTTATTTTCGTGTAACATAATTTTTAAATCTGCGTTTGTAATTTACATTTTAAAATGTATTTTTTGTGATAAAGCAAATTATTTTAGCTGGCTATTTGAAAAGGGACGGAAAAAGGACGGAATATATATGAACGGACATCGAAAGGACGTTGGTTGCGATGTCTAAAGGGACAAAAATCGTCCCTTCTGGGACGTCGTCGTCGGCCAGTCACGCAAAATGCCTACCTAAGAAGCAGCAACAGCGCGTAGTTCATAAGTTTCATAACGTTATTATAACGTTATATAAGTGTAACGTTTTTACGATTTCGTTACGGTGTAGCGTAACGTTATGAAAAAATATCGATATATTTAAACGAACGAACGAACGAATTTGAGCACTAACGAAATATAACGTTACGATAACGATATTATTCATAATTGTTTTTATAAAGGAGGGAAAGGATAATAAATATAATTACATTATATGAAAAATAATAAATATTTGATTACTAAAATCGGCCAAACCAAGTCCTAAAGATATACTATAGATTATAACTAATGAAACCTAAGTCTAGAATAAAGCAGATCTAAGAATTTTTAGGTTTTGTGGCCCCTGTGGGAGGGAGAGCTCCGCCATAACGCTCTAGGATTGCTATCCCTAGACCATAGTCTACCCCTATAGACTTCTACCAAAGACTGGACAGTCTCCTTGCCAAATAAGTTCCATTAGTCAGTCAGTTGTATAGTAAGGGAAGATTTGGGTCAAAACTATAATATGAGCTTTCTTTCAAATATTCAGTAGATTATTTATCCTTCAATAGAGTGATTTTTCTCAAAATGATATATTTATATTATATATAATAAAGTATTTATATTATAAAGATTGATATTGCTTGCGGTTTATATAACTATATGAGATGTTCAATTTCACCAAGTATCCATGTTCATCTTTTACAGTAAACAGTGGGACACTGAAGTCATTTTGTCTTCTAGCTAGATTGAATCCTCATTTTAGTCAAGGATACTAAGGAAAGTAAATAAAAGACAATTCTCACTATTGTCACTCTATTATTTACTGACATATTTGTTATTTGCTTTATAAAATATTCACTAAAAGTATAAACTAAACTCAAAATGGACTTATCTCTCTAAGCTAACTATTGATATTCTAGATTTGCTTTGTAATCTTATAGTACTCTCTATAGTATTTTGTTATTTAGTGGTATATTTAACTTAGATTTTATAAAATATTCTTTCTAATAAAGGACTTATTTCTGTTAGCTAACTATTGGTATTCTAGATTTGTTTTATAACCATATAGTTCTCTCTCAAAATATCTTCTAATTTAATGTTATATTTACTTTAAGTATATAATATTCATACTAAAGTAGGCTTTAGTATATTTTGCAAATTCAAAGCAAATATTCCTCCAAAATCAACCCCAGCGAGTTTCAAGTCAAAAGAAACCCTATCCCCGCACGTCGGCGTATATATAGAACCCTACCCTTCCCAGACTCTTTGGCTTCAACGGCACTATCAGCGACACCGGCGTCATCGGAGTCAGATGCTACATAGCTTCCGCACAGAGCAGGTATATGGCACTTTTTGGCAGCCATCTTTAAAATTGGCTTTTGTATGCTTATGTTCCTATAATTCGTTATAAGCTTTATTCGAACATTTTATACATTATAATTATTCATTTTTTACTTTTCCATCAAAGGAATAATGACTCTAATCTCTAATCTTACTTATGTTTACACATTGTTTATCAAATAATAGAAATATACCATCATAATCATTAAATAAATGTCTAATCATACAGATCTACGTACGAGTCCCTACTCTAGCCTGGAATCGAACCCAGAACCATCATCTACACTGACTGAACCTATAAGAACTTAACCAAATGTTGTTATTTTTTATTTTTTTTTAAGGGGTTAATTTTCTCTTTGCTTTATGTATGAAATTATGGTTATATAAGGATTTTCTTATTTCCTTGTTCTTTTCTATACTAAAAGTCCCCTACAAATATAAATTAAATTATTAACATTCTAATTAAGTATTTTGTTTGTTTTAAATTTTATTATTTGCAGTATTTTTAATTACTTTGATGTTATATTAGGTTTTTTTTTGGAATTAACTGGACAGACATCGTTTGGCCCGTTACAAGCTGCAGTCATCAATTCGTACATACTGTATCGACGAAGACATGAGATTTGCGGCCATCGCGAGTATGGTTTAATTACGACTTGGTCAAGCATTAATTAATGGTTTCAATGGCCGCAAAAGGAAGGCACCATCTCATCCAGTAAAAAAAGGTTGAAATTTAGGAAGTTCTGACGAAATTCGTGTAGCGAATGTGGGCTGCATTATGCCGTTCCCTACAAAATGAATAGGTGCAAAGGATCATGGGAATTTTGTATGAAAATTGGGTGTGGCAAAAACAGAATTAAAACCTATATATTTAAAATTTAAGGGGGTGCAACAAGGGATGAAAATATGTATGAAAGTCCGTCAGTTTTGAAGTTAGACTCATCAAATTTTGTGTTTAGGTTGGCGATTGAAAATTAACTTATACATGTTTCGGCGTTTTTTGATGAAAAGGGGTAATACTGACTGACTGATCGATGATCGACGCACAGCCCAAACCGCTGGACCTAGAGACTTAAAATTTTGCACATAGGTACCTTATACAGTGTAAATAACTACTGAGGAAAGATTATTACAAATTCCACCCCTAAGGGGGTAAAATATAGGGGATGATAATTTGTATGAAAGTCCTTCAGTTTTAAATTTTGTGTTTCGTAAGTAAATTGTCCTAATGTTCATTAGCCCTAATTCGATTGTCCTAACATTGTTTGGTCGAATATTGTTTGCCCTAACGCTGATACTTATATACTAACATTGTATCTACTAATATACGAAAAACATAATATTTAATAATCACTAAATTAACTTAATCTAACCTGACCTACTGAGGGGTTAGGGGGGAGGGAGTTGAGAGGGGAGGAAGAGGTTGGGTGGTGATTTTTGTAGTCCTGTACCTGTCAGAAAGTCGACGACTTTCCGCTCTGAAGGATACAAGTAGAGATGCAACGAATAGTGATTTCGCCGATTACCGAAAACCAAATATTCGGCGGCGCTCTCAGCCGAATACCGAATATTCGGCGGGCGATCCAGTGCATTACAAATGAACAGGTTACGACAAGACTCGTTACGATGCGTGCGGGGGTGACGGGATGGTGAATTTGGCTCGTTAGCCGGCGAGTCGTTTCATAATGTGCTGTGTTTTATTCTAAGCTAAGATATCGCAATTCGCATACGCAGATTTAATTTTTTTTTAATTCATGTCATAATATTGTCTTGTCTAATATGGCTTCAGTTACGAACAAAAACGTAAATTTCTACCATCCTCCATTTATAGACTTAAGATGATGATTTAGTAAGAATATATTGTATTTATTTAAGATAAATATAAATACAGACTAATGATGATGATTCATAAATCAATAATTATTTATTTAATAAAATTGTGTTTTTTTTTTCAAATATTCGGTATTCAGCCGAATAGTAGGAAGTATTCGGCCGAATACCGAATACTGAAAAAAGTGGCCGAATAAGCCGAATATCGAATAGTTGCCGAATATTCGTTGCATCTCTGGATACAAGATAACTAACGAATCTACCTGTGTAATGTTAGGGCGATTTTGGGGGGTTTTCTAATACTGGGGGCCTCGCCCCACCAGTCCCCCTGGCGGGGGGCTCCGCCCCCCAATCCCCCCCTTCTCTTCTCTGTCTATGAATACTGTTTCATTGGGTGCCATTCGCAACCCATAATAACGATTGTCATAAAGTCATATCACATAACACGTTTGCTCTAAATAATGTTTGACATAGTAATAAATATTATATATTTTATGCCTTATAAGTACAAATAACATTAGGTAGTTAGACACTTAGGTAATGTAAAATTATGGTTAATGATGTTTAGGGCAAAAGAACATTATGACAAAACTATCATTATGGCAAATATATGTTATGCCAAACATTGCTTAGGGCAAACGTGCTATGAGATATGATTTTAGGAAAAACGATATTATGTATCGTGAATGACACCCCTATTTCGGTGGGTGACCCGGGCATTGAAAATGAAATATTTTGTACCCGGTTAAACATTGTTTTGAAATATTTAAATACAATAATTTTCTGAAAACAAATACTTATACTTGTTGATAATTCTGAAACCACATTTTGCACAACAAGCTTTTAAGCTCTGCTTGCCCTACTCTGGGATTACAGGCGTGAAGGTATGGATGGGATGGAAATACTTAAATATTTTTTCTAATTATTACTTTTATTTACGCAACTGTCATGTTAGTCACTGTTGGTGAGAAGGTTGGTTGCTGAGTCTTGAATTGGAACATCACTAACTCGTAGGTGACAATTGTGCCCGCGACCTAAAAATAAGTAAATACTGTAAGGTCTGTTCATCCGTACTTGTCTTACGTAGTAAACAACTTTCTAACCTCAAAATGAACCTTTTTTGGCTAAACCAGCTCTTTTATCGTAAATAAAGTAAACCGAGTTAACATTTTGGACATCACTTGGCCAATGTATTGTCTGTGATTGCTTTATTTTGTTTACAATAGCTGTTTTAGCCAAAAAAGGTTCATTTTGAGGTTAGAAAGTTGTATACTATATAAGAAAAGTAAAGATGAACAGACCTTAGGTACATGTTACGAAAACCTAATTTTCATTTATTTTATTTTAGTCATTAAAATATCAGGAAAGGTGAAAAATAAAACATAGTTAATGTGCATGATGATCCCGACGACAACAAATCGGAATCGAAATTTAAAGATAATGCCTTTGACGTGATAACTATCGTATTATTAACGTTACGATAGTTCCTTATTAACTTGTCAGTAATGGCAGCCGAGTTAAAAACAAATAGATAGCATAACACGTCAAAAGCATAACTGTTTACTCAGTAATAATCTCAAAAATCAACTTGAATCAAGGAGTTTTCTATTTAAAGTTATTTGTCTTTCTCTCACTAGTTGAAATCTGAAATTTGTGACATCAAAACGTCGGTGCCAAGCGCCTAAGCGTGCAGTCGACTGCTATCGGTCGCATACCACCGTCTTTTTTTGCCAAAGCTACAAGATTAGCGTCATAAAGGAGTGGGACAATTTCAAAGTGTACACGACCTGGTAACATACGGTTAACTAGTGCAGTGAGGTTATCAATCAAATTTCGTCTCGCATCCTAAAGACAGGGTCGTTAATTCTTTAAGATGCTGTAATGGTAATCCGTCCAACCCGCCAGCCGAACCATTAGGGAGCGACATGTTTGCCCTGCAGTACGGCATCTCCACCAACCGATATACCAGACTCATTGGCTGAGGGTGGGTCAGGCAGCAAGGTGTAGGCTGGTGCGACAGGGTGTTTTTGTTTCAGGACAGCAAAGGTCTCGGTGGAGTGCGCAGCCAAGTCGTCATTAGAAAAAAACCCGGGCAGCTCCACTCACCTTTTTGATCAGAAAGTTTGTTTTCGATTGTTTTATTTTTGGGTGGTTTTTTCTAGTACTTATATTATGACTTGTTTTTTTTTCCTACTGGTCCTGACCAGCAGTGCAATTAAAGTTTGGTTGAAAAATTCGCGGCGGTTCCGCAGAAAAATATATATATGAGAATTCATTAAATTTGTCTTTTCTACCATTTCTAAATTTACCATTCTTTTTTTATTTTGGTAAGTTTAATCAAATAGTTATATGTTCTTAGATAAAATGGTGTCTCCATCTGGAAGACTTATGTAAAAAAAACGTAAGTCAAAATTTTAATAACATTTTTTCGTTCTTGGTAGAGCAACCAGTGCGACCACTCTAATTGTCATTTATAAATAAGCCTTACTTAACGTTCTGTCACACATATTAGTTAGAAGAATAAAATCGGAAAGCGACTGTGTCAAATTTAAATGAATAATTGAGTTAGATTTTATTACATTTTATTAAGAAGCTATTTCGACACCGCGTAAGAACTATAGCAAAAATCCTTTTTATAAATAAATACAAATAAAACACATTTTGACAGTTACAGTGATATTAACCTTGTATTACAGTTGAAAATATAGATAAAATCAGACGTATAAAAAAAATCCTATTGTAATCGTCATCGCCGTCTTCATTGACAGTAACATGAATTCCGTGAAGAAAAAACCGCTCAAAGACTCGGCAGGCCGAATGATTTTGGACAAATATCTTGCGTGCGCTAAATAAAAGACAATAGCAGCAATGTGTGAACAACTCCCTATTGTCCGCATTCCGTTGGCACATTCACAATAATGCATAATGCCTACTAATGGATCCAAATCAAATGCTGTTTGGTATATATTCGATGAAATATCGATGTATATTTCTATATTTTCATATCAGATTCAGTCAATTCAAAGAAATCTATTATTTTGGTAGATGCTTTAAATGGCAGTTTCTTACGCAGCCAACCTTTGTTTTCAACCTCTGTAGCTAACGTGTTTTCTGTATTGAGTTTAGTAAAACAAATATCTAGTATCAAATCGGAGAAATAATGGAAAAGAGCCAAATCTTAAGTACCCGTAAACGACGTGCATGCATGACTCGATGTATGAATGTGGAAGAAGCGAAAGTGATTTGTCAGGATCGTAGCAGATGGTAAGAAGTGGTCTGTCTCTACCCCTCTGGGAAACAGGCACGATTTAATGTATGTATGCATGTAACTATCTATTATTTCTTCAGGTACGCTAGCGTCAGAGTCAAGCCTCTTGCCAAAAACATTTAAGAGGAATAAAGCAATTCTGTAAAAACTTAAAATTTTAGACAACATCTTATAGACCGGGAGATATTACACAAAATTTCCAGTCATTTGTACCAAGTATGGCGACCCTTCAAGGGTCTAATTACGTAATGATGAAAAGGAAAATGATGGTAATAGCGCTGGTACCGGCGGCCCATAATCGTGTGGCCTTTAATCTAACGGTCTCGGATAAATTATGAAAGTCGAACGATTTGTAACACAAAAATTCTTGTATTTTCCGATAGTCGATGAAAAAAAAAGTAGGCGGTAGCGTAATGCCATACTTCTCCGGTGTGTTTTACAGACCGCCATACCGACGAAAACACATTAATTAAAAAAAAACAATTCAACCATTTATACCAGGCTAATTTTTGCACAAATACGTACAAAACGTACGTACGTAGCTAATCACCGTCGAGTTGATGCTGAAGTAGTACATAAATGATAACATGAATTTTTTGCAGCAATACAATCGCGATTCAGTCTCGATGCAGCATCGATACAGTCACAAATCGTCTAGGTTTAGTCGCGATACAGCGTTGCGGCTGTCAAATGCGCATTTGTATCACTGCAAAAAGTTGCAGTGGGTAAAAGGCCTTGAAATAGGAAAATTGACAATTTATATGGCAACCCTCAAAGCATTCGTAAACGGACGGCCGTTTTGTGTGCTTCACTCATGATTAGACTAGGTTACGTCCGTATTTTTATTAGGTCCGTGCCTTCAAATTGATATATCTGATATAATGTCAAGTAAGGCTTATATGTAAATAGCGAAAATTATTAAAACCAGCATAATTCTTATTTCATTAGTTAAAAGGATGCCATTTCCAGTAAGAATACAAAGTTAATATCAATATAACTGTCAAAATGCGCTTTAATTTTATTTCTTTGTAAAAAGGATTTATGCTTTAGTTCTTAGGCGGTGTCAGAATAGCTTCTTAATAAAATGTAATGAATGAACTTACCCAATTATCCATTAAATTTTGACACAGTTGCTTTCCGATTTTATTCTTCAAACTAATATGTGAGACAAAACATTAAGTAAGGCTTATTTAGAAATGACAATAGATTGGTCGCTTTACCAAGAACGAAAATTAATAATAAAAAAAATTACTTACCTGTTTTTTACATAAGCGTTAAAGATGGAGACAACATTTTATTTTAGAACATTTATTTGATTAAACTTACCAAAATAAAAAAATTCAGTCACAAATCGTCTAGGTTTAGTCGCGATACAGTGCTGCGGCTGTCAAATGCGCATTTGTATCGCTGCAAAAAGTTGCAGTGGGTAAAAGGCCTTGAAAAAGGAAAATTGACGATTTATATGGCAACCCTCAAAGCACGCACACTCGTAAACGGATGGCCATTTTTAACCGACTTCAAAAAAGGAGGAGGTTATACGTTCCACTGTATTTTTTTTTTTTTATGTATGTTCACCGATTACTCCGTCAATTGTCGACCGATTTCAAATTTTTTTTTTTGGTTTGATAGTGTATACTTCCGAGGTGGTCCCATTGTCACCAAATCTGTATCTGATGAGGGGATCAGTGAGGAATTGAGGGAACTCCTCAAATATTGTAGGCAAACATATAGCGATTTTAGTATTTTTAGTAACAAGTCCAGCATTTGCATTCAGAAAGTATCATTTGGTGTAGTGGAACTGATGATGAAGACCACAGATGGCCACCGGAACTCCTCAATGGTACCGATTTCAAGGGTGGCGATAAGATATCTCGATTAAGATAGTTGAGCGACTACCTACCACGAATAATATTTACTTGTTGAAATATGACTATGACTTTCCCGCGGCGTTGCTTGCGGCGCGCTTGATATAAGTTAAAGTTTCATTTCAACTAAGAAGTGGGACTACGTAACAGCGTATTATGATCACTAAAAAGTATAAAATAAAATAAATGTTTTAAAAAACAAAAAACCGCCTTCAAAAACGCAAAAAATAACTTCTTTAAAATTGTAGGCACCTAATAGGTTAGTCCAACTGAAGTCGGCGACCACAACATTTTCAACAAAAAGCCGACATCAGTTGGACTAACCTATTAGGTGCCTACAATTTTAAAGAAGTTATTTTTTGCGTTTTTGTAGGCGGTTTTTTGTTTTTTAAAACATTTATTTTTGTGTGTTTCAGTCATGATTGGACTAGGTTAAGACCGTATTATTTTAGGACCGTGACTGCTATGGAATTTGGAAATCAGTAGGTAGGCCGGAAAAGTTCAAGGAATAATTTTTGATTCGGTTAGTAAGTGATGCTTTTGATTTATTTGCGTGCAAAACAGACTATGAAAATTTGAGCAGACGCTGCCAAGCTCCAGGAGAATTCTCCGCGACGACTTTGGCGACAAACTCAGAGAGGCAGCTCGCCACAGATATGGAGGCTCCACGTGATGTTCTCTTTATAACTGACACATTATACTTCAGCAGACCCAGCCTTTCGGAGTGACTGGGGATCGACCTCCATATGCGTGCCAAGTCGGTGCGCTGTGTGTATTGCTAGCCCACGCTGTCCCTAGGCCTACCTCTCCTAAACGGATAATCAAAATGCTTCATTTTGTTGATTTCCTGGTGATCCATTTCATTGTGCGATTTGGATTTCTATCGTCGCGAAAGAATAATGCATTTGTTTAGGTGCAACTGATGGTGAATGTCTGCTAGTCTAGGACCAGTTTTGAAGAATTACAATGCAAGCGGCAAGTCATGTAACAGTTGGGGTGACAATTTTATCAGAGGGTTTTGACCCTGCAGAATACGGACGGATCTGCCTGTCGCCATTCCGAAATTTGAACCGGAAGTATGCTATACCGAAAAAGGTGCAGCCCATACAAGAAAATTCCTATCTAAGTACATAGTTTACTGACAGTTCTCAAATTAAAAAATCAACATTGCATGCTTGCTACACAACCCCGCAATGTTGCATACAAATTCCATTACTATCTATCTTGTAACTTTTTAAAAAGTGAAAAGGGCCATAATAAAATGAGGGCACAAGTCTTATACATCCAAATTTTACTCGCAAGCTCGTCCGTTTAAACCAATACTCGGCCCGCAATTGCCTACTTCCATGCCTAGGCAATAATGTACTATGTCTCAAAAATAGCCGGAAATGTTGACATTCCTATCTACATATTGAGACGCGAAGTACATAGTTTACTGACAGTTCTCAAATTAAAAAAAAAATACATTGCGTGCTCGCTACACAAGCCCGCAATGTTGCATACAAATTCCATTAATATCTATCTTGTAACTTTTTAAAAAGTGAAAAGGACCATAATAAAATGAGGGCACAAGTCTTATACATCCAAATTTTACTGGAAACATAACTTTTTTATTTGTGCCTGGAATAGCTTGTTTTTTTTTAAACAAGAATTGCGTTTCTCCTTGTCATAAACAAAAAGGCTGTAAGGAGTGATGGGTTTTTCACATGAAGTTTCTGTTTGTATGCAATTCAAAAAATTTGTTCAAGCGATGAAAATTTGACTCCAACACAAATTTTTTCTTGCGATTTTTGAGAAAAGCACTATATTTGCCTCGGCAGGAACAGCAATTGCGGGCTTAGTATTTTTAAACGGACTCGCAAGCTCGTCCGTTTAAACCAATACTCGGCCCACAATTGCCTACTTCCATTCCTAGGCAATAATGTACTATTTTGAAGAAGAAGCTCGGCAACAGGCTCCAATCATACCATTTAACCAAATATATAAACGGATTTCGACCTCTACAGGTTAGTGTTGCTGGTTGTCCTTACATAAAAAAAAAATATATTACTAAGTTAACATTTCCTTAACGAAGTTCACATAAAGATTAAATTGAGGTTAACCACTCCATAAAATGAAACCATCACAAAATAGCAAGCCATAAATATTTTGGAATTTTGAATCCTTAAAGAAGTAATTTGATTAGTGAGCCGGCTAAATCTGCTAATCCACCGGTTTACAAATAGTAAAGTAAGTAAGTAAATTATTATTAACTTATTTCAGGTTTAAGCCAAGGACTAATTTTGAAAATTGTCAGAGGGTCAAGAATAAAAGTCAGAATCAAATATGTAGTAGAAGCTGGTTACGGAATTCGCACACCAGGCAGGGAAAGTTGATGATTTTGACATGGGAGTTATATATAGGCGTAAAGTCCATGAGTTTTATTCTGCGAAGAACGAAGGCCTACTATTAAAAAACACGAATTAAATTGAGTATGGAGAGTTAATGAATAGAACTCAGCTGTTGGGATTAGTAAAAAGAAACAAGTCTGAACCAATATATGAAATTGAAAAGATTTTAACAGAAAATGGACACCGGTTATCCCCTATCAATACGACCTCAATCCAGTTGAAGTAATATGGAGCACAATGAAAAGAAACGTGGCTAATGTAAATATTGATTATAAAAATAATGAGATCCCCGTCTAGTTAAAGAAGTATTTGAAGCCATTATTACAGTTAAAGAGTGGACACAACATTGTAAACATGTGCGTAGGTTGGAAAGGGAGTATTTAAAATAGGACTCATATTTAGATGAACCCTTAAAATGTCGGAAGTTATAATGAAACCGAAAGTGATGCGGATTGTGATGATTGTGGCTTGGAGATGGAGGAAATATGGACTCTCAGCCAGGATAATGTCACACATTCGTCAAAAAGTGACCATAATTATTGTAAGCCTGGTTTACAATAAATTCTCGAATTATAGGTACACGTTTTTTTTTGTATTTCTGTTACTTATATTTACTAGGCCCTACCAGAAATGTGAGCATGATGTAACGAGTACGAATGGGGTATGGTCAATTCACACCTGCGACCGTATTTTGCTCGCGTTTATCGTGTGGATAAAGCATCCGTCAGCTGACGATTATGTATAGTGCGACAGAGACCGATATTTTATCCACGTGGATAAACGTGATCATAATAGGCACCTTGTGCGGGATGCGACTTTAAGGTAGCGATACAATTTATAGTTTTTTTTATTGATCCATATATACACCGAATTGCAAGATAAAATATCAATTGCAAGTATTCGAAAATTCCATACGGCGTGAGTTTTTTGATAATTCTGCAATTATGAATACACTAGCGACTCGCCCTTGCTTCGCTTAGGTTTCGGTGAGTTTTCTGTAACACCCGTACATAAACCAGAATTTATTATACATATAAAACTTCCTCTTGAATTACTCTATCTATTAAAGACAAACTGAATTAGAATCCGTTGAGTAGTTTAAAAGATCTAAGCGAACAGACAGCGGAAGCGACTCAATTTTATATTATGTAAGATATGTTGAACCCGTTATACAGTACCGACATTTGAACAACTCATTTAGTAATAATTTATTAAGCATTTTATTGCTAACAGAATACGTATTTTTTTGTTAAGTGTGAATAGAAATTATTTTCCGAAATCCGTTTTCGTTCATATTAAAGTTAATTGGCAACACTGAAACGACGGTGACGCCACCCTTCAATTCACAGATAAGTTGGTCGAGCTATTTCCAAGCCGCTGTCAAGTACTGTACTTACACAAAAGCAATGCCACATGATATGATTCTTTCGTTAGCATTCTACGGTTTGTGTGAAGACTATTTTTTATTTTTTGAAAGAATAGCATTGATATGTTGTTTACATTAAATAGCCCATACCCAGCTCCTCCATAAAAAAGTATTAGTAAAATATTATTCTGCTTTATAACTTTATGAGTACAGTGAGTGGGCTTCATAAGTGCATCCGGACAACTCAGAAAGATAATGCTGTGAGGCAAACTGACGCCATCTATCTGCTCGTAGTGGTTCAACCAGATCTTACTAGATGGCGTTGTTGCAGGTAATCTCTAAAAATATGATAAAAATATTTTTATCCGCGTACTACAACCAAACATATTTTTTTTGTAAGTTGTTTATTTTAGTATAATAGATGATTGAAGTAGTTTTGAGTATAAGTCAATTCCAAATTAAGAGGATCAAATATCAAAAACACTTTTCATCCACGAAGCGGAATCGAACCCGGGACTCGCTCGGGACCGTGAATGTAGGCGGCCATTTGTGCCATTGGACCATCGAGCCATTAACTGGTAAGGCGATATTCATTAGTAGTTTATTATGATTTGCATATTTTTACAAGAAACAGAAACACGTTTAGTAAGATCACTACTTGAGGGTAGACTAATAAAGATTTATAAATACCAGACTTACGCTCGTTAGTTCGTTAGCTGCTTAATCGATTGCCTTATGTTAAGATTTTACTTTTGTTGAAATATGTCTTCTCGTTGCAATATTGACCTGGTCAAAATAAAGTTAATAATTGGTTTGCACAGTGAAGGCAGAAATTTTTCAGATATTGCTAGAGAAACCGGTGTGAACGTAAGTAGTATTTTTTTACTCATATTTTTATAAAAAATAATTACTTTATTTTATTTATATCTTTAATTGTTATTACAAATTCTTTTTTTTTATAGATGAAAACTGTTGTTTTATGGGTAGGTACGGCGCTTTGAAGAGGAGGGATCTTTGCTACCCCGGCAAAGAACGGGTCGGTAGACCACAACTGCTGAGGGATGATGAGGAACGGTGAGGGATTATGAGGAATGGATTTAAACCAACAACTCACTACGCTGGATTATTTAATACAAGTCTGGATACTATTCGTCGATTTAAATTCAATTGAAAATGTATGGTGTATTATTGTCTAACATAATCACCAGAATGAGCCAACTCCGAAAGCCTTAGAAAATCAGTGTTCAAAACATTTGGGGTAGTATTCGTGTTTCCAATCTCTTTAAGAATCCTATCGATTCAATCCATTCCCGAATGCAAGGTGTAATCGATCGAACAGAGTGGGAGTTACACTAGGTGTTGAAGTTTAGTATATATTTAAGTGATGCGAGTGGATAACTGGAGATCGGGTTAACGTAAGTAATGAATGCAAAATTAAACATTGTTTTAGCCTTTTTTACGTGTTTTTACTATTTTGTGACAATAAATAATTATATTATTTTAAAAATACGGTGAAACAAATCACACCATTATTTATACACGACTTTTCAGTTATTATTATTATATAATACAATATAAGTGGTCAAAACTGTATAACATAGTTAAATATAATGAGTTTGACTGTTAAGGTAACCCGGTCTCTAGTTTAACAATATATTTGTTAATAATGACTATTTTATTGTGGTTAAGCTTTAATCTCTTTCCAATTTCGGAAACGAATACTTAAGCTATTAGGTACCTCAATATGGTAGGTAATAGGTAGTCGTTTTATTGTTACAAATGTAATATTATAAACAATCTAAGTTTACAGTTTACTAAATTTAAAATGTTAAGAAATAAATATTATACTTATAACAAATAAATATTTTTTATTTTCAATAACAAAAGTATAATTTTTTGACGATAATTGAAATGATAATGATTAAAAAAAGAATACATTCATTTATTTAGTGAAACAACATTAGTTTAAAAAATATAATAGACAGAATCGATCTCCCGTCCCACAGTTTGACCCTGTGATTAAGGCTTTAGGCAGGGTATCAACTTAAGCCAGCGGCCCTTCTGGTGAACCAGCGAAATTATCGATTCTAATACTAAAACGTCAAAAAGTTGTAGCAAACAATAATCTAACTGCCTCAGTTAACAACGCCATCTAGGTTGTTTCTTACGAAAGCGGGCTCACGTGTTCACAGCATTATAGACGTTAAGGTGTCCATGCACTTATGAAGCCCACTGTACCTACTAAAATAGTATGCGATACAAATTTCGCCGAGAAAATTATTCCATCATAGGACTATTATTCTAATCAACGTTGTACCAATGTACCTACTATTCTGCAAAAAACTGTGCGAAATGACAGTACGCTAAGACATTTACGTGAAAAGTAATTCTGCGAAATGATGATTCTGCCAAGGGCTCCTATTCGAAACGAAATTATGGTAATTAATTTTATGCAACATATATTAGTGCACCACTATGAATATCTTACTAGCTCGAGTATTTTTCCATTTCGCCGTTTTTAGGGTTCCGTACCAAAATGGTAAAAAAGGAACCCTTATGGTGAGACTTCGGTGTTTGTCTGTCTGTCAGTCTATCTGTAAGTCACAGCAGGTTTTCTCTGAAACTGTGGAAACTATCAACTTAAAATTTGGCATAGTTGTAAGTAAAACTTGCTTACCTGCATCTGTTGTTAATATAAACAATATGAAATTATTTGAAAAAGGGTCTAGAATGAGGGGTTTGAAAATGAAAGTGATTTGATTATAGCAAACGGGCTATCATATGAAAAGGCTCAATTTACTTCTTTTTTATAGTTTTCCGTGGCATAATTTTTGATTTATATCCAAAAAGTTACAAAAAACCGACCGAACTCCTAAACAAAATTTGCTAAATAAATGTTTTAAAATACAAAAAACCGCCTTCAAAAACGCAAAAAATAACTACTTTTAAAATGGTAGGTATAGGTCAGTCCAACTGAAGTCGGCGAATATTTTTACCCAAAAGCCGACTTCAGTTGGACTGATTATACCTACCATTTAAAATAAGTTATTAATTCCGTTTTGGAAGGCGGTTTTTTGTTTTTTAAAACATTTATTTTATTTTATACTTTTTAGTGATCATAATAAGCTGTTATGTAGTTCCACTTCTTAATTGATATGAAACTGTAAGACATTTTAAGCTCGCCGCAAGCAACGCCTCGGGAAAGTCATAGTCATATTTAAACAATTAAATGTTCTTCTTTAAAATTGCTCAGCTATCTTAATTTTGATAATAAATAAATAAATAAATATCAGGGGATAATGTTACACCAATTGACCTAGTCCCAAACTAAGCTCTAGGCTTTTACTATGGGTACTAGACAACGATATAAATACTTATATATAGAAAAATATATACATAAATACATAGAAAACATCCATGACTCAGAAACAAATAATTATTAGCGCTCATCACACAAATATCTGCCCTTACCGGGATTTGAACCCAGGACCGCTAGCTTCGTAGGCAGGGTCACTACCAACTAGGCCAGCGCGTCGTCAAATATCTTATCGCCACCCTTGAAATAGGTACTATTGAGGAGTTCCGGTAGTCATTTGTGGTCTTCATCGTCAGTTCCACTTCACCAAATGATACTTTCTGAATGCAAATGCTGGACTTGTTACTAAAAATACTAAAATCGCTGTATGTATGCCTATAATATTTGAGGAGTTCCCTCAATTCCTCATGGATCCCCTCATCAGATTCATGTATCAAACCAAAAAAATAATTTTTAAAATCGGACTGCTGTGTAAATAGTCAAAACTGAGAACCTCCTTTTTTAAGTCTGTTAAAATACTAAAACCTTCTCCTAAGTGTTACAAATACTTTTCTGAAAACCGCATCAAAATCAGTTCAGCCAAACGCGAGATAATCGTGGACAAACATATATACATACATGCATACCTACATACAGTGCCCGGCGGTAAAGATTGCTCATCGGCAATCATCGGATTTCCGAACACAAACGAATGCTAATTTCCATGTCCATCAATTATTAGATTTACCGTTTATCAAAATTATATCGTTCTTTTGTTTTGATTCCCATGTGAACTATATAGAGCTGTAAAACTACTTCCTTTTTAAACATAATTTAAAATTCAAATTCAAAACATTTATTTGACAAAAATACACTACAACACAATAGAAATAGTAAAAAAAAAGAATCAAGATTAGAGCAACTTCTTCAACCGATTTTCTAAAAGAGGAGGTTCTTATGTTTGACAATTAGGTAGGTATGCAACTGTAATGAATATTCATCCGACGACTGACGAAACACGAAGTTTGCCGGGAGACATTAAAAAAATAGAAGCATTGTGATATAATTTCTAAATACCTTTATTTATTTCTGTTTTTGGGTTGGGCAATAATAAAATATGCAAAAAGTATAAAAAACATGTTCATATTATGTTTTAATCAGAAAAAAATCTTAATTCCTTCCATTTCACCATCTGTGCTCTCATTGAGGTCAATATCACTGTCACTATCAGCCGTATTTATTACTAGTCTATCAGTGTAACCATCTACACCGTGTTGAATTCTTCGGTATTCATTGTCACATTTTATTGTATGATCGCAAACCTTTTTCCACTCTTCAGCCCCGATCATGTTTACTTTTTCAGTCAATAATTTTTTTATTGAAGTTAAATTCATATCCACGTTTCTAGCGGCTACATAACCTTTCAGTTGAGACCATATATTTTCAATTGGATTAAAATCCGGGTGGTATGGTGGCAATCGCAACACAGTGTGCCTATGTTCGGCAAGTACCTTGTCCACGGAAAACTCTCCTTGTGCTGACATATAATATTGTATATCTGGGGTTTCGTCAATTTTGGATCAACTGGAATTTTTCGTGTCTTTCTAACCAGTTGATCATTTCCTGTTTAATGGTTTTTGAATTGGGGGGTCTTTCAACATGTTTATTGTGATAGGGTGCGTTGTCGATAACCAGAACAGAATCACTGTGTATATTTGGGATTAATTGATTAACCAGCCATTTCTCGTAGTTATCATTATTCAATTCATTGTGATAATCGCCCGTAGTGTCTGTGGATTTATACGTTAAGGTACAAAGCCTTTATCGTTTCCTGCATGAACAATTATCAAACGTTGAACTTTTGAAATCGGCTTTTTCAACTCCTTTTTGCTTATCATTACTCCAAGTATTTCCTTTAGTATGGGATGTATGTATGTAGGACTCATCCATATAGATTATATTTTTTACTTCTTCGCGAAATTTGCGTATTCTATCTAGGTATTCAATTTTAGTTTGAGCCTTACATCGTGCTTTTCCTTAAGAATTTTTCGATTATCTTCCATTTTAGTAACCTACACATCTCATGAAGTATTTGTCTCAACGTCTTTTCAGACCCATTATAATTAATACCCTCGGATAATTTAGCTCTTAATGATTTTACCGTCGGCAGTTCATTAAAACGCAAGTGAAAATCGTACACCATTCTTCGACAAACATCATAATCAAAATCGTCCATATCTAAACGAAATTGTTTTTTTGGTCTCCCTTTTTTCGGAGAGCTGATCTTAATTGCACTGGAATGTGTTTCAGTAGTCAGTACTTCGTTTAATATATTGTTCAAAGATCTTCTTGAAATTCCAGTGGCATTTGCAACTCTCTCTTAAACCTTCTTAAAATAATTACTTACATTATCATCTTTATTTTTTTTTTATCTGTCGGCTTCGGTTAGAAAATATTTATTAACATTGTAGATAATTTCGCGTGACTGGCCTCGAAAAGGTTTCCCTTTTTTTCCTATTGATGCCAACGTTCAAATTTATTTATTATATTTAATGTTCGGGGTTTTACAACTCTATATATATATTTTGGACTGGACGCGACCGCACTCTATCGCATCAGAACCACGACTAGCTAACTTTATAAAAGTATTGTGCGACAGAGATAACGCTCTACGAAGTCGAAATTAGCCGATTCTCTCATTCCAAAGGTTGATGTGCAATCTTTACCGCCGGGCACTGTACATCATAAAAGTCAAACTGAGAACCTCCTTTTTTTTGAAGTCGGTTGAAAAATGAGTATTTTCTTTCGCGTTTTCCAACCATAATTATCTTAAATACGGAAGCCTCGGTGCACGACTCCGACTAGCGCTTGACCAGTTCATTTTACATTTTTAAAAGCCTATAGTCATACATCACTCCATACAAGTAACAGAAGATAAAAAGAAAATCAGCATTAATCATTGTGTGGCACATATTTCGATAGTTTTTTTAAACATTTTAGGGTTCTTAAGCAGTTTTTTAGGGTTCCATACCTCAAAAGGACAAAACGGAACCCTTAAGGTAAGCGTCCACATGTCGGTATCGTACGCATCGGACGCATTGCATCAAACGGATCGCAATATTCTTTGTATAGGAAGTCACACAAGTGCGTCCACTGATCCGCACCGCACGGATCGCACGAATCTGCTCATCGGCAATGCCGACGCCGATGCTACGAGAGGCAACTCTTGACATGCGTGCCGATGACGTCATACGGAATGCCGATCAGTGGACGCGCCCCGATAATATCAAATTTCCATTTTATTTTTACGTTCAAATTCAAATTTCGATCATTTTTGAAAAATAAAGCAATTACGACTTCTTCTTCGCTTAACTCCATTATCTCACGCCGCACGTGCGCTCACGGCGAAAATCCGAATGAACTGGCATCGACAATCCGATTGCTGGTCTGGTAGTCGCATCAGCAAATCCGATCGCTGCCGATACAGCGGACGCATTGTGAAAAAACTCATCCGTTTAATGCAATGCGTCCGATGCGTACGATACCGACATGTGGACGCTTACCTTTATAGGATCACTTTGTTGTCCGTCCGTCCGTCTATCAAGGCCCTTTATTTCGGGAGCACGTGGAAGTATCGAATTGAAATTAAAACCATAATTATACTCAGGTCTCCAGTCCCTTGAAGCTGTAAAAAAATCAAACTTCTAAGTTAACGTTAAAAAAAAGATACGGCCCTTTATTCCGCAAGTTAACGCGGTAAGTTAACGCAAAAAACGTATATTTCGAAACTTTGAAGGGAATCAAAATTTATAGGATATTTTCCGTTGACCTAGAACTATTAAAATTTGGTAAGTACAGGGTGTTTTTTTGGTCAGCAACTTCCACAATAGGGGTTACTATATTCATAATTCTAAGCTCAAAAAATATATATTAAAACAATATTTTTTTCATGAAAAGTCGAAAGAATATCCTTGCTATTTTATAAATCATGGTCTCTCGTTTCTGTAGCTACGAAGGGGGTAGGCCGCCGCGTATCGTCACGATCAGTCTATGTTATTGTTTGATACTACCCTCACAAAAATATGCGCAAGCGGTGTCAGTTCCGTGTTTGTTTCAAAGCGAGTGCTTGTTAAGTGAAGTGTTAAATCATTTAATTGATAAAAAAATGTCTCGGCAAGAAAAGTTACTTCTGGACAATGTTTGATGTTGTAAACATTCACTTTGTGAGTGGTCGAAACATTGCTGACACCGTTAGAATTTGGACTGAACGATTTCCTAATCGCCAGGCCATTAAGCCCTACACTGTAAGGTCTATCACTTCTAGCAACCTTTACGAGTGAGGCACTTTTGAAACGCCACACCATGCTCAACGTTTGTAATTTTTTAACGTTAGTTGTACAAAGCTGATTCACCTTTTTAAATACGCCAAAGACAACTCTTGCGGTTTTGTACTCCATTATTCTGTAGTTAAATGCCATTTCAGAACAATTTTTAACATCAATAATCTACAATTTTCTAACCTAAACCGTGTTTGTAATCTTTGACGGACCTCAGCCCGTAACAAGTATGAAGGGAAATATGAATAATAACATTGTGCACGGTGAGTAAACACGGCGCATGGTAACCACAATTAAGTGAAATAATGGGAAAAATTGAAAATGCTATTTTTCTGACCTCCTCAGGTTTTTTTAATTTTTTGATGTGATATTCGGATTGAGCATTAATTAAACTATCTCTGCTGTTTTGGAAGTTGCCGACCCAAAAAACACCCTGTATAATACCGTCTTATACTACAAGTATAGGGAAAATCCTGAAAGCTATTCATTTTAATTAAATCACAAAAGACAGGGTCTTTATGCAAGGAACGGCGGTAAAAAAATTGAATTGAGTTAACCGTGTCATGGGCGGTACCCTCGGTGGGCGATTCGGACTCGTACTTCTTAGATAAGGTTAATATTTTCGGAAATAATTGCTCCGAAAATTGCATAAATTGTGTATCTTTTAAACCGTACGTCCAAAAAATATGAAATAATCGCAAGAGGTACCCTGTATACTTGATAAATAAACACTCAAAAAATACACAGGTGACGCTAACCCCATCTATTTGAATCTGAACCAAGCTACGTGTTTTGATACTAATGTAAATACGTAATACCATATAAAACCAAGCCGGTCATCAAAATGATAATAATAACAAAATTAACAAAAAAAGTAATTGCAAACAATCAATTTGTTTTTATTTCAAAGCAAAGATACCCGCTCCTTATTGAAAACCCCTTGATAAACAAGTGACATTATGTGTATGTAACATGCGCAGAAAATTTTTATATTGGAATACACACTGTTAAAAGTAATCCACGAGTAACCGTGAAAAATTGCAATCCGCTTAGTGCAACTTTTTCTCCATTTACGTGCTCAATAAATCTTTGGACCTAAAAAAAGCAAAAAGTAGTACAATTCTTTCATGTGTTATCATATCATAATTTAAGTATTGTTCATTAAGGCGTTTTAGGTGGGAAATATTTGTTTACCTCTATACAGTATACCGGTGACGGCACATCGTACAACACGGGCGCAGGCACTGTAGATGCAGTATTCACTTGTGACGCGATCAGTGATACGGCTACAGAACGACAGATGAGGTAAACGAGTGAAAATAAAAAGTACGCTGCAGCCTCGTAGCCACCAAAGGGACTTTTTCTGGAATATGAAATAACATATATTTATTAATTTCCTGCAAATTACATAATCTTCTCCCTTAACGTATAATGTAATCAAAGTTAAATATGCTGACCCATATCTGTGACGATTTCCTCGACATTCCTCCGTTCCTTTTATTCCATCTCTGAAAATATTAGAATTTGTTTAATGTGGCTAGCAATTTACAAGTTGCAGAACATTCTCAGAAGTTAAGATTTTCTCAAGAAATGACTGAAAATATTATCGGAAACATATGAGTGCATTGAGAATGTTCTCTTTCCATACAAAATTTAAGAATATTATTAGAAATTTCCGAGAATTTCTCATAGGAAACTTTCTCAATTTGAGAAATTAGTTTTCGGTACAATGCTAAATTTGGCCCAATAAATTATTGCAGACGCCAGCGAAGGATAGCTTTATGTTATTACTTAGCCCTAGTAATCGTGCTGGATAATTCATAATGTCATAATAGTTATTCGCAGTAACGTTACCGGTAGGGCCTCGGCACTCCATACAATGAAGTACTTCTCGGCTTTTTTTTTGTTACTTCTATCCTTCTTTAATTCCCCCCACCAAAACTGTTAGTAGACGGGCGGGCAAGAAGGATATGTTAATTTTAAAAGTAAATATAAAAATTAAGACTTAATTTTATTTATTCGTAACTTCATATTTATAATCTTTGGATATTGTTTTATTAGTCATTTAGATCCAAATCCTAAAATAAAAATTGTTCTTTGATTTATACTTATTTTAAAAAGGGACCGATTATCCGTTTTGCCCACCCCGGGCGGGCAAAATTAATACCTAGTCGTATATCTTAATCGTCACAAAAATATTATCCTCTACCTGGATACACTAAACAAGTTTATACTCAGTTTCTTTGAAAAATTCGGAAAGAGGAAAGGGTTAAATTGGGAACCTTCCAATGGGACTATAGATGAACCGAAAAATAAATCAGATTGCCCGAACTTGGTGGGGGTTTTCGGTATCGCCCCGGGTGCTCTATTTTTGTCCTTTTGAGGTATCGGATTCGGTATGAAATACATTTCAGTTGACCTATATATGCCTTGGGGTCACACTGTCCAACTTACGGTAAGGGATTCGCTTAACCCGTCTCGTACTTTATATACGTAGGTAAGCTAACTTCAAACAAAAATGGTGAAGCAAAAACTCAAGATGAATATGTTTTTTACACGTCTATTTACATCAAACTCTCCAAAAATACATATAATAAAACTAACACACAGGTACTTACGGTGGTGTTGTAATATACGAGTATATTTTTTTACAAAACAACAATTTCCTTACATAGGACGTGTGGTTACTAATCTATACTACTGGATGAGAATTAACAGTAAGTGCATGTGTGTAACGAGTCGAGATCAAGTATCGAACTAGAACAAATATTCTTCTTGCGCGCCCTCTCCGTCTTGCCCGTCCGTCTCCTACTATTGTAATTTATTTTATATTTTGTATGAAATTGAAGAGTGGCGACTCCTGCCACAAGTATAATTTTATATACCTACCGTGTCATACCATAGGAAATATGTGACATTTTCTATGCAAAGGGACCTTGTGGACGGTATTGAGTTATTGCTAGTTCCAAAATCTATATAAAATTATCAATTATTAAAAAAAAAAACCTAACTCACAAAACACTAGGTGTTTAGAGATAAAACGTATTGAACTTTGATGCTGAAAAAAAGTATGTTCCCACTCGAAGTTACATAACTGTTGGGTTTTTTAGATAAAACAGGATATATATTTTACGATACTATTAATATTGCAAGAATAATGTCATAGTAGGGGAGCCCAACAGGAGATTTCGGGATTTACTCGAGCGCGGCAGATTAATATAAGGGGGCATCCTTGTACCCTGTTGAGTACCTCCAGCATAGGTTATAGGTTATAGGTTGTGGCGGGCTGTTTTCCGCAACTCGACGACTTAAATATGCGCCTATTTTGCGTGAGAGGGTTGGTGACACTACTCCTGCCAACCCAGTTCCACCAGGAAGCCTAGCAGACCCTTGACGTTGCCGACGACTTCTGGTAGCGACCTCGGTACCAGTCCGAGGTGTCGCGCCCGGTATGTTGCCACCTCTGGGCACTCCATGATGACGTGGGCAGCGGTTTCTTCCGCTGTCATGCAGGCTCTGCACAGGGGGCTGTCTGTAACACCTAAAGTGTGTAAGTGTCTGTTGAATAGGGCATGACCGGTTATTGCCCCAGTTACGAGTCTAAGTTGAGTCCTTTTCAACTTCCGTAGTTTCCGTAACATCGCCTCCAGCATATATGAGCACTTTATCGTGGAACGTGCGTCAAGGATAGCTGATGAGAATAGTAAAAAAAATCGATAGCTTGAAATACTCGAGCGCGTCAGATTAAGGTAAGGTAGGTTAATTACATGCAAAAAAGTATGTTTCAATAATCTGTCGATTTAAGCGTAACGCATTTAAAGGTCACAAATTAGCAAAAAAAACGTTACCTTGACTTTCTCGAGAATCATTTTTTATTTTATTTTGAAGGAAATTTTTCAAGAATGATAAAAAAATAATATTCTTACGATTTCCATAAGCCGAAGTATCAAAAATTATCATTAAAGTTTAGCGGTCATATTAGCCTTTATCCAACCTAAATTATTAGAATAGGGGCTGTGAAAGCTAAAATCTCTTATAAACAACTCTTACAAGGGGAATTCTTATTGTGGTCATATTAGGTACTCGGCCACAGATTATATACAAGTTATGACTCGGCCATATTAGCCTTTATTCAACCTAAATTATAAGAATAAAAGCTATATTACCCAAAATCTCTTATAATGAGCTATATACACGCACATCTTAGACATCAAGCTAAACCATCTGTATAAAAATCTGACGCGCTCGAGTTTTTCAATATTTCGTTTTTTTTTGCATTTACAAAAAGCCGCCAAGAGCCTGCGCCACGTCCGAAACGTCAGTCTTTGTAATAGGAGGTTCTTTCGGGTTCACTTAACATCCCCTCTGAAAATCTGACGCGCTCGAATATCTTTTTTTTTGCAAACCGGCAGATTAACATGCCTCCGTTATCAGAGACACGTGGGAGTTATACACTATCAATATCCGACGCGCTCGAGTATTTCCGTTTGACTGATTTTTTTACATTTTTGAAAACCTGTACCACGCTTCCCCAACCGCTGAATGGATACACATCATATAACGTTTTTTCCTTTCTACCATCGAATCTTCAAAATCTAATAGGTCCTCACGACGCTCGAGTAAATCCCCTATAAGCACCTTGGGCTCCCCTACGCAGTTTTAATGATTTTTTTTTATTTCAGTCTAGGTATGGAACCAAAAACGTATCCTATTCATATTTATTTGTGCACATTGCTGCATGATATTCTTTATGTAAACGTTAACGAGGGATCTATATATAAGTATTTAAATAATAATAATAACATAAGACATTGTTTTATTACTCTCATCAGTCACATTTATAAAATATTCTTAAAGAAGTGATAGACGGTCAAGCTTTAAAATCGTGATCTTAAAGTACGTGAACTTGCTCGGCTTGCGTCGGTAAAACACAAATTGAAGCTTGCTCACACTTCAAACTCAAAATTCCGTCGACAGAGGAAGCTTTGAGTTAGTAACGAATTATATCATATCACATTTTAAAAAGAATGAGATTTGTCAGGATCGTAGCAGGTGGAAAGAAGTGGTCTCTGCGTACCCCCCTGGGAAACGGACGTGATTTAATGTATGTATGTACATTTTAAATATCACTCATTTTAGGTTTTAAGTAGAGTTTCTAAACCAAAATAAACAAACAACACATAACAAATGTCAAACACCTCACCCACATACTGCCGAAAGAAAATCGTGGCTCGTTAGTCGTGGTGATGACAGACGTACGAGCCAAGTTGGGCTACGAGCAAAATTCAAACATTTTGGATCGCCGACGAACTTACTCGGTATTTCAGTACGCGTATTTCGGTTGACACACGGGCGAGTAAGATCGCCGAGCCGCAAGTACGCGAACTTACTCGACCGTCTATCAAACCTTTTACATTTATCAACATTAAAAATAATATTAATATCTATTTATACATTTGTAACAAAATTAATAGACATCAGTTTTACATAATTTCTAAGTTCACAAAAATCACTAAGTTTCAGTTAAAAATTACAATCACTGTTTAGTGAAAGGGGTTACATACAAAGTTCTAAAAAGGGACGTAATGGAGTACTATTCCGTTATTTCAAAAATCTAGTGTTTTAATAATTTATTCAAATATTAAACAATTGCAATGAATAGTTCTTAATTATACAAATAAAACACGTCGTTAGATGTTTTTCGATATTTTTTGGCCAATATAGTAACAATCTGTAAAGTTTCATATACATATACTTTTGTTTTGCATGCATGCATGCATGATAACGTGAGAAATCGACTTGTTAATATAAATATCAGGGGACAATGTCACACCAATTGACCTAGTCCCAAAACTCCCAAACTAAGCTCTAGGCTTGTACTATGGATTCTAGACAACGATGTAAATACTTATATAGAGAAATATATACTTCAACACGGGAACAAATATTCGCATTCATCAACTTTAATGATTCGGGAACAAATATTCGCATTCATCAACTTTAATGGTGGTAACACATATGGCACATATGTATTACTTAACCCACAGAATAAGCACATATAGCATAGAAACCGGACTATAAGATGTACTTTGCGTCAGCTATCTTTCTGTACTTTTTAGATTACGTATTACATGAGAAAAATGAAACAAAAATTAGGCTGTTTTTCTTCTTTAACTGTCATTGTCACAAGGTTTTACACAGGGACTCCTTTGTCCTTCCTATAAGAAGGATTTGTCTTTCCTTGTCTATAGGTCCAAATATACTGCGCGACGTCCATTAGAATCACCTGAGTGGACGATCACTCAGGTGATTATATTGGACGAATATGTCTTATCAGATCACCCAGGTGATCCTATTACACGCCATGTTCAGCACGATGCCCTGGGTGATTTTATTGGACATATGTATATCCAGTAGGATCCCCCAGAGATCAAAGATTTTTGTTTGAGTGATTCTATTGGACTACCATGTCCAGTGAGGTCACCCAGGTGATCCTATTGGACGCCATGTCCAGCACGATCACCTGGGTGATTTTAGTAGACAGATTTATATCTAGTAGGATACCCCAGTTCAAAGTTTTTTGTTTGAGTGATTCTAGTGGACTATCATGTCCAGTAAGATCACCCAGGTGATGCTGTTGGACGCTGGACGCCATGTCCAGCAAGATCACATGGATGATTTTAATGGGCCCATGAGAATGTTAAGCTTATTTGGAACATTTCCATTTTGAATAGAGAATAGAGAGAATCTTATCTCTTTTAAAAGTACGCTTTGCGTCACGTTCACTACAATATACCATTCTCGTCGTAACTAATTCCTAAATAATCCGTTGACTTGACACATATACGCACACACGCTAACTGTACTGAATAGGTAACAGGGTGATCTCTAAGAATAATACAAAATACCTTCGGAAACTTCTCCTCAATATTCTAGAACATAGATACAGTGGCGGTACTGCCATACAAGCCAAAAAGCCGGGCTTGCCTTACAAATATAACAACGATCAAAAATGAAAGGTCACGATCACGAACTATTTCAATTCGCGCTCTCATTCAATTTTTCAAATAATGCAACAGCAGCGTAATACCGAATTTGATCGCGCTCCGCCGCCGCACGGCGGGCAGCACTGCTACGCGTTGCGACGACCCGAACTCGCTTGAGACACGGCTAGTCATCCCACTCGCACGCGGTGGCTTGCAGGCGGGCTTCTATCTTAACCTGTATATCTCTTTCTTCCGTATTAGAACTGCCTTATAATGAGATATAACTATTCATAGGTTCATATAGCAAATAGTACGAGATTTTAAGCCCTGCTTGCGTCTGAAGTTTTACACGAGTCGAGTAAAATGCGAAATTCGCGCATGCGCGTGTTGAGCCGCGTTGACGGCTGGTTCTATTTATTTGCTTGCTTACTTCAATAATTTTACTTGTTTTGTTTTGTTTGTTGGGAATTGTTTTGTTTGTGTTAACTGCGGTCACTAAGTATTTTGTTTGTTGTGTTGTTCAATTGGATTGGCAATGGAGGAAGTATTCCCTTGTGAATCTTGTGATTGTGATTATTTAAAGTGTGCACAAATTTTGCTTGGCGAGTGAAAGGTAAACTCTAAACTTTGCTGATGAAACATCAGATTTTCAGTACCTATTTCTCATTTCTCGTATAAGTAAAAGACGGTTTAATGTTTAATACATTGATCAGTGAAAAAAACACAATATTGCTGCTGTTGTAGGTATATTATTATCGAACTACAAAAAGTTTGAAATATACCTATCTGATTATGAAAAATCAAATAACTTAGCTGGCACGATTAAAAGACATATGAATTTTATTTCCAAAAAGACACGAACGATTTTAGTAATTTTGGTAAAAAGCGAATTGAGACATTTATCCACAATAACTTTAAAAACTAAAAAATCATATATCTCGGCTTGCCCTATCCTGAAACCAGCACGCCACTGCATAGATATAAGGAACTATGGAAAAATATTATGACTGTAATAAACAAGGCAAATATGTAAGTGGGTGAATCAAATATTGGCCAAAAATTATCGAAATAGTTGATGGACCCTAGTATAAGAAGACAAAGTCAGTTTTTTTTTGGTTATTTTTATTTAAAAAAAAAACCGTAAAATGTCGATATTTTTATTTAGCAACAACAACTTAACCGTACTTTGGCGTTATTTTATTTATCAGTAGTTCGGTGTGACGTCATAACCGAACTAATGGGAAGAAAAGTTAGACATTAGTCCGGCCCCGGTCGCCCCGGACTAATCAACCGAACTACTGGGACTGGGAGAGGTGTGTGCCCATTTTCTTCCAGCATTTTATTTAAAAGGATTTTCTTATGTCATGGCTTATAAAGCTGAATAATATCATATAAAATGTTATAAGTGTTCTTTTCAGGATATAGTATTTTTTATTAATTTAGCCAATTCAACATTTCTGCTTTGTTTGAGTTTTTTGTTGGACACTGCTCATACGGACTGTCCATTTTAGTAAGAAGCATTGTTTACAACCAAAACTTAATTTGGTTCTAGATTTGGTAAAAGTTTCTGCGAGACCCATTTTCCGTAATTAGCAAAGTTCATAGACCCATGATAATCGCTACATTTTTAGGGTTCCGTACCAAAATGGTAAAAAAGGAACCCTTATGGTGAGACTTCGTTGTCTGTCAGTCTGTCTGTCTGTCTGTATGTCACAGCAGGTGTTCTCAGCAACTAAAAATGCTATCAACTTGAAATTTGGCATAAATATACAACTCGTCGAGTGGTTCTACTAGTCATTATTTTTAGTTTAATGTATTTGACATGTAATATTTGTAATTTTTACATTTATTTGTAATGTTTTTAATTTTTGAATTTGTAATGTGTTTAGCGCTAGTAGATTAACTTTATATTACCGACGTGTAAAAGAGCCCGTATGTGGCCAATTTACTGAATAAATATTTTGATTTTGATTTTGATTTTTTGCTTGCCCGCATCTGTTTTGAGTAAAAAAATATGAAATTAAATTTATAAATAGTAGAAAAGGGGTCTAGAATGGGGGGTTGAAAAATGAAAGTGCTTTGATTATAGCAAATGGGGTGTCATATGAAAGGGCTTAATCTGCACATTTCAAAACTATTTTATTTTTATTATATATCATGTACTTTTTGATAGCCAAAAATGTACAAAAAATGACCGTATTATTTTTATCTCCGAAGTTTATTATTCAAAAAATCTGAAAAAATCCTTACGTATAGATACACTTATAGTTTATAGGAAAAATAAAACGAAGTATTAGTTATTTATAGTTTTTGAGAAATAACCAAAAAACTTTGCAAATCTCTATTAAAATTTAGGCTAGTCAAAATGGACCTTATTGCATAGAAAATAAAGTTCATAGCAAAATGAGTATTTTCTTTTTCGGTTGTCCAACATATTATCTTAAATACGGAACCCACGGCGCTCGAGTGCGACTTGCATTTGACTGGTTTTTTATTTGATAAAAATATAGGTAAAGACAACTTTAACAGCTACATAAATACAAACTTTATTCTCTATGGGATTTTGGGTTGGGTTATATTCCGCTACCGAAACCAACCGAAACGAAACGGTATGACGTCATACCGTTTTAAAACGGTACCTTTATTTTCCGGTTATGCAATCCCTGATTAAAAATGGCAATGTTCCAAATAAGCTTAACATTTTCATGGGCCCACTAAAATCACCCAGGAGATCGTGCTGGATATGGCGTCCAATAGGATCACCTATGATAGTCCAACATAATCACTCAAACAAAAATATTTTTCTGTATTTTAACTTAATGAAATATTGTTGGATCCAATCGTTGCTATCCTGTTTTAAAGAATGGTTTTATTTCTCACGTAGGCAGGGATAGCTAGGTTATGATATACGTTTTGTTTTATGGTTGTTCATTTTCGATAAGCGGGGTGAGATGTGAAGGTTGAAGATCTTCACGTCGTTTCTATGGCCCGTTAATTTAAAATAGTAACTACTGAGAATAACAGAGGATTGTCATGGTCTTGTGCGTCAAAAACTCTAAAATAAACAACCACTGTAATATTATAAATAAATGTATTAACATATATATAAAAGTTTAATTGAAGAGCACCCCACCACCATTACAGTACACTAACATGAGATATGTAATAATCAGAGATCGGACAATCGGTGTCATTACTCGCAATAATGTGGACATGACTCCAAAGATGTTAATTATAATAGTTAATTAAATTAATTGATTTCTTACCTGAACTTTAATTTTGATCCTTTGCAGGACAGTAATACATGCATACATAATCTCACCCTTCATTCCTTCGCCTTCGTTCCCTGAGTGGGGTAGGCAGAGCTACAGAATTACAAACATCTCTAAAAACTAAGGACAGTAATAAATAAATAATATAAAGACGTGAGGCGTGACCATCAATATTAATCTACTTAAGTTTGCTCCATTAACATCCGTGTATTGCGAAAGGAGCTTTTCACCTACTAAGTTTATTTTAGCCGTGAAAAGGAATAAACTAACCACGAGAAATTTATAAAAAATACTGTTTATTTGATTTAATAAATCTACACAACAACAAGTCTTTGTATTATTTATTTATTACTGTCTGGCAAAGGATCATAATTATTTTACGGGTAAGTAATCAATTAATGTAATTTGATTTGTTTAATTAAAATGTTTGGAGTCATGTCCACATTATTGCGCGTAATGACACCCATTTGTCTGGTCTCTGGTAATAATATTCAATTTAACAATCAATTACGCATGAAAGTTAGTAACACAATTTTTATCTTTATTTATACAAAGCTGTACTTTGCATTTATCGTAAGATATAAAAGATTGCCGCGCATACTTGCAGCGTTGGCGTTTAATTTTTGTATCAATGCAATATAATTTTGTCTTTATGTTCCATGACGGAAGATGATCAATTCCGTCCAGCCTAACATCACGAGTTGGAAGAATCACTACATTCGGCTTTTGTTCCCTGAGCGTTAGTGGCCTTGGAATTTGTGTTTGTTCTCCCATTATTTTATACAGTAATCCACTATTTATCACGATAACATCAAGAAGATGACAGAATAAACGTTAGTACCATTTTCTAGTCCTCATTGTAATTTTATCTTTTCCTAGGTTCTTGTTTTCTTTCCTATAGAATCTCCTAATTTTTTGAATTGGTTGCTGTCTAGTAAAACACGATGACAAGGCAACGGGTTTATTGCCATACCACATAAGTGTTACAATGTCAGTTCCGTCTACGTCAGCCTAAGAATGAGAACATAAAGCATGGAAACCGGACTATAAGGGCCAGCGTAAAGCAGCGGACGGCAGGGGAATTTTCCCTTTAGATTTGCTCCGCCGCAATCCGCTGCCATGCTCCGAGGTCGGTATCAAAGCATTGAAATTTATACCTTATTTCAATTGAAATAGCATTAAATATACATTGATAAATTTAATATCCTGTGCTGTCCCGTCCGGGCTTTGCGCAGGCCATAAGACGTACTTTGCGTCAGCTACCTTTCTCTATTTTTTAGATTACGTATTAAGTACATGAGAAAACCTGAAACAAAAAGTAGGCTGTTTTTTCTTCTTTAACTGTCATTGTCACAAGGTTTTACACAGGCACTTCTTTGTCCTTCCTACAGGAAGGATTTGTCTTTCCTTGTCTATAGGTCCAAATACTATAGGTGCTTATAGGTCCAAATCACGCCTTACTTGTGACGATGTACCAAATAACGAAAGAACAGCTATAGATTCATCTCTTTCCAACTCACTATGAAAACCATAAGTAAAAAGAAGTGAACCATAATGTATTTTCTGCTTATTTAGTACGGTTTCTATGCCTTTAGTCTTTATTCTGTGACGTCAGCCACCCATTCTTCTGAATACCCTTTACTTTTTTGTTTAAGGTGATTGAAGAAAATACAGAATTAAAAAAAAAACGGTAATGTTTTCGTTATTAACGTCAACTGTTAATTCTTAAACAGAAATTAGATGATGCAACTAAATCTAATACAGACATTTTTCAAGGTGAACCTGCTAATATTACCATCGAAAATGCTAACAGGGACCCGTTAACGAAAACTAATATTTTTTTGGATGAAGTTTTACCAACTATATCTACCGAAGAAAAAGAAAAGGTGAAAAAGGGGCTACTATTTTTATTTATTGATTTCAAACAATATTTTACAGCCTTACAGTTAACACCAAGACGCTGTACAATTCAGTAAAAAATACACTAAAACTAGCTTAGAGAAAAAAGAAAAAAAAACTTTCAAAAACAAATGCCACTGCCATCCATCGCCTTGCAATACCTCAGGCACTCACGATATACACTTCGCCATCGACTCGCAAACAAATCGCACTCAGGTCGCATTTCGTAACGACTTTTTCGTTACCTACGTACATTTATTTTGTGACCCGGTGCTTGTCAATATAAACGAATTCTATTTTAAGAATAATAAATAAATAAATGATGTACAAATACAAAAGAAAACGTAAATGATTAAAACCAACAAATATTGTTGCTTTTTGTAATTGAAGATATTAATAACGTAACAGGGTACTTACATAAATAGGATTAACGGAACCGGAAAAACAGCACGATTACTTGGAGTATATTGTAATTATTGCAAAAAAAAATGGGTAGGTTTCGTTTAATGTATTACTTCCTGTAAGTAATGCATGAAACGGAAATATAATCGTTTATTATTGATGTTTATGCAATTATAATACCGGTGATCAAAACAAGCTGATACTCACTCCAATGTATTAAAAAGTTGAAGACAAACGAAAAAAAGATTGTTTGCAAATGAAATAAACACAATCCCATTTATAACTTCGTCGACTTTCCGTACTAGCTGTGTGGCGCGCCCATATTCCTCGCGCGTTGTTCGCCAGAAGAGCTCGGAGACGTACTGATGAGAAAAGGAATACAAGTGGTTAACTGATTCTGGATGGGTATTACCAAGTAGTAATTAACTATTTAACAATTTCACGGCGTGGTTCGCCTGCAATCTCCTTATTTTTTCAAGTTTTTTCTAATGTAACGGAGTGCCGTAATCTACTAACATTGCGACATAAGGGTAAGGCCATCTATTTGACCACAAGTGAGACAAACATAACATAAAATATTAATGTCACGATAATGCAAAGGTTACATAAAAGTCCTCCTATCCTACCTCAATAGGCATAACCTCCTTAATCCCCTCCAGTCAGGCTTCCGTCCCGGGCATAGCAGCAATCGAAAACAAAAAGCTCACAGTTTTTGTCCTACTGGATTTCAGCGGTGCTTTTAACACCGTTGATTTCGATATTCTTCTTGGAATTCTTAATACTCTTAACTTTTCTCCTTCTACTCTTTTGTGGTTTCGGGCCTACCTATCTAGCAAGCACCAGCGAGTTAGGGTTGATGACAAGTACTCTGAGTGGTATGAACTCTCCGCTGGTGTTCCCCAGGGCTGGGTGCTTTCTCCTCTTCTTTTTGAATATTTATTAACAGTAACTCACAGTCGCTTCGTTCATCCTACCATTTGTATGCGGATGATTTGTAAATATATTCTTCTGCCGGTTTTAATGATTTCCCTTTCTTGGTGGAACAATTAACAGCGATCTTGAATCGATACGATGCTGGGCTGAGAGATTCGGCCTAGAAGTGAATGCCTAGAAGTCGCAGGCTATTATTGTTCTTGGTAGCCCTCACTTTATTACTAGACTATCTGAGACTGTGGTACCTAATGTTTGCTATGATGGCATTCCAATCCCCTTCTCCTCGACAGTCAAAAACTTAGGTGTTACTATGGACCAGCAGTGGCGTGCCGAGGGTTTCAGGATAGCCGAGATATATGATTTTGTAGTTTTTAAAGTTATTGTGGATAAATGTCTCAATTCGCTTTTTACCAAAATTACTAAAACCGATCGTGTCTTTTTGGAAATAAAATTCATATGTGTTGCGTATGCAACATTTATTTTATATAATTTTAAAATGTCCTAATTTATAGAAATTCATTTTATTATTTTACTGTCATATAACTTTCAGATCTTAACGTACCTACCTAACATAATGTAATAACAAAACTCAGATTTTGGGCTTCTCCCTACCACTAAATTTAAAACCGTTTCTATACTTCAAATTTTGCATATCACTCTCCTTACCACCTCCGACCTGCTCAGGCACTATTTCTGTACAACCAGTACCTATTAAAATACAGTACATTTAGATCGAATTTTATTTCAAAGCTGTTAGGAAATCCTCTCGTGAGCAGTCTGGGTTCCGGCAGCTACATATGGTCCTTCGAACCTGAGAGAGGGCTTGCGAACAAAGTTTTCTCGCGAACACCACTCGTGACCAGGATGGTCGCTTCGTTGTCACATTACCTCTAAGGGACTCACCGGAAGTCCTGGGCGAGTCGTACTTCATGGCCAAGCGGCGTTTCTTGTCGTTAGAGAAAAGGCTTGAGCGAGATCAACATTTTAAAGACAAGTATCTTAGTTTCATGCAAGAGTACCTTGATTTAGGTCACATGACCGAAACTAAAACTTCATTACTAAATAATGACACTTCTTATTTTTTACCACATCATGGTGTCATCCGGGAGTCTAGTACAAGTACCAAAATTAGGGTTGTGTAATTCCGGTAAGTCCTTTAACCCTATACTTGACATTGTGCATTTTTATGCACGTTACTCTTTTAAAAAATCTAGAGAGTAAATTAAGGACTTAGCAATTATTTTTAACGCGCATTATTTTAACTGATATTCCAATAAGTCGGAGTAATATTATTTTATACTGCTAGGTTAATCCATTTTGACAGTAGCACGCAAAATAACGGACCGAAAACCTGCGTTTACGCATCGTTTCATAAAAATAATTAATTTTATTAATTTTTTGTTTCAATAATGCTAATTTATCGTTATTACGGTATAAGTAAGTATATTTCCAATTCACAATAGCAATCTTGGTATATCAAAACAACATGACAATGGCCTCGAACGTAGGATTTATGCGTATGTATCTATAAATGCACACCACCAGCTACACCATTAAGTAATGTTCATCCTGCTATGTATCTTTAAAGATACAATACCAGGTACGCTATACTTTAGCTATGTATCTTTATGGATACACAGCCAATTTCCGGATTAACAAAAACTAATTTTAATCCTATTTTTGTTGGTATACACTGTTAGTTATGCTTTATATTTCAAAATTTGGTGTCTTAATACCGAGCTGGTACCATTGTCAACCTATGTTCGGAGTGTTTTACTGTTAAATTTGCAACCAGGTGTCTGAAAACATCCATATCAATAATGCTTTCACGTTTTTCGAATCATACTGTTATAAAAGAGCCTATTTTTGTCGCCATTAAATTTTAGAAAGCCTAGTCTAACCCTAGACTTATCCTAATCTTGACTTAGTTTATTTGTAAGAGTATATACACACGGGTCTCCTTTTACCGTTTCGGAAAGCCTATGTAGCATCCATAGACATAAATGTTTATTCTTGTCAAAATGTTCCTATGAGGTGGAAAAAACACCAACAAACTAACTGCCCCCATTTTTTATGGTCTTGAATGCGGTTTGTTGATCCTCCGCGCTAGCATTTCAATCATCCGTATCATTTACTGCGCTGACTGCAGTTGGTCGACGGCCACTTCTGTCTGTCACCTTCAAGGCTAGCTTTTAACCTTTTGAACTAATTAGACCATCTAAAAATATTTTACGAAGAAGGCTAGAGTGTTCTTTATCTAATCTTCAACGGTGAAAGCTTAACACTTTAGAAAAAAACAAGTTTTAAGTCATGTATAGATCGTCCACGCAAATGTCTTTGTTTACGCTGCAGCGAAGCAGACAAAAAGTGGGAAAATGCACCAATAAGTTATATTCCCTCAAAATTACTAAAAATTATACATAGATCTATCTTTTAGGAATAATTTGCGAAATAAGTTATTCACATGTGTTAAATTTTTTTTCGCGTTTCAATGCTTGTATTGTGACGTACGTGGTTTATTTAGTCGTAAGGTCTAAGAATCGGAAATAAGAAGTACCATAATCTAATAAAGTTGGAGCACTTTAAAGTAGTAATTATGTATTTTTTTTCATTTCTTAGTTAATGTCCTAAAAAAAAATGAATTACTGATATTAACATTTAATCTAATGTTACTTATGGCTGTAATAAGGTTATAAAAATAAAACAAGAGCTCAAAATTTCACATTAAATACAGATTTTTGTTAGTTAACTCCTGAGTAAGTCAAATAATAGTTTTTATCTTTTAAATATGCCTATTTTCATTTATTTATTTTTGATAAGTAATATTAAAAATATTTTTTTGAGTACTCATTTTATGACGGTGTGTCTTCCTGGATACATATATTTTTCTATGTACATTTGTGACGACATGGCGGTGTGCATTTATAGATACATTCAATAAAACACAAATTAAAAACGATGGATTTTTTATATTATTTTTTCAGACATCTTCAGACCCCAAAAAACACGATTCATAAAAAAAACCAACAACATTTCAGAAAAAAATGTCTTGCCATGCCAAAAAATTTCTTTCGTTTGTAGAATCACTCTCACACCTTAATAAGCTTCATATTAATGGTTGGGTAATGTGTGGGTCACCTACACAGACTGAGCTTCACGTATTCTCGGATGCTTCGGAAAAGGCTTATGTAAGTTGTATCTACGTCAGAACAGTAGACGGCAGCGGTGCAGTGTGCACTCGTCTTATAGCGTCGAAGAACAAAGTGGCTCCAATGAAGCAGACCACTATACCTCGATTAGAGCTTTGCGGAGCCTTGCTAGGCGCAAGACTCTGGGCAAAGGACATAAAATCGTTGACAGTGAGGTTTGATTGTAGTTACTTTTGGTCGGACTAGGTTGGATCTCAGGCTCACCTAATCGCCTCAAACAATTTGTCCGCAATAGAGTAATCGAAATACAAAAAACCACTCACGACCAAACGTGGAGCTACGTGCCGTCGAAACTCAACCCTGCAGATCTCGTGTCGCGGGGGGTGAGGGCTGATGAGATCAGCACATCCACTCTGTGGTGGACTGGTCCCGACTTCCTTCATCACGCTAATCTACAATTCCCCACAGTTCCCAACACACAGACAGAAATACTTCCGGAAACAACATTTCATACAAATGTACAAACAAATAATCACGTAAATCCTATAACTGACCTCATAACAAACAATTCAAAATTTACAAAAATCGTCAAAATCTTAGCCTATATTTACAGATTTATAAATAACAGTAAAAATGTAAAAAACAAAACCTTATCGGAGTTCCTAACCTACTCGGAATTAAAATCATCAAAAAATAAACTGCTGCATTTTGTTCAAAGGGAAATGTTCCCTGACGAGTATAATAGCCTTTTTTCGACTAACACTTTGCCAGCAAAAAATCGATTAAGTTCATTAACTCCATTTATATGTCCAGATAACTTAATTCGCGTGGGTGGTCCCCTGAACAACTCTTATTACAGTTATGATGTAATACCCTATTATTTTATGCAGTAAACACCACCTGACTAAGCTTTTGTTCAATATGCAGCATCTAGCATTGCTACATGCCCCTCCTAACCTACTGTTGTCAAGCATTAGACAGGCCTACTATCCTCTCGGAGGCCGCAACTTAGCCCGAAACGTAGTAAATTCTTGTTTTCGCTGTACTAGGTTCAAGGCTAAAGCTCTCCGAATGACAATGGGCAACCTACCTACTGATCGGACACAACTAGAGTATCCGTTCTTGCATACTGGAATGGACTAACTAGTCGCAAAGGTGGAGGGAGTCAAACAATTAAATCATATATTTTAATTTTTGTTCGTCTTTCAGTCAAGTTTCTTCATCTGGAACTAGTGACTAGCTTAACTAAGGAGGACTTTCTCGCTGCTCTCGGCCGCTTCATGGCTCGTCGCGGCAAGCCGCACACCCTGTACTCCGACAATGGCACATCGTTTGTCGGGGCCTCGAACGAACTTCATAAATTTCTATTTCATAATTGTAACGATTTGCATTCAGGTATGGCAGAGCAACATAATATTAATTTTAAATTCATTCCGGCATACTCTCCACATTTTGGCGGTCTATGGGAGGCCGCAGTAAAATCAGTAAAACATCACTTGAGACGAGTACTTACTTTGACCCATTTAACGTGTGAGGAAATGAACACATGCTTAATTCATATAGAAAGTATTCTAAATTCCAGGCCTCTTACCCCTCTGTCACCTGATCCCTCCGATCTTACATATCTTTCACCCTCTCATTTCCTTATTGGACGCTCGCTTCTGTCTATTCCGCACGCATCCCTGACGGAAGCTAACGTCACTCGGCTTGACCGATTCCGGAGGGTCGAGAAACTCAAACAGCACTTTTGGAATCGTTTCGTTAATGAGTACGTAACTCTCCTCCAACAGAAGACCAAATGGCAAGCTTCTTCAGACAGTCTTCAGCGCGGCACCATGGTCCTCGACCGGGAGCGCGGGCTGCCGCCGCTGCTGTGGCTGCTGGGGCGCGTCGCAAAGGTGCACCCGGGGGCCGACGGCGTCGCCAGGGTCGCCGATATCATCACCAAGAAGGGGGTCATCCGAAGAGCTTATAATAATTTATGCCCGCTCCCTGTTAGTTAGGGCGTTTTATAGTACATTGTGCAACAAGGGAGGTAAGGAGGGTATTATTTATGAGTGGGGATAATTCACGACAGCCGCAGGCTGGAGTGAATTATAGACACGAGTAAATAATATCCTTACCTCCTGAGTTACACACAATGTTTTTCATCACATTTGAGAAAAAACACAGGAAAAAAAAACATAAGGAAAAAAATATTTATTAAAATTCAATGTAATTGTATAATTACTGTTGTTTGAAAAATTAAAAGTCATGTTTTGTTCTGGGTATTTAAAATTTTGAATGGATTTTTTTATATTTTGTGTTGCTTGATGTTCTATGTCTTGGTCTAGTGGTGGTACTTGATCCAGGTCTTTACAACAGGTTGCTATTGGTGTGATTATATTTTGACGGTTTGAGATTTTCAGGCCTTGCTTAACTTGTGCTGGCATATTCTGTATAGGAGCAGATGAAGTAGATGCTATTGGTTCGACAGGCTCTGGCATTATATTATGACTTAACTGTATTGACTGTTTAATTTTGTTGCTAACATCTATTTTATTAGTGATGGAGTCGTCGATATAGCCCTCTGCAGCTGTAGATGACTTCCACCCTCCATGTCGCTTGAGGGTTCCAATATCGACTCCAGAATCGGCTAGTAAAGTCGCAGAAGTGCGGCGAAAAGAGTGACCCGTGTACAAGGATGCATCGGGTAGATTGAGGTAGCAGGCAATTTCTTTAGGCATGTTCCCCAGTTTATTTTTTCCAATTACTTGGGCAACACACTTTCCGTTTCTAAATTGTTGGAAAAAGCGGTTGCTGGTAGACTTCGGGGACCGTAAGGATTGATATTTTTTACCATTGTACAGTAGTTTCCTGAAATTACAAAAGATCTTGGAACCCTGTTTTTAGTGTTTGGAACTTTGACTAGTATTATTTCTCCTTGGTTACTAACATCATCAACAGTGACATTGCAAAGTTCTTGTCCCCTTAGTGCACCAGTAATTCCAAATATAAGTGCAACCTGTAACAAATAAAACATAGTTTAAGGATAGTGCTGTAAATTCAAACAATGTTATAATAAACTCGAGCTGTAAATTAATTAGTAGAAAAAATCTATCAATCACAGAATAATCAGTCCTGTTCTATCTGTCTGGCACATTTTTCTACTTAACATAAATTTTATGATTTATTATATAAATGAAAATTACCTTTGTTGCTAAATAGATCTCGTCAGGAGCTTCATTTATAAAGTTTTCAATATTTACACCTGTAAGTATTTTCGACTTTTTCGGGACGTAGCCCTCGTTCTTTCTTTTTAAAAAAGCCTTTCGTTGTAAATACTGATCAATATTTATGTTATTTTTGACTTTCACAGTGCTTTTTAACATAGAATATATGGCCCATATTGAACTGGCTTTATACTTATCGGCAAGTTCGCCGAAATACGCCAATAGAATTGTTTCTGAAAGTGATGTGGCGTTTTTGTCGGCCCTCCATTTCATAAAGTTTTCATAAGTCGCGATGTACTTTTCCTTAGATTTTGCTGGAAATAGATTTTCTTGAAGGATTTGAGCCGCGTTTACTTACTCCGGCGGCGTTGCAACTAGCGAATCTTCAGTAATATCGGATTCCTCCGATGAATCCATAGTTTTTGCTGGCAATCACTTTTTTTAACAAACGCACAGTAAATTACCTATATTTGTTCGATACAATGTCCAAAAATCATATAATTAAACCAAACAAGAAAAGAATTTACTTATGTCCGTGAAAAACGAATGTCAATTTTTTCTATTAGTACCACAGATAATCCTACGATCTGCGTTTCGTTCGTGTGACATGAGATACTTGCAGATTGTAAATTATAACGATTTGTCGGATGAAATTTAATAAATTAATACAAAATACACCGAAATAATTCTAAATCATAAATAAAATGCACATTTTATACTTAGAGATTTTTTTACAACTTAATTAGTCAAGTTATGGTAGTGCAACAAAAATCCTTGGCTGATTGAAGTATCCTTAGTATGAAGTAATGTACGGTAACGGGTACACATTTTAAAACTAAATCCATAACTCCCTGGGGAGTTATGATAATTCATAACTCCTTTGGGAATAATATAGTAATTTATTCTTCAGTACACATAGATGCAATAAGCCCTTTAAACAGCAGATGTGATGAAAATAATTTTATTGTTGAGTATACTCTCAACGCCGTATGCAACATTTATTTTATATAATTTTAAAATGTACTAATTTATAGAAGTTCATTTTATTATTTTGCTGTCATATAACTTTCAGATCTTAACGTACCTACCTAACATAATGTAATAACAAAACGCAGATTTTGGGCTTCTCCCTACCACTAAATTTAAAACCGTTTCGAGACTTCAAATTTTGCATATCACTCTCCTTACCACCTCCGACCTGCTTAGGCACTATTTCTGTACAACCAGTACAGTCACCAGCAATAATATATTATCCAACATTGGGCGCAAAATTATCTGACAGGTCTTTATTACTAGAGGTATAAGAGCGTGTCACATATTTTTGCGCCCAATGTAGGATAATATAATATTGCTGGTGACTGTACCTATTAAAACACAGTACATTTAGATCGAAGTTTATTTCAAAGCTGTTAGAAAATCCTCTCGTGAGCAGTCTGGATTCCGGCAGCTACAATATGCCTTTTAATCGTGCCAGCTAAGTTATTTGATTTTTTTATAATCAGATAGGTATATTTCAAACTTTTTGTCGTTCGATAATAATATACCTACAACAGCAGCAATATTGTGTTTTTTTCACTGATCTAGGTATTAAACATTAAACCGTCTTTTACTTATGCGAGAAATGAGAAATAGGTACTGAAAATCTGATATTTTATCAGCAAAGTTCAAAGAGTTTACCTTTCACTCGCCAAGCAAAATTTGTGCGCACTTTAAATAATCACAATCACAAGATTTACAAGGGAATACTTCCTCCATTGCCAATCCAATTACAAACAAAACAAAATACTTAGACACAACAAAATACTTAGTGACCGCAGTTAACTCAAACAAAACAATTCACAACAAACAAAACAAAACAAGTAAAATTATTGAAGTAAGCAAGCAAATAAATTAGAAGTGAAGTCGGCCGTCAACGCGGCTCAACACGCGCATGCGCGAATTTCGCATTTTATTCGACTCGTGTACAACTTCAGACGCAAGCAGGGCTTAAAATCTCGTACTATTTGCTATATGAACCTATGAATAGTTATATATATCTCATTATAAGGCAGTTCTAATACGGAAGAAAGAGATATACAGGTTAAGATAGAAGCCCGCCTGCAAGCCATCGCGTGCGAGCGGGATGACTAGCCGTGTCTCAAGCGAGTTCGGATCGTTGCAACGCGCAGCAGTACTGCCCGCCGTGCGGCGGCAGAGCGCGATCAAATTCGGTATTACGCTGCTGTTGCATTATTTAAAAAATTGAATGAGAGCGCGAATTAAAATAGTTCGTGATCGTGACCTTTGATTTTTGATCGTTGTTATATTTGTAAGGCAAGCCCGGCTTTTGGGCTTGTATGGCAGTACCGCCACTGTGGACCAGACATTGTCCTGGTCAGCTCACATCAACACTGTAAGTCGCAAACTCTTTGCGTCGCTCCACTCCCTTAGGCGCCTGCAGAATTTTCTGCCTTTCCCGCCAAAACTAACACTTGCGCGTTCCTTATTACTCCCGCTTCTAGATTATGGCGATATAGCGTTCTTGGACTTAAACGAGGAACTGCTTGACACTTGACTCTCACAAAAAATAGCGCTGTGAAGCTTAAATATTTCATAAACGTGTTACCTACTTAATCAAATATTTTTTTTCACAAATCCGAAATATTTTCCTACCTATCCAACGACACCACACACCATGGGTAGACGAGAAAAAAAAATACATTCCCACGTTACCTTTAGGGAAGGTACACTGAAATATATTTTTTTCAAGATTTTATTTTAAAACTTTGTTTGCGTGACTAATATGTATATTCATGCCAAATTACATCTTTCTAGTACTAAGAGTTTCTGAGCTAGGCTGCGGACGGACGGACAGACGGACATGGCGAAACTATAAGGGTTCCTAGTTTGACTACGGAATTCTAAAAACACTGAATGAGTCATGAAGTCAGGTTCCTATAATGTAATCATTATAGGAATCTGACTTCACGACTCATTCAGTGTTTTTAGAATCCGTCCTTATTTATATATATATATAAAGTGTGTGTGTGTGTGTGTGTGTGTGTGTGTGTGTTATACATGTACGTTTGTGTACTTGTTTATTTGTTAAAAATTTATTTATTTATTTAAAAATATTATCATCTCTTTTTGTTACTTTTTGTGCAAAATTGTACGTGTCGAACCCCGTGCATTGTCCACCTTACTCATCTACTTCAGGGTTATCGGGAAAAGATAAGTTCTCCTTTTTAAATTAGTTTAATATTAAAATTGTAATATTTATATATTTGTGCAATAAAGAGTTTAAATACATACATACATGTAACAAAATTGTAAAGCATAATGAAATCATAGCATTATTATAGTAGGTAATTTGTATTACTTTGAATTTTATTATTTATAGATAGTCCAGTCTATAACGACATCATAGATCGCAAATGCGCTTGTAACTGCGTTTTTTTGGCACTTGTTTCAGTTTTTTCGAAAAAATTACCCTATGGAAGCGTTTTTCAACAATCTTTGCTTATCTTTATTAAAGTATATACAAAGATACTTGGAAAATACTTTCATATAGAAGTTTTTTCGAAAAAACAGGCAAGCACGACGAAAGCACAGGGTTTTCGGGGTTGCAAACTTGGATGTTAAATTCTCACAACGGACCTAAAAACATATAAGCAAATCGTAGTGACATGCGGGTTTGCGATGTTTGCCTTTTTTTGTGTTATTATAGACTGGGCTATTAGTGCACTGGTTTATTATAAATGACTGTAGGAGTGAACGGATTATACAAATAACTGATGACGGACACGATTGAAGGCAAATAATGGCTGCTAGAGTTATGTGACGTGCGTTAGATACTAAAATAAAGTTTTTGCTGTAATGTGCTATTACGTATTCTCATAAAATGCATGGTACAATAATATACTTCGCCTGGTATTCTCTTCCGAGAAACCTTGGTCACGTGAGTGGACACGTACTACGTCATATCCGTCAACCGAAGATTTCCAAACTTTAAAATCGGGGTAATTTTAAAATATAAGCTTGTATGTATTAACTTAAGACTATCATTGTATATAGGTTTTTCGTTTTGACCATTTACTGTTCTCTATAAAAAAAAACGTATAGACGTGTTGCTACATTTTGACGTAGGTACGGGTATAAGTTCTACGAGCAATGTGCTTTGACCACCGGCACTTAAATGTTGAACATTTAATGGTAAATATACGATTATACTCATAACAAAATAAATAAAAAAACAAAAACCCGCCTTCAAAAATGCAAAAAATAAGTTCTTTTAAACTGGTAGGTCAGTCCAACTGAAGTCGGCGTCCCACAATATTTTAAACCAAAAGCCGAATGCAGTTGGACTGACCTACCATTTTAAAAGAAGTTATTTTTTGTTTTTTTGAAGGCGGGTTTTAGTTTTTTTTAACATTTATTTTATTTTATACTTTTTAGTGATCCTATTTATGCTGTTACGTAGCTCCACTTCTAAATATTAATGAGAAACTATAGAACATTTCAAGCTCGCCGCAGACAACGTGCGGGAATGTCATAGTCATATTTTAACCTAAATGTGCTTCGGCATAGTCGCTCAACTACCTTAATCGAAATATTTTATCGCCACCCTTGAAATAGGTACCGTTAAGGAGTTCCGGTGGCCATCTGTGGTCTTCATCATCAGTTCCACTTCACCATATAGTACTTTTCAAAAGCAAATGCACGAGTTACGGTGAAAAATACCAAAATCGCAATAGGTGTGCCTATAATATTTGAGGAGTTCTCTTGATTTCTCCAAGATCCCATCATCAGATCGTGACAATGGGACCAACTAGAAAGTATACCCATTCAAACAACGAAAAAGTTTTTCAAATCGGTCTAGTGGTCCTCGAGTAATCGGGGAACATACATAAAAAAAAAACCCGATGAATTGAGAAGCTCCTCCTTTTTTTGAAGTCGGTTAAAAATAAGTTCTAAATATTATAGGGCTATGGATTATGAGAACTTGGATATTGATAAGCGCTTTTTATTAGGCTCTTCCTCTCATTTAGGTAGAATAGGACATAAAATAACTACTCACCATATTTAACCGTGGTTTTAGGCCCGCAATATCGCAACCACTCCTCGGCAAGCGATTATTTTGGTGGAAAAGTATAGAAACCGACTGTGTCCTACCCTTTCTGCTCTTACAGCTTTTAATAGAGCATTTAACCATTTTGCATTTTACACAAAAAAGTCATCGACTACTTTTACCGCGATAGTTTGAAAATCATTGGCGTGTCATTAGCGTCATGATACCGAGCGAGAGCGGAATATGATATTCCCATAGGTTCGAATAGTATGACGGGAAACATCAAGTTGACAAATTTGTAACCGGCCAGTTTGATCTGTTGAATCCGGTGATGCCTGTAGTATCTTGTAATTCCACATTCTAATGTAACCTTTGTTTTAAAAAAATTACCTGTTAGTTATTTTCGAGCATAAATGTATATACAATATAAAATATATTAAATTATTTTTGAAATAAAATCGTACACTAACCTAAAATCATTTTTTTTCCTTATTTTAGGGTAGTGGTTAATCAAGTTTGTGATGTGATGACGTAGAAAGAGTCCCTTTTCGGAAGAGAAGACCTTGTTTTATTAGACCATGATAAAATGTAAACACAGTATTTGAAAAACTTGGTTTTTCTTAAAAATCAAGAATTCCTTGTTTACTGAAAATTGTCCGAAAGGTTTTCCTATTTTTAATACAGAACTTGCACAAAAAGTGTTACTTTTCGTAGCTCTATATCGTACTAAAAGTTGGATTTTTCGAACTAGTGTGTATTACTTTTCCACTTTTTTAAGTATACTTACTTTTGTTCCAAGCCGTGCATCCAACCAAAGAGTTTGCTTGTTCAACCACTTTTTGATTACGACAATTACAAATGAAACTATACTCTTACATATAGGTAATATAATTTAAAATGTTAAAATTACATACATACATACATACACACTTTCTGACAAATATTTAAGTGCGAAAGTGACGGATGCTATAACATCACAACAGAATTTGCTTTTATCCATCGCGATAAAAGCGATTTTGTTGTTTCATCCATATTGTTTAGTTCCATGAACAAAACGCACTTACAACGCTCGACTTGTATCTACTTTTTAACCTGTTTACTTTTCTGAACGAATAATAACGTATTTTATAATTTAAGTAACTGAGCTTCAGTAAGTTTTAGATGCTTATCGATAAAAATACGACTCATACAATTATGATTTCTTACTCCTAAATAATAAAAGTCTTTTTAAACACCTCCTTTTATAATTTTGTTTGCGGAATAATATTTCTACATTATCTTAAAATACTAATGATTATATTATCAGTAATGGCCACGCAAACTTACCGTTTCCTTTGTTCCTCATAAATTAAACCTTATATTATATCCAATAGTCTCCACAACCGATCAGAACTATTATCATAAACAGAGAAACTATTGTTTTCGTCACCAGTGTCAGCGTATTGCACCTTTTTCGGGATTTTCTTTTTGTTTTTATAGCTTTTGATTTCCCAGTCTTGTACATTTTTTTGCAATCTGTTGCAGTCTGTATCTTCTACCAAGCTAAGCTATCAACACTTATCGAAGGGTCTTCGTTTACGCTTCCACCATAATTTATATCTTGGGCTTATGTGTCTTCCGCGTCAACAATGCATTGATCCTCGTCATCATTTGCTGTCTTATTTGCATTATGATAGACAGCTTTAATTCCCCCTGTCAATTAACCTTAAGTATAGTTAGTAGATTGCCATTATCATAAGTATTTTCTTCATTTAGTTCAAAGCTATGTAGCTTAGGTGCATGGCATTCAAATTGTCCATTTTAGATGCCCATCTCGAGAGACGTCAAAGTAAAAGTTAACCCATAGAAAGCTGTCATTTTTGACGTTTCTTGTGATTAACATCTCAACCAAGATGAGTTTATTAATACGGCCCTTAGTTCTCTACATTTTTTTTGAGTTATCAGCTGGTGCACATTCGTTGTATTTTTAAGTGGAACTATTTTTGTACCAGTATCGGGTTTACCCGTGTGTTACGTTATTTGGGTTTAAGCAGCACCAAAATGCGTGGCCTGTATCTCCGTAAAGTATTTCCCAGTGCAGTTTTCAGAGAAGTTCATATATATAAGAACTCCGTTTTCATTAAGATTAGGGTCGGTTTAGACCAAACGAGCAAATGCTCTAGAACATGTTTTGTCTTTATTTTTACAAAGAAAACGTAAGAGATAGTGCCATAGAATCCTTGCTCGTTCGCTTGGTCCAAACCCACCCTTTTACGAGCGCTCTAATGACAGGCACGAGTACATTAAGAGCTAATTATGAACAGTTGCATACATAACTTTTTCTACAAGCATAAAATGATAATGACAAAAATAATCAATCGCTAGCTTTTCTCGTTTACTTTACTCGATTTTTCTGCTAGAACAAATTACTTGTCAGCAAAGTCATTTTCATTATTCCGATTCGCGTTAATAGTTTGTGAATTTTATTGTAAAGTAAATGTTAACAAATCACAAAAGTTGGAATGTCAAACGAAACGCCATTTTGTTGATATCCATATTGATCGTAACCATTGTAACCAAATAACAAATCGATGGATATTAACCATCCATTTTTAGTAATTAAATAAAAATGTCACTTTATACATATAATTAGTCTCATTTTTTTATATTCGTAATTATAATTGGTATTAAAATAGAAACGGTTTATTATATAAATTAGGATCTCAAGTGTTCACTAAACGCCAAGACTGATATTCGGAATGACCGTAACCATGGTAATAGCAATGCTCTAGAGGATAAGCCCCAAATATTGACTACCATATACTATTTATTAAATAAAACACAGGATTTTAAAGTTGAAGAAATGTAATAAAAACGGATCAGTCGAGAAATTATCTGGCAATCTCATAACTATAATAAAAATGTCATAAATAAACAAATTTTTAACAAAAATTTCGTACTTTTAAAAATACTTAAAATTAACCCTTTCAAAAAAGGTAACATTATATGGACCACTATGTTTATAATATTAGAATTATTTAGGAACTTGTAATCAGCCTTATATGTGGAAGTAATATGTTATTTTATTCAGCTAGTTGAAAGGCTTGAGACTTGATGTCTCTCCTAGTTAAACCAAAACCTAATGCCTCCAGTTCAAGTACATATGCAGCCAAATCGGCCTCTAATTTGACTGGAAATGGTGCAATTTTCCCCAATTTTATGTTGGTCACATCCTCCATTCCCATAACTTCATTTTTTTACATAATCGTATAAGAGTCGTTTTTGGTACACCAAAAGTTTTTGATGCTTTTAAAAATCCCATTATTTCCCATCTTTTCTCATATAGCCAATATAGCCATAGCCATGGAATCTTTATCCCATTTTTGCCTTTTTGTGGGCGCCATGACCTTAAACAAATAAAATATTAAAGTTAACAAGTGAAAAAAGACACGAGTCCATATTACGACCATGTTCATAATATGGACTACTACTCCATATTTGAAACTACACTATTGGTCCATAATATGAAGAGGGGTCATTTCGTCGTTAAAAAAATTTCAAACGATACTAGTAAAACGTGTCGTCACACGCTACAACAAGAAAGTTTACTAACAAAATAACGTTTCTAGGACACGGGGGTACAAGAATAAGCGGTTGTCATTAAAGAAGTAATAACCTTACAAAACTCACCGAAAATTTTCATCAAATGTGACTAAAAACTTCAATCGACTGGCGGGGAGCCGCACCTCAACGGCGTCGAAAGCGGCCAACTTCACTTTGTTAGCAACGCCACCTAGCGAGATATTTGTGTGGTCCATATTATGTACCTGGTCCATTTTTGGGGCTTTTCCTCTAGTAATTATTATAGAACTGTTATTACCATGGCAACGCTCATTATAGAATTGTTTTCCGCTTCCCGTTATTCTGATACCGTTAACGATATCAATATTAACGGTTTATAGTACGCGAGTACAAAAACAATTTTACGTAGCAATTCGTTGAAAACTCTTTAAGATTGTTATTATTTCCAAATAAAACACGTGTGATTCCTCTGGTGTTATAGGTTTTTATGGGTCGCGATGATCACTTACGATCAGGCAACTCGCTAACTCGTCTTTTTCATTTTTCACAATAAAAAAATAAAACTTAATAAAAAAAAATGAATTCGTACTTAAGATTTCTTAAAATATTTACCCACTCGGTACATACATAAAATTCATTCGTCATATAGTCGGTGATCGAATTTGAGATCAAAATCTGACAGTTCCCATCTTGGTTATTTGAATGAGAACTCGTGTGACCAAAAATATTATACCGACTGTAATTATACCTGAAAAACCCCATATTGCTGTGTGAATAAACTATTTAAATTAGAAACCTAAAAAAATAATTACGTGTACAACTTATTAAAATAATGACGCATAGGATAAATACAAGTATGCGGTTTAATAATAACTCGCAGTTTCAGCTCACCCATAAAAGGACACAGCATTTGAATGCAAAATTCGTTTTATATTTCTGTGTACGCATTTATTTCTAGAATAAGTTACATATTATAATGTAATTTTACCGTGCCTGAATGAACATTATTGTATTTTATTTTAAATTCAATTATTTACCGAATGCAAGTTGAGATACAAGCGGCGGAGAAAAAAAGTGGCAAAATAGACGGCCGTACCCTAACAGCATACTTTATTTTATTACCGAGTGCAGCTGCGTGGCAAATCTACAGAACTTGTTACGCTAAATGTAGGCAGTATAATCATGCGCTCGGGATGGGTCACATGGTGACAGGACGAAGTAACACGACAAATACCATCTTCATAATCAGTACCGACACGGTCACGGAATCATGTTACGATGAAATGTCACAAATACCAAACCTTTATACTTCCAAAAGACACTTTGACATACAATCCATCGTTAAGGCGTTATTTAATAGTACGTTATTGCCTAGGCCCGGAAAGTAGGGAATTGGGATATACCAAATAACACCTTGCTTTTACATTTTTATTCGAAATAGTAGCCTGTTCTAAGGATCTAATTTGAAGCATTTCATGATTAAAAGGGCCTATTCCCAGTTGTCCACACCCTCGAAAATAGGTGTGGATAACTGGGAATTTTTATTCCCAGTTGTCCACACTCTTTAATTTGACTCAACTGTGTTAGTTTTTATTAATGTACTTAAGTATTCGTATTTATATATTATACCCAGGGTCAGGAAAATACAGAGTCATTTAAGAGTACCTAACAAACGTTTACTTAAAATCTTAAACAAGAGGTTTTATATGTTTTATGTACCTAAAACCACAAAAGAGGTTAATATAGCGCAATTCGGACCGCACTTAGGGGTCAAATGTAGGTCATTTCTTAATTTTATTATAATTAATTCGTTGTAACATATTTTTTTAAATCTAACTACAGGGATCGATTTGAGAAGCCTATTTCTCGAAACGGTTCTTGAAATTGTCATACATTGTCAATAATTGGTGTATCCCAATTGCCTGACGAGGTGGTTGGCGGGCCGAGCCTTGGCGAGGCCTGCTGAAATCCGAGTCAGGCAATCCTCGTTTACGCCGAGGCATATTTTATAATTAATGCTTTTCTCAAACAATACATTAGGTATAACGTTGACACGCCATTACGAGGGGTGCCTTTTAAGTTCTGTCGTTTGAAAAAACTAAAGACAATTTAAGTGTTAAATGGTATTTATTGTTTTTCAAAGTAATCACCGTGATATGTAATACACTTTTTCATTCGATCGAACCAGTTTTCGAAACACTTATTCCATTCCGAAGTCGGGGTCTCCAAAATGGCCGTTTTGTATGCCTCAACCGCTTCTTCAGGCGTCCGGTACCGTTGACCACGAAGTCGTTGCTTGATTTTTGGAAAAGTGAAGAAGTCATTAGGGCTTAAGTCTGGACTGTACGGCGGGTGATCCAAATTTTCGACGTTTTGTTCTTTTAAAAACGCAATTGTCTGCCGGGCGGTGTGCGAGCTAGCATTATCGTGGAACAGTACTATACGACGTCTTGGGTTATTTTTTCGGAACTCGCCGATAACTTCTGGTAAACAAACAGTGGTATACCAGTCAGCATTAACTGTTTTACGATCTTCGAGCACGATGGTCGCAACGTGGCCACTTTTCGCTACAAACGTGGCGACCATTTTTTTCGAAGTGCTCCGTGTGCGTATTACTTTGGTCGGTTTTGGCTCATCTTGAAACACCCAAACAGTCGACTGCTGTTTAGAATCCGGATCGTAGGCATATATCCAAGATTCGTCACCACTGATAATGTCATAAACGTGTTTAGAGTCTCCTCGGTTGAATTGCCGCAGATTTTTGCGGCACCATCTAACGCGAGCCGTTTTTTGGTCTTCACTAAGTAAATGTGGTATCCAGCGTGAGATCAATTTTTTTACACATAAGTGATCATGCAATATATTTTGAACACTGGTCCCTGAAATGCTTAATGAAGCTTCTATCTCGCGGTATGTCGCATGGCGATCTTTGACGATCAGTTGCCGTACAGCATCAATGTTTTCCTGGGTTACAGCTGTTTTTGGTCGGCCTTCACGATGCCTATCACTAAGACTAGAGCAACCACGTTGAAATTCCAAATACCAACGTTCCACAGTCCGGATGCATGGTGCTTCATTTTTAAAAACCGTAGTCAGCTCTTCAAAGCACTGAAGATGCGTTAAACCCCTTTTAAAGTTGTAAAATATTATCGCACGTAAATTTTCCTTCGAAATTTCCATTTTCACAACGGACTTGTCAACTTTGAACCGACGCTGTACTAAAAAGAATCGGCCGATCTCGAGACATTCTTTTGTTTTTGAATTCTAAATTCAAATATTTTAAGATGATACTAGTTTTTTTTTTATAATCACGGGAGTTTCGCAAACGACAGAACTTAAAAGGCAGCCCTCGTATAAGATCGACTTCTAAGTAAGTACTTAAGTATTGGTAAAATGTTTTTTCTCAAAAATGACCGGAAATGGTGACATTACTACGAGGGGTGGCTGATAAGTAATCTACCTAACTTAAAGAAAAGACTGTCATAGTTAATATTTTTTTATTTTTCTATATAGTCCTCTGCTAATAAAATGCACTTATTACATTTTTCAAATATTGAATTTAAGCCAGTAAAAGAAAAATCTTTCGGTTTGTCGTCAAAAAACTCAGTAACCGCGTCCTTGATTTCGTCATCGGTCGTAAATCTTCGTCCCCTGAGGTCTTTCTTGAGAAGTCTAAACAGAAAATAGTCACAAGAGGCTAAATCTGGACTACAGGGGGGGTGGTTAATGGTTTCGAAGCCATTGTCTTTAATTGCTACGAGTAGCTTCGTTGTGCGGGCGGTATGCACTGGTGCATTGTCGTGCAAAATCAGAACCCCTTTGCTTAGTTTACCTCGCCGTTTTTCTTTTATTGTCTTTCTTAGTTGATATAGTAAGTTTGAGTAATAATCAGCATTCATTTTAGTTTTATTCGGTAAATAATCTATGAGCCAAATCCCTTCTGTGTCCCAAAAGATTGTAGCCATAAGTTTACCTGCCGATGGACAGACCTTGAATTTCCGAGGCGGCTTCTCATCCTTAAATTTCTGCTGTAACGACTCTTGCTTACCTCTACTTTCCGGGTCCCATTGTCGAATCTAAGTCTCATCACATGCTACAATTCTAGAAATTATTTCTTCCTCTTTCCCTCGACTCATGTCCAAAAACTCTTCGCAACATTTGACACGCCTCTCCATGTTAAACCTCGCTGGCTACGTTTTCATCGGTGACGGCCGAAACTGGTCTTCCGCTACGAGGATCATCTTCCAGGCTCTCACGACCTAATTTAAACTGCATCGACCAAAATTTCTTAACAAATTCGGAATAACACGAACTGCCAAACACACGTAACATACGCTGTCTGATCTCCGAAGGCGTATTCCCTTCTTTAATCAAAAACTTAATCACCGCACGCTGCTCGATTTTATCCATTTTCACTTTTTCTACCGACATGTTCGAAACAATTGTAGGAGACAAATAAACGTGATGCAATAAACAAATGCATGTAATACATTTTGAAAATATAATAACAAACGAATATAAATCCATACCAGCCAGCATTTTTTTTTTCGTGGTCCTTCCGATTTTATATGCAATAGAGAGCATTTTTGAATAAAATATCGCAGTGGCAAGGAATGGGTTTTCATACATTTATTTTAGTCCTAGGAAGAAGAAAACCAGGCTCTTTCCGTCTTCTTTTTTCAATAGAAATGCCGTCCTTTCCGAGCACGTTTAAGAAAAAAAATGGCACCTTCAATTCAAGATTGCAATTCAATTCAAGCGGCCCATGGATAGAAAACTGGATTTTTGTTAGGAGTATAGAAAACAATATACCTACCCAAGCCATTTATTTTCCACCGGTTTTAAAGCAAAAACTTGTTTATGTCCCCACAAACTTGACTATTGCTAGAGGAAGCCAGGGAATATGAAAATAAAGCTAGTTTATTTGAGTAAATAATTAATGGTAATTATGTAATTTAAGCATTTTTACCTTGCCTTGTGCCAAAATTAACTTTTTATTCAGATTTTCAAGACGTGAAGTCAGGTAATAACTCATGACAATCACAAACAAATCCGAAAAGTTCCATATAAATGTTGCTTGAAAATGCAGAAACTGAAAATAGATACGAAAAATCAGTAAACAGTTACTAATCAGGTCATAGAGGTTACGGTCGTTAGTAATGATTGTTGATTAAGTTGGCGTTAACATACACGACACTGTGCTTGTGTGCGTATTGATTGGGTTTTGAGAACAGTGAAAAATGCTATTCCGATACAGTTATTATCTTACTAACCCTATTCTATTAATATAATAATGTGAAAGTTAGTGAAGATGTTTATTGTGTAGACAGAGATATCTCTCCAGGCGGGTGTTATGCCTGGAGACTGAAGTCCATTGGGATAAAGATGGAAGTTGTATATAAGTCGACTGGGTAAACTTCGTTAGCGCGATGTAGCGCACTATCAGATTTAGTTGCACTGTCTGGCGGTGGTAGCGCTGACGAGTTGGTTGATACTAGTTGTCGCTGGATATGGCTAGGTCGCTACACCAGCCCTTCTTCGAGACCAGAGGTTGATTGTGATGACGTGCAGTCTGCACATTGAAAATGTCACTCGCAAGTGCCTGTGGTGGATGTCTCCAGTAGTGCGCAGAGCCACCTTGGCGAGCGTAGCTGGAGAAGAGGAGTGAGTAGAGTACACAGTGAGTCGTGTTCCTGCTCGTGTAGTATCTATTCGAAGATGAACGCAGTGTGTCGCGGTTGTTGAGTGAGACTAGTGTGCATGTTGTAAACACCAAGCATGGAGATATGTCACAATGCTAGTGGTACACAGTGCGGGTTGTCTGAGCTCCCTGTGAGACTGCGCCATAGCGCTTGAAGGTCGTTAGGTTGCGTAATTGTCCATTGTCGTGGGACATCAATGTTACGTCTGGAGAACTGACTGGGGAAATTTCGTTAGCGCGATGTAACGCACTGTCAGATTTAGTTACACTGTCTGATACTGGTGGCGCTGTCAAGTTGGTCGTTACAAGTTGTAGCTGGATGTCGCTAGGTTGCCACAGTCGTATAATTATGATTATGAATAGGAATTGGCTCAGCATTTTTGCATGAAATTTGACTCACAGTCTAACAGTCACTTTAATAGCATTAAAATTTAACTAGTTCTACACGGATGAAATCACTAGTAAACAGTTCTTGGTTAATGGTCTAAATTATAGAATACAAACAAACCTGAATGGTAATTCCTAAAACGGTAGAATAGGGAAGAAATTTGAATATCCATGGGTAAGATTGTTTGACGAATCCTTCGTACATGTGTATATCCGGATAACACATCATTGCACCAGTGTATGCAGATACTAGTGATAAGATGTGCTCGACTAAAAAATAAATGTATATATTAGTTTACTTTTTAAGATAATTTGGAATCAAAACTACCTCATTTTAAAACCACTGCAGAAAACGATATTCCGTAACGATCTTTTAAGCAACCACTTCCTATATACCTTTCAGGAATGTATATATATTTAGTAAGTACTACTAACTAGAGCTAAGTGGAACTTATGTTAATCCAATAGGTATTTATTTTAGAAACCTTTTATGACTTTCACAAGCATATAACACAGCCATCATACAAAACGCCTAATTTATGGTTGCTGGAATTTCAACACGGCGCTGGTCGCCATGCCTACCAATCGCCACGACCAATACGTAATATGTGTGTATATCTAATATGCTGCTATCCAATATCACTCTAAAAAACACAAGTAAACGGTGCTAAATTCTTTACAATTGTCGCGTTGATTAAAAATGTTCTTTATGGATTAGCTATTGCTGTAATAATATATGATCGATGAAATAATCTTATTGTTTTATTGATTTTGGTTGCCTATATATATATAATAAATACGGACGATCGATCTAGGCAATGTTTTTAATGCTTTTTAATTAGTTATGTTATCAAAGTTATAAAACTTACACAAAGCCAAAATGAGGACCACAGCGCAAGTCATGTTACATTTAAATTTAAAGTTTGCATCGAAATTAGGGTCAAGGTCTTCCGTTTGAATGACATGCTTAGTTAATTTAGGCAAATTTGACGCAACTTGCAAAAACATTGCCATTGTAATGCACGTAGTAGCATAGAATATTGCGGGTGCTAAAAACAAGTAAAGTTACAAGTAAAGAGTTATACATGGTTTATATTAGTTATATACAATAAAGAAGAACATTGACGATCACATTCCTACTGTAACAAGGACAGTCTCACAAAAAATGCCTAGTCCCAAACAACGAGTAAGTTCTATGCTTGTATTAACTATGGCGTACATATATATACAGGGTGTCGGGTTTCTTGTGGTCCAAAAGAAAAAATTAAATAGCTCATCTTAAGGGCTACCCAAAACACCCCTATGTATGTTTAGCAATTTTGTATAGTTTAGGTGATAAATGCATTATTGTATTTAAAAAAAAACTCCGATTTTGGACAAATAATCGGTCATACTAAAAATCTATTGACCCTAGAGTCATGGTTATTATTTTGGCGAGGGCTACAGCCCACTATGCGAAGGATACCATTAACTTCCTCAAACAAAATGATATTCAGATCGTGCCAAAAGCATTGAATCCGCGAAAAAATTGCGCCACGAGGGGAAAAAAAACATGATAATAAAGAGTGTATCGTTAAGTATAAATATAACTTAACAGAGATTTATTTCAAATTAAATAATCATATTCTGAATTAAAATTGTTGTCAATGTACGATTATACATCTAAATGTTAGCTTCGACTATCATCATTTAATTATCAAGTTATTGGTTCGAAATAAATATGCGAGGTCTTTCTTCTGAAAAGAGAGAACCAATTGTGGACAACTGTACTTTTAGGCGACGGACTTGCAATCTGTCACTAACACGGTGGTAAACATCATAGGGCCGAGTTCACCAACAATTAAACGGATGGTTAAGTCTTAATCAGCTGTTAATCAATACATTTGACGCCCGTTAAAGCGCTAATCGTCCGTTTAATTGTTAGTGAACCCGTCTTAAGTGACATAAGTAGTACATTAACTTATTTCCTACGTTTAATTTTAGCGGTTATGCTAGCATCTATGCCTATAATTAGATATGGTGCATTCTGGATTTAGTGCACTAAGGACCGAGTTCACCAACCAATTGAACAGACGGTTAAGTCTTAATCAGCTGTTAATCAATACTTTTGACACCCGTTAAACTGCTAACCGTCCGTTTAATTTTTGGTGAACTCGGCCCTAACCATGACTTGGTCCTCTTTTTTGATTGAATTAACAACAAGCTTAATATTATATTTACCTACTTGTGTTTTTTAGTGCGGATTCCGAATGACTCATATTGTAAATACACATTAAGGTTGTAAATGATTGCCCACAAAGTAATAAATATGAATGTAAGCATCTCCATGACATCCAATTAAATCTGAAAATATAAATAAACCTATTATAGTATTTGCGCCACCGGCCAAGGTGATAATGAAAGTCCACCTTACTTGTATGTAGCAATACCAGAGGCCCTACTTTGAAAATCGAAGTTCGAAGTTACGTTAGCTTCATCTCTGTCACTCGTCATTCAAGACTAAATCAAGAGAAAGGGATGGAGCTATCGTAACTTCGAACTTCGATTTTCAAAGTAGGGCCTCTGGAATAATATTAGGTACACTAGCACTAATAGTTGTTATTACTTATCCATACAAAAAAAGGTTTAAGAGCCTGTCGGATCATGCGTAAACAGGATTCCGTAGCCACCAACGTGCAGTCGCTCTTATAGTCAGTCAAGGCAACGAAAGATTGTGGATGGAAAAGTTGACAGCAGAAAGTTTGACTTCGGAACTTTGTTTGGACTAGTTAGGAGATAAACATACTGAAAGTCCCCACCCCTTGGAGGAGGAGGTGAGCCCTACGGGGGAGGGGGGGCACAAAGAAGGTCCAGTTTTTACCCGACTGCATAGGTAGGAGCTTAATGTTTTTATCAGCCTATATATGTATGATTGTTCCTTTGTGGCGCTCGAGTTCAATAAACTAATTGCAAGGACCGATTTTGATGATTCTTATGGCAATCAATTTGTCTTAATCTTATAAGTGTCACTAAATATATGACAGTAATTTAAATTCAATATTAATTTATTGTAAATGTAAAAAAGAAAAAAATGACGTCGACGAACTATGACAAATGGGGTATCATTGAGTATAGTTTGTATTTAAACATCATCTTTAGGTTTCTTAACACTCGTGGAGGAAAGACGTAAATTTTAGTTACTTGTTTTTGTCATTATTTATCTCCTGATAAAGGATTAAAAAATACATAACCACAGAAAATTTTACATTTTTAGAGACAAAATTAAGAAAGTTATCGCAAAAATAAGCCATACGTAGGCCAATTTTTCATAAAAATCTTCGTTGGCAAAAACGATGTGAGTTATAGTTAAGAAACGCGAAATATGAATAAAAAGTGTAAAAAGACTTGCATATTTATTTCACGCTAATGCGTCCTTAACTTTGGAAGTATTATGTGGAAATAAGTAGTTGTACTCGGAAAACAATTTCATATATTTTTGTGTTAGTCAAGTTACGCATTTAATCCCCGAGACATTTTCACACTTGAAATTCTCATCTTCAATTGCGCAATTACACATTGGCATAAGTTAACTTAAACGTTTTTTTTCCGCGCGGGACTTAGAAGACTTATCTGTCGAAAATTCGCATAAGTTTTTGTGTTACTAAAATATGAATTTATTTACAAGTCGTACATAGTGTAGCATTACCGCTACAAATCGCGTTGGTTCGCGTTAATTATTGCTAATTTATTTCGCCTTTTTCGTTTCTCAGCCTTTTTGGTATTGCGGACTTGTTCATTGACCGGTTAGAGTTTGTAATTTCTACTGACAGTGTTGAATTTTGAATTCGTTTTTGTTAAATCCGTTCCTTGTAATGGTACTGTCATTCAATCTCGTACTCTTGCCTTGATACTTCGGAAAATTGGTTAGTCTCTACTCAACCCAAGTTTCTCTTTAACGTGGATTCTGAAGCCAGTTTTAAGTGCCGCGTCCGGTAATGATATTACGCGAAAGTTTTTCCTACGCCGTGGTCTCGATTGTTGACCGATCGAGATAGTGCTGTTGTCTTCTGTGTGTCCGGATAGCGGGTGAGTTGGTTTTTGTTGCCGTTCAGCTTTCACTGCCCCCAATCTTTAGGAAGCCTTTCTTCCGTCCTTTTCGTTCAATTTTGTGAGTAAAGGTGTCTTTTGCAGCACCTCCGCTTACCCCATATCTCGCGACTCTTCGCCCCAACTGAAGATTTGGACGACTGGTTTTGCCGTTCAGCGTGTGGTTCGCCATCGAGTTCGCTGGCAACGGGTCGTCGTCTGCGGTAGTGCCCGCAGGCTTTTCCCGCTGCGCCAGTTGCGACGAACGCAGCGTTACGGCTACATCTTCGTACGGCGACAAGCGACGACGGAAGTTTACAGGATAGTCACCATTTCGTTGATTTTTATTTTCTTCAAAATTTCAAATTGAGTCCGCGAACTCCTCCCTAACCTATCTATGGTTGTTTTCGGTCGGATTTTGGCCATAAATATTATTAGGTTTCTAGACCTTTTTTTACCGATCAACACCACAATTTGTTATCCATATTTCATAATACTCCGAACACATCAGTTTTAATCATGAAGCGCTTCTTGTATTTTAACCGATTCATTCTATTATAGTTCGATTCAGATTTACCTATAAATTGAATACAAGTTTTGGCCTGACCGTGTTCTAAGGTGGTCTTTTACCCTTTATTAGGCAATGTGTTTTAAATTAGAAAGGCTTTATTAACGTGACAATCCGCAGACCGTTTCATGTTAAATCGTTTTGGTTACCTAAGCTAAGTTCTGTGTCAGCCTAGTAATCTAGTTTTTATAGTTGCATTGTAAGTAATTTTTTAATTTAATCATTGTGTGTTCTCTTATTATATAACCTTGTTGAAATTCGTTCGGTTTTATTTTACTCTTACAGGTCCAAATTTACGTGCTGATGGTTTTATCACAACCATCCCGTGTAGTGTTCCGTACCCCTATTTTTTATGGAGCGCTACAATAGTCAAACGTCATTTTGATGTGTATCGGTTGTTTAAAAACAATTACATAACTATGCATACAAAATAAGTTATTGAACGTTTTAAATCGTTTCTAAATATAGGTACACAATTTTGCCGCTCGGTAAGTAAAAACAAATTGAGTAGGATGGCGCCACACTGTCGTGTCGCTTCGCTCGCGACATAAAGGCAAGCCGCCGCCATCCGAGCGGACACCCGGACGGAAGGACAGTATCCCGGTGAGCTTCGAGAGGTATTGTCCAACTATTATTGACCGTGCGTTCACGCAGAGTTTTACGTCGCGTTGTGTGTTAAAAGTTAGATTAGTATATAATATATAGTCAAAATAGCTTTGCATTTCTACCAAGTTTCAAGAAAATTTAACCATAAAAATATTTTTTTCCATACATACTTTGCAACCCCTTTTCAGCCCTCTAGGAGTTGAATTTTAGCAATCTCTGAAATATGTGTCTCATTAATTCATTATTTGCATTGAAGAGCATTGTACTAAGTTTCAAACTTTCCGATTCAAACTTTGCAACCCACTTTCATCCCTCTAGTGGTTGAATTTTAGTATTTGCTTAAATACGTGTCTCATTATTTGTATTGAAGAGCATTTATTCCAAGTTTCAAGTAAATTTGACCACAAAAATATTTTTGCCTATAAGTACAAACTTCGCAACCCCTTTTCATCCCTCTAGGGCAGTGTTTCTTAACCTGTGGTCCGCGGACCCCCGGGGATCGGCGAGTATATGTATGGGGGTCCGCCGAAGTCTCACCTATGGACCATTTAACAATAATAAATAAATGCCACTAAAAGTCTCTTAATCGCTACGCCTACTAAGCATGGCGAACCTGCTCCAGCGAGCGGAGACCAAGACCGAACCACATACCTCTGTGAAAAGGCATTCTCTTCCCTTGTATAAGTAATTATATCAAAAACAAATACAGAAACAGATTACAAGTGGAATCCGATTTGAGATTGCAACTTAGTAGTAACATCAATCCAAATATCGCTAACTTAGTTACAAAGAAGCAGCATCAACCTTCACATTAACGTACTTTTTATGAATATTTATTTTTTGTATTTGCAGTAAAAAAAAATATAGATTGTAATTTGGGGCAAATTAAGTTAGTCGTGAAAATGTAAACATGGTACTTATTCTAAAGATACAACATTCGCACTTTATATTTTAAAAAAAACAGGAAATTTGTCAAATGTAAGTCACAATGAACGCCAGGCGACCGCGGCATAATCTCGATAAGAATGCCTATTTTTTATGGGGTGCGAATTTACATCAAATTAAAATAAATAAGATTATGACGATTTTCAAAATTTTCCCCCAAGTACAAAGACCGTTAAACTACTTCCCGGGGGTGGCACCCCGGTGCAAATTTGATATTGTACTTGTTGAGATATTTTTAGGGTTCCGTACCCAAAGGGTAAAAACGGGACCCTATTACTAAGACTCCACTTTCCGTCTGTCTGTCTGTCTGTCACCAGGCTGTATCTCATGAACCGTGATAGCTAACCTAGGCAGTATTTTTGTAGCTGCTATAAAAATAAAAAATAGAATAAAATAAATATTTAAGTGGGGCTCCCATACAACAAACGTCATTATTTTGCCACTTTTTGCTCGATATTACTAACGGAAAAAAAATTCTCTCGTTAGTTATGACCATTGCATAGTTTTCAACCAATTGCACTCCTTCGCCGGGGGGGTTTATTTATTAAGGAATGTATAAAGCTCGATTATTAACCAATACAGAGCGATTAGACATGTTTTTATAACTTCTTAGAATTAAATCCAGACTTTAGTGAAATTTCACTAAAATCTAATTGGACTATACATAGTACTATAGTGAAGGAATGTCAAAATGGATTACAGTGGGTCTTCGTCTAAACGTAGGCAGCTAACTATAAATATGACCTTTAAAAACCGAAGAGTCAGGCGTATGCTTGACATGTCATTATTAAATGACCAAAATAAAAACGGTGAGTCACAATTATATACTTTTTGTTTAAAAAAACGTACGTTTTATTGGTAGGTAGGTAATAACCTGCACCTAATTACCGTTAAAGTTACAGCTGACGTTCAAGTGTGAGCGTGCAAGGTGCGCGTTCCTTTTATATGCCGCGAGGTAGGTAAGTAGATATACGTAGGTATCTATTGCTGTATGGTAAATGATTTTGGATAGGATATATACAATATATATACACGTATTCGCAGTATTTTTGATCTGTTATTTACTACGAAGAGGGACTTCATAAGTGCATGGACACCTTAACGTCTATAATGCTGTGAACACGTGAGCCCGCTTTCGTAAGAAACAACCTAGATGGCGTTGTTAACTGAGGCAGTTCGATTATTGTTTGCTACAACTATTTGACGTTATAGTATTAGAATCGATAATTTCGCCAGCTCACCAGCAGGGCCGCTGGCTTAGTTGGTTGATACCCTGCGTAAAATCTTAATCACAGGGTCGCACCTTGGGTCGGGAGATCGGTTCTGTCCATTATATTTTTTAAACTAATGTTGTTTCACGAAATAAATGAATGTATTTTTTTTTAAATCATTATGTTTTTAAAAAATGATACTTTTGTTATTCAAAATAAAAAATCTTTATTTCGTAAAAGTATAATATTTATTTCTTAAAAATTTCAATTTAGTAAATTGTAAACTTGGATTGTTTATAATATTACATTTGTAACAATAAAACGGCTACCTATTACCTACAATATTGAGGTAATAGCTTAAGTATTCGTTTCCGAAATTAGAAAGAGATTGAAGCTTAACCACAATAAAATAGTAATTATTAACAAATATATTGTTAAACTAGAGACCGGGTTACCTTAACAGTCAAACGCATTATATTTAACTATGTTATACAGTTTTGACCAATTATATTATATTATATAATAATAATAACTGAAAAGTCGTGTATGAATTAATGGTGTAATTTGTTTGACCTTATATTTAAAATAAGATAATTATTTATTGTCACAAAATAGTATAAACACGAAAAAAAGGCGAAAACAATGTTTAATTTTCCATTCATTACGTTAACCCGATCTCCAGTTATCCAATCGCATCACTTATATACTAAACTTCAACACCTAGTGTAACTTTTACAGAGATTGGAACCACGAATACTACCCCAAATGTTTGAACACTGATCTTCTAAGGCTTTCGGAGTTCGCTCATTCTGGTGATTATGTTGGACAATAATATATACATTTTATGCTCAATTATATACTTTTTTATGGGTTTGGCAGCATGCCTACGATGATGCAGACCCTCACTGTAGAAGACGACGAATAGTATCCACACTTGTATTAAATAATCCAGCGTAGTGAGTTGTTGGTTTAAATCCATTCCTCATAATCCCTCACCGTGGCTTGACACGGGGTGTGCTGTTGCTGTGCTTATGAGTTGTGGTCTACAGACCCGTTCTTTGCCGGGGTAGCAAAGATCCCTCCTCTTCAAAGCTCCGTACCCATAAAACAACAGTTTTCGCCTGTAAAAAAATAGAATTTGTAATAACAATTACAGATATAAGTAAAATAAAATAAATAAATACACAAAGAAACTATTTTTTATAAAAAGATGAGTAAAAAATACTACTTACGTTCACACCGGTTTCTCTAGCAATATCTGACAAATTTCCGCCTTCACTGTGCAAACCAATCATTTGCTTTATTTTGACCAGGTCAATAATTGCAACGAGAAGTCATATTTTCAACAAAAGTAAAATCTTAACATAAGGCAATCGATTAAGCAGCTAACGAACGAACGAGCGTAAGTCTTTGTAATAATCAGTCTGGTATTTATAAATCTTTATTCATCTTATCAGTTAATGGCTCGATGGTCCAACGGCACAAATGGCCGCCTCGGTTCACGGTCCCGAGTGAGTCCCGGGTTCGATTCCACTTCGTGGATGAAAAGTGTTTTTGACAATTGAAACTCTTAATTTGGAATTGACTAATACTCAAAACTACTTCAATCATCTATTATACTAAAATATAAAACTTACAAAAAAAGAAACAATGTTTGGTTGTAGTACGCGGATAAAAATATTTTTATTTTTTTAGCGATTACCTACAACAATGCCAGTAAGATCTTGTTAAACCACTACGAGCAGATAGATGGCGTCAGTTTGCCTCAGAGCATTATCTTTCCGAGTTGTCCATGCACTTATGAAGCCCACTGTACCTACTTTTATACTTATCTGGTAAAGCTAGTAATGTTAAGGGTGAGCTACACGGCCCACACCCGAGAGATGAGAGATGTCAGCAACTTCCACAATAAGGGTTACTATATGCATGACTCTAAGCTCAAAAATAATAATTACATATTTTTTTTTCATGGAATGTCGAAAGAATATCCTCGCTATATTATAAATCATGGTCTCTCGTTTCTGTAGCTACGAAGGGGGTAGGCCGCTTATCGTCACGACCAGTCTATGTTATTGTTTGAAACTATCCTCACAAAACTATGCGCTAGCGATGTCAGTTCCGTGTTTGTTTCGAAGTGAGTGCTTGTTAAGTGAAGTGTTAAATCAGTTAATTGATTAAAAAAATGGCTCGTCAAGAAAATTTACTTCTAATCAATTTTGAAATGTTTGAGGTCGTAAACATTTACATTGTGAGTGGTCAAAACATTGCCGACACCGTAAGAATTTGGACTGAACGATTTCCTAATCGGCAGGCCATTACACGCTACACTGTTAGGTCTATGGTGACTGTTGGGGCACTTTTGAAACGCCACGCCATGCTCAAGGTTTGTAATTTTTTAACAATCGTTGTACAAAGCTGATTCACCTTTTTAAATAAGCCAAAGACAACTCTTGCGGTTTTGTAATCCATACCGTTATTCTGTAGTTAAATTCTATTTCAGAACGATTTAAAACAACAATAATCTACAATTTTTTAACCTAAACCGTGTTTGTAATCTTTGACGGTCCTCAGCCCGTAACAAGTATGAAGGGAAAGATGAATAATAACATTGCGCACGGTGATTTCGTAATTAAAGTCTTCGGTAGACACGGCGCATGGTAACCACAATTAAGTGAAATAATGGGAAAAAGTTAAAAATGCTATTTTGGTGACACCCTAAGGTTTTTTAATTTTTAATGTGATATTCGGATTCAGCATTACTGCCGTCCGACGGCAAAATGCTGCAAGTCATAAACCCTAGTTTCGAGAAAAACGCGGTTAAAGGTTTTTAAGTTTCACGCTAGAAATCACCTATTTTTCACTCAGTTGCCGCGTGTTGAATTGACGGTGATGCAGAGTAGGCAAAACGCTGCAAGTGGTCCGTTCCTTGTAGTACTTACAGCGTCCTGTGGTGATCAGACAACATTGACGGTTTTGGTATAAAACATCACAATAGCAATCATGATGTTTTGGCTAGTCTTATGCAGAGTTACCGCGTTTTGACAGTTTTCTACCGCTTAAACTAGAATTTATTTTTAGAAGTTCTCTTGTAGGTATGATAGAAGCGCTCATGAGGAATCGTTTGATGCAAGTTAACACAAAACGCTGTAACTCGAGTTGCAGCGTTCTGCCGTTGGACGGCAGAATTTAATTAAACTATCTCTCCTGAGGGCTCAGACAAGATGCACTACGCTAACTAACGTTTCTATTCGATTCGTTTTTAAACCAATCGCGTCACTGGTAGACCACGTGACTTTTCGTATCACGTCATCTTCCAGTGACGCGATTGGTTTAAAAACAAATCGAATAGAAACGTTAGTTAGCGTAGTGCATCTTGTCTGAGCCCTCTGTTTTGGATGTTGTCGACCAAAAAAACACCCTGTATACTTACTTACTTACCTACCTATGGTACACCTTAGATTATTTTGATTTGTGATTGATTGTACTTTTTAATGCTGTAAGATTTTATACTTACTCGTTCATACCTACTTGCAGCTTTTAATTTGCAGTAAATAAAAGCGGAGGAAACACCTTAATTCCATTTTCTTGAGGCATTTCTGGAAATGCCTATTGTGTTAGTTTAAGTATACTCACTTGCGATTAAAGTTAATTGCACTTGTCTTGTCAAACGCATGTTTTTAAAGCCACTAGAACGTTGGAGCTTTATTTTAAGAGAATATTTGACCTAATTAGGTAGGTACCCTATATTTTAAAACCATTAATGCACAAAATTAAGTAGTTACTGTGGAATGCCCGCTGTGCCGGCTCCCTTTGTTCCTGTTTCTCACTAATAAATAATAACGGAGAATGTCTTTAAATTACTTTATTAACTTTCACTTTTATACAGAAAGACTTTTCTTCAAGGGCTTCCTCAATTCCGTACACGTAAGTTGCGACTGTCAGTGTTCTACCGAAACCAATTCTACACATTTTTAAATCTTTCGATTCAAATATTACTGACGTAATAGCTTGCCAAAAACAACATTCTATTTTCCTACTTTTTTTGATTATATGTTTAAGAACATGAAAAAATAATGAACACGTGTTTTGTTATATCGGCTAAAACTCATATTAAAAAAAAAAAAAAATATTAAGTGTAGCTATCTTTAATGAGAAGTATATAACTTTGAAGGCAATTTTTTTCTTTAGGAAGCCATCTTCCATGTTGTCTGTTCTACTTTGTGAGTAAAGGTGTTCTTTTCAGCACCCCCGCTTACCCCATATCACTCATCGCTTCTCAACTCAACGGAAGACCTGGACGGGTGACCTAGTAATTCACCGTGTGATTCGACAACGAGTTCGCTGGGCGATGACTCGTCAACTGCGGTAGTACCCGCAGATTTTACACGCAACGTCGGTTACATTCTGGTTGCGGCAATCGCAGCTCTACGGATGTGACAACGTATGGCGGCGAATCGGCGGCTACGGATTTTAACAGGATAGTCTTATATATCGCCAACTCTTCCCTTCCAAATTCAAAGATCGGAGTCCGCGAACTCCACCCCAACCGATGTAGGTTACCTTTGATTACTATTTCGGCCATAATTTAAACACGATACAGTTCCTCCTTTTTTACAAAGTAACACCCAAAATTATAACCTGTATTTCTTCTCACTCCGAACTTGTTACAAATTTTTGTCAGTAGTTCCTCATGAAGCGCTTCTTGAATTATTACTGATAGAATACAACGTAGTTCAGTTTTACCTTAATAGAATTTTATACAAGTTTAGCCGACCGTGTCCCGAGGTGGATGTCCACATTTATTATGTGCTGTACTTTAATTTAGATAGCTTTAAATTGAGTGACAATCTGCAATTTTTGTTCTATTTTTTCGTTCCGGTTTCATAAAAAGTTAAGATCTGTGTCAGCCTTCAAATCTAGTTTTTTTAATAGCAATGTAATTTGTTTTAATTTAATCTTTACTTGAAGACTAATAATATAACCTCGTTAAAAATTCGTTCGGTTTTATTTTCCTTTTACAGGTCTAAATTAACGTGCTGGTGGTTTTATCGCAACCACCCCGTGAAGTGTTCCGTACCCTTTTTTTTATGGAGCGCTACACTACCTATTAGGTACTTTCAAAAGGTAACTAAAATCTATTTAATAAACTAAAAAGGCATCGCTTTGTATGACTGCACTGCTTTGCTTTGTATGTTCGTAAATATTAAGTTTGGCAAGCCATCAGCCCTTGATGTGAACGTCGCTGTGCTTATGTTGAAAGGGGCACAATCAATACGGAAGTTCTCATTGATGAGTGTTTGAAGAGACGGATAGTGCCTTTTATACAGAAACACAATATGTCAACCTTGTTTTGGCCAGATCGGCAACGGCCCATTACGCAAAGGATAATATTAATTTATTTGAATGTAATAGCGGTTCACCTTTTTTGGCATAACTTTGTAAGTAGGTAATAATTCTTTGTGGCATAATCTGTATAGCCATAAATATTAGCCTTTGCGCATAGACTATCGCAGAATCTAAGTTCGCATAGTTTGATTACGCAGAATTATGTTAGTCCGAATATTATTTGGTCATATTTTTCATGATCCGAATCATGTTTACCATCAGGTGGCTCGCTTGCTCGTCTGCCTTCTTTTTCACATAAAAAAAAACGTTGACGCATTAATTAAATTAGCATAATATTGTTTTGCCGAAAATTATCGCTGCAGGAATATGTTTTGTTATAACCTAACCTAACCTAACCGATTTTTCTGGTAGCAATTAGTTTTTGATAAGGTCAAAGTTCTAGCCTAACCTAACCTCCCACCTAATTTTGTTGGTAGCAGTTCGTTTTTGTTATGGTCGCAGTTCTAATCTAACCTTCTTTTCTGGTAGCAGTAAGTAAGTCAAGTAAGTTTCGTTCAATCGATAAACCCCTACTTTTCTGGTATCAGGTCTTTTTTGTTATGGTTGCAGTTCTTACCTAACCTAACCTACTTTTCTGGTAGCAGTTAATGGTTAGAGTTGCGACAAGACGCGAAGCGCCTCACCTACGCGAAATAGGAGCACAGAGCACCGTCGATCTTAAATGACGGTCGTTTAGGTAACTAAGAAACATATACAGTATGTAAACTTACTAAAACCATTTATTTGAATCTGGGCATGTTTAGGCAATAAATAAGGTTGTGGTATATAAATTATTGAAATCCTAAAGCTTTGAACAATTTATAATTGAATTACAATTTGAATTGAATTATATCTGTCAGATTAAGCGGGAATCACGAAAGTATTTTCAAAGTTTTAATAATGAAGAGAGCTGAACACGAAGTATTTGCGAAAAGAGTTATTCAATTTTATAAATGTCATGGAAAAACGGACACGATACGTCATTTTTCTCCAGAGGGAGTCAGAAGAACTACTTTATATCGAATTATAAAGCGTTTGGAAGAAACGCACGGCGATATTTATATGAACATTCCCGGAAGAAAATGTACTGTTTCGTCAGCTAAGAACATAAATAAAGTAAAAAAAGTTTATAAACGGAATCCCTCGATGTCTGTTAGAGTTGCTGCGGATAAATTGAAAATATCGAAGTCTAGTATAGCTCGAATGAAAACACACGACCTAAAACTTAAAGAGTTTGCAAAATTATCTGCTCCTAAATATATTAAAGACAAAGAAGTGAGAGCTAAGAGAGGATGCCGAAGACTGTATGAAAAAACACAGAGAAAAGTTCTTATAATTGATGACGAGACCTACGTGCCCGTGGACCCAATGAATGTTCCTGGGAAGCACTACTACCATGGGAACAATCGGGACGATGTAGGTTATTCACAAAAAATCATACCAAAGGCCAAATTTTTCAATAAATACCTCGTTTGGCAAGCCATTGACCAGAGTGGTAATACATCTGAACCATACATTTGCACAGGCTCTGTGAAGGCACGCATTTACCTGAGAGAATGTATAATAAAGCGATTGATTCCCTTCATTGATAAAATATTACCAAAGGGAAGAAATTATATTTTGGCCAGATATGGCGTCATGCCCCTACGCCACGGAAGTCACCCAACATTTAGAGGCTGCGGGGATAGATTTTATACGAAAACATAATAACGCCCCAAATGTTCCCCAAGCTCGTGGTATTGAATGAAACTTTTTGGTCTTTATGCAAACGAGAATATAAAAAACAAACGGAAAAACCCAAATCGTTGGCTGCATTGAAACATCGATGGACTAGATTGGCTAAAATTGTGGCAACTAGGTCAGGAAAAGCTGTAATGAGGCGAACAGCAATAAACCTTAGAAAAATAGGCCATACAGGCATTGCACAAGCAAATTGAATATAAAATAGCAAATATGACTATATTCTTACGAGTAATTGGACTCAATGTAAATTTAGCACTTTATATATTTTTTCATTATTATTTTTTCATTTTAATCTTGTCTCTTTACTTATGGGACAGCCCAGTAAATAATAAGAGTACCTACTTTTATTGAATAGTTACTTATTAAATAGATGGAAACACAATTATAATAAATCATATAACTGCAATATTAGTATGGCATTACTATTTTTGTTGATAGGTCAACTCTTGTAAATTTTCGCCTGTCAATAAAAAAGCGCGTGAAAAAAGGGATACGGTTCGTCCTAATAGTAATTATTAATATAAGATTGAGGAATTATAATTAATGTAGAAAATGTCACGGCATGAAGTTTGCCTTTTGTATATTAAGCGTATTCTTCTTTGCAATAAAGAGTAAATAAATAAATAAATGTATATTAAAGTTGTGAAAGAACGGAAAATTAGTTCAACGCTGTAAAAGTCGCAATTTTTAAATTAATGTAATATGATATCGACATCTTTATCGATAGTATTAATACCTCAATATCGAATTCGTTACACCCCTATCAATTAGCGTCACCTACCGACCGTCCAATTGCTGAAATAAGTGGTTTTATCACTTTCATGCGTATTTTGCTTCTAAACGCTAGATGGCATTCCTGATGCTTATGATCAATTTTTTCTATGACAACGTTCCCAATGGCCACTCTATTACCTATAATATTGAATCTCATTGCCTATCCCTGATGAACATACGGTATATTTTATTTTTCTGCGCGGACCGTGTCACGGGCAACAGCTAGTTAATAATATAAAATTTTTATTTTTTTGTGATTTAAGAATAAAAGTTTTAACTCAATGTTTTGTTTTTGTATTGCCCTGTAATATATCCCTAAAGTAAGTTAAAAAATGGATTGTAAAGCATTTTCTGGGTAAGTATGGTTATGGTTATATTACGGTACTATAGGTATTCAATGAAAAAAACATATTTTCAATAGTTTTATTTTTTTATGAGAAGTATAAATGTGGTCGGACTGCCAAAACTGCCAGGCTAAGGTGAGGCCGACCAAGACATACGTGAACAGGCTTAATTAAGCTATTAAAATCTGCTTTTTTCATTCAATTTTTCGATGAGGTTAAATGTAGCGGTCACAGGGTACCATAAATTCGGTCGGACACCGGAACCTGCCAACACACCTTTAGTAGCGACCAAGAAGAAGCTACTAAAGGTCAGCTACGCCTATAGGGTAGGCATTTTCTATTTTTTTATCATGTAGGGTATCTTACGTTGGGCTCCTTGACTATTGGCGGGTTGCGTTGATTTTTGGGACATTGGATGTAGGAAAAGTACAGTAAAGTACAGTATACTGAAGGAGTTATGCACAAAGAGTTAAGTACTGATTAAACGCCAAGAATTTTACTACGATTTAATCCAGTTCCTCATTTTCTGCAACATTTCATGGCTACGAATTGAAAATCCAGCATTTAATCTTTTTTTTCTAAAGTACTTATGTTGCAATTGTACTGAAGTTCCCACTCGATTACCCAGTGAGTCTACGCTAAGAGAAAACTATCTGTGCAAGTTTTATCAAGATAAGATATGTGTTATACACAGCTAGGTAGCGAATGTAAAAGTATGTATATCCCTTGACGAGACCACGGATTTTCTCGGTAGATTTGTAGTACATTTTTAGTATTTTTAGTATTTTTATGCTGGAGAGAATGACAACTTTAAAATAATCGGGATCGCCTTATCCAGACTGCAGGAACGCGATATCGCAATAATTGTCGGAGCCTTAGAAGTTAGAACAATTACAAATTGGAGTTCTATCTTAAATACCTACACAGTTTAAACTAGAAGCGGTAATGGATCGAAATCCAGATTTGGATGACATTAGGGAATACGCAGCAAATTTTAAATGATACTGCACACAATGAAGTGTCTGTTTTCATATTCGCTCCACTTACATCTTTAGAAGTAGAAAGTACCTTTTCATCCATTTATATGGATTTAAGACGTGAAAAGGAATCGATTGACAATAGGAAGTATAGAGAAAATATTTGTATGTTATTTCAATTTCATACAAAATAGGAAGCATATTGTTTTGGTAAACTACGCTTATTTTGTCAAATTATTTATTTAACACGTAAAAATAATAATATTTAACAACATAAGTCACGGAATCCCGGGGCATATCCATACCTATTGACATGATCGTTTTAATTTGATTTGTTCTTTTTATTCAATACATTTTTTGACATTTGTGACTGTAGCTAATTTGCTATATTTTTATTTTTGTTAGTTTAATTCTTATTTTTACATTTTGACGATCTTATTGTGAATTCATTATGATTAGGTATGTAACATAGAATGATGTAATTTTCAGTATGAAATAAATGCCTACCTACCTACCATATTTTCTATTTTCTATTTTCGCCAATAAGTCTGATATCGTAGTGACAGATCGATCTTAAAGCCGGGCATTGCTCGTCTACGTCACCATCTCGCATAACGAGAACCTCGTGAAGGCTGAAAAGGATAAGCTCAGCATGTTCCTTGACTTGGCTCACGAGGTGACCGCCATGTGGGATGTTGGCTCGATGGTCATTGTCCCGTTATTTGTTTCGGCAAACGGTCTCGTAGCGAAGAGTCTCGACCAACACCTCAAGAAACATTAGCTAGATGGCTCGATCAAGGACCAGATACAGAAAATAATTAATAAATATAATAATATTAATAAATATCATGGGACAATTTTACACAAATTGACCTAGCCCCAAACTAAGCTCTAGGCTTGTACATACTATTGGTACTTGGCAACGATAAACTTACTTATAAGATAAATAATAACTTAAATACTTTGGAAACATCCAAGACTCAGGAACGAATACAATATTATCATTGCTTAATCTCGAACAAAGTAGTTTAATATTTTAAAATTTTACTGTAATGGTTTTTTCATTAATGGGAATGAGGAATTAAACAATAGTACTCACCTTACGCCTTTTTGATCGTATCTGAGCAATCCGGCTACAGGCATTAACCCAAACGCCTGTCCAATTAATAATGTTGCTCTCAACGACTCTTGGAAAGTAGCGGGCATATTTATCGGCTTTGTTTTCGCGACGTGAACTTTATTTTCTAAAAACATAAACATCATACGTAAGTATTTATATTTAAAATTTAAACTAAAATCTCTCAGTTTAACTATTTAATGTTAAACATTCGTACTTTTTGATATCCATGATGAAAAGTGTTTCTTTAGAGCATTGGCTTTGGGCATAACTTCAGGTTGAACCATTTGTATACAAGTGACATTCTTTTTATTAAGTGAAATCATTCGTTTTTGGACTCGTAATTGGTTTAATGGATCACGACAATTTACTACACTCTTCATTTCGTGTCGTCGTTTTAGAGATCCTTGGGTGTATCACTATTAATCTTCGTATGATTGCCTGAGTAAATTTAATACTAAAAATATCTGAAATAAATATATTTGCTGCTATTTTCTTGGGTTTAATGTTAGGAAAAAAAAAGAGCAAACATGTAAACAAACTAATTAAAGTTTATTACCTTATTGTTAACATAAACATGTCATTGCGTTTTTAATTAATGAATAAAAAAAAGTAAAACTGTGTAGTTAAGTTCGTAATAAATATAATATGTCAAGGTTATCAATTGACAACATTTCAAAAAAACAAGTATTTCTGTTTTTTCGCGTTTATAAATGCCGCTCGTTAAAAATTAGACTACCCGTGTTTCTCGGTTTTTCTTTATTTAACTTAAATTCGTCGTTAATAATTTATTAAAGATATAGTCATTAAAAAGACCGTATATACAAAGTTAGGAATACTGATGTAGTGATATTAGCATGATATAAAAAAAAAGTAACTTTAAACAGAAACAGAACTGACTGTCATTTCATGTCACTTGTCAACCATAACAACTGTAACAACATGAATTCGTCGACTTTGGGAGATTGCAGCTATCCGCTTTTACAAATCCGTTAGTCACTTTCATTTTAAATAGCGTATATCAAAACAATAGTATTACGAGAATTGAAAGCGTGTCGTTAGAATCAAGTAATCCGTCAGATAGATGAAAAATGGACATGACAGTTGTATATTTTTTTCAATTCCTATGGTAATAAATGGACTAAGGGCACTATAAGTGTATTCCTAATATTCTCAATCCAACTTTTTTTACTGTTTTTTCTAAGTATAAAAAAAAACTACAGCATAAAAAAATCCAAAAATATTTTTACTGTAATCAGCAGTGTAAAATCTACAAACGGTATTTTTATTTTACTACTTTAGCACATATGAATTGTTGTCAATTGTAAGTGGACAGGATTCGTCTTCTTAGCGAAATAGTGAGTTTGCAAACGGTACGTTAGGCCCTGTTTACACTCTGTTAAGTGCAAGTGTGAAGTTCATACATTCACTGTCGAGTGGCAAGTAACAAATGTATGAATTTCACACTTTTACTTAAAAAAATGTAAAGAGGGCGTTATAAATTTAGTAAAAATTTTGTTATTGTATTGCTGTGAAAATCCATTTTGTTAGTAGCACGCATAATAACAGACCGAAAAATTGCGTTAACGCATTGTCAGGCCGGCATTACACCTGTAAGGTATTGCTGTAAGTTTTGAGACGCAACTATGGGTAAGAGTGAGTGGTATAAATCTGCATCTCTCTCTTGCATATAGCTTTGTTTCAAAACTTACAGTAATAACTTACTGGTGTAATGCCGGCCTTACGTAAAGATAAATTGTTTTATTACTTTTAAGGGTTCAGTGGTCAAACTAGGAACTCTTATATAATCTTCGCCATATCCGTCCGTCCGTCCGTGCGCAGCTTAGCTCAGAGACTCTTAGGTCTAGAAAGCTGTAATTTGGCATGAACCTACATATTAGTCCCGTCAAGGGTGGCGATAAGATATTTGACGACGCGCTGGCCTAGTTGGTAGGACCCTGCTTACGAAACTAGCGGTCCTGTGTTCAAATCCCGGTAAGGGCAGATATTTGTGTGATGAGCACGAATATTTTTTTCTGAGTCACGGACGTTTTCTATATATTTAAGTATATATTTCTCTATATAAGTATTTACTTATATCGTTGTCTAGTACCGCTAGTACAAGCCTAGAGCTTAGTTTGGGACTAGGTCAGTTGGTGTGACATTGTCCCCCTGATATCCCCCTAAAAAGCTGAAAAATATCTTAAATGGAAGCACACATTATAACGAATTTCAAAGAAAAACTATCACGAGTTACTTAGTAGACTTGATTGGTTCGTGAGATACAGGATGCCTACTAAAATCACCTACCACAGATATGTTTGAACACATGTAACCCAGGTGAGAGTGCTACTTCTGACAAAACATTTCAAACAGCTTGGGACTCTATTTCAATAAAGTCCATACACATTTTTTTTCTAAACAACTTCACCGTCCCATCCGAACGAGCCAGACTGCTAGCTGTGTCTGAGCGGGAATCTGGACATTGGTTGCACGCTCTGCCTTCTCGAAATTTGGGATCCCTGTTGGATCCCTCTACTCTTCGGGTGGCTGTTTTTCTGCGTCTTGGTATACCCATATGTGAACCCCACCCCTGTTGCCTTTCTGTTCAATACGTTAACTCACTTGGGCAACGTGGTCTTTTTTGCCACCTAAGTGCTAGCCGCATTTTTAGGTACAATTTCTTAAATGACATTGTCTAACGTTCCCGCGCCACAGCCAATATTCCGGCAATCCTGGAGCCCTCAGGTCTTTCTGCCTCTGATGGAAAAAGACCTGACGGCTGCTCTTTGGTGCCATGGTGTTTAGCCCGCCCCTTGGCTTGGGACGTAACATGCTAAGATACGAGTAGGTTAGCTCCGTCTCACGTCGAGGGATCCGCTCGTCAGCCTGGGTCCAGGGCAGACCATCAAGTGCCACAAATACGCTTTCCTAAATGAAAATTAATTTTTTGCGGCACTTGCAATGAAAACTTTGGGTCCGTGGTCTTCCGACACCAAGAAGTTTGTTAAAGAGGTGTCGGAAAGACTTATTTTAGCGGCGGGTGCTCGTTCTTTGCGCAGCGGCTCAGTCTGGCTGTGCAATGGGGGAACGCGGCCAGCATTTAAGGGACCATGCCATGAGCGAGTGGACTGCAAGGGTTATTTTATTTATAGTTAGTATTTTAAGATGTTTTGTAACTTTTTACCACAGCTTTAAATAACTTTAAATAGAGAATTATTTCATACTTGTTGTTTTTTGAGTTATTTTTTGTGTAGTAACGGCTTTGGAACCTTACACTGTGCATGAATAGACATGCTGTTGCCCGCTTTGTCTCAAAAATAATGCTAATTTCACCTTGTTACAGTACTTAGTCGGCCCTAGATATGCGAGCCGCGCCGGCTAGCCGCCGCCAAGAAGACGCGGCGCGCCGCCGCCGCCGCCGATCCGTTCGAAATTCGCGCCGCGCGGCCGTGCGGATAGCAAACTCGCCCGTGATTGGCCAGCGCTAGGCAAACTCGCGTCTAAGCTCGGCCGCTGCCGCTCTGGCTAGTCTTAGGCTTTCCGTTGTTGTGAAGTGTTCGTCTTTGTTGTTTGGCGGTTTGGTGGTTGTGTTTTTGGTGTGGTAGATTTTGATTTCCTAGTACCTATTTCCTATTAATTAGATTAGATTGCGAATATCACGATGACATCCCGATCGGACATCGGCAAAATAAAATTGAAACGACTTTCAATAAGTGTTCTTTATCATGCAAAAACAAAAAACAGTACTGTTTGGAAGTATTTTGGAGATTTAGTTCTTCACGATGAGAATGATAATAAAAAGAAGAAAATTATAGAAGATCAAGTGTTCTGTAACATTTGCCTTGAGTCTGCAAAAGACTCGAGTGACGATGTTATATTTGGATCGTAAGTCACTTCCCTTTTAACCTATAATAACCTATTAATGCAACGCCAGCTTTCTATCTTTTCTAGGGTTCCGTAGTTCGTATCCAAAGCATTCTAACTAAAATTGGGTAGGTATAAGGTGTATATACAGTACAGTTACTCAAATTGTGACCATAAATCTATTGATTTCAATTCTATTGTATTCTAAAATATTGTAAGGTTGTACGGACGGAACCCTTCGTATGCGACTTCGACTTTTATGTCTATTTTTTTGTTTGTGGGACTTTTGTTTATATGACACGAAACACATCAACACAGGCTTTTCGCTTTTACAGAATAAAAATAAAGGCTTATAGTAGAACAGCCAGTACTGGAAATTTGTCGAGACACTTACGAGAAGACCACCAGGTTAAGTTTGAAGTTGGCGAAAAAGCTAAAAGCAATTTAAAATCATTTTTTCATGTTGACCGCATGTCTAAATCCACCACCTCACTACCTGCTGGTTTTAAAAGCATGCAGAAAAGCAGCACTAATAAATGGCTTTTGGCAAGGGACCTCGCATTGTGGTTTTGCAAGTCTTTGCTGCCTTTCGATTCTGTTTCAGACGAAGGAATGATTGACTTTTTCAAGGTAAATATTAATAAATATATCTACCTACCTAACCTACCTACTTGATTTCTTTCCTCATTATCTAGTGTTTTGTGAATTATTACTTATTTACAGAAGTACAACATCATTGTGACCGATGCAGATTTACCTTCACGTGATACAGTTGGACGTACAGGATTAGATGACGTATACTGCAGCATGCTCTCTAATGTGAAAGACCAAATACTTACAGATAAAGCGTTGCAACTGGCAATGACCTTTGATTTGTGGACTGATGGATATCGGCGCCTCAACTATATCACATTTACTCTGCATTACCTTACATCCGGTGTGTGATTGTTTGTTTTGTATTTTGCTGTAAACTTAGTGTTTTTGAACTAGCATAACATAGCCTAATGTACTTTTTTCCAGATTTTGAGTTAAAAACACTTACGCTAAAGACAGAAATCATGGAAGGAAAAAAAACAGGAGAAAAGATAAAGGAAGCGATTGACGAAACGAAAAAGGAGTTTGCACTTTGCGACAAGAAACTATTCCTCGTAACTGACGCCGGATCCAACGTAAAGCGAGCAGTAAGACTGGCAAATACTGAGAGTCATCTTTGCTTAGGACACGGTCTTCATAATTTGGTAACTGTGGATGGAATTAAGAAGGTGTACGAAATTAACACACTTGTTACGAAGTGCAAAAAAATTGTAAAAGCCGTACGGTACCGTCTACCAGATTTAGAAAAAGAAGCCGATTCCCAAGTGCAACACTTTCGTATGCTTGAAAACGCAGCGCGCACTATCGAAGAAGATGAAAATGATCCTATTTCTGATGAAGAACAGGATTCATTTACTCAAGATGATGAACAGCGCTATCGGTTTGGTGGGTTGGATCACGTTCCAAGTATTAAATCAGCAACACCAACACGTTGGCATAGCGTACTTGAAATGCTCGAGAGCATGGTCCACTGCTGCAATCGCAGCCCAATCAACGAGATGCTTCAAAAAATAGGTCAGCGTGATTTGAAAATTACGCAATCTGACTGGAATGTGTTGGAAGATTTGGTGAAGTTCTTGTCGAAGTTTCGGGAGGCAGTAACGATTTTATCATCGCAGAAAACTTGCACCTTGAATGTGGCACTGGTTTTCAAGTCCGAAATAAAGGATGTCCTGAATTCAATCACCGACGACGAAACCTTGATCATGCTGTCCTTAAAAAAAAATATGACGGAGCAAGTTGACAAGAGGTTCCCTACAACAAAATCAGCCGTAGCAGCAGCTTTGCTAGACTACAGGTTCATGGGACTGACGGAGATAGACGTGTATCTTGAAAGTCAGAATATGACTCGTGCATCTTTTTTGGCTGGCTATTTTAAGGATATTGTGGGAACCTGTGAGAGCGAGACTACTCAAACAGTAGTTCCTAGCACAAGTACTGTCACTGTTTGTGAAAAAAAGGACACAAGCTCTTCTCAGCTGTTGTTAAAATTAGCCAAGAAACATTGCTCTTACAACAGTATTGGCTTTCAAAACGAAGATGCCATTGATCAAGAGACGTGGAAATATCTAGCTGCTGCCGATCCCACTGAACTTGATGATGGCGATCTGCTATCTTTTTGGAAGAAAAGATCAAACTCTTATCCGTTGCTATCGACCTTGGCTAGAGCGATTCTATGTGTCCCTGCCACAAGCACACCGAGTGAGCGCGTATTTTCTGTAGCGGGACTAGTGATCACGGCGAAAAGATCACGCCTAATGCCCCAGCGTGTCAACAAAATTATATTTATTCATGATAATTATCGTTTGTGCAAAGACTCCAGCAATATTATCACAGACGAAGATTAATAAATAGTCTAAATATAAATATTTGATTTATTTATTCTTTTATTTTTACAATAATGATCAATCGTTATGTCATCATTCGCATTTTCGTTATCAGAGTCAGGTTTTTAAACGGTTAGTACATGATTTCAGGCACAAAGTTAGATTAGGTTAGAAGTTGAAACTAAACTAGCCGCCGGCTAGACGCCGCCGCCGCGAAAATTTCGCCGACGCGCCGCCGCCGACTGTTTCGTACCCGGCTCGCATGTCTAGTCGGCCCATAAGTTCTCTCACACACTTCATAACAAATTAAACGTTATTATTTCATTTTTTATAAAAAACATTAAATACTATTTTAAAGCTTATAATACAGCGAATTTTAATACAGAATATTTATTCGAAATGCCCACCACGTTTCTCTATACAAGTTCGTTATCTTCACGGCCAGTCATCAATCGACCCATGCACCACATTCATGTCAATATTGGCCACGGCTGCTCCTGGGCTAGAGGACGGCCTATATTCATGCCTTATGAAGTCGATGTCATTGCAAGCGAACCACGCTTAAATAGACTTTGCTTTATGGCCTGGATCATTGTGCTGCTGTAAAACCCAATGGTGGTTCTTTAACATGGTGTGGGATAGTGTTTTCACAATATTGCTTAAAACTGCGTCTTGATAAACTTTTGCACTGGTTTTTACTCGCTTTTCACAAAAATAAATCCTAGTTACGCCCAGATACGACACTCCCAGCCAAACCATAACAGAAGAAGGATGGTGGCCTCTTTGAACACGAATGCGATTACTTGCTTCCTTACTATTGCGAACATTCTGTCTCTATTGTCATTCTGTTTATTGCAGTTTCCTCCAATATTAAAACTTTTCTCGTCCGAAAATAGTATAGAACGGTGATTGTTTTTAGCGTACTTATTAATAAAGCTCCCAATCTTTTACGTTTTCAATCTAGCACTAAGTAGATGACCTGTTTTTGTTTTGTAAAACTTAAACCCATCTGCAATGACATCAATTTCTGTTTCCGAGCAGAATTTCTCGCAATTCGTGCCTTAATAGCTTTAATGATCCCAGTAAGTAGTCCTAGCTTTACGTACATGGACGACCACATCGCTTTCGATCTTATTTCATTATATTTACTTATTTAAAATCTTTGGCCGAGTTTTAAATTTTTCAAGCAGTTTATAAGTTTCACTATTCGAATATCCGTAGCGTTGCAATGCAATTACCACCATACAATTATGTTTTTGCGTCCACGCCATCGAAAATGTAAGCGAAAACTCCAAAAAAATGGCGTTTAAATATTCGAAAAACATTTGAAATTCGGACGCAAGTTTTTTTTGTGATTAGTATTCGATATTTAAAAATGTTGGCCAGTGACATAACAACAGGAGACCCTGCCAAGATGCATTAGACTAAGTAGCGTTTCTATTCGTTTAATTTTAAAACAATCACGTCACTGGTAGATCACTTGACTTTTCGTATCACGTCATCTACGAGTGACGCGATTGGTTTTAAAAAGAAACGAAAAGAAACGCTAGTTAGCGCAGTGCATCTTGGCGGCGCCTCCAGAACTTATGGGCCGACAAGCAAATATATTAACCAGTAACCTACTTTCCGAAACAGCATTCCGTAATAACACTACTTCGGCACGTTATTCAATCACGATGCTATTTAATGTCTCTAATTTAGACTTCATCTCAGTCAAACTGCCCTTCAGGAACGTAATGTCCTTTAGCAGCCTAGTAATATCGACGTGGTCAAACGAGACGGATAGCAGCCTGTTGCTGCTTCGCAACGAACGCAGGCGCAGCCTCGTCTTCCGCATCAATATTTCGGAACATATTGATGATATCCTGCAGACTCTTGGCTCCTTCGCTTCTGGCGGGATGGCATCAGGGCGGTCTTACCCAGTGACTGGAACAGCAGCACCTTGCTGCTGCAAATCTCAGTGGCTAAAAGCCACGCGATCCGCGAATACGCATACAAATTCTTTATGTGCAATGAATCACGTCCGCTTACAAGCGCGCATTGCACTGCACTCGGTAAAGGTCATCCTGCTATGTATCTTTAAAAATACATTACCTGCTGATCTATACTTTTGCTATTAATCTTTATGGATGCACTGCTAAGTTTCGTACAAAAACAAAAGCGAATTATAATCCTAGTTTAGTTCATAAAAACTGTCATTATGCTATTTATTTAATAATTTGGCTGCCTGATACTGAATTACTAGGCAGTTGCCCAATTTTGGAATTTCCGGACATCGTGGCTCCTATAGATATTCAGGGCTTGGATTTTTCATCGCACGGTAAGATGAAAGAAAACTATGGAGTCGATATTAAAATTAAAACTTTAGTCACTCATTCACATAAAAAACACCAAAAGATTTTTACATTTAACAGTACAGAGGCCGTCGCTATATTAAACGCTCAAACTAAATTATTGGACGAAAATATGCCAAACGAGCTTAGTTGAATCGATCACAAAATTACAGTGTACCAATATTTATATAAAGGAAGGTTTTCAAATAATAGATGAGATTAGACATTTTTTGACATGTTTTGGCTCTGAGACCATCACATTTACTCATTTTACAATTGTGATTTTGTAATGGACAATACACACGTCATACCTTGTCAAGATTTTGAAACACAAATTCTTGTAGCTACATGCTCTATCGATATTACAAACTAGGAGCTTACTTAATGTTCATAATTATGTTTACTATTTGGCCCATAACGTAATAAACATCTTTGATGTTATTTAAATGAATGAGTATGAGTGCGAATATTACTTAAGTTTTAATTTTAATATCGACTCCATAGCTTTCTTTTATCTTACCGTGCGATGATAAATCCGAGCCCTCAATCAACTCTGTCAACATTATTAAACATTATTTTTAGTTTAAGGCCTTGGGTTCAAGCGGTTCTCCCAATTCGTTTCGGTGGACTTGGTATTCGATGCTCTTCTAGCCTGGCACTACCGGCTTTCCTGTCCCCTCTTATGTTTCGTTGCCTCTCGTCAGTATTCGATCTCCCAACAGATAATGCAATGAGATTGCGAACCTAGTGGAGGCCAGGGATGCTTGGTGTGAGTCGTACCCCGGAGTGGATATGCCACTTAAATGATGAATATGGCATTCAAAGAGTACGGGTTACACCTCGTCTTATATCAATTCATGCATATCTCATACAAAATATTCCGGACGATTCAGATCGCGCCCGTCTCCTCGCTGTCTCAGCAGGCGAATTAGGTCACTGGATCCACGCTCTTCCTTCCCGCAATATAGGCACAGTCTTGGACCCAAGCTGCTTGCGCAAAGCAATAAGCTTGCGGCTTTTTTTTAATGTGAAAAAGGAGGCAGTCGAGCATGCGAGCCACCTGATGGTAAGTGATCATCGCGATCCATAAACACCAGCAACACCAGAGAAGACGCAGGTAAGCTGGCCTTTGACAAGAGTAGGCTCGTTTTTTGAAGGCCCCCAAGTCGTATTAGTTCGGGAATACAGACGCCGAGAGCTTTAGAAGTGTCGGCCGTTTTTACCGTCACGGCACAATTAATGATCTGATTCGTCGTTCACTTGCCACTGCCTCTGTATAGCTGTCCTGGAATCAGGAGGTTTGATTAGGGACGTCGGCAAGCGACCAGACGGGGCTACATTGGTGCCGTGGAAACTGGGTAGGGCACTGGTGTGGGACGCGACTTGTGTTCAACACATTCGTCCTTTCCCACGTCCAGTCGATCAGTAAGCAGGCCGGTGCAGCAGCTAATCAGGCCCAAAAATGGCGCAAATATTCATCACTATTAAATGATTACGAATTTGTGGCGCTTACAGAGACCGTGGGACCTTGATCAGCCGATATGAAAAGCTTTATTAAGGCCCTGTTGAGTGTCATCCCGGTTCATAGACACCTCCGAAGATCCTAGAACTGGTGCTTACCTCTCCTGCTTTTAATTTTAAGTCTTTGAATGCGATTTGGTGATCTTGTCGCGCTAGCATTTCATTCATACATTATTTTCTGTGGTGACTGCGGTTGGTTGACGTCCACTTCTGTCTGTTATATTCAAGGCTAGGTTTGAATCCTGTGAATTCATTAAACCATCAAAAAATTGTATTTGAGGAAGTCTAGGGTCTTCTTTATCTGATCTGTAATAGTAAAAGCGCAGCTCTTTAGAAATACCAGTTTTCAAGTTATAGTAGGTAGCGATGTGCATTTTAAGATACATTCAATAAAACACAATTAATTAAAATGATGGTTTTTTTTTTTAAAAAACTGCCCTTCTCAAAACCCAAAAACACGATGGTTAAAAATACTAACAACATTTCAGAAAAATATATCTTGCCAAGTATAGGGTTAATTAAGTTGTCAGGTTTTTTTGACGATAAAATCGTCTATTAATTTAATAACTCTAATACTTAGTTTTCATCTATTACACTGAGCTTAAACTACAACGGGGGCCTTATTCTACTTAGACATTTTCTTTTTTTTTCAAGTATTCTAAACTTTATGACAGCTCTTATTAGCCTGTAGTTTTCATGTAAGGTCTGTTCGTCCTTACTTGTCTTATCGTGTAAACAAACGTGACGTCATGGGTGATAATAGACAATGAGTAGTGATTGGAAATGTCGATAAAATATATTGATTGATTTTGTTATAAACACTTAAGTTTACCAACAATTTTAACACAGTTGAATGTTTTCTTCACATTTCTAACTCAAATGCTGTGGTGGATGCTATTTCATTATCCAATCCTATAGTAGTATTTTAGTACTACCTATGTAATATTTTTATAGAGAGATATAAGAAAAAATACAAATATATAAATCTGTATGCACGAATACACCGATAATCAAAAGTAGACTTTAGTTTTTTCGCACTATAAACTTCGAATATTCAGATGATTGCTGTCGGTCTTGTAATCATGAAATGATAATAAACTGTGATGTAGTTCCACTTCTTAGTTGATATGAAACTTGGAGACATTTCAAACTCGCCACAAACAACGCCGCGGGAAAGTCATAATCATATTCAAACAATTAAATGAATAGGTACAGTTGAGGAGTTCCGGTAGCCATCTGTGGTCTTCATCATCAGTTCTACTTCACCAAATGATACTTTCTGAATGTAAATGCTGGACTTAAAACTAAAAATACTAAAATCGCTGTATGTATGCCGATAATATTTGAGGAGTTACCTCAATTCCTCACGGATCCCCTCATCAGATTCAGATTTGGCGACATTGGAACCATCTCGGCAGTATACTCTACCAAACCAAAAAAGATTTTTTAAAATCTGACAACTCTGTAAAAAGTTATGCGTGGTCATACATAAAATTACCGGTGGTAAGTCACACCTTATTTTTTTTGAGTTGTTACGATATTATGTCAGCGCTTTTTGATGACATACTTCGGCATCTTACGCCTTCGTCGATCAACAGACGACTAAGGTAAGAAGTATGCTTAACCGTCATTGAGCACAGTTGTACCGTCTTCCGCGTTTTGCGCGCTGATGCGAAGTCCTTGTGTATAGAAGGTCAAGGTTTCGCTAAAACGTAACTATTTCTGTTTTATTATAAAACATAAAAATATGCATTGGGAAACGTATCTACTAACAACACAAACGAACAAACATCCGATCGTATGAAAATCGAAGTCCTTGAAGAGTAGCCAATAAGTAGTTGTCAGTTCAGAGATTATGACCGTCCAAATCACAGAAGGTATCACAAATCCGTAAGCAAGCCAAGTCGTCAGAAATATCACAAAAAGAGCACCCGTTACGTACGACATCAAGCGAAGTAGTGAAACGAATGACATTTTTATATTCAACTTAGTTTTTTTTTATTTATTATTGTTTCCTCTAGGGGAAAAGAAAAAGGTTGAACACCATACAGGCCACATTTATCCATATCGATAAGTTGTCGTTTCCCATCAATACGATGCGTGGACAACCTAGACATTGCAATGTCAGATATTTTTCAGGTTATTCATTCGTTCCTTCGATTATTTAAAATAATCTTCTTAGAAATTATATTTTTCAGTGGTTACTTGGTTGATTTCAATACTTCGTGAGTTTCTTTAAGTATATAACAACATTTTAAGTTATGGTTATTGTGTAATCCGAGCGAAAAGTGTGACAGTGTCTTCGAGAAGTGTTTTTTTACATGATAAGACAACTAAGGATGAACAGACCTTAAGTAAGTTTTGTTGGTCATGATGTAATTGTAGACATAATTATTCAGTTATAACTTTTATATCGCTGGCACCGTAAACTTTTCTGGATTTCTTAAATGCCTAACGTGTAGACAAGGCTAGAATAGGTTTGATTTATGAAAATGCTGAAAAAGTATGTTTAAAAATACGTTATGACCGTTTCACTTGTGATAAATTTAATATGACATAAACCACATTAAAACTTAAAATAATTATGAAGGCGGCAGAGTCAAAAAAGCAACAACTGCAAGCAAACTTATTTGCAGGTATTAGAACAAAACAGTATTGTTACAAGTATATCAAATTGATCGTTTTTTTAAATCTATTTGTAGGTTCATCGTAAAAAATATCGTTTTTAAGATAGTTCCTAAAATCGGTAGGGAGGAATTTCGCCGACATGCTTTTATACGTTTTCGTTGGTAGATTTTTTGGATGCGTGGTATAATTATAAAAATTTAAAACAGTTATTTAAAATTGGGCCGGATTACGACGGATACTAAACTAAGCTATTTAAGAGCCTGGACACATGTCCACGGCACGGCGTCGTTAACGTGAAACGGCGCGGCGCCGTAGAAAGGCAAGTTGCCGCGACGTGCAGATACACGGTGCCGTTATTCATTATAAAGTGCAATATTAAGCCCAATGTCCTGCGCGTAGAGTTTAAAATAGTTGAAGCCGTTGTCACATGGCAACGTGCCTTTCTAAGGCGCCGCGCCGTTTCACGTTAACGACGCCGTGCCGTGGACATGTGTCCAGGGCCTAAGTCCGTCACATATTGAAAAAAAAAATGGCAGATGTGCCATTGTCAGCTACCATGGGCGCAAAATTTTAGTTTAAAGTTACGTTAGCTCCATGCCTGTCACTGGCCATTCGAGACTAAATCGAGAGGAAGGGATGGAGCGAACGTAACTTCGAACTTCAATTTTCAGAGTAGGGCCTAAGGTTATGTTTGTTTATGACAAGGTACATTTGTCGGTTTTTTTTTAAATATATAAAGGACTAAGGTTGGTGGACGTAGCAACGAAAACTTATGCAACATTTTGGCGCAGTTCATCTCAAACGAATAAAAGGAAAAAAAAACAATTTTTCCACTGTACTCACTTCTTTGGCATAGGCGAAGTATAATATTGTTCCAGAAATTAATTCATCGTCCTCGAATTAGCGAAACAAAACACCAAATTCGACCTAACTACCTAGTTCCCCTGAATGTCTTTAGATATCTAGTTGACTAGATATTTAGTTAGGAGTGAGTCCCCCACCCTTCCCCTTCCACCTGCACCTGAGTCTTCTGGGTTAAATCAGCTCATAACACCTGTTATGTGTCCGTCATGTTGTGTGTCCGACATTTTTGGTTTTCAGGCTCCACTATAAACAATACGTAAAATAGTTGTATCGTTTTTTGAAGATTAGACAAAATAATATTTGAATTTGTAGATATTTCTACTGGCGTCTCCATTACACTAGGTACACACACAATAACCATCCACTATCAGTACCTGTGTACAATCTAACTTAGTAAACAGTCATATTTACTTCATCGTAGATTACTATCACTTGTTTGTTTGGTTGTTTACACGTACATAGAAAGTTAACACGAGCGGCATTTTAATGACTTTTATCGATTGATATAAATTAAGTACTAAGTTTTACGAAAACACATACTATTAACCTTTGCAATAAGGACATGAATACCTATGTTTATTTGCATGATTTTAAAGAAAAATAGTTGAAGTAATATTTTAATTTGATACAAAAGGAGATAAATTAATTTACCCGGAGGTGATTCGAGTACGTCATAATTACTCGTACAATGTGATTAATTAATATGATTCAATAACACATTTACTGTATTTCAGTCATGTGCACCAAGTATTATGTATGAATGAGCAACATATCTTTAATTTATCTGTAATACCTATTACGCTTTGTCGGGCGTGGGCCACAAACAAAAAACCCGGTTAAGTACGAGTCCAATATCAACCTACGTAAAGATAAGTCTTTGTTTTATCTAAACAACCTAAAACCAAAATTTCTATACTTCGCATCTTATTTCAGTTTCCTGTAACCCCTCTTCCATTACTTGGCGATTTAGCTCAATTTATTTACGAATAATTGAATAGTTGCACTTTAAAGATCACAGCTCATTAGAACCACCCGGCACCCGACCCGCACCGCATCGCCTCGAGCGGTTAGTATTCTTTATATGGATTTGTATAGGCATGCGCTCACTACATCAACTATGTAGCGTCACCGGATCATCTTGCTCGCGAGGTTTTTTCTTATCTTCCATTTCGATCTATTTCCGTTCTTCTGTCCTCTGAAATATCGTCCAATAATTATTATAATTAAAAATACCTACACACGAAAACAAATTACATGTTCACTGTCCGGCGTTACGGACTCCTTGGTGACCAGTACTAAGGGACAAGGAATCGTCACAATTACATCGTTCATACCAGAAACATTTTGTATATCTACAAAAACTTTTATAAACAATGAACAATAATGGAATACTACCTATATTAAAAATAAACATAAAAAAGATAAAAAGACATTTAATTTTATTCAGTAAGTAGGCCGCACGGCCACTTTTATACGTGAAGAATCTACCAGCGCTTCCTAAGAAGAGACCACTGCTGAGAAGAAACGCCGCAAGAAATTCAGCAGTCAGTATTTTTTTCCTCCGAATCGGCACAATATTCCTGTAATCAAAAAAACATTTATGATCTTGTCCGTGACCCGGGGTACCGCTGTACATATAGCGTATTTAGATAAATACTCCATTGCTATGATTATGCACTTGTTCTCTCTATCCGAGACCTGCATTGGGCCTAGTACATCCATCCCAACCTGATATAAATCTGAAATACAAATAGAAATTAACGGAGCAATCACTTTGTTTATGTTCCTTTCCTGACAGCGATGACAAGATCAGACATATTCATTAATTTTCTTTTCTGCTTTATCTATGTAGTATCTGTCATTAAACTTCGCAGAGGTTTTAAAGAGTCCGAAATGACCTCCAGTCACAGGGTCATCATGGAGTTCGTTCATGCACTCTGCAAAGCACTCTCTTGGCAAGACCAATAACTCCTTTGTCTCTTGTCCGACGTTTCTTTTCTTATATCTCCCTGTAAAAAGTAATTTTGTTAAATATATCTGATTGCTGCGCCGTTTTCACATCGATGCGATTCAGTGCATAAAACACAAATCCGTTCTCTTTTACAGGAACCTTATCTATGCATTCTGCATTTAGATTTTCAATTGAGGGATTCCTGCTTATAAAATCTGCCACTACGTTATCTCTTCCGCAGCAATACAAGATATCAAAATCCCACGATTGCACCGATAAAGCCCATCTCGCAAGTCTGGCCATTCATGTGCCGCTTGCTCTTTAACCAGACTAATGCTCTGTGGTCTGTAACGACTTGAAACTTAAGACCCCATAAATAATGCTTGAAATATTGTATAGCCCATATCAATCCTAGGCATTCCTTTTCCGTCACCGAATATCTCTGTTCGGCAGCACTTAATTTTCACGATGCGTATGCAACAGGTTTCATTTCTTCTTCTACCTTGAAATAAGCAACTTCCCAAAGCTTTATCAGAGCTATCGACGTACAATCTTTATCATTTGAGAAATAAGCTAAAATTGGTGCTTTACATATTTTGTTCCTTAGCTCCTCAAACGCTTTTTGCTCCACATCTGTCCAAACTTCTTATTATTCTTCGTTAGACTTGTTATAGGAAACGCAGTCTCTGCGAAGTTATCTATAAATTATCTGTAATACGAGTATAGACCCAACACGGATCTGACTTCTTTGACATTCTTCGGTGGTTGTATTTTCCTCATTGCTTCCACCTTCTTTATATTCGTTCCAATTCCTTCTGCGGATCATGTCCTAAAACAGTCACTTTTTGATACCCAAATTTGCACTTAGAGGGTTTTAGGGTAAAATTGGCAGATCTTAGTCTTGACAAAACATCTTCCAAAGATTCCATAAATTCTTCAAACGTCTTCGCAAAAATAAGAATATTATCGACATATACAATAACCTTCTTATATTTTATTCTGGCAAGCACTTTATCCATCACTCGCTGAAATATAGCTTGGCTCGTCTTTAGTCCAAACGGTAACACGTTGAATTCATATAGGCCGGAATGCGTCACGGTGGCTTTCTTATCTTTGCCTTCTCCCAGGGCCAGTTGCCAGTAACCTGAGTTCATGTCCATGTCAGCGAAATATTTTGCTCCTTGCAGACATGCCAGTAAATCCTCTGTCCGCGGGATTGGATATGAGTCCATTTTTATTTTTTTATTCAAACCCCTGAAATCTATGCAGATTCTCGGCGGACCCTCTGGTTTATCAACCAATACCACAGGTAAGGCTTAAGGACTTCTTGATTCTTGAATAATGCCATTATTTAGCATTTCAAGCACTTGATCATCGATAATTTGTCTTTGCTTCTCCGACACTCGATACGGTGCTTTATGGACTGGTTCATCGTCTGATGTTTTTACTGTTATTAAAAAATCTTTAAAACATCCCAATTCATGCGTTGCAAACGAAAATGTTTCACGGAACCCTTTTACCAACTTAATCAGTTCGGAGTTTTGTTTTTCTGGCAAGTCGTCATTTACATTAAAAACAACTGGTTCTACATACATACATACATAATCTCACGCCTTCGTTCCCAGAGTTGATCATGAACTGGTTCTCTTTCCGAAATATTAAGCAAATAGTTCTCATTTCGTTGCAGCAAATCTGTAAAATAAACATAGTCAGTTTTTTTCATATACGAATCATGCACAAACTCTTTGGTTTGTGTTGAGATTTTTTTTTCTCATTATGGTTTGACTTAGATTTGAAAGGTATTTTAATTCCTTCTTTTAAAATTAATTTCCCATGTATAAAATTGATAATCGCTTTATTATCCCGTAAAAAATCCTGGCCTAGAATAAAAAATTCTGCGGGATCCGAAATAACCAAGAACTGTTGGCGAAAATATACATTGCCAATTACGAGACCCATATCGGCGCTGCCTACCACATTGATGGTATGACCACCGACGGCACGTAATGGAATCTGAGGGGAACAACAGGGCTATCTAAGCCTAAGCCCTCCCAGCGCAATGTGGATATACATGAAACGGACACTCCTGAATCTACAAGGGCCTCACAACTAATACTATTTAATTGTACGACAATTATGGGTACAAAATCATCGTTAATTCTATCTACAATATCTTGCTGCTGTATAAACGGGTTCATTGAGCACCACGCCGCATCCCGGTTCATTGGCGACGGCGACTGAAGTTTGGGTGCTGTGGTTGCTGCCTCGAAGAAGAAGACGTTGCATCCTGGTGCCCTCGTGTGTTCTGTTGCTGTCTCCACGGATGCGGACGTAAGTTATGTGATGGTGGCGTCTGTGGCTCAAAGGGCACCCTACGCGGTGCCGCAACAGTATCCAGTGTTCTGAACGGCATCACATACTCGGATTGTGGGGAGTGCATCGCTTGATCCCCACGACTTCTAATGTCCTCGAAGGTAACCTCCGGATTGAAGATCGGCAATTCCACTTTCTGCGCCTCTGTGTTACCGTGATTATATACATCTTCCACTTGAAGTATTGTTTTTCTTAACTCCTCCTTGGTATCAAAATAATCTTGATGCAAACAACCACTGATAGCGGTCGTTGACTGAATTTATGTAGTGCTTGATGAATTTTGCGTCACCTTTTATCTCTGCCTTTGACGCCAAATTCTCTAATGCATAGAAATACTCAATGAGAGTTTCTTGTCGTAGCTGCTTTCGGTAGTAAAACTTCTGAGCGTAATCGGTCTGAGAGGTGAATTGCGCTTTTAATTTAGTAACGAGCACCTCGTACGATGTAAAAGTCAATTAGTTCGCCTTATACCAATGCAGTGCCGGTCCGTCTAAGTACGCGGCTATCGCGTATTTCTTTTGCTCGTCAGTCCATGACTTTATTATCCCAATGGCGTCATACTGCATAAGAAAATTCTCAGTGTCCGATAAGCCATTGAACTTCTTCGCCGCCATCTTCTGGTCTCTAAACATGCTGAAGGGGAAAATACACAAAAAACACATAATATATTAAAATACTCTTTATACCACCTTTATCTGTCCTTTTTTTAACTTTGAACGGTGGTTCAAGCTTATTTTCCTCCTTCTCTGTAATTCCTATTATTGCTCTCCTTTTTGCGAGAAGTACTTAGTGGGAGGCCCCAGCTCCACCAAGTAATAAAAGGTGGGGTTTTCTCTGTAAATAAATACTATTTTATTAATTTAAATAAATACTTTATTCCTAGGTTATTTTCTTCTATTTTAAAAATACAATATGTGTGCTTAGCACCGTGGCTTAGCGGAGAGTCCCTACTATATCATATTACAAAACAAAGCACCGCTGTTCTATCGAACCAATTTAATTTTGTTTTATAAATTTAAAATCAAATTGGACATCTTGTACAAAGAGTTTAATGCGATAAGGTCTACTTTTAGCAATAGAACCTTATCTCATTACAGTAGTTTATATCAGAATTTGGTCTTTTATATTAGGAAGTTCGGCCATTTATAATGATAGGTACATTAAAATTGGTATTAAGACTCATAATATTGAACTATGATGGACATTAAGACAGATTTTTATCTACCAGTGATAACTTGAGGCACACCAGCAGATAAAATTAATGCATTTCGGCATCTACAATATTGGTATGTATATGTAAAAAAAAATACCTAGTAACTTGAAATTTAGTACAGGGGTTCTTTTCATGATGAAAGTGAGCACTAAGAAAGGATTTTTGAAAATTCATCCCCTAAGGTGTTAAATTAGAGTAGCGGGAAACTAATTCTACGCGTACGAAGTCGCGGGCGTCCTCTAGTATGTTATAAAATGTAAATAATACGTGCGCCCCGTTATTGTATAATTTTTTTTACAGCTTATTTAAATTGGGTTATAAAAGTAACACAACAAAAATATAAATATTAAACTGCAAATTCATTCTCACAAAATAATGGAACGATCACCATATCGATCGAAAATATTAACTTTTTTTTACATTGTACAGTTTTCGCGAGTTTGGGCTCTTGACGATGATCATAATACGGCTTTTTTGAAAAGAAGAGAAGTAATACCATTAAGTGAAATAGGAAAGCAATTTTTTGGAGAAGATGAACATAACTACAACTACAGGAGGACGAGGGATATACAAGAAGAAGTAAAATATAAGAAACATGAGGTGAATAATGTTGGCAGAGACCGGAAAATCTTTTTATGATTTAAGTAGCTCGCTTTCTTGTCTGTCTGTTTGGTACAATTTTAATATTTTAACGCCCCGATATGCTTCAGTCTGGAATATTTAAGATATCTCAGAATTGGATAAGTATGCAACAAAATGTTTAGTTATTTTTTATGGTTAGAAGATGGCAAACGTGCACGTAGGCTACGTGATAGAAAGTGGGATCTGGGACCCATCCATTGCATTCTCAAAACTACCTACAACCCTAAGACTACAAATGCATTACTAACCCTGAGGGCTTAGATGGAATGCCTCTATGGTAGTCATTTCACCGGTTGGTTTTTCCCCACACCGGAACACAATAATGTGAAAAACACTACTACCAAATATTAATATATACAGGGTGCCTCTGACCTTGGGCCTTTAAATGCGTAGATCGTTTCTATTCCTGAAACTGAATTTCTTTTGTTCTGCAAGTTGCTAAAATATGTCCCACTTAAATTTAATTTTTTCATACAAGTTAAATGTAATTTTCAATATACGCGATCCAATTCTCCATTTTCTTTTAGCCCTCGTACCAAGGAAATGTCGCCCCTGTACCATGAAATCGTGATTTTATGGCCATGATGTAATACACTGATTTTACAACTAGACTTTAATATCAATTAGTTATCTAAATTTTAGTTATTTTTTAATGTTGCACAACAAAAGTAGTTCAGTTTAGCGAGTAGAATCGATGGTTGCATTTAAAAGCCCCAAGGTCAGTGGCACACTGTATATTAATCCGTTTTTTTTATTTTATTCTATTCAGTTTTGTTTTTAAGTAATGCGTTTACGTACTTACCATAAAATGTGGTTAGTTTGATTAATTTTAAAAATAAATCATCTGTAACTCCCGCATTTAATAGTAAAATAATATATCAAAAATATTGTATTGGCGACTACTCATTTGGAGTCACTTAAAGCAGCTAGAGGTAGACTACGGGAGTCGGTTTAGAAGAAAAAAATCACTACGCAGCTTAAAATATCGATTCTTAAAATGGGGCTACTTTGATTATCCCTGTGTTATAATAATCACAATAGTGGTTTTTTGTTTCGAAGGTTTTAAAATCCAATTTGTCTGAAAATACTTGAACTACTAATATTTTGCGCTCGCTTATGAAACGTATGAAAGTAATATCGCGAAAGAGCTCAACAATAACAAAGACATTGCACAAAATCGATGATTAAAATTTTTTATCAAGGTCGCCTGGAGTTTCCAAGTTTATCCCATTTTTCGCTATATTTTAAGTTTTTCTAAAATACCTGTAATTTTATATTTATGACATCGACTAAAAAACAAAATCATAAATATTTCGTAAGTTTTCGTAGCGAAGTATTTTTATAAAGGCCTTTTCCAACGTGATTAATCAGAGATCATCAAATCAAATCAAATGCATTTATTTCATTACATTTAGACATTTATCATAGATACACAACAAAGATTGCATTAATGAAAAAGGCGTGAGCACAGCTAGGCTGAATTTGAGCTCACCCGTGGTCAGCCATGGAGAGAATATAGTGTAGGTACATAATTAATTTTAATCAGTTAAATAAAAACTAAGCTTATTTATCAATACAAATGTGAAATAATCTTACTCGACCAACTTTCCTTATGTTCATCAACAGACATCAAATCAATCAGACATTTCAAATCATGATTCATGATAAATACTCGTACGAGTAGGTCATGAGTAGGTAAATCATTGTGTAACATTCCTACCCCCAGGCTATTTAAAATTATAAATCCCGACCGCCAAAAAAACCGTAATTCGTTTAATTACGTTTACGGTCGGAATCACGAAATAAACAAAATAACACAGTTCAATGTAAAAAATAATGTTGGTTTGATTGTTTGCTTGTATTTAAAACCTACAAATTTTGGTTTGGAGGAGTCCCGGGGCAAGGGCATAGAACACTTTTTATTTCGGAAAATGGGACTACTTCATCACCGACAAAGTCACCGGCCACAGCTATTATAATATTATAATAGCTCTAACTATACCATATTCAAATCCAATTTATGTGGGGCGATCCAGAAGAAGGAAGAATGGACAGCCTCTTCCAGGTCGAGCACAGTGTCTACAGAGTAGTATGTGTGTGTCGGTGCATTGATCTTCGATATAATTAAGCCATTTTCTATACCTACTTGACCATTAGTTGGTGATAAAATAGCTCTCTCATAGTCTTGAAATTAATATTATTAATTTCGGAATAAACATTGTCGACTAATTCTTTTACTAAAATGCAAAGGTTTTTATTTTGAAGATTAATGCTCCTATTATGTTAGGTCATCTGTCCATTTCCTATTTTGAGCAACAACTCCGCAAAGAGCCGGTTTTCATACGTATAGACAACGAAACTGTCATATTTGTTTTGATTTCTAATCTTTGTTACGCGTAATTTTGAATCTACCATATCTTCTAAAGTATTAATTTAAATAATATATTGTACGGGACAATATTAATCTACATTAAATGCCCAACGTAACCAAGTATTTATCTGGATACGGTTATTAAATACTGAATCGGACAGAATAGATTCGCTAATACCCTAATTTTAAAATAAAATCATAAACATAAAAATGGTTACTGTGAGTCAATCTTAGAAGATAAACATTATGCCATCGCGGACTTTTCTCTAGGTTTTTTTAAAGAACTACAATTCTTCAGTACATTATTTTGACACTTCTCTTAAGGTTTTAGGTTAAGGCCAGCATTAGCTATGTAAGGGCCCGTAAAACGATTTATGACGACTCGGTAGGAAAACATTGAGATTTCTCAACTATATTAAAACTTGATTTGAATGAAATGTACATATAAACCATCTAGAATAAATTCTCTAAATGACAGTGAAAACCGTATCATAATCCGTTGCGTATTTTAGAAGGAGTTAGCGGAGAAACAGGCAGACAGGTTAATTTATACTATTTAGAGAAGAGATGCATGGTTTCGGTTAAGTTTAATTAAATGTTTAGATAAATAAGTAATAGATTTCTTACCATCACATACACAGAACAGAAAAAACAGTAGAAGTGTCAAGTGGGCGTGTAACGTGTGGCATGGTTATGCGGAGTTCCGCGCAACCTACCATACTTTTGCCGCGATCACTTATTTCAATATTTCGATATTTCTAAAAAGGAAATAAATCCAGAAGCATGCCTTATTGTGCTCTTTTGTAATGGAAAAACGATAGCCGCACCAAAAACATTTTCCATGGTGGCGTTTTGTTTTTATGATAGTTTGACAACAGGTCTGATACTAAGCGAAGCTCATGGCACTTCCACTGTTTTTTTATATTCCGTGATCACCGTGAGGACACAATATAGAGTGATTACAACCGGGTAAAAAAATAGTTTTTTTCTTGAATACCGGGTATTCGGTATTTATCCAATGATATTTTATATTTAGATACGTTATGCTCACACTAATCGCATTCAAAACCCGTGACCAATTACTGACAGTTGCTATGCAACCATATTTCTACAGACAAAGACGGCAATCCATAGCAAGCGCTATTGTTAGAAAGAGATAAATAGATAAAAAGTAAGGTCCTTTTGCGCGCAGATGACGTATCTTAATATAAAATATCATTGTATTTATTAGTCGTAATGTTAAACATTCATGTTTTTACTTACAGTACGGGATGTTTTATGTTAATCTAAAAGTTGTAACTATTTCTAGTTGTTTTTTATATTCAAAGTGTAAATATTATATCTTTCGATATGTTCCGTGCTTGGGTGAAATCACCTGAGTACCACTGTGCCATGTGAAAATAATAAAGACAATAATTATACCTCACACTTTTCCCTTCCTTGCATAAAAACCTTATGTCTAGCCCATTTACTACAAACTAACATAAAATATCCCGTACTGTAGGTAAGTAAAAACATGTATGTTTAACATTACAACTAATACCCGGATAAATATTGAATACCCGGTATTCAAGTTTTTTTTTTTACCCTATTGTTACTACCTACTCTATATTATGTCCTCTTGCGAAGAGTACGTATTTTGGCTCACCTAATTCCAATCACTGGTGATCACATACACTCTTGAAAGTGAAAAGATAGAAGTGGCCTCTGCCTACCCATCTGCGAAACAGGCGTGATTTAATGTAGGTACCTATGTATCGGTCATTCTCCAGAATTGTGTTCTCAGTTTTGATAAAATTTATGCAAAATGTAGTAACATATCGACCATTCAAACTTTAATATTTATTGGGCACTTAATTATTATTAGCGGTTAATTAACTAGAAGGGTTTTAATATTTGCGTGACGCGCGAATTAGAAAAGCGATGCGTTAATTAGCTTTACTTGCTTGCGAATTAAAAAAACTACGCGTTTATTAGATAAATATTCATGCCAAATATATGTTTTTTAGGAAATAAGACAAAAACTGTCAGACTGTCTATTAATTTTATCATATTTATTATATTGCAACGTTTAAACTATTAGGAACATAAAATATCCATCACGATATACATACATAATAAGCTAACTAATATTTCACTGAAATAATCGTTCCATAATCAACAATGAAAACGATAAAAAAAATCAGAATTAATAACTTTATATTATACCTTAGGTATTATGAACAAACGATAACAAATAAATTGCCGTATCTGCTAAAGAAAAAATAATACTTCTTCCTCCTACTTTTTACATTCCCTATCTATCTTTAAAAAAAGTAATTTAAAATTTAAAAACCCGATGAACTAAAAGGATATAAATAAACTAGTTAATTTTATTGAATTCAAGGGCACCTCATAATTCATAATTCTAAAATCCGTCGAGCCGTTTAAGCTTTACATACATAAGTTATGTAACATAACATACAGACATTCAACTTTAAGTATGTAGTTTAATTATTGCGGGTGGTTTTAATACATAATTTATACAAATATGAAGAATGATGCCGGGTCCCTAGGATTTTCCTTACATGATTAGAATTACAGTTGTCACTTATTGTCAAAATGCAACTTTTTAATGCGGTCAGCAAAATTTTCATGTTTTCCAAGAGAAATATGCTAGGAAAAATAAAATAACCTCTAAAAAACATATTGTCCAAACACTTAAGCACATAGATACGATCATAAGGATGATTTTAAGGTTAGGGCCCCTCTAATAACACCAGTTTGACATAATATATGTCATTCTAATCATGCCATCATTCTTCCGGGAATTACATTTTTGTAAAAAAATTATTCCTGTAAATTAATTTAAACTGGTTTAGCTTAAGCGAGCAATTAGAAATAAAATACTTTTATGTACCAAAAACCTTTTTTACTACTCTTAACCTAATTAATGCGTTCATTTTTGGCCCGTGAATTAGACGTGTGTATTAGGGATTCTTGATAAAAAAAATATAACTTCTTTTAGGTACATGTGATAAACTACATAATACAGTAACTGTTAAATACTGAGGTTCTTAATGTATACAATAATTTACAGAGCTATAGAGTTATTGGCTGATTGTAAAAACGTGAACGTGTTAATTAGAATTTACGAGAACCAAAACATGCGAATTAGATACTTACATTTGTAGTGTGCGATCCACACAACAGTAACACGTCTTTATCTCAAGAAGGTCTTGACATGAGTGTCTGCTCACGCAAAATGCATTACAGACGTCTGTCTATTTCTTCAATGGCCTTGCACGGACAAGAATGAAAGCGGCGCGTGAACTAGTACACGTATCGGGACAAAGTTTCTTTATTTTATATCTTAGTGATATATTACGAAATAAATTTGGTATTTTTTTTGTAATTTGGATATCTTATCTTTCATTAAATAAAAATACTTTCATTCATCTTTCCTCTTGTATATGATCGGGGAAAATAGTTATATTAGTGATTTCGGAAGTGGGACGCGCGGTGTTAATTAGGAGAATGGGGTATTGATTTTTTTTTTCTCCTAGGAAGGTATTGAATATTTACTTGAAAATTCATGTACACCTCAATACGAGTACCTTCTAGGAAGAAAAAATATAAATTATACCAAATTCAATAGTTTTATATTTTTTAAGCCCGAGGACATACAGAAATGGCTGTCTGGAGAATGACCGGTATGTATGTACATACACTCTTTGATGCTCTGCTGAGGGCTATAGGCTTCATGTTACACTCATTTACACAATATACAGGAATCATTAGCCAAATTTTACGTGTCTATGTATTCTCTGTTGTAAATAAAACCAATTAAGTAACTTAGAGGGCTGTTGTTTTAATTTCAATTTTGATAATTATTACTTACACTCATTATAACTTTTGAATGGGATGTCCGATTTGAATAATTCAAAAAGTAATTTACAGGTACTGATATAGCCTTGAAAACGACGTGATTTATTTGGATAAGGATTAATACCAAGGTACGAATAATGGGGCCTAGTTAGTACCGGCGTTACTATTGCATATTTTAAGATGAAAAAGTAGTTACCGTGACATTACTTTAATAGTTAGACATATGGTATCACGGACTTTTTTGTAGACATTGATGTCTTCTATAAAACTGTAGTACATCACTTTGCTCAGCGTACGCGTTTTTATGTATTTTTTTCACACCTTTGGTCACATTATCGAAGTTTTCATACGGATCCCTAACTTTTTTGAAAATATTCTATAGCCTATGTTCATCAGGGATAATGGTGAAAGAATTTTCCAAATCGGTCCAGTAGTTTCGGAGCCTATTCAATTCAAACAAACAAACAAACAATCAAATCTTTCCTCTTTATAATATAAGTGATGAAGATGTAGATGTACTACCCATTTCCCTAATTTAATAATTTGAAAAGCTTGTATTTCTTTATTAATATAAATATAAGTAAGTAAAGTTTTTAAGAATTAAATACTATCCTTATAAGAAATAAAGATATTTTTTTTGCATAACAAAAGTATCATTTTTTGAAAACGATAATGATTAAAAAAGAATACATTCATAAATTAAAAAAATATAATAGACAGAATCGACCTCCCGACCCACGGTCTGACCCTGTGACTAAGGCAGGATATCAACTAACTACGCCAGCGGCCCTTCAGGGTTAACTGGCGAAATTATCGATTCTAATACTAAAACGTCAAATAGTTGTAGCAAACAATAATCGAACTGCCTCAGTTAACAACGCCATCTAGGTTGTTTCTTACGAAAGCGGGTTCACGTGTTCACAGCATTATAGACGTTAAGGTGTCCATGCACTTATGAAGGCCACTGTACCTACTAAAGGGCGAAACGCGGCTGCTTGGCCAAGCGTTTCGATAATACCGGTTGAGGTTGCGCTTAATTTTAAATCTGCCATATCTTCTAAAGTATTTATTTAAATAATATAGTGCAAATGACAATTTTAATCTACATTAAATGCCTAAGGTAACTAACGTATTTATATGGATAAGAATAAATACTGAATTGGAGAAAATAGCTTCGCAAATAACCTAATATTTTTTAATAAAATTTTAAAGATAAAAATGGTTACTGTGAGTCAACCTTAGAAGATAGACATATGCCATCGCGGACTTTTCTTTAAGTTTTTTGAAGAACTACAATTCTTCAGTACATTATTTTGATATATCTCTTAAGGTTTAGCCAGTGCTTGCAATGTAAGCGCAAAAAAATGTGTTTATTTTCGACATCACTTTAGAAACCTCTCAAATTATCAATGTTTCTCTACTATACTATGCATGTATTATACATATAAACCTTCCTCTTGAATCACTCTATCTATTAAAAAAACCCGCATCAAAATCCGTTGCGTACTTTTGAAGATCTAAGCATACATAAGTACAGACAGACAGCGGCAAGCGACTTTGTTTTATAATATGTAGTGATTAATATCCGATAATAGTTATTTTCTGGAGATAATCTTAAAATCATCAAAAAGTCTTATTACCTAATTTAACGTAAATGTAAAAAAACTCATTTTGAAACAATGTTTCCACGTTTAAGAAAAACATAAATAATATTGTGTGACTAAACTTCTATAACACATCCATAAACCGATTAAAATATTTCGCAAGTGACAGCCCTAACTGAACTGAACTGAGGTAAAGGGGGAAGTACTGTAGGTGTCTAAAGCACGGCATTTGGGCCCTGGTCAAAGGAGATTCGCTTCTACGTAGTGTAGCGTTACCGCTACAAATCGCGTTGGTTCGCATTAATTATCGCTAAATTATTCCGCCTTTTCCGTTTCTCAGCCTTTTTGGTAATATGGGCTTGTTCATTGACCGGTTAGAGATAGACATATCGCACCTTCAGAACAATAGTGACCTAATTCAAAATTTCTGCTTTAAAACTTCAAGTCATCAATTTATTATTATAGAGACCCAATTCGAAATTTAAAATTTCTGAATTACGTCATTATTGTTTTGAAGGTGCGATATCTACTGCCAGTTTTGAATTTTGAATTCGTTTTTGTTAAATCCGATCCCTGTGATAATTTTGACATTCTATCTCCAACCCTTGAATTGATACTTTAAATAATTTTAACGAGTCTATTTTATTAAATGGAATCATCTCAACATAGCAAATAAGCAAGAAAGGCTTATTCAAGTGCCGTGTCTGGTAGTTTTCGCGGAGCACCAGCTTAGTTTTTTTGTTTCGATTCGAATGGAAACGGATCGATGAAATGCTGCTGTCCTCATAAATTGTCTGGATAACGGCACCCCCGGTACCCCCCGTACCTCCCATCACCCCACAACTCCACGGAAAACCTGGACGTGTGATCTAGAAATTCACCGCGTGACTCGCCAACGGGTTCGCTAGGCGACGACTCGACGACAGCTGTTGTGCCGGCATATTTTACACGCAACGTCGGTTACGTTCTGGTTGCGGCAATCGCAGCTCAACGGCTGGGGCGACGCACGGCAGCGAATCGGCGGCTACGGATCTTACCAGGATAGTCTTATTTATCGTAGTCTTTTCACATTTTTAAAAATTCTAAAACTGTTTTCCGCGATCTCCACCCCAACCAATTTAGGTTACCTTTGATTACGATTTCGGCCTGTATTTAATCACGGCACAGTCCCCCTTTTTACCCAGGAGCGCCCAAATTATAGCCTGTATTTTATCTCAATGTTTCAAGTTTTATCAGTGGATTTTTTATGAAGCGCTTCTTGAAATATTACTGATAGAATACAACGTAGTTCTGTTTTATCTCAATTAAATTTTGTACTAGTAATGCCAACCGTGTCCCAAAGTGGATGTCCTCATTTATTATGAGCTGATCTTTAATTTAGGTAGCTTTTTAATCAGTGACAAACTGCAAGTATTGTTTTATATTCATTCCGGTTTCGTAATAAGTTAAATTCAGTGTCAGCTTCCCTATCTAGTTATTTTATAACAATGTAATTTATTGTCTTATTTTATTCTTTGCTTGAAGACTAATAATATAACCTCGTAAAAAATTCGTTCGGTTTTATTTTTTCTTTCACAGGACTAAATTATCGTGCTGGTGGTTTTATCGTAACCATCCCGTGTAGTGTTCCTTTTCCTTCTTTCTTTAAGGAGGGCTACAGTAGCTATTATTTATTCTTATGCCACTACCATAAAGTGAAGCCCAGTGCAGTTAACCCTTAAATGCATAATGATGTAGATATACATCGTATATTTTAAAGCTCATTTTCAAACGTACATTTTAAGTAAATTTCAAACTTATAATTTATGCAGTAAGATTTGTCAAAATTCAAATTTGGAAATGAACTTTAAAGACGCGTTTCACTTTCGACATGCTATGCATTAAAGGGTTAAAACAAAAATGATAACGGTGATAGAAATAAATATTTTGAAGTTAAACCAAATTTAGTCTTTGTCTCTGATAAGGTCTGGCCTCATTAAGACTACGAGTACGATACAGTCTTGCATCCATCGTGGTCGTGGAAAATAAAGGTAATTAAGAAGAATAATAATCAAATATTTTCTCGAAGCTAGTAAGGATTCGAAGAGAGTAATTGTTTGTGATGTCTACTGGGCCTCTATTCTTATAAAGTAAAACTATAAAGCCTTTGTCATGTTATCGTACTGTGTAACGATAGCACTCATACTTTACAGTAATGGCGGCCGAGTTAAAAACAACACGATAACACGACAAATGCAATATAGTTTCACCAAGTTGAATAGAGCCACGAGGCTTCTATTCATGGCGTAAAACAATATTGCTTTACGGTAATTAATTTACCTACCATAACTGTTTTTATCACTTTTTTTAAACCCTGAATTCAATGTAACCCAATCATTTAGAAATGAAGACACCCTACTATTTGCACTAAAAACACTAATTTATATGAGACATTAAGCAACCACGCGTTCCCTAAAGCCTATCTTCCTCTTAGGTCCATGACTAACTCCTTCGTCTCCCTAATAGTAGGGGATCCGAATAGGAGACGACCTTCACCGGGCTGTTTATTCGATAAAAAGTATTTTATATAAAATTTAATATATGGCGAATAAGTAGGCTGAAAAATTTAAATCCAGCATATAATGACTTAATTAAAAAAGCAACTGCTTGTTTAATATACAAATTACATACCAATCGAAAGTATAAACCTACTAATAGAATAAGCAAACGTCAGGTTGACTATTCTGTCCCCATCATATAACTATGGCTAGGCCGGTATAAAGCAGGTGAGTCGGTATCGGTACTGATAATTTGCACCAAACTTAGGCTTAATACTTTCGAATGGTATGTAATTTGCCTATGAAATAAGCAATAGCAATAAAAGAAAAGTGCATTATTACATTTTAATTTAAAAAAAATCAGCCTTCATATTCGCCATATATTTATTACTTAACATATGAATAAATAAATTTGATATAAAATACGTTTTATCGAATAAATATCTGAGTGAAGGTCGTCTCCTATTCGGATCTTAGACCAAAAGCTCGAAATCGATCTATCTCCAAAAAATTCAAAATTTCTTCCTCTCTTACTGTCCTCGTGTTAACACTATGTTACCCCCAAACTTTACAGTTACACTAGCGGCCCGCCCTTGCTTCGTTTTGGTCTATTAGAGTTTTCTGTAACACCCGTACATAAACTAGAAATACTTAATTCCTTCCTTGAAAATTGTTTTTACTGATGATGGTGAAAACCTCATTTTAAATCCGTTGCGCGGTTTAGGAGGAGTTAGCGGACAGACAGACGCGGAAAGTGACTTGGTTTCATACTATGTAATAATAATAAAGATTAGTTTGTGTATTGTTGCACCCTCAGTTGACAACCCTTTATTTTAACGGTTCCGTAAGTCCGAATGAAAAACAAAACCCTTATAATAATTATAAATTTTTATTTCGAGCAACGAGGCCCATAATTACAATTACCTTATAAACTAATATACATAACAATATAAAACTAAACGAGGTTACCTTAAATGTGACTCACGTAGGTTAGGTAAGGTTAGACTTGTAACCATTACAAGATAATCTGAAATCAACACGGGTTCTGCAGAAAATAGATTTCTATGAAAAGAAAATTCTGCGAAGTGATACGTTCTATGAAATGAGAGTTGCTGAAACAAGGGTGAATCGAATGACTGTGAGTCAGACACGAACGTGTACCTGCCGTAAAGAATAATTAAATGTGGGGTCAGTTTCCGGGGGCAAGTCTTCAATCTTCTGTATCACGTGACTTATCAATAAAAGGGCTCGTGGTGACGGTCTCACATACGAGTATATTTTTTAAATAAATAACTTTTAAGTTATTTATGTTGCTGAGCCTAAATCTTAAAAAGACACAGAAAATAGTTCTTTACTAATAGATAAACTTATAAGAATCACGTGAGATTAACTCTCACTTCTCCGATTTTTTATCTACAAAACTAAACGCCGAAAATAGCATTTTTTTTAAATATTTACCTATTATCCCGATGACAAAAATTTTGTACATGTCCTTGTAAACAGACAGAGTTCATTGCTTTCCAGAAACTGTGAAACCCATATAATATAATTAACACTATGTATGTTGTAACAATCTAGCAGAGAGCGTCGGTGGCCTAGTGGCTTAGGGAGTCGACTCGTGATCGTAAGGTACCAAGATCGAACCCCCGCGGTCACCATGTACCAATGAGTTTTTCTAACTTAAGTGCATTACCAGATGCTCTTACGGTGAAGGAAAAACATCGTGAGGAAACCTGCACATTCGACCAGCAGAGTGTGTAAGAGGGTAATTGCACAAAAGATCCTAAAGGGTCGAAGTGTATCCGAAAGGGCCCACCTGTAAGATAAGATAAGATAAGATAAGATAAACAATCTAGCAAAAAGTACTTATTTATAAGAAATGCCATTGAAAGATAACAGACATATCGTGCCTTAACAGCTTTACGTCCTAATTTGCCTGAGTTTTAAGCAAGTCTAAATCAGAAACACTTCAATTATTTAACTTATAATATCCCCCTTAGCGGGCTACAACATACTATATTAAGGATTATAGTATCGCGAATTTAGTATGATTATATCAAAAATACTTTACAATCATAATAACTCAAAAAGTTACTACGGATACATGACGTTATTTCGATATACCGTTCATATAAGAACTTACTTCTCCCGTTTTTTAAGTAATTGTTAATTCATAAACCAGCATGATCGCCGTCCCTACACACTTGTGAAAATAACAAACATACATGCATTGACACTTATGTATTTATGATCATCAACTAATTACTTATATACGTACATTTACAATGTAAATCATCATTAAATCATTTGTTGGTCAATGCATTCATTTCTATAATAAATTACCTGACGAAGTTTTAAAGTTACCCTTTCCAGCACTTAAAAATTACTTGAAAAGGTCGTTAATGTCTAAAGCGTATTATAGGATCGAGGACTATCTAACAGACAAAAATGCATGGCCTAAACCCGAAACTTAGTCAATAATAATTTATTCAAATGCAAAATCTTTATCTTGTCTAGGGGACACCGTTGATGTAGGAAAACATATCGAAACTTTTATGTGGTCGTCTCGCACCATCTTATATACCTACACATAAGTATGTGTGTTTTTTTCTCTCTATCTCTCCCGTAAGATTCTTAATTGGCATGTTTTCCTGCTGAACTACGCATGTTATTTGATACTATATTTAATTTAATATTTATAGCTTTATATAATGCTAGACTAAGTAGTACATTGTAATAAGAAATATGTTTAAAAAATGACTAACTGCTGAGTTTCTTGCGGCGTTTCTTCTCAGCAGTGGTCTTCTCTTGGGAAGCGCTGGTAGATTCTTGACGTGTAAAAGTGCCCGTGCGGCCTACTTACTGAATAAATTTATTTTATCTTTATCTTTTTTTATGTAAATTTATATATTCCTGATAACTAAATTAGCATAAAGCTACCTGTACCAGTACCATTTTATCAATAGCTTGAATTTGGAATTTATTAGTTCTTATTTTATATAATTATGTAACATACATTATACGGCGTTACTCGGTTATATTCATTATTCAGTTTCTGTTTTTAGGATGTATGAAATTGTTTCTTAACTTTCTGTCTAACTCGTCTCGCTCGGTATCTTTGTCGTTTTTAGGGTTCCGTAGGCAAACTAGGAACCTTTATAGTTTCGCCATGTCCATCCGTCCGCAGCCTAGCTCAGAGACTCTTAATACTAGAAAGCTGTAATTTGGCATGAATGTACATATTAGTCATGCCAACAAAGTAGTAAAATAAAATCCTGCAAAAATTTTTTTTTTGGTGTACCTCCCCTTCACTTAACGTGGGGATGTATTTTTATTCTCTTCTACCCCATAGTGTGGGGTGTCGTTGGATAGGTCTTTCAAAGTATTGTTGTGGGTTTGCGGAAATAATTTTTCGATTAAATAAGGTATTCGTTTATGAAATATTAAGCTTTAAAGCGCTAATTTTTGTTAGAGTCAAGTGTCGTCGCCCCCCCCCCCTACCTCCTACAGCCAAAACTACAAATATTAAAAATCTGAAAAATATTTTCAATGAAAGCACATATAATGAATTTAATAGGAAAAATCTCTCGAGTATTAGTTTCTTGTTACTGTGTGACATCATCAGATCCTCATTCTAAACTTATAAGAAATTTTACTGCCGTTGTAGCTTTCCCGCAACCACCGTAATACTACGTTCTACGATTCTCCTAAAAAAACTGTCCTATGATTTCATTGCTGAGAGGTCATCTTTATTGTTTTAACTTGCGTTTATAATGTTACACTAGTGACCTACTTACTATACTTTTTCTATTAAAAATGAATGATCTTTCTCTGAGCATTATCTAAGAGTTATCTTGCGTATCATAATATTCTGACCATAACTTCTAACTTTGGTTGAACTTCCGATCCAGATTATAATTGTTCGCGTGTATCGCGACTAACAATCAAATGATTAATACTTTGTTCCAGGGTTCCAATCTACTCTACAATTGGCGATATTGATGTTGAGACAATATCTCGTAAAGCTGTAACTAATTCATAACCTAATTGATGTCCTGGCTCTATATTCCTGCGTATCTTAGACTGGAGATTTCATATCTTTACCATATGCATATTATTTAGAATATTTACACAGGACTCGAACTCGTGTTATTTACTTCAAAATCAGTGAGAATAAATATACTTGTCTACTCCTCTTTTAGTTTTAATTTTTCATATGTATTTAAACCGCGTCTCAAGTAGGATAATAATAATATATTATGTATGTAAGTAGGTACCTACAAATGAATACTTGCTATAAATAAAGGTGTTAAATTTGCACTCCTAATCAATTTAAATATAAAAATTAAATTTCTTCAATCATAAACATCATTGTTTTTAACTAAAAGCCGACTTCAGTTGGAGTGACTTATTACCGTTTAGAGAAAAAAGTTATCTTTTGCATTTTTGAACGCCGTTTATTGTTTTTAAATTATTTCATTTAATATTTTTTACTTTTTCAGTGATTATACTTATACGTTATGATATGTAATCCCTCTCAATAAATAAGAAACTATAGCAACTTAAAATTTTGCCACAAGCAACGCCGCGGGATAATCATAGTTATTATACAGAGCGGAGCCGAATTTTTTTGCAATTTTGAGCCATTTTTTAATAAAACCGTATTGTCAATTTCCTAAGTAAGGCCTGATTTTTTGTAAGTAAGGCTGCAGGCCTTTCGGGTAACTCACTCGCAATCGCAATTGGCTTCAAAACAAAACAATTAGTTTCATTTTGTATGCAGACAAGCCTTCGATTTTCAAAATGAAAACGATTGTGATTGCGAGTGTGTTTCCGCGAAAGGCCTGCTATTCGTAACGGATTTGCTAAATTAATTAAAAAAGGTGTAACTGTTTCGTAAGTGGTAATACTTAGAAATAATATTATTTAATTGATAAAAATAACTATATGAAATTATCGTGTATTGGTTAAGGACTGTATCGATAATTATAAATACAAGTAAAATAATATATAAAATACTTATTAGATATATTTATTAATTTAAAAAAAACTTTTTCTATTATCCTTCGTACTATGAATGACATGTCAAAATGTAATAGAAAATATCAAACGACCTTGGTCATTTTTACCCGACTGCATAAGGAGGAGGGTAGTGTTTCACAGCCTATATATCTATGTTTGTGTCACTATAAAAACTAAACCGGTTGTCAGTTATTGATGAGTCTTATGTCAATCGATTTGTCTTAATCTGGTGAGTGTCACTGAAGATATGACAGTAATCAAAATCAATATGGCGGCAACCAGACGCCATATTGTGCAAAAAAAAAAGTCGACCAAGTATGACAAGTGGGGTATCATATAATAGGGATTTAAAAATCATCTTTAGGTTTCTTTCATCATTTTTCATTTTGAATGATCATTTATAACGATTTAAAGTTGGTTAGCAACAGTTGGGTTTTGAAAGCTTGCTTTTTGTTAAAGTTATTCTGACTTTCTTTCTTAACCTCGACATCAGATGTCGGACAGCGACTTGATTGAACTTTTTTGCGGCCCTGTTTTAGTCTCGACGGAATTACCCCTTAGAATCAGCAGAACGGCCACTTTCCCGAAATTTTGCTTTCGGTATAGCCCAAAAATTTTCGATTGGCCGAGGATTTGGTCAATCTGGTGGACTCATTGGAACATAATACAGTAGGGATACTGTGTTTTCTAATCATCGGCAGAATTTGTTTGTTAGGGTATTTCTATACATAGAGATCAGACGTCATTGTAGAGGTAGTAAAAAATGGACTCGATTTTAGGCCACATTCACAGATCGCCTGCCAACCATGATTTTCTTACCAATGTTTGCAGTGAAAATGTACTTTTGAGATTTACTAATATCTGACCCATTGTGAATTGAAAAAGGCGGCAGCCTGCCTGCCTGCGCCTGGCAGCGATTAATTATACAACGTACGTCGTCCATTATTACACATAGATTTTTCGTTGAGAAACTATCGTCATTATGCCTTTCGTACTCTTGTCGTTACCGAATTTGCTGTTTATCGCTTCTTTTCGGCTGCCTTGGCTTTTTGTGTCTTCAAGTTATTTCTTCGCTTAGCACGTTGGACCATTCCCGCAGATGTACCTTATATTTTGGCAATATCCCGGACAGACGTCTCTATATTTTTCTTTTATGCCATTACTATGTTTTTTCTTAAACGAGGTTTGAAGGACCCGGTTTTTAACCTGATTTTTGTTTGTCGTTGAAAGTAAACACTTGGCCATATTTTTAATGGCAGTTTGGATTGCACCAACACTCACATTTTCAAGCTTAGCCAGCTCTCTGAAAGTTATTCCTTTTATACACCATTTGTCCACAATCTAGACACGCGGCAGCGTGTCCAGCCAAGCAGCCGTGTGTTATTTCCACGAACCGTTTGGAGCCACTTTTGACGCTTCAATAACTCAAATATATTTATCATAAAAACATGAAATTTCGTTTATGTATTAAAACCCTTTAGATCAACTAGAACCCTAAATTCACATAAAAATAGGTGAAACGGTTATTCACATCATATTAACGTCTAAAAATCAGCATTTTTAACACTGACTGACTGACTGACTGACTCACTGATTAATCATTAAAACCTAACCCACTTCCAGGTGACCTAGAAAGACGAAATTTGGAATCAAGGTAGGTAATTGTGTGCATACAAATAAAAAAATCAGAAAACAGTGATTTTTTACGTTTTATTATTATTTTAGACTAGCGACCCGCCCTCGCTTCGCTTCGGTTATACTATAAGTTAAAATAATCCAAGTTCATCTGGAATAATATACTTTTCAAATTATAGATAGGTGCATATGCATAGAGGTTTTATTTTATGACGATTTTAGAAAGACGTCCTATCGGACACTTTTTGCGGAATTGAGTTTTTGATGCCGTTAGATTTTAAATTCAATCCAAATCATGACTGCCAGCTATCACAGAATCTCTCTATATACAATGTTTACAGCGGAATTTTCATTGCACAATATAAACAAATTTTGCCTGGAAGTGACGCGCGAAAGGGCTACATAGGTACGTCCATGGGAAAAACACTCAACGCTCAGCCCTCTATTTCACCATCTTGACAATGACACGTGACAGGTGACAATTCAGTATAGATTGTAAAGTTAACACGCTGATACATGACTGGGTTTCATAAGCTGCGCTATGTACACTGAAATGTCACCTATCACCTGTCATTGTCGGGATGGTAAAATAAGGGGGCTGGTCTAAGCCCGCAACTTTGAATGTTTGACCTTGTTGTGACTTGTAAATTGTCATTGAAACCATAATTTTACTGGACATTGCAGTCGTTTTAACTGGAAAGTTAGATCCGTTGGTATTTATGGATCCGGGGAATTAAAACGACTTTTTCATCCGCACATCCGGTCAGTATTGTGAACGATTTTAAAGATGTTATTTGTGTGGATTAAGATTCCGTAGTAAAATAATAGGACACCATTCTTTCAAAACCAATTTATGTGGGGCGGTTGCAAGGAATTGAGAAATTACGTTGGGAAATGGACAGCCTCTTCCAGGTCGAGCACAGTGTGTATGTGTGTGTGTATGTTTATGTTTATGTTTGTGTCGGTGCATTGATCTTCGATAGAATTAAGCCATTTTCTATACCTACTTGACTATTAGTTGGTGATAAAATAGCTCTCTCCTTAGCACAGTCGTAGAATTAATATTATTAATTTCGGAATAAACATTGTCGACTAATTCTTTTACTAAAACGCAAAAGTTTTATTTTGAAGATTAATGCTCCTATTATCTTGGGGCATCTGAACATTTCCTATTTTGAGCAACAACTCTGCAAAGAACCGGTTTTCATTCGTGCAGACAACGAAACTCTCATAATATTTGTTTTGAGTTCTAATCCATGTAGCGCGTAATTTTGAATCTGCCATATCTTCTAAAGTATTCATTTAAATATAATATATTGTACGGAACAATATTAATCTACATTAAATGCCCAAGGTAACCAACGTATTTATCTGGATAAGGTTAAATACTGAATCGAACAGAATAGCTTCACTATAACCTAATATTTTAAAATAAAATCATAAACATAAAAAATGGTTACTGTGAGTCAATCTTAGGAGATAGACATATGCCATTGCGGACTTTTCTCTAGGTTTTTTAAAGAACTACAATTCCTCAGTACATTATTTTGACACATCTCTTAAGGTTTAGCCAGCGTAAGCTACATAAGGGCCCGAAAAACAATTTTTGACGACTTGGTAGGAAAACACTTCTTCAACTATATTAACCCTTAATCAAACGGGTTAATTTTTAGAAGATAAAGGAATATTAACTTTATTAAGACACAAACAAAAAACAGAAAAATGAATGAAAACTATAAAATTAAGTGGGAAATAGTTTCCCAATATTTGGTTAAGGGTTAAAACTTAATTAGAATGAAATGTACATATAAACCATCTACAATAAATTCTCTAAATGACAGTGAAAACCGTATCATAATCCGTTGCGTGATTTGGAAGGAGTCAGCGGAGAAACAGGCAGACAGGCGCAAAGCGACTTTAATTTATACTATTTATAGAAGAGATTAGGAGAAGAGATGCATCGGTTAAGTTTAATTAAATGTTTAGATACTTAAGTAAAAGATTTCTCATCATCACATACAGTCTTGAAAGTGAAAAGAAAGAAGTGGTCTCTGCCTACCCATCTGTGAAACAGGCGAGATTTAATGTACCTATGTAGGTATGTATATTGTATGTACATGTACACTCTTTGATGCTCTGCTGAGGTGCTGAGGGATATAGGCGTGATGTTACACTCATTAACACAATATGCAGGACCCATTAGCCAAATTTTACGTGTCTATCTATCTATTCTCTGTTGTAGATAAAACCAATTAAAGTCAAGAGGGCTGTTTCTTAAATTTCAATTTTGATAATTTTTACACTCATGATTACTTTTGAATGGTATGTCCGATTTGAATAATTAAAAAAGTAATTTACAGGTACTGATATAGCCTTGAAAACGAAGTTATTTATTTGGATAAGGATTAATACCAAGATACGAATAATGGGGCCTAGTTAGTACCGGCGTTACAATTGCATATTTTAACATGAAAAAGTATTTATTGTGACATAACTGTAATAGTTAGACATATGGTATCCCGGACTTTTTTGTAGAAATTAATATCTTCTATAAAACTTTAGTACATCACTTTGCTCTATTGTTAATAGTTTTCGCAGCATACGCGATATAAGGTTTTTTTTTGGTTTTTTTTTCACACCTTGGGTTACATTATCGAAGTTTTCATACGGAACCCTAACTTTTTTGAAAATATAATATAGCCTATGTTCATCAGGGATAATAAAGGATTGTAATGGTGAAAGAATTTTCCAAATCGGTCCAGTACCTTCGGAGCTTATTCAATTCAAACAAACAAACAAACAAACAAAAAATCAAATCTTTCCTCTTTATAATATTATGTAGATATTTGGAATTTTGACGCTGCCGCGCTTTAATTGAAGCAACATTTCTCTAAAACTATACTTATTAGGGCATGCAATATATCATTTTCAGATAAATTAAGGATGAGGAATCAATTTTTTGAACAAAAAAAATGCACTTCCTAACAAAAAAAAAGAATAAAGTAGAAAAGACTAAAATACATAATTTGTTATTTTTTTATAATAACCTAATGTGCTTAAAAATAATAACAGAAATCTAAGAACAAAAATGCAGTCGTAAAGCTACACTTAAGTAGTTTTCAAAAATATATAGTTTATCTTATATATCTGTTAACACATGGGAGACAAAAAATAATATTAAGCGTGGATTAGGGTGATCTCAATGCATGATCATCCGTGAAAGTAGGGTTTAGGTACTGTTTTAACACATGAAAGGTAACGCAATGCAAATTCATTGTATATATTACAAGATCCAATACACAGACAGAGATCTGAACATTTAAGCTGCCTCTTTTTTACAATTGCACCAGCCACGGCACTGTTTTCTGCATTTGCACCTGACAATTTCTAGACATGCTTCTGCAGCAACAGGCAAGTCCGTCCATGTAGGCTTCCAGTTGTTTTCGACCTTCGTCTAACCCCAAGTAGACCGATATAGCAGATTTTGAGCTGCTGCTTACACTGCTAACTGGCCCCAAACATGCACCCATTGATTATATGCCTCTTAGAAAATGCTGATATAAAGCAGCTTTAGTCGGTGCCCTACTGCACTATCTGCAAAGAAAAGCAAATGGAAAAAATCGGCCTAAGACCAAATTGTGCATCGTTACTTGTCAAGTGATTCTCCATTTACCGGTCAAACAAACAGTCCAGTACCTTAGCGATTACAGAGGTGAGTGGGATTGGTCTGTAGTTGGACAAGTCTTAGGAGTCTCTGGTCTTATCCTTAATAACTGAGTGACTTACTAAGAGACTTAGGCTTAGTTACGGCACTCATTTACTGAAGTACGCGGAGCTGATCTGAAATAATAATGAAATGAAATATTCTAGTTTAAGCTTTGAGATCATATTATATCTGTTTAAAAAGGCAGAAAATCTGACCTATTATTATAATGTTACGACGTATTTTTCGTTGGAAGCCATTGCCTCCTCAATGCGGCCCTCGATCACTGACTCGGAGACCTATAGTCCTATAGTCAGGAAAGGCTTTCCAAGGTTCAAAATTCTCTTACCTATACCATTGAACGAAGTTTAGGTAAAGTTAGCATGTGAAAGGAAGGATACATTAGGAACGTCTCTATTCAGTACCCTTACCATGAGTTACAATTACCGTACTCGCTAGCGAGTCGAATGTTCTGTCCCTCGCACTCTATAAGAATACTGCGAGGTCTGCGAGGGACAGAGCATTAGACTCGCTAGCGAGAACGGTAATTGTAACTCATGGTAAGGGTGCAGAATGGAGTGTTAGTAAAGTTTTATTGTACTTACTTACCTCTATTTGTTATCTTCGCGAATTAAAAATAAGTAGAAATAAACAATATTTCTATGTAAGTATGTTTGGGATGAAATATTTATTAGAAAATTATAAAACATACAATAATTACAATATTTGAACTGCCAAGGATGCTTACTTATAATTTGTTATGTTTACGTTTACGCGAATTAGTTATACGCCCATCTTAGACGTAAATGTAAACTAATTATACATTTAAAAAAAATAGATAAGTGTAGCTTTTTACATACATTTTGTGTTTTGGGCATTTTTTAATTTTTTTGGTTAATGCGCATTATTTTTATTCCAGAAATAGACTTCCCATCCTTAATTCATCCGAAAAGGATATATTGGACGCCGTAACAATTACAAGGCCTCTATTCTAGACGGTAAAAACGATATCGAACTTGCCCTGCTATGGAACTATTTTATACTCATTCCGTCATTACTGTGAAGTAAATAGGAAAATACGTCAAATACGATATGGTTTTTACCGCCTAGAATACCGGCCCAGTTTTTGAGAAATAATATGGCTTCAATTAAAGCACGGCAGCGTCAAACTCCCCCTCCCCCTCCCCCGCTAAATGCACGGTAGCTCTCGATGGCTCCCGATCTGAATTCACTCGAGACCGCCTAAGGATCAACTGGTGCCAAGTTTCAGCGCATAGTCAAAAAGTGCAAGGTTCCCATACAACGGATTGCGCTATCTAACCAGCTATAGTGACTCTTGTATTTACTCTTGAACAGCACCATTTCGTGAAGTAGAACTGATGATGATGAATGAAGATCACAGATTCACCGGAACTACTACTCTAATTATTAGTATTACATTGGTTGCGATTTAATTAATATAATTGAATGCTAATTTATTTAGGTAATAGGTATTAAACCAATTTTATTTATTTAAGGATACGCATACCTACTTATTTGACAAAAAATAGTGATATCCCATCAAAAACATAAATGTGAAAATGGGAGCCAAGTTCAATATTTCAAGAATATGCGATGCATGGTTGTCGACTTCACCGACAAAAGAATTGAGGTCTAAATGGGTGCCAAGTTCCGTACATAATCCTGATATTTATTTACTAAGAACATACAACATTCTAAAATAAATTAAAAACACAATTTCTTCAAAAAGAGTCACAAAAAAAAGTCCGTTTGTTATGGTTTTAAAATATGTTGTAAAGGACAATATAGTCATGGTAACCCAAATTTTGTCGCTGGCACTCCTGTAACAGACTAAGCAAAATTTGAAAAACTTGTTGTCACATGCTGCGAGGGATCGCGGCTATCTCATCTCAGACGTTTTGCAATCGGCGGGAGTGAGATTTGGGCTTCTCGGAGGCCTTGGAATGTCACCTCTGCGGGAAATTAAGTTGTAAGGAAACATTTCTTTGACTATCGGTAGAGACACGTTTGAGGTATGGCATGTGACTCTATATTCTTGCGTCTTTGTTCTACTGGTGAATCCTTCAAATTAATGCAATTGTGCCATCTATGACTCCCGCAACATCTCAACGAATTCTGCTGCACTTACAGTCCCTTTTTTAACTTGATTTTGTTCAAAGAAATACGAGCCAATTATGTATTTTGCTGATATGGCAGCCCATACTGTGGTTTTAGGTGAATGCAGTGGCATTTGGTGTTTAAGGCGAGGGTTATGATTCCTGTGCCGGTAGGCGCGTTTCGTAATTATTATCGATTCACGTTTTGATGAATTGCATTTAGATAAGGCACTATCTGTACGTGTATCTAGCCGCGAATTAGTTAAGTGAGTGTTGTATATATACGGCATGTGTTATTGTTATTAAATTATATTTTAACTGACTGACAAAGTGGTTACTTTCTTACCCCTACCATAAGAATAAATAATAACTACATGTAGAAGCGAATCTCCTTGGACCAGGCCCCAAACGCCGCGCTTTAAATACCTACTTCCCCCTTCACCCCGCTACGCCCCTCTGTCTTCCGCGCCCAAAGTTAGGGCTGTCACTTGCGAAATATTTTAATCGGTTTATGGATGTGTTACAGAAGTTTAGTCACACAATGTTATTTATGTTTTTCTTAAACGTGGAAACATTGATTCAAAATGAGTTTTTTTACATTTACGTTAAATTAGGTAATAAGACTTTTTGATGTTTTAAGATTGTCTCCAGAAAATAACATGGCTTATGTGACTATTAATTATCTATTAAACACGGAAACGAGTCTACAGAAAACCTTTAAATAATAGTTGAGCTCAATAAGTTTTATAGTCCGGGATACGGAGTTATTTTTTACGTTCATTTCCGGACCATTAATTTGAATTCTTATCTATTAATTCGTGATTCAGGTTCCTGAATTCTTTCTTTAAAAAAAACCCTTTTTAACCGACTTCTAAAAAAGGAGGAGGTTCTAAATTCGTCGGGTTTTTTTTTATGTATGTTCCCCGATTACTCGAAGACCACTGAACCGATTTGAAATTTTTTTTCGTTGTTTGGATGGGTATACTTTCTAGTTGGTCCCATTGTCTACACGTCAGGATCTGATGATGGGATCTTGGAGAAATCAACTCCTCAAATATTATAGGCACATCTATAGCGATTTTAGTATTTTTCACTGTAACTCGTGTATTTGCGTTTGAAAAGTACTATATGGTGAAGTGGAACTGATGATGAAGACTACAGATGGCCACCGGAACTCCTTAACGGTACCTATTTAAAGGGTGGCGATAAGATTTTTCGATTAAGGTAGTTGAGCGACTATGACGAAGCACATTTAGGTTTAAATATGACTATGACATTCCCGCGGCGTTGTCTGCGGCGAGCTTGAAATTTTCTATAGTTTCTCATTAATATTTAGAAGTGGAGCTACGTAACAGCATAAATAGGATCACTAAAAAGTATAAAATAAAATAAATGTTGAGAAAAACCAAAACCCGCCTTCAAAAAGGCATAAAATAACTTGTTGTAAAATGGTAGGTCAGTCCAACTGAAGTCGGCGTCTCACATTATTTTAAACCATTAAAAAATCAAAAACCGCCTTCAAAAACGCAAAAAATAACTTCTTTAAAATTGTAGGCACCTAATAGGTTAGTCCTACTGATGTCGGCTTTTTGTTGAAAATAAAATTTTGTGGTCGCCGACTTCAGTTGGACTGACCTACCATTTTACAAGAAGTTATTTTATGCATTTTTGAAGGCGGGTTTTGGTTTTTTAAAACATTTATTTTATTTTATACTTTTTAGTGATCATAATACGCTGTTACGTAGTCTCACTTCTTAGTTAAAATGAAACTTTAACTTATATCAAGCGCGCCGCAAGCAACGCCGCGGGAAAGTCATAGTCATATTTCAACAAGTAAATATTATTCGTTGTAGGTAGTCACTCAACTATCTTAATCGAGATATCTTATCGCCACCCTGGAAATCGGTACCATTGAGGAGTTCCGGTGGCCATCTGTGGTCTTCATCATCAGTTCCACTACACCTAATGATACTTTCTGAATGCAAATGCTAGACTTGTTACTAAAAATACTAAAATCGCTATATGTTTGCCTACAATATTTGAGGAGTTCCCTCAATTCCTCACTGATCCCCTCATCAGATACAGATTTGGTGACAATGAGACCACCTCGGAAGTATACTCTATCAAACCAAAAAAAAATATTTGAAATGGGTCGACAATTGACGGAGTAATCGGTGAACATACATTAAAAAAAAATACATACAGTGGAACGTATAACCTCCTCCTTTTTTGAAGTCGGTTAAAAAGCCGAATGCAGTTGGACTGACCTACCATTTTAAAAGAAGTTATTTTATGCATTTTTGAAGGCTGGTTTTTGTTTTTTTAAACATTTATTTTATTGGGATCACTGGTTTGGAGTCATTTTTTTTGCTGAATGGGGCAGGCTCACTTTTGGAAGAAACACCTGTGAATATGTTTAAACGCAAAGTTACCGAGAAAGTTGGAAAATTCGAGAAAAACATCGGGATTTTCTGACAGGATAACATCTAGGGGATGTACTAATAAAAAAATAAAACTCCTTAATTCAATGAATCATTTCTAAATATTTTGCCTCACCTAAATTAGACGTTCACTTTTTAAAAACACTATCTTAGTTCAACCATAAACACTAATACTGTTATTATATATTCCGTTTGTGACGCCCCTGACTGACTAGACACCTCAGGTGTCGCCAAATGGTAGGTATCTAACGCGCCGAGCGCGCGTCGGGAGCCGGGATTTACGCTTCTACGTGTAATTATTATTTATTCTTATGCCCATCATGAACATCTCCGGTAAAGTGGAAACGTGAATCAATAATAATTACGAAACGTGCCTACCCGCACATTTGCTGCCATATCGTCAATTTTGTTTCTTGACATGCCCGTTTCTATGGATATGAGCCTCGTCAGTAAACAGAATATTCTTAAGGCTAGAAAATCGTGCCAGCATAGTGGTAGTTCAATCGTTCCTTACGTCAAATAAAATCACTTGGTTTCATTTCTTGAACGATTTGGATCTTATTTGGGTGGAATTTAAGATCCAGGTGCAATATTCGGTTATTTTCTTTAAAAAAATATTTTAAGAAAAGATCCAGACCTGTCCACGCTTAAGGGTTTACTTAACCACTTTGGCATCAAGAACTAGTCTACGAGGAATATTGCACCTAGATCTTAAATTCCACCCCTACAAGCTCCAAACAGCCTGCATGATCTTCTTGTTTCTTTTTGAAAGTAGTCGCCCCGTTTGTTTAACGTTCGTTGTGGAATCAGTCAATTGGAACTTCTCGACCCAAGCCCTGATCAAATTTCCATGAATGATCAAAATCATTGACGTGGCGTAGTCTTTACTCAATCCTAAATAGGTGACGTACTGTAACGTACGAATGATGGTTTTTGTAAAACGGTTTTACACAAAAAGTTCGCTGTTAGCCAGCGAAACGCTTAATCGTGAATAAAACTGCATAGAACATTACCAAATTTCCCACCACTCGAAAACCTTTTTGAGATATTCAGTGTTGCAATTTGCAAGGGAATATTAAAGGCTTGTAGTATTGTTAAGTGATGGGCTTGCAAACTGTACTTAAGAGTATATACACATGGTAAACATCTAAGCCTGATTGTGCAAAATGTGGTTACAGAATTAACAACAAGTTTTTAGGTTTGTTTGTAATTCTGTAGCTCTGCCTACCCCACTCTGGAAATGAAGGCGTGAGTGTGTGTATGAACGCCTGCATGCATGTATGCATTCCATTCGTGAAAAAATATGGCCCACCCGGTATTAAAACCATTTAGTATATCAGTATATTGAAACACAGAACTTTCATAGGCAGCTATTTAACTCTATACAGTGTGTGACATCCATAAGAACATAAATTTTAAGTAACGATAGCTTGAACTGTTGTGAACCATTTAAAGAAGGAATTAAGTTAATAGCTCCAATAAATTTAGTGTCATTATTAATTTTTAAAGGGTCCATCGAGCAGCATTGTATAACATTACAAGGGGCGGCTGAAAAGTTTTAAGGCCAGGGTATTTTGAGGTTGTATTGTGTTCAAGGTACTAACCACTAGATAGAGCATTTAAACACAAATAATGGAAAAAAATATTATGTCATTACTATTATTGTTTCTTGAGATATTCAACGTTAAACAGCACCATGTGTGAATTATTAATGCATATTACGAAAATCGAGTACCGGGCTGTAATTAAGTTCCTCACAAAAAATAAACAAACACCATGAAGAATATGCTACTATTTACGGTGTCTCTGGGCCTTCTTATGCTTCCGTCAAAAAGTGAAGTAGCTTATTTAAAGAAGGGCGAGAGTCGATCGAGGACGACCCCCGCTCAGGGCGGCCAGTATCGGTGGTCACCGAACAAAACGTAGCAAAAGTCAAAAAATTGGTATTGGAGGACCGAAGGATTAAAATGTGCCAAATAGCTGAAACCTTGGGCATTAGTAAGGAATGGGTTGGAGAAATACTTCACACGCATTTGATTGAAACATGAATAAGGTCAGTGTACCGAAAATGCAGACGGCGTTTGACAAAGAGCGGTGTGTCGAAACTTCTCAGGCGTTTTTAGAATTGTGTGCTCCAGAATAACTGACCGTTGAGGAACATGGGAATAGACAGTATGATCCTGAGTCCAAGTTGGTGTCCATGCAATGGATTGAGAAGGTTGAAAGGCCACCGAAGAAGTTTAAACTGCAAAAATCGGCCTCTAAGCTAATGACCACGGTTTTTTGGGACTCGGATGGAATTCTTTTGATAGATTATTTAGCAAAAGGCTCTACAGTAAATGCAGCATACTATGCTGATCTATTGAGAAAAGTGCATCAAGCCATAGTTGAAAAAAGAAGGGGTAAACTCCGTAAAGGAGTTTTGTTTTTGCAAGACAACGCGCTCGTTCATATCGCGCGTGTTGCAAGGGTGGCTCTGATGGAAATCGGTTTCGAAGAAATTAAGCACCCATCGTATAGTCAAGATTAAGCCGCTAGCGACTATTTTCTGCTTAATAATTTGAAGAAAAACTTGCGGGGAAAACGATTTGAAAGTGATGAAGAAATAAAGGCGGCAGTAGAGGACCACTTTGAAGGACAAAACAAAGATTATTTTTAACGGTATAATAGCATTATAAACAAAGTGTAAGGAATGCATCGAGCTAGGGGGGTACTATATTGAAAAATAAATATAACTTTAATAATCTAACTTAATTTTTCTATCTTAGGCTTAGAACTTTTCAGCCGCCCTTCGTAAGTCTAAGTTAATTGCGAGTTAATTGAGGAATAATAAAGCTATTTTTGATACATTGCGTAGCGAATTGGCTAGTATGAAAAAAAAGTACAACTTATGTTAACAATACACATGTTTTTATGTTAATTAGGATGCATATTAACTATTGTCAACATATATTTTCGTATGGATGTCACACACTGTATGAATAAGCGTTACGTTGACATTAAATATTTCGCCCAGAAATTGTACGAGGAGGCGTTTAGTAATTACCAAACAAAAATAAATAAAATTAACTAAATTATTATTTTGACCTTTTCGTACCAAAATGGTCAAATAGGAATCTTAATGGTGGCTTCGGTGTCTGTTTGTTTCTCTGCATCTAAAGAAACTATCAACCTGATATTTGGTGATATTAGGCAGGCAGTTACCATCTTGGCTAACCGATTTTTTTTAGATATTGGAAAAATTAAGCGTTTATTACAGAAAATTAACTGCCATTATGAAAGGGATTTGTATATACATACTCGTACATTTCAAATCATTTGTTTAGTTATTGTTCCATAGTTATATTTTATGAGAAAAAAAACTGGCGCAAACGTTGACACTAGGATTGAAAACTTATTTAATATGCATCCTTCGGTGCGCGGGTTCGACTCGCGCTTGACCTGCTTGCAGCCGTCAACAAGCTTTTCCATGAACTGAGCTATGGATCGATGCTTCCACACGCTACAATAAAACTGTGCTAACGAGGTCAACAACGATATATCTAATAGAAACTTCAACTCCCTCTGATCGACAACGCAAACCAAAAAAAAATGTAACGATTTGTCATACACAAGTTCAATAAATCTGTGCAGTTCGGTTTCTTCTTTTTAACCGACTTCAAAAAAAGGAGGAGGTTCTCAATTCGTCGGGATATTTTTTTTTTCGTTGTTCGAATGGGTATACTTTCTAGTTGGTCCCATTGTCACCACGTCAGGATCTGATGATGGGATCATGGAGAAATCAAGAGAACTCCTCAAATATTATAGGCACACCTATAGCGATTTTGGTATTTTTCACTGTAACTCATGCATTTGCTTTTGAAAAGTACTATATGGTGAAGTGGAACTGATGATGAAGACCACAGATGGCCACCGGAACTCCTTAACGGTAACTATTTCAAGGCTGGCGATAAGATATTTCGATAAAGGTAGTTGAGCGACTATGACGAAGCACATTTAGGTTTAAATATGACTATGACATTCCCGCGGCGTTGTCTGCGGCGAGCTTGAAATGTTCTATAGTTTCTCATTAATATTTAGAAGTGGAGCTACGTTACAGCATAAATAGGATCACTAAAAAGTATAAGATAAAATAAATGTTAAAAAAAACAAAAACCCGCCTTCAAAAAGCATAAAATAACTTCTTTAAAATGGTAGGTAAATAGGTCAGTCCAACTGAAGTCGGCGTCCAACAATATTTTAACCAAAAGCAGACTTCAGTTGGACTGACCTATTTACCTACCATTTTAAAGAAGTTATTTTATGCTTTTTGAAGGCGGGTTTTTGTTTTTTTAGCATTTATCGTTACATCCCACTGCAGGCTGAAAACCGACTCTCCATAGACGTACCTAGGGATTTGTTTTCTTAAGTAAACTTGTTTTGTATGCAATACGTTTTACTCATCTTATTAAAAATGTTCTTATTAAAAAAATAATTAGGACACGATTTGGTTTGAAACCTGATGAGGTAACAATTTGTTTTATAAAAAAATGTATGAAGATTATATGAAAAAAATGAAAGGTGCAAAGAATCTCGCATACGGCTATAGTAAAAAATATTTATGATTTTAAGGCAAAATTCGCGAAGAAAAAAAAACATGATTTCGGCTTAATTTTCGACGTTTCGTAGTAAATTTTGCGTGTAACGCTCATTAAGTAGGAACTAAAAACACAATGAACTATTAAAAAATACGTTATTTACTTATTTAGCACTCATTCAATATATAAACAAAAACAATTACTTGCAACAAAAAGTAAGCAAGAAAATGTAAATTACAACTTATTGTATGGTACGAGTAGCTGTTACCCACGGAAACTGACCTAGTTACCGGGATAAAAAATATCCTATGTAAATATTACTTTCCCACTATTCAAGCTATCTCCTTACCTGGGTGAATCAACTTTTAAGGTGCACCCCATTTTAAGACATGTTTCACAAATTATATGTTTTTACCTACAAATAAATACTGTGAAATTAGTTTTTAGCAATTGAGTTCAAATAATCTAAGAGAGTTATATAAAATTATTCTATCATAGTTATGGGAAAATATTAAAAATAAGCTGAAGAAAAAAATATGAATTTGCGGCAAGAATTGTGCTTCAGAGCCTTCTAATTGACAAGGGTGCTGTTCTTCGACCAAATATCAGAACTGGATAACAGCTCTCTCCGTTTAATATTTAGCCCTAACTTTCGACTAGGATGACGGCACCAATGATGGACACTCTTAGCTGACAGGCACCAGTAATGGACATTTCACTCTTAATTCAAACTTAATACGGTCCCAAATTGATTTTTGCAAAACAAATGAATAACCCTTATCTTCTGTAAAATAAGAATCAAGTGTCCATCACTGGTGCCTTGTTCATTATTGGTTCCATTATCATACTACTTCTCATTCACTAATGTTCAAAAACAACTACATAAAAATCACGAGCTGGTGCCCAACTAGCAAAAAAAAACCGCCTTCAAAAAGCAAAAAATAACTTCTTTAAAATGGTAGGTAAATACGTCAGTCGAACTGAAGTCTGCTTTTGGTTAAAATATTGTTGGACGCCGACTTCAGTTGGACTGACCTATTTACCTAACATTTTAAAGAAGTTAATTTTTTGCTTTTTGAAGGCGGTTTTTTGTTTTTTTAAACATTTATTTTATTTTATACTTTTTAGTGATCCTATTTATGCTGTTACGTAGCTCCACTTCTAAATATTAATAAGAAACTATAGAACATTTCAAGCTCGCCGCAGACAACGCCGCGGGAATGTCATAGTCATATTTAAACCTAAATGTGCTTCGTCATAGTCGCTCAACTTCCTTTATCGAAATATCTTATCGCCACCCTTGAAATAGGTACCGTTAAGGAGTTCCGGTGGCCATCTGTGGTCTTCATCATCAGTTCCACTTCACCATATAGTACTTTTCAAAAGCAAATGCATGAGTTACAGTGAAAAATACCAAAATCGCTATAGGTGTGCCTATAATATTTGAGGAGTTCTCTTGATTTCTCCATGATCCCATCATCAGATCCTGACGTGGTGACAATGGAACCAACTAGAAAGTATACCCATTCGAACAACAAAAAAATTTTTCAAATCGGTCCAGTGGTCTTCGAGTAATCGGGGAACATACATAAAAAAAAAAACCCGACGAATTGAGAACCTCCTCCTTTTTTTGAAGTCGGTTAATAACCTTATAACCTCAAGCTTATATGGCCAAAACCCTTGTTATCTTCTATATATATATTGTAAGGCAAAACTGACTTAGATATCAACGCACAGCCGAAACTACTGTACCTAGAAACTTGAAATTTGGTACAGGGGTTCCTTTCATGATGTAAGTGAGCACTAAGAAAGGATTTTCCGAAAATCGACCCCCAACGGGAAGAAATAGGGGGAGTAGCGGGAAACTAATTCTACACGTACGAAGTTGCGGGCGTCCTCTAGTTTTTTTATAAAAGCATAAGTTTTTCCAATGTCCTTATAATAGCTTACCTTATAAGAGATTTTGGCTAATACAGCTTTTATTCTTATAATTTAGGTTGGATACAGGGTAATATGGCCGAGTAATATGACCACAATAAGAGTTCCCCTTGTAAGAGTTGTTTATAAGAGATTTTAGCTAACACAGCCTCTATTCTTATAATTTAGGTTGAATTAAGGCTTATATGACCGAGTAATATGACCACAATAAGAATTTCCTTTGTAAGAATTGTTTATAAGAGATTTTAGCTTTCACGTTATGGATACAGTAAAACTTACCCTTATAATGGTTGAATATAATGCTTTTTAGCCATATAATATTAAAAGCTGTATAAAGGCTTTTGTGGAGACTAATATTCTTACACAAGTCAAGCGCAAGTTAATTATGATGATATTATGTATCTTATAAACGTGTTGAAGGTGACGTCTATATAGTAAATTAGACACAATTTGAGTTTTATTGGGTTCCATTTTTGCTTTTTTCTGTGCTTTGAAAAATAAAGGATAAGAATAAGATCCGATAGCGTTTAATGAATCGAAAGTTTATTAAACGCTATCGGATCTTTTTTTTACCTGTTATTTATCTACACTAATCTTTCTTTAGCTAAACGGTTTATATCAAATAGCATTTATTGTATGATTATAGGTACATAAGGTGATACAGTAATAATCGTTTCCTACTATAATCTACCATATTTGTGGTGTACAATAATTTAGGTACACCCTAACCTTACCTACTTTGCCAGCAAGAACCCCCAATTACATTCAAAATGGAGAATGCATTGAAATAAAGATTGCATTTATAAGGGTTACATCCTTATAGATCCCTTATAAACGGTATGTAGAATACTTTTGCCCTTATAACAGCAGTGTTAATAACCTAACAAAATAAGTAATTGATTTTCTTTGCATGAAAATGCCTTAATTTTAAGGCGCGTTGATTTTACATCACATGACATTCTAGACTCTCTAGTACAGTGATTTTCCACGCAGTGTTGATTATAATAAATAATAATAAAATCACTTACCAATTCAGTACCTATCCCACAATGGTTGACACAAAAATTATGCTCCCGTCGCTGCTTTGAAGTTTTACTCTCTTGAATTTTTAGCAAATGTCCGCATCTTACAAGAAGATTGCCCTTATAATTAGAACGGATGCCGACAAAACTTTTATAAGAATAAAGCCCTTGTGAACGTTTTTAATGTGATATTAATAAGTGTAATACACTAAACTTATTAAATGTTTGAAAGTTGCCATTGTAAAGGGACTGCTCTTATTACCAATTTTTACTATGTAATTATAAGTTTAGTATAAGTACTTGATACTAACAACAATAAAACGTGTTTAAGGGTTAAATGTATTAGCTTTCAACAAAGCAATATTATGGCAAGTATTAGGTTTAAGCTCTTATAATTTGTGCCCGAATGCAAGTTATATTATCGTCTATAAGACATAGACGATAATATAACTTTTATAAGAACACATTTTTTGGTCATATTAGCCGTTATATGTTTTTGCTAGTCGGGGGATGACCTAGTGAAGGTACAAATTTTTAACTCAAAAAGTAAAATGATTTTTATAGTGGTAAAATAAATCAATTGAACGACGTTAATAAGTGTTTGGGAACAAAGAAAGTTTATAGATTTACATATCTCCCTTTTTAATACCGAATATCAAAACTTATGGATCACCCCTCTTACATCTTCTGTTGTGGTTGAGTGTTAGCCTTATTGCAGTAAGTACGAATTTCACCATACGATGTTAACCACTTAAAAGACGATTAGAACGTTAACAGCTGTCAAAATGTATGAACTAGCAGTCGATTATCATTAGTTCAATTTAACATCGTTTGGTGAAATTGGTATTGGTATGACATCCGACGGAATTTTATGTACTAATCCTGTTAAACCGGAGATAGAGTGACGGCAATCTTGTTTTATAACCAGATGTTATGTTGTATAATTATTCTACGGCTACCACTGCTCGAACAATTCCTCGAGTTGTAGAGGTCTCGGCTCAGCGTGTTGTAAGGCACAATGTATGGCAATGCAGGTATACGGCATCTTCTTATCAGGTGAAGTGAACCATAAGTGTTCTATGTATTAGACGAGACGGTATAGCGCGCATACTAGTGAAGATATGTCGCCGGTCAGTCTACCGTTTAGCCTTGGTTCGATGGGACGCCTTAATTGTATGAAGGCAGTGTAGCTCACAGTAAAGTGAGAAAAATCTGTTTCGTCTGCATTAAGAGTTATGAGCCTAATATTAACATTAAAGAAGAGACTTTGGACAAGTTCAGATACTCTTTAGCACCAGTGATTTAAAAGACAAGGACAAAACATTGCCAAGAGAAATTGCTGGTAAATCGATCGGCTATCACATCACGTGCTACCGCAGTTTCAATGCCATCGGCAAAAAATACAAAGACCTACACAAAAAAGTCAAAGCCTCCATAGAAAATGAAGGTGCACCTGAAAATATTCCGGAACCAGAGGCAGAAGCGAGCACATCGATCACCTGGTTGCTCTTTCGAACACGAACCTTCGCCAGCACTAAGCGATAACGAGTATTTAAAGTGATCTTTAGTAGTGAATTTAGCCATTAAATCTTATTTCTTTTCAACTAATTATAAATCGGAAATGTATCGGGATGCTTTTAGAAGAAGATTTTCGAGGAGAAAGGAGAGCTCAAAACTCAACTCGAGGCATTTGTTTGCAGGTATAATATTTTTACTACTACGAATGAAACATTGTGTATATATTATTAGACTGTACAACCAACGAAGAATTCATAAGGTAAATGACAAAAATGTCAAATGACTCACAAAATCGAGTCAAAATCCATATATCAAATCTACTCGTACTATTCGTCCAGGCTCCTATTAGACAAGTTCTCTTGTGGTAAATTTATATTTTATGCCAAAATCCCTTTTCGTCAAGTCTCTCGTTCGGAAAAATACTTATCTGATAAGTACGTTAAGAAAACAATACTTTATAATATTCAGTACTATTTTGTTTTATGAGTATTATAACCAACATAAATTATTTAAACATTTCCTGACGCTAATTTTTCCTACCAATAAATTGTTTATTTCTTCTTCAATTTTTCTGTCTCTTATTACTGTTTGGGTTGTTCTTTTCCTAAATTGTTTTTTTTTAGTTTTATACTCGTAAAACTTTGCTTCAAATTTTAGTGTTTTATACATAAAAATAAGTTCCTTTCTCTTCAGCTTTTAATTTCAGCCGGTTATGCCACGCTTTTAATGAATTAGTCGTTCTGTGACGCTCATGGGTACAACGCCATACGTTGGCTGTTTTTTTTTTGACCCATTGGCTCGTAAAGTACTCAGATAATTGTTTTCCTGCTGGACAATCCAGTATTTTTTCGTTTATTGTCAACCAGCCCTCCGGTTTTAAGTTTTGTGGTATTAAAGCCAGGTTACAAGTTAAATATGTAACCTTTTTTAATTGTTTGTTCTCCATCATTCCAAGTTCCTTTACTTATTTTATTATAGCCCGTTTAAAATGAAAATAACATCCACTCACTTTTACTTGTGGAAATACTTTTTTCACAGCATTAATTAATCCCTGTTCGTAGACACATTTGAAAAAAATCAAAGTTATTTTATATTTTTCTAACAAAAACGGTATTACCGTATCATAAGTTGAAATATGCGTACTAATACAATGATATTTTTTTTTTAGTTTATATGGATTTCTGCTGCAGGCCACTTTGCCAAAATGAAATTAATTTATTGCTTATAGGTGTACCAGAATCTCATGGCAAATGAGGAAATAAATAATTGTAGAGGGCAATACTGAGGAAATTGGACTAAACGGTATTGATGCTGTGTAATTTTTAACCGACTTCAAAAAAATGAGGAAGTTTAAGATTCGACGAATTTGTATTTTTTATGCTTTTATGATGAATAACAAAAAAATTATGACACTAGAGTTCTATTACATTAAACTCTCTGAGGATAATTTCATGCATACCATGACTCAAACTAAGCTCTATTCGTGTACAACGGTACTAGACAACGATATACACGTCAGCAGTATATAATTATATAGAAATATATAAAAAATATGAACTTAAAACTTAGAAACGTCCAAGATTTGGTGCAAAAATCTGTGCTCATCACAGAAATATGTCTCTACGGGTATTTAAACCCCTAGCGTCCGTGGGCAATTGAGCTATCATGGCGTTTAAAGTGAGTATGTGTATATACATATATCTTTTTATTTATAGTATTCATATATTTTTAATACAATCGTTACATAATGAAGCCCTTAAGTCGAGTTCCATCGAGTCGAGTAGGTTGGATTGGCTTAGGCTAATTATGAAATGGTTGTATATTGCTGGGGTAAGGTATTAGATTATTGCTCACAAATAAAAAAATAAACACACCATTCTTTCTCACCATTTTATATATAATGAGTATAAAAAATAACTTGAAATCTCATCCAGAACTAGAAAATGATCCCATAAATACTACTTGCATTTCTTGTTCTTCATCTGCTGAGGACGATGAAGAGAGAGAAGTATTTATAATAAACCGCTCTTCTAACATTTCCATTATTTCGTCTTGCTCTATGAAATCTATTTCCATTTTCTTTACATTTTGACAACATTTTCGCCATTCCTCTGGACCAATTTGTGAGAAAGCTTAGTCTGTCAGTAATTGAATATCGCTGGCAGGTCTGTTTACATTATTCTCAGCAACTTTTTGTTTCATTATACCCCAAATCTTTTCTATGGGATTTAATGTGCAATGATAAGGTGGAAGCCTTAAAACTTCGTGGCCATGTGATTTCAATAATTCATCAATTCAATAAGGGTGTAGACTGGTTTTGTTGCACGGCTTCAAGTAGTTGACATTTACGCCAACGATCGGTTTATTCTCATTTTATACACTTTCGCATTTTTTATACTAATGAAAAATTTCAATTCCATAGCCAAGGCACCCTTTAGTGCCATAAATATGAGGTAGGTTTAGGTTATGTTAGTTCTTCAGCTGGCCCGGAGGGCCAAACTACCCAGAAATAGGAGCTCTGCGGTAGCAGAGCTCCGTCGACTTTCTGCGAAAGTGTATAAAATGAGAATAAATCGATTCATAGTGCACATCATTTGCACGGAGCCATTATTTTATGTCAGCAATACGGTTGACTTGTGTGGGCGGTTTATTCACCCGTACAAAATGATAACTAGCATTATCCATAATAATTAGGGATGGGCTTGGCAGATTTGGGATTAGCTTATCTGTCACCCATTTTGTAAAATTGTCCTTATCCATGTCATGGTGATAGTCAGCAGACAAACTTTTTGACCTGTACACCAGACAGCAATTTGGTACAAAGCCGTTTTCTCCTCCAGCGTTTACAATGATCCACCTGGCACCTGGTGAAATACTTTTAGACGGATGTGTCATCTAAATACACCACGTTCATTTTTGATGCCCTTCAGCCTTACGGTTGTTCTTCATACACTCCAAATACTTAAATCTTTGTTGTTTTATGTCATGCAACTCCATCAAAATGGTCCTTTTGGATTGGCATTTAACGAATTCAAAACCAATCTCTTTAATGATTAGCCTGTTGAAAATTAAAGAAATCATCAGGATACTTAGACAGTAGGTACCTCAATCAATATCATAATATTTTAGGTTGAGTAAGTTGTACCATAACTCAAGAATGGCTGATTGATTGGTTGATTGATTGATTTTTATGATTTTCAACTTGCCAACATACATATTGAAGAGGAACTCATACCAATCATGCGTACGCTCCGGCAAACGCCGCGGCACCGCGTGATTCGAAATGGAAGCGAGAGATCTGCTGTCTCTCTTTCCCCACCACCAACGCGTGGCCGCGCGGGCTGGCCGCGCGGCCGGTATATCAACAGAGCGAAGACACAGCACAGCTAATCGGAGCTGGACTACGTCACGTTCATGCTATATACGCGCGCGTGCCAGGAGCTTAAATAAAAAACTGTTTTTAGTACACTCGTCACAAATAATACGGGTCGGAGTGCGTTTTTCATACTAAAGAGGCTACTTCGTAGCCTTGGTTCCTCGCCGGAGGATGCTTGTAGTGAAATCTGATGATGGATACCCCGAGCATTGATACAGGACTTCGAGAGTGCCTAGGATACCCAACTGATTGAATCTGCGGTTAACGCCGGAATCGTGCATGTTCAGGAAAACATCTAAAATTGCAATAAAATTTAAGGAAATCAAACGCTGACCCAAACTCTGTCGCTGTGATGTTATCTGATTGTGCGATCAGTTAGGTATCTTAAGAACTTTTGACAACCGCTATTGAACCTCGGAGTATCCACCATTCAACCTCACTCAAAACAACACCTGCCGAGGAACCAAGGCTTCGAAATAGCCTCGTTTGAATGAAAAACGCACTCTGACCCGTATTATTTGACCGCGAGTGTATTTTGCGTTTTCTATCAGTTCAGAAGCGAGATGAACACGCGCCCGCGAATGTAAACAGACTATACCTACCCTTACCTACAACGGCCGCCGCCCGTTTCTTGTCGGGACTTGTTTTCACTGAGTATATTTATGTGTAAAATAATAGTTTTGTTTTGTGATTGATTGTGCGTCTTTTTGTGTACTGAGTGCGAGTGTAACGATAATGGATCCACACAAAAAGAAACGAGAACGACGGAGCAGCGAGGAAACTATCATGTTCGATAGATCGCTGTCACTGCGTTCAGCGCTGGTACCTGTGCCGCAGCCGCAATCACAACATTCACAGCCGCCTGAAGAAGCGCGACGTTCAATGTCGGCTACAACCGCTAAGGCTGCGTAACCCCATCTTTGTCGTCAGTGGTGATAAGCCGGCGGCGCCTTTGATCTCTAAAAGCGCGCCTTCGCAGGCGCCGCGCGAGGCCACGGAAGCAGCGAGCGTTGCTATTCTGCATATCGGTACCTTCAGTTTGTGACACGTAACGCTCAAGTATCAGGTATGTCGGACGCAATGATCCAGTTCCGGATTTCGACCCTCGACCTCAGACGACCTCAGACGTATATGGTTACGCAAAGTCGGAGGAATGGCTAATATGTATAGCTGGGATGAAAAAACAATCATCTTTAATTGCGCTTCGAAGTAAAAAGGTTACGCGCGCCGATGGTTTGATCTACGTAATGATTTTGATCCATCATGGTCTGAGTTTAAACACAAATCTTTGAGTGCTTTTCCATCCCATAAAAACTAAGTAGGTACCTATGTTACGTGCTTTGGTTAATGTTGTTGGACGGTCCGGCGTCAGTTACCTACCTTCAGTTTTACTATGATAAATTAGAGCTTGGCAATGCGTGCGATATACCTATTCCCCGCTCTTAAAACGGAAGCGATAATAGGTACTATCGGGGAGCGAGCTGATCGAAGTAGGTGCAATGTCGGCTGGTTGCCGTGACCCGCTCTCGCTCTCAAATTATTTATCATCCTTGCACACAAACCATAACCCTATTTCAGCGCCTAGTACTAACTAGACACGATTCGGCACAAAAGATAAACATAGGTAAGTACTTATGGCGTTAAGTGTCGTTCGTGTAAAAAGCGCGGTCACGTTGCTTTCTGTTGCCCGTCGAACACACGTGCACACGATAAATTGCGCAAACTATACTCGTATTGCACGAAACATGGTCATAATGACGATAAATGTTATCAAAAATACGAAAATGTTCCTACCTAGAGTTGTAAAGTGTCCGACATTTTCCGTATGTGACGGTCATTTTCGATAAATGTCCTGACATTTTCGTCAAGAATGGACAAGACGGACATTTATTTTTCATACGTCTTTCTTAGAAATACAAACTTGTACATGTATTTACACCAAAATAGATCGTTTTATTAATGCTTACTTAATATGAATGTTCCTCTTTCAAGGCAAACAATTTAGCAACAAGACTGTAGAGCATCATTAAATAGGTTGGTAGGCACATTTCATACCGTGTAATTATATCTTTCCTTAGAAACTTTTTGAGTTTATAATTATGACAGTGACCAAATTAGAACACGTCATTTAAATGACACTCATGTCATGTGACAAGATTGATAAGAAGTCTTACTCCAATCCCGTTCGCAATTAATTGCTTTTAAAATGCCCCGACGCTTTGGCGACATCTGGTTGCATTACCAAATTATTGGCGGTTCCTCAATCAAAAAGCACGTCGTGTGCATTTATTGCAATGCAGAATATAAACAAAACATGCTACTCGCATGGTATTACATACCATCAAGTGCGAAAAGTGTCCAACAGATGTCAAAAACCAATTTACAAAGATACATCGGTCGATTACTCAAAAGGCTTTACCTCCAAGAGCAGTTGCAGACAGTAATTGCTCTGGCATACCAAGTCATAGGCATATAGCATAGTAATTCAACTATCAATTCCGGTCACGAACATTTTCAGTCAAATATTGATGATCCACTTGCATTATGCACAAAAAAAGAAACTGCGGATGTTAGGTTTGCAAGAGCTATATATGCCACAGGGGCACCTCTGTCATTGTTAGAATCGAAATACTGGAAATCTGCATTGCAATCTTTAGATCCCAGTTATGACCCACCAACGAGACATGCTATTAGCAATCATTTATTGGAGGCCGAGTACTCGCGTATAAAAACCAACATCGACGAAAAATTACAAAATTCAATGGCTCTAGCACTTATTACGGATGGTTGGAGCAACGTCAATAGGAAAGGAGTGTTGACTTTTATTTTGACTACGCCACAGCCAATATTCTTAAAATCTGTTTATCCTGAATGTGAAAGACAAACAGCTAAATATTTAAGCTCCGAAATTCTGGAGGTTTTAGAAGAAATCAGTCCTACTAAAGTTATAGCTATAGTAACGGATAATGCCAAAAATATGAAAGCTGCCTGGAGAATCGTACAAAATGTTTACCCAAACATTGCACGCATTGGCTGTGTAGCTCACGCTCTCAATCTTATTTATAAAGATATAAACGAAATTGGGCCTCTTAAGGATATAATAGAGACTGTGCGCCACATCATTAAATTTATTCAAAATAAACACCGATTACTGGCATGCTTCGAATTAATACTCGTACAGACAAATGTTTATGGACATCTTAAACAGGCCCTAAAACTGCCATGCAAAACAAGATGGAATACTTTGGTCACTACCCTAGAATCTTATTTAAACAATAAAGATGCCCTGAAAGCTTCAATGGTCTTTCAAGACGGAATAGATTTGGGAACGAACATTATATCTACTTTGTTAGATGACCAAATTTGGTATCAAATAAAACATATCCTTAAGATCCACAAACCAATCGCAGTTGCCGTTACTGAAGCGGAATCTGACGTTGCAAAGACCTCCGACGTCTATAACATATTTTTGAAACTTGCAGCATCTTTAGAAGACCAACTCAGTTTGGATAATATATTTTCGGAACCTGAAAAGAATAAAATTTGAACAGCCGTTTCGTACCGCCGCAATTTCTGTATACAAAAGTTTCATTTGGCGGCAAATTTGTTAGATACTAGGTACATCGGCTCCGGTTTGACAAGCGATGAAATGGCTGACGCGACAAACTATATACATAGTCAAGCAATATATCTATCGAAAGATCCCGTAAAAATTATGATAAATATTGCGGAATTTCGTACACGAACTGGATTATTCGCTAAATGTCATTCGGCATGGTCGACCGTACAGGACATTGCTCCGCAACTGTGGTGGCAGAACTTTGGTTCTAAAAAAGAATTATATCCAATAGCGCACAGACTCTTAAGCATCCCACCAAGTTCTGCCGCTGCAGAAAGAAATTTGAGTTGGTTCTCCATTACACATACAAAATTACGCAACAGACTAAATAGTACTCGCTTAAATAAACTAATAACAGTGCGGCAAAATTTAAGATTATGTGGATTCTACAGATCTGACGGTATCACCTGATGATTTGAAGAAGAAAAGGAAGAAAACTATTTCAGCGCATTAAACTTTACTAACGTTTCATCACAACGCAATACTGATGATAGCGAAACAGAAGATGATGATCACTAAGCAGTTGTCTATGTACCTACTTTACATTATTGCTGTAAATTAAAAGTTTCTTGTTATGTTTCCTCGTAATAAATAATTGTATTTGAAAATGTCGAAAATGTCCATTAGTGTCTGCTTAATGTCCAAAATGACCGACAAATTGTCAAATGTCGGACAGACATTTTGAAACTGTCGGTCACTTTACAACTCTATTCCTACCCCGTACTTAATAAAATAGGTCACGTAAAAGAATAATAATTATAAACCTTAAAAATCATAATACCTACCTTCACATAGCAACAGTACCTACCTATACCTATACCCAATGACGTTCCGACGGTACGCGCTATACAGGACGTCTTGGGCACTCTCGGCCAATGCTATGTTTACACGGGCTTGGTAGCTAATGCTTAGTACTTGTCACTTGCACTAATACCCAATGTGTGAACGTGCTGATTGATTGGTGCGTAGTGTTGGTGTTTGTTTAGAGTGCAAGTGAATAGAAGTCGATCATATTTACTTACCGAGAAGTCAATACCCCATCACAATTTTCTGGGCGCTTGTCGCTTGCTTACCATGTATAAACAGCTACGACAAGTGTTTAGTGGTAAGTTGTTGTTCGAATGTCTGGTCACTAAATGCCTTTCTACTAATTCCAACGAGTAAGCCGGGCATAACACGAAGTATTACATGACTATCAAGGTTAATGACCTCTGTATTAGGTTTCATAGATTTTGGCAGTAGGTACTTGTGTCACTAAGCAGCTCTGCAGTAGAACAATTACCTACAACTTGAAATTCAGCCATGCACTAGTGGTAATTAATGTTATTAAGAGATTTGTTAGTTCTAAAATACCTAAATAGTTCCTTTCGAGGAGTCGACCGTTTAGATATCCGCTGACGGGGCTACTTGTGCTGGCATTAAAGCTTTAATTGTACCCGATACCGCTCAGTATGTGGGCATAAATTATAGGTCAGTCGTTTACCGACTACAGGGACATGTACCTACGTAATCAAAACACCGACGACTTTGAGAATTTTTAATGCAAACTATTTGTCCCACATGCCTAATATGTACGCAAGTGTCGAGCGTGTTAAATTGACTGCTCATGAGAACATTGAACTACCTACAACCTGGTGTAAATAAAGTACCTGCCTAGTACTGTCATTTAGTAAAATTTCGGGGCCTGTACAAGTTCATGCAACTGAATATTTAAAAACTAGGTCCGAGTGTTGTTTTATGTTGTACCTACTACAGAAGTGTTAGACGGTAAGGCAGCTGTCACCATTATTAATCCAGTGAGTGAGCCGGCGATATTTCCCGTTGGTTGCAGCGTCGCTTGACTCGCTTGCATCTCGAGTCGTATAAAATTGGTAAAGGATTTAAACCTGCTGTGCTCGTACAGCTGCAATACATACTCACGGAATATTCCGATTGTTTTTGGTTAATAATAATAACATAGGCAAATGCGCGGTTAAAATGAATACCTATAGAACCACAGAACTATATCGAGATAGAATGAATGTACCTCGCGTGCCGAAAAGAAGGGCCGAGAGCCCCATTGCCCGCCGCGATGCTCAGTCCGCTCTCGACCGGTAACCGCGTGTGACGTTCGAATATAAAAACAAAATGCCCTCTTGCTCGATAATCAACTGTACAAACACCATCAAAAAAGTAGGAGCTTTACAGCTGTTTTACAACAGGATATTTCCTTTCATTGGTAAGTACTCTTTGCCCTAAAATATCTGTTATCTGTTATTATTTATAAAACAATTTATTTTGTTGCTCAGTATTAATGTCTTATAAACAATTGCGGGCGACTCTGCGTCTAATGCTACTTTTCCATTACTGCTTTAATTTGACGCGCCAGACTTGGCATGCATTGAAAACCAGCAACGAAAATAAACCAATCCAAACTGTCGAGCACTTATCGAGACGCGTTCAAGGTTGAATTCTCATTTTTCTGTCAAAAGTAAGATGTAGTGTTGTACCCTGCGATTTTCAATGCCGATTTCTTAGTCGATTAAAATCGACTTTGAAAACGGAAAAAATGATAATTATTTTTACAAGCTTTTATTTAACTTGCAATGTATGTATGTCTGTATGTAAGTATGTATGTATGTACGGGTCAAACCTTGCAAATTAAATTTGACCCACTTCCCGTTAACGGAATGCCCTAAAATTTGGACCACATATCGCACCTTTAGAATTATAGTGACTTAATTCAACATTTCAGCTGTCGACTTTGAGACATAATTATATTTATTACTATAGAGACCTAACTCGAAATCCAACATTTTTGAATTAGGTCACTATAATTCTAAAGATGCGATATGTAAACTCGATGACAATGCAATATTATGGTACCTTAGAGGTGATCTGCTGATGGAGTCGGAAGTTGGCGACAGGAACTCCGCTATTCTTAACGTAGACCCACCGTGTTAAAACTCAATAGTTTGTTCTTGATAAGCAGATAAAGATTTTGCAAAAAAAAGTACAGTGGGCAACAAAAGCTTATTTAGACCTACTATTATGTAGCCGTGTGATGAGTGATGAAGTAGTAGGTAGTCAAAATTAAATATTATTGCAAAAAGGATAATACGAGGGGTGATCCAAAAGTTTTGAGAATCAGTAAGAACCATCTACATAATGATATTATTTTAATGTGAACTATACCATGGCACTAATGAAACTTAAATTAGAGAAAAAAAATGTAAAAATTATTCATTTGTTTCCCTGTGATAGCTAAACAAAAAACATCTGTATTAACAATTTTATAAGACGGCAAAAATAAGAGTTACATACATACATAATCTCACGCCTTCGTTCCCAGAGTGGGGTAGGCAGAGCTACAGAATTACAAACATCTCTAAAAACTTGTTGATAATTCTATAACCACAATTTGCACAAATAGGCTAAGATGTTTACCAGCGTATTAGTGACAGGTTGCAAGCCTATCGCCTAATAGTACTACAAGCCTTTATTCCCTTAGTCGTCTCTTACGACATCCACGGGAAGACATGGAGTGGCACTATTCTAACTCGGCAACCACACGAGGAATAAGAAGTTAGTTTTGTAATAATTTGGAGTTGTGTGGAAAAAGTTTTGGTACACTAATAAAAAATATTGTTATTGAAAATGAAACCTTGATTTATCAGTATAATTTAAAGGATAAATAAGTTATCATTGCAGTGGATTTTTCTATCTCCAGCTCTGTCACCAAAATGTAGGGTGGTTTTTTCGGCCTTTTCCAGGATTATTGAGGCCTACAAATAAATACTGCGACATTCTTTATTAGCAATTGATTTCAAATAATCTAGGAGAGTTATATAACATTGTTGTATCCTAATTATGGCAAAATAATAAAAATAAGCTAAAGAAAAAAAATTACAAATTTCCGGCAGGAATTGTGCTTCAGAGCCTTCTAATTGATAAGGGTGCTGCTCGTCGACCAAAGATCAGAACTGATAACCGCTCTCCCCGTTATTTAGCCCTAACTTTCGACTACTATTTCTCATTCACTAATGTTCAAAAACAACTACATAAAAATCACGAGCTGGTGATGACATAGTGAAGGTACAAAATTTGGCCTCCAAAAGTAAAATTATTTTTATAGTGGTAAAATAAAACAATTGAATGACTTTAATAAGTGTTCGGAAATATATAAAGTGTGTTCATTCCAATTAAAAAAAAAACGATTTACATATCTCCCATTTTTATACCGATTATCAAAACTTTTGGATCACCCCTCGTAATTATAGATTTATATCAATAATTTAAAAATATAGTTACTATATTGCAATTTTGTTTCAGTTTTCTTAAAGATCCTCTTATAAAAAATAGATGGATAGAAGCAACGGGTCGCAAAAACTGGCTTCCTACAAAACACAGACGAATTTGTTCTATACATTTTCACAAAGATACATTTACTGGCCCATCAACATCAAAGTACCGGCGAATAATCAGTACAGCTCATCCGATTATAGATGTTCCGTTGCAATGCTATTCCGTTGCGATCGATGACACGATTGGAAACGATTCTGTTTTAGTTGTGCACATTACTAAAATACTCGCGTGACGTCAAAGTACCTGCGCAAAATGTTACACGCTCGGTTCTCATATAAATCGACGAACTCTTTCCTTCTATCTCGATATATTTCTGTGTATAGAACATACTAGTGACAAAATTGTTTACAATCGCCCGTAAACAATTTTGTCACTAGTATGTTCGCTCGGGATCGTGAACTTGTTCGGAACATTATTTCTTGTGTTATCCATAGTACAAACAGCTGGATAAATTGTCAGAACAACGTGTCTTTTCTTGTATTGACGTCATATCCGCGTACCACTGTATACAGATAAACGACAACAGTAAAAGGTATACGACATTTATAAGACCTGATGGCCATTATCAATATACTCGTATGAGTTCGGACTGGTTAATCCTCCCTCCGTGTAATCTTTCAGAGGCCGATGTGAATGTCCATCTGCATATCTTGATGATATTCTAATCTATGCTAAAGACACAAAAACTGCTTTAGAGCATCTGTGCGCAGTGTTAAGTCGGATCTGCGAGGTGAATATGACTATCCGCTTAGACTAATGTACCTTCTTACGGATAGCGTTGAGTATTTAGGTCACGTGATTCAAAATGGTGAGGTTCGAGCGTCGGAACCTAAAATAAATGCCGTAAAGAATTTTAAGGTACCTGAGAGCCTACACGTAGTAACTTGTATATAATCTGTGCACCAGGCGCGATAGTTTCTTGGTCTCACGAGTTATTTTCGTAAGTATGTGTCCGATTTCGCGACTATCGCCCGACCTATAAGGCGTTTGACACATTGAAGGCCACCCTCGCGTGGAAACCAGTACCTTACGCCTGTAAGCAGACTACGCCGCTGAGCAGCGTTACCATAGTTACGAGTTAGGGACGCTCGCCGTAGTGATGTGATGAGCCTTAAGAATTTTAGGGTGTACGTAAGCGATATCAAGTTTGTGGTCGTTACAGATTGTAATGCGTTGCGTTGGACTTGGACTAAACTATATATATAAGTCTGCGAATCGCTCGATGGTGGCTTGAGGTACAAGGGTACAACTTTCATGTTGAATATCCAGCGGGACGTACATTGGCTCATGTTGACACATTGAATCGTAATCCGACTACTGTTTCTGTTATGCGATGTGTTGTAAAGGATCTTATTTAGAACTTGCAGCAGGATGACAACTCAAGGCGTGTTACTATTGATCAGTATTAAATGACGAGACATCTACAGGTAATAATAGGTAACTGGCTGCTGACTGACCTAATCCAAAATAGTATTCTGCTTCGCAACGTAAATGGGCAACATAAGGTCGTGTTGCCCGGATAATCACGTTAGTCACTGGTTCAGACCTTCCACGACAACAATGGTCATGTTAATTTTGATAAGACTTACGAAGCAATAAAAGCCAAGTATTGGTTTAGTGACATGCAGCGTTTTGTGCAAAAGTATATTCGTGACTGTATCTCTTGTCAGTACGCGAAACGGCCGACCGGTCGAAAGGTCGGTCTTCTACGCCCAATTGAAAAGTGCCGTTTCACACTGTCCATGTGGACCACCCTGGGCCATTTTGTATTAGTCAACTGGTAAAATTTATATACTGGCAATCAGCGTCGCCTTAACGCGTTTTATTTGGATAGAGGCCGTGCGCGATACAACTTGTTGTAAAGTTTTACATTGCTTTGACCGATTTGTAAAGACGTTTGGTGTGCCAAGTCGCATTATTAGTGATGGCAACAGACCTTCGACTGTCATGAATTTAAGAAATATTGACGGGACCGAATATAGCACATCGTAATAACTTTATTAATTAATTTATTATTCATTGAATATATAAAAAAATACATATTTGGGTCAGATTAAGAACTGACTGTATGATTACTTACCTATGTTGTGATGTTTGGCTTAGGAACCGAACTTGTATGTTTCTTTCTGATATGTATGTTGTACATTAGACGGTATAGACGTATTGTATACAAATAATACGTTGATTTTAATACGTATTCGCAATTTAATTTATCTTATTTACTCAATATTTATATTATGATCACATTGATAATGATTGGAGAAACTGAATACATTGAAAAATATTTGGTCATATTCAGATTGACTTCTCATCACTTTAAGAGGTGATGTGTCGTTGAGAAGTCTCTGCCATATTCAGATTGAGTTGTCATCACTTTAAGAGGTGATGTGTCGTTGAGGACGCTGCCGTTTGGGTTTGTTACACCTTAAGAGGTGGACTACAGTTGTAATTGAGGACGGTGTTGCTTGGTTTTATTACACCTTAAGAGGTGGACTACAGTTGTCGTTAAAGACGCTGTTGCTTGGTTTGTTACACCTTAAGAGGTGGACTACAGTTGTCGTTAAGGACGCTGTTGCATGGTTTTGTTACACCTTAAGAGGTGGACTACAGTTGTCGTTAAGGACGCTGTTGCTTGGTTTGTTACACCTTAAGAGGTGGACTACAGTTGTCGTTAAGGACGCTGTTGCTTGGTTTTGTTACACCTTAAGAGGTGGACTACAGTTGCCATTGAGGACGCTGTTGCTTGGTTTTGTTACACCTTAAGAGGTGGACTACAGTGGTCGTTGAAGATGCTGTTACTTGGTATTGTACAACTTTGTGATGCTGGTTACCAATTTTTAAATAATGAAGGCCCACAGAGGCGGACCATTTTACAGCTTTGTGATGCTGGTTGCCAATGTTTAAATAATGAAGGCCCACAGAGGCGGACCATTTTACAGCTTTGTGATGCTGGTTACCAATGTTTAAATAATGAAGGCCCACTGAGGCGGACCATTTTACAGCTTTGTGATGCTGATTACTAATGTTTAAATAGTGAAGGCCCACAGAGGCGGACCATTTACAGCTTTGTGAGGCTGGTTATCAATGTTTAAATAATGAAGGCCCTCAGAGGCGGACCATTTTACAGCTTTAAGACGCTGGTTATTAATGTTTTAGTAATTAAGGCCCCCAGAGGCGGACCATTGTACAGCTTTAAGAGGCTGGTTACCAACGTTTCAGTAAAGTAGGCCTTGAGAGGCGGACCATTACACAACAATAAGAGAGTTATGGATTGGCGACTTCAAAAGGTTGACCTCGTGTTAGTGATCTGTTCGGGACGAACAGTGGCATCAGGAAGGCCGACTGAAGAGGAACTCATACCAATCATGCGTACGCTCCGGCAAACGCCGCGGCGCCGCGTGATTCGAAATTTGCGCGGGCTGGCCGCGCGGCCGGCGTATCAACAGAGCGAAGCCACAGTAAGGAACGGCGGTCCAAATTTTGAATTGTGTTAACCGTGTCATGTACGGAACCCTCGGTGGACGAGTCCGACTCGCACTTGTCCGTTTTTTTTTAGGTGTATCACAATATTCCCAATTGAACCGTGAGTGAGTAACTAAACGGAGAAAAGTTTTTTTTCCGTTAAGTTGACTACACGAAGGTGAAAGGTTATTAAACCTTTATTTTTTTATCCTTCGGTTTCAATACAATACTTTACATACATACATACGTAGGCAGAGCTACAGGATTACCAACAACTCTAAAAACTTATGGTTGATTATGTAACCACTTTTTGCTCTAACACCCAATACTTTAGTTTATTAGAAAACAGAATAATAGTAATGAGGGCGCCACTGGACACTCGGCGCAGTCTTAAATACTTAAGATAGCAAATTAACTCAAAGGAGACTAAGGAGACATTCTTTTATTTTTTAAAGTTTTTTTGACTTATCTGAACCAGGTATTCAACCTACTAAAGATGTTAAACTTATGTTTTGAATTATTTGATTATTACAGAGGTTTTAGCATTGTCATTGACCGTTTTCATTGATACAATAAAAAAAGGAATATTCATATTTTGTATTTTTAGTTGGTAAGATTCCCGGCTCAGGTAGTTTTTATACTTATTTCGAACATTATCAGACTGCGTCCTTTGAGTACAAATATAGTATACATACATATACGACACGCTGATCATTTAAGAGATATCTATTTAATTTTTTATGACGCAGTTGAAAAATCTTTTGTTTAAAAATATACGTCTCAACTGTTTCTATGTTCGAACGCCGCGCGGGTACGGCAAAATGGCGGGTGCGCCTCGCCGCGCGGCGCTCGGGCGAACCGCGCTCCGCGATGTATTCAAAGGGGCCGTGGGGTCACAGCCTAAAAACCAATACAGTCGTCCGACGAAGCCGTCTAGACAGTGCAATCGTGCGGGGTGTGAGGGGCGAGGGGCGGGTAGGGCTTGCCCGAGCTGCATACGTCGCAATTGTTAGTAGCTCGGGACATATCTTTCAGGGCTGACGCGTGTCGTGTTTTGATGTGTGAAAAAAATGGTGCATATTACGACATGTGCAGTGCGAGAATAAAAGTCGTCATCTCGCGCAAATAAAGAGCTACGATACTATCAATTAAAAATATATTATTTTATGGTGCTTAATTTATAACATTTTTGTCATGTCATGCCAACGTAAACAAAATGGCGCATGTAAAAGCGTGACGCCTGCCGGCAAAATTCAAACTTTTCTTAATTTTTTTGTTTCTAAACAAATTTAAAATGGCGGACATGATTTTTATAAATAATGATAATGTTTGTCATTATCTACGTTTTTGGGGGTGCTGATTAAGAAAAAGATATCCATGTTGAAATCCAAGATGGCGGAAATTATTTTTTCTTAAAAATTGATATGGGTGTCATCTTCGAGGTTCCTTTGATTGCTGATTACGAAAATGACATTATTTTTGGAATCCAAGATGGCGGACGTATTTTTTTAAATATATTGATATGGGTGTCATTTTCGAGATTCCTCGGGGTGCTGATTACGAATATGACATTATTTTTGGAATCCAAGATGGCGGACGTATTTTTTTATATAATGATATGGGTGTCATTTTCGAGGTTCCTCGGGGTGCTGATTACGAAAATGACATTATTTTTGTAATCCAAGATGGCGGACATAATTTCTTGAAACAAAATTGTATGGGTGTTAACGATGAAATATCTAAACTTACGCACACTAATCCAGAGTGACACACACTAACAAACCTAAAAAGTAGCTTGATTTAAAAAAATTCAACAACAAAAAAAAAATTAAAGGTAAGTTATGTGTGGTTTTGTTAGGCGACCATTTTTTAAAATCTGATTACTGGTTTGCAATTTTAGTCCCCACGGGCCCTCAGATATCGATTTTCAAGACAATCGAACCATAAACAAAAAAGGGAAGCCAAACAGACTGGCGCCGTAACGCGTTACGTAACGAAGCGGTTTACCCTTCCATAAGAAGTTATCACCTCAAAAAAATAACCAGCGTCACTCGGGACGATGTAAAAATTGTAACTATATCCCATAATGTCCATACTGTTGAGGCATTTAGAGTTATAGCGGAACAAAGAAACGTACACACATACATATATGAAACCTAAAAACATTACCCTCCTTTTTTGGGCAGTTGTGTAAAGTTTGTGACAACCCTAGGTAAGTACTGTGGCCTTGTGCGGTGTCGGCATTTACGCAAACATCAAAGGCGTCGGCCCACTGTTAGTTACTCTTTACACTGTGGTGGGGTGGTGGGGTACGAAATCGCTCGCGCCGGGCAGCAGTGGTGGGCTCTTAACGTCGAACGATGTTACCTACCACGATGACATTATATTAGTAAAACTGCGAGACAGTAAAACCAAAGTGGACAGTCTAATTGTTCTCCGGGATGAATACATTCCAATTATAAAAAAGTACGAAACACTACGGCCTATTTCGACGACGTCTGATAATTTCTTCTTGAACTAACAAAATGGAAAATGTCATAATCAAGTTATTGGGAAACACAAAATGGCATTTTTTCCTAAAGAAGTTGCCATATATTTAACTTTGCCTAATAGCGAAAATTACGCAGGACATTGCTTTAGGCGTACGTCTGCGACACTATTGGAAGGATGCGAGGATGGAAATCAGATAAAGTTGCGGAGGGGTATATCGAGGAGTCCATAATAAATAAGACCCATATAACTGATATGATAAATGGAAATGTACAGTATAACAAAAACAAGAATGAACTGTCCATTCTCCCCAAGAACTGCCACAGCCATCTACTTCCCGTCATTTAAGCCCAAGGTCGTCCACTTCCCGTATATCTCCCCAAGAACTGAATCCATAGCCATCCACTTCCCACCATGTACCCTCCATGTTGAATACCCAAACGGAAATTCAACAAAACAACATAGTTCAGTAATTCTATGCTTTTTCACAAACAAATTAATAAAGTTTTAAACCTTTTGTGACATGATACATTTGAGTGTGGTGTTTAAAGTTCAGTACTCTCCAACCCCCTCCCCCTGACGCTTCACTCCCCCCCCCCCTCCGTAAAATGTGTCTCTGTTAACGGTTTTTTAACTTTCTTGGGACAAATTTAATATATACGAAAAAAGTGTGAAGGGTAAAAATGTTCCTTATTAAATGCTTAAACAAAAAGGTTGTATGTATTTTTTTATAGGCTCGACGGGATTCAATTCAAGCTATAGCTACAGTTCCGGCCACTGATATATCACCTTTGTTCTTACATCTCATACGATAACCTACAAATATGACTTACCAAAATTGACAACCAATCAAGAACTAGTTGACTAATTGTATTGCTATTATTCAATACGTTAGCTGATTAAATAAGGTTTAAAATGGTATATCTTTTGCTTTGACGTGGAGACCTCGTCGTGTTGTTCTCCTGGTCATTTTTACATTTGTAATGTTTTTATTTGTACTAGTTCTAATATTTTATATTTGTTGCTTTATTACCTTGTAATGTAACTTACTTTTAAGTATTATTGTATTTTATGTTTGAAAAAATGACCTTCTGCTGGAATTTCATGCGGCGCTTCTTCTCCGCAATGATGGTCTTGTCCGAAGCGCTGGTAGATTCACTCTATATTACCGACGTGTAAAAGAGCCCGAATGTGGTCAATTTACTGAATAAATATTTTGATTTTAATTTTGACTTTTGATTTTGTACATATCTTAGTTTCCACGAAGGAAGCATTTAAAAAACCATCGCTGACGCGTTCATACAAATTAGTTTGACCTATGTACAAAATTAATAATTACTTCCTTCCTTACTAATAGTACTTTACTGCAGCACAATTTTTTTCTTGTGATTTTTGAGAATAGCTCTATATTTACGTTGGCAGGAACGGCAATTGCGGGCTTCGTATTTTTACTCGCTAGCTCGTCCGTTTAAACCAATAGGTACTCGGCCCACAATTGCCTACTTCCCTGCCTAGGCAATAATGTACTATTACGTATTATACAGTCGTTTTTTGAAAACATGTCGATTGAATGAGTTTTAAAGTATTTCAGTCACATTGTATCATATACTTTTCAAAAATCCAAATGCCACACTTGTACAAATCGGTTTGCAAAAAAAACTGTTTTACGGCGGTATGGCGGCCATTTGGAACCATCGGAAGTATGGCATGGTGATTTTTGTGAATGTCTACTCGACGATGATTAGCTATGCATAAAACCTGTTTTTTTTACAGATTACTAAGGTCAGTGGTCTCACAGCCTAGTATGAAAATGAAAGTTCTATCATAATCCTTTAAGGAGTTATTATTAATTTCTAAAAACTTATTTTGTACTAACTGACTGACGAACCCATCAAAACCTTTTTCTCGATGACCAATAGCATTGAAATTTGGCATAGAGGAAGGTCTTACAGTACAAGTGAAAGAAAAAACTACAAATATGCCTAGATAGGTACCCCTGATCGAAAAATAGTAAAATTATTATCCCCAATTAAAATGTATGAGAAATTTCAAACGGAACTCCTAGCTAGTATCTTTCTATATTAAAAAGGTTTATATAAACCTATATCGCCTACCTTCCAAATAATACTAATATCTCACTAAAAACGTAAATGTAAAACAAATGCCGAGCTCTCATGTGCCACCAAAATTAGTGATGGCTGTAAATAATCTAATGCCAAACTTGGCACCTATTTAACCCTTCGATCGGCAAGCAGCCGTATAACGACTGCTGTCAAAATACAATTAATACTTTATGACATTAACTGAAAATTCAAATTTAAACTAACTGTAATTTTCTTGCCGCTCGAAGGGTTAAATAGGTGTCAAGCATGGCATTAGATTGTTTACAGCCAGACCAATTGATTGCCACTAAATGCATTTTGAGTCATAACTTGGCAGTTTTTTATACAGTAAGTTGCATATCTGTTAGGTATTTAAGAAAACTGCCGAGTTAGGGCTCGAAATAAATTTAGCGTCAATAAATTGTTATGGCTGTAATCAATCTAGTGACAAACTTGGCTCCTATTTAAATAACACTACTTTTGAGCACATGAGATCTTGGACAATTTTTTACATTAATGTTTTTGGTGGGATTACTAACTTCAGAGGTAATCTGTAAGAACTTTTGCTAAACGTACTTTTTAACCAACTTCAAAAAGGGAGGAGGTTCTATGTTCGACTGTATGTTGGTTGTTTTTATGTATTTTCACCGATTTTTCCGTCGATTGCAGACTGATGTAGAACATTCTCTCCCACAACATTTTTTTACCAAAACCCGCAAAAAGTTGGACAGGGCCTCTATTCAACACGGTAAAAATAATATCGTTTTTGAGCTGTTAACGAATTGTCAACGTTTCAATAGCTCTTATTTACTTGACAGTAATGGCGGCCGAGTCAATAGTACATTGTAGCCTAGGCGCGGAAAGTAAGGGATTTCCTGACGAGGTGGTTAGCAGGCCGAGCCACAGCGAGGCCTACTAAAATACGGGAATCCTTGTTTCCGCCGAGGCATACATAGGTAAGGCTTTTCTCAAACAATGCGAGGAAATTATACAAATACATGATTATAAGTATTTTTAAAAACCTTTGACAAATTCGGAGAGAATGTTTGTTTGCTTCATACGAGTATTAGTTAAGATAGTTTTACGCACAACGAGCCGCCGCCCGCCGCCGCCGCTGCGCGAAGCCCCGCCGCGCCGCCGCCCCTCACTGCGTCCCCACAAGTTGGCTGTATGGGATTTTTTACATGGTGCTTTCGATTTTATACGCAATAGAGAGCACTTTTAAAAACAATATGGACATGGACGGTAAGTGTTTCCATATGGTTTTTTTACTCCTATGAGTAAAAAGAGGCATTTTCCGTTCATGTGTTTCAATCGGAAAACCGTTATTTCCGAGCATGTTTTTGAAAAAACAATACCATAACAGGGCAAATAGGATTTAGAATTTACCGCCTAGAATAGAGGCGCTGATCTTTTACCATTTGAAATCAAGCTACTTTTTCCTTTTTGAAGACGGTTCGTTGATTTAATTTGAATTGTAATCCACTTGGGATACACCTAGGTATTTATAACTATGTATGAAAATTTTAAAACCTCGATCCCTGTAGTTAGATTAAAAAATATTTTCCAATGAATTAATTAAAAAAAAATTACCTTCACCCCTAGATGCGGTCCGAATTGCGCTATATCAACCTCTTGAGGAGCGTCCCCACTGAGAGCATTCGCGTGAATATTCGAGTGGTGTGGACGTTGAGCCGAGCGTTACAAAGCTTACACACCACTCGATGTTCGCGCCGAATGCTCATTACACGCGAATGCTCTCAATGAGGATGCTCCTTTTTGTGGTTTTACATAATAAAACCTCTCCAATAAATAATGAATAATGCTGTTTTATTCGTTTGTTATGCGTAACTGTCTACACTTTCTACGGTGTGGTCTTTTCCACTAAGTTTTTCTGATACTTTTACTTGTAAGTATGTTGATTAGTAGCCAAGGGCTAACTATGCGACTCAGATATTTTGGGTCGTGGCCGGATGAGAAGCGGTCAATTTGCTTAATACTAAGTGAGATCTGGGTTGTTACACGGCGTTGACGTGGTTTTATCTGTAACTTGTCAAGATAAAAGTAATCTTAATAAATTATCCTAAAAAAATATACCTATACATTTTTATTTGTTTTCACACCCGGGAAGGTTAAAGTGACAGCAAAATTATGGTCTCGGTAGAATTTTCTGACTCAAATATGGGCTCCCAGTGATGATTTTTTCATTTTTGTCGTGTCATGTTATCTATCCTGGGGGCCTATATGGCTGCGTTTATCGCGTGACAAAGTGAGGATAAGGCATCCTTCACCTTTTGACAAGTAGGGGGAATACGCAATGAAACGGATGCGTTATAAAACGGACACTATAAATATCTTAAAAAAATCTGAACGAAAACATTCATGTCTTTTGGTTGTTGGCAACACTGATGACCATAGATAAACCCACAATGATGACAGATCCCGGTGGCCATTATTTAGTTCACTTTTTCGCTCGTTGTTGAACCGCACGACTTTTGTATATAATATCGTATATTTGCAAACTGATTTAAAATTCGATAAAACTTAAGCTACAATGTAAGTGGCGTAGCGCTCATACAGCACGATTCCTCGCGGCTTCCCTAAAGCGGCCTGCACACGTAAAGTTCGGACTGCGGGAAACGCTACGCGCCATTCCAATCTTCGTTCCGAACCGTACGTGTAAACGCAACTGTAATAGTAAAATAGTAAAAAATCTACGGCTCGGACTGGCGCGTGGAATGGCGCGTGGCGTTTCCCGCGGTCCAAACTGTGCCGTGTAAAGGCCGCTTTAGATTCGAGCGTTAATTACCTATGCATAACCAAAACGCATCAGTAAGTAACCCGGTATACTATAGCTTTACCCACCCGTTAACATAAAACAGTATTAATATAATATGATGCATAAACAAAACGCAATATACCGCAATTACAATTTACCATTACGCGCGAAATCACTCATTCACTGATTTTACACACAGATACATACTCAGTTTGAAGGTGGCTTGAAGTTACACCCATATTTAAAAACCTCATAGAAGCCGCGCGCTGGCCGACGCACTGGCACTAACACATACATAGATTTTCCTAGAACTTTGAACTCTCACACCAAAATAAATTGTCAATGACACTCTGTAAAACTCCGTAAAAATGGTTCGCAGGTCTGGCAGTTGGCACGGCCATTGCGGCTTATTCCATCCAAATTTAACCTTTGTTTGCATACTGTCATAGTCTTCGCAAGGACACGCACGGGGTGGGGGCGCCTCTGTCGCGCGTGACCTCGAGCCGCGGCGAGCCAAATTCCAAATAATATCTAGTCAAAATATTGCACTTTGCAGTAATAGTTTTTCATTACGTGCGCCATTACGCAGCCTCTCATAAAGCGCTTGGTGATGTTTTTAAGTTATGTTAAATTGTGTTAATATGTATTATAATAGTAGGTATTTTCGTAGTGTTGTTTTGTTGTCTTTTTGTTCTGCGGTGAAGGCGACGGAGGTTTGTTTTTTACTTACCTACCTAAATGTAAGTAGGTCTGTAGAAATGGTCGCATATTAAGTTCAAATAGAGTACCTATTTATATTGGAGATTAGGTATCTGCGTAATGAATGAACTAACAAAGTTCTTCCAAGTCATCTTTTAAGTATCGGCTTAGAGGAAATTTATTTATGGGTCGTTCTCAAAAAAGTTGCACAGCTGAATAAATTTTTCAGAAAATTTCCGATTTCGCTGGTTTTTTTTATTAAGATCGCTAGAAATAAAATCGAGTAATCGATATCACTTGGAGGGAAGTGATTTATTTCATTGTTTTAGAAAATATAGGTATTTGAACTATGCGGTAGGCAGGTGACGACTATTTGTAACCAGGTTATCGATAATAGGGGCAGGTTGGCGACAAATACGTACAAATAAAGTAAAACTGTTAGCAGGTTAACGACAATGGTTAAGTAAATTATTAAGTAAAAACTAAATTAAACTGGCAACAAGAGTTTAATTTGAATATTTAAGATTCGTTTTTTTCCTTATCTAAATTATTTACAAATAACACACCTTATTTACCTTTCGAGCGTAACGGCATCTCATATGTTGAAATCCGGTAAACCGTATAGGCTATAGAGTGTTACATACATATATACCTACATACATACGCTCGGAATACCACCCTGCTTCGTGCAGTTGGGTAAAAAATATTTTCGCCACAAACATCTTTCGTTTACAGTATAAGTTATTAAATAATTGTCGTTCGCCTGCCGTAAGCGTCGTTCACCTGTTTCTTTTAGACAGGTGAACGACACACAGGTGATGGATAAAATTACAGTTATATCATCAATACAAGTTAAGTACTTGGTTAATGAACTGCATATTTATTGACATAAAAATAAACCATGTTTTACGTGCTATACATTAATATCAATGCAATAAGTCACACAATTATCAAAATATGTAAGACAGAATAGCGACTACGTACCCATTACAAACTTCCGCTCGCTTAAGTTTTTTGTTTATTATTTTTGAGAACTTCACACTGACGACGTGTTACTTCTAACTGTAGGTCTCGAACTATGCGGGGTAAGGCAGGGTAGACGAGATAGTATAACCACGGAGGTAGCGTTTATCTCATGACAGGTGAGCGACATAAACTGTCGTGGTGAAAAATAAATTTCAAATAATTCGAAATATAAGTATAGTATTCTTATTCGACACTATAGTTTTAAATCTTGAGTATATGTGTAAGTAAAATATAGTATTCGAACTAAGTTACGTTGGTGATTTTTACGTTTTAATCAACTCGAAACATGTAGTAGATTCACTGTATATTACCGACGTGTAAAAGAGCCCGTACGTAGCCAATTTACTGAATAAATATTTTGATTTTGATTTTGATTTTGAGTGCCTCGCCTTGGGACACTGCAGGCGAGCGACAAAACGTAGTTACAAATTGATTTTATGGTTATTAATATAAGTTAAATTTATATCAAAGCATTTGGCCTCTATTCAAAAAGTGTATTTTAATATGAATTGATAAGCCAATTATATGGATGACGCTTTGTAAAAAAAAAGTTATAAGAGACACCTATTGACAGGTGGCGGTTCCACTTTTTTGAGAACGACCCTTATGGTATCGGAAAATGTTTTTAGTTTATAAGATTAATACAGCCACCCTGGAAACATACCTACGCACCGAAATTAGACATTGAATTGAATTAGCGTGTGGATTCTATTGATGTAGGTAGGTACTTATTCATTAAACTTAACTTCAACACTACTATTCTAGCAGTATTGGGAATCAAACCGGCTTTTGAGATACCAATATTTTTCGTGTATTAAAGTTAGTATGTAGGTAATTACTTACCTATATCACAAAAATAATATGACGTTAGATTTTGACTTTTTTATTGCGTAGGAGATACCTATGAGGTCTGATCTTCGTTAAAATTATGTTTTCCGTCTATCAATTCCAGGTGGTTAAAGGGTCATACACATTCGCAAAAACAAAAGTTGTCTCTCCTGTGGTCAAAAGTTAAAGGCTCGTGTGCATATAAGTTATGTTTTCGTTTGATAGGACTAAAGTAGACGGGACGCCGTTTATGCGGATGTGGGTTCAGCAAGAAAATTAGGCCTTCAAAACGTTAACTTTGGGTATGTCCACAGGAAAGACGGTAACCTAAATCTGTGTATGACCCTAAAACAACTAATAAAACATACCTATTTTTTAACGAGGTAACGAACCAAAAATATGAGATATCATAACCGGCACAATTACACATTACAACCATTACAATTCTAGCTTAATGAATAATGCTGTTTTATTCGTTTGTTATGCGTAACTGTCTACACTTTCTACGGTGTGGTCTTTTCCACTAAGTTTTTCTGATACTTTTACTTGTAAGTATGTTGATTAGTAGCCAAGGGCTAACTATGCGACTCAGATATTTTGGGTCGTGGCCGGATGAGAAGAATTTGCTTAATACTAAGTGAGATCTGGGCCTCTATTCTACTGGGTAAAACCATATTGCCATTCACTTGTTACACGGCATATCGTATATTCGCAAACTGATTTAAAATTCGATAAAAACTTAATTTACAATTGTAATGGTTGTACTTGTTGTGACATATTCTCAAGAAGAGACTATTCTTAAGAAAGACGGTGAGTTAAAATCTTATCAATACTTAATTATTGGGAATTTGGTTAAAATGTTTATAGGTTAGATTCGCAATGACATCCATTACGTTGAAACTGACCAAAAAGATGAAACCAAGACTAAATAAGTTGAATTATTTCATGTTGTTTTTTTTTAATTGTTATTTCTATGATCTCACTTTGAGTTCTACCAAAGTGTTTAATAGTATTTTTGTGTAAAATAATAATAATACATACTATTATTGTTGCCAAATTGAAACTTAAACTAAGAAGTTGAGAGTTTAATTGTTTTATGTTTTTTTTTTGGTAATTGTTTATTTTATGATCTCAGTTTATGTTGTACCAAAATGTTCGACTTATTCAAATTAAAGTTATTATGTACAAGCAAAGAATTTGTGAACCATTGAGTATGTTCATGTGGCTCAAAGTATGGCATTGGTTCCTAGTCCGTTTCAACTACACTTTGTCCTATTCAATACTCCTATTCAAAAAGTGTATTTTAATATGAATTGATAAGCCAATTATATGGATGACGCTTTGTAAAAAAAAAGTTATAAGAGACACCTATTGACAGGTGGCGGTTCCACTTTTTTGAGAACGACCCTTATGGTATCGGAAAATGTTTTTAGTTTATAAGATTAATACAGCCACCCTGGAAACATACCTACGCACCGAAATTAGACATTGAATTGAATTAGCGTGTGGATTCTATTGATGTAGGTAGGTACTTATTCATTAAACTTGTGTTATGAAACGGACATAAATGAGATCAAAAAAATATATAATATTTCTTACAATAAATTTAATAGGTATTCATAAAATATGGGGTATTGATGATTATACAATAGTATATCCGAATTCCTTAAGGATAGTTAACGAGTTCCTAAGTTTTTAACTACAGTATGTAACTCTTACTTCAAAGTTAAACGTCCGTTTCATGGCGCATCTCCCCTAATTAAGTACGCGAGTGACGGATACTTTATCGCGATATAGAACCCGCCAAAGTAGGGCAGCTGATCGCAGTTCTTTCAAAATCAGTGAAAGGGTACCGACGCTGAAAGAATTAAGTAATTTTCTAATAAAAAATTCTCAGGATCTCAGAAAAAATTAAGTCTACTTAATTGTGATAGTTTTCGTTTTAAACTCCTTATATGTGCTTTCACTTCAGATATTTTTCAGATTTTTAGTACTTGTGTTTTGGCTATAGGGGGACATGGGGGGACGCGTAACAAAGAAAACAACACATTTCGAGATCAATGTACCCTAAACGGTCCCCCAAACCTACAAATTGATAATTACATGTAAATAATCGATGTTATAATGTAATAAAAATACGTTTGCTTTCCATGTACCTACGGAAAATAGATACCCGAAAAAAAAACATTGTATTTTAAAACTTTGTCGGCGTAATTTAAATGTATAAGTAACTACGCCAAATTACAGCTTTGTAGTATCAAGACTCTTTGAGTTAAGCCGCGGACAGACGGACATGGTGAAACTGTAAATTATCCATATAAAATTATTAAAATTATAAAAAACTTAAAAATAGTTATGGAGTTGATGAGTTACCGCCATGTATAATAAAACAATGTGCAGACCTACTCACCTTACCGCTCTGTTATTTAATAAATCAATCCTTTGAGGAAGGCGCTTTCCCTGACCTATTAAAAATTGCCGTGATAAAGCCGATACATAAGAAAAAATCGAAAACAGACCCAAACAACTACCGTCCAATCGCTCTTTTGCCAACCATCTCTAAAATATTTGAAAAAGTTATGAGTAATCGTATATACGCTTTTTGCGAAAAATATAAATTTTTTGATGAATGCCAAAACGGGTTTAGACGAAATAAATCTACTACCTTAGCTGTCTTTAAATACGTACAGGAGATCCTAACTATCATAAACTCGAAAAGGTATGCCATTGGTTTACTGCTTGACATGACCAAAGCCTATGACAAGGTGCAATATAAGATACTTTTTCTCAAAAATGTCGGGAAATGTTGACATTCCTATCTACATATTGAGACGCGAAGTATATAGTTTACTGACAGTTATCAAATTTAAAAAAAAAAAACGTTGCGTGCTCGCTACACAAGCCCGCAATGTTGCATACAAATTCCATTACTATCTAGCTTGTAACTTTTTAAAAAGTGAAAAGGGCCATAATAAAATGAGGGCACAAGTCTTATACATCCAAATTTTACTCGAAACATAACTTTTTTATTTGTGCCTGGAATAGCTTATGTTTTTTTTTAAAACAACAATTGCGTTTCTCCTTGTCATAAACAAAAAGGCGGTAAGCAGTGATGGTTTTTTCACATGAAGTTTCTGTTTGTATGCAATTCAAAAAATGAGTTCAAGCGATGAAGATTTGACTCCAACACAAATTTTTTCTTGCGATTTTTGAGAAAAGCACTATATTTGCCTCGGCAGGAACAGCAATTGCGGGCTTCGTATTTTTAAACGGACTCGCAAGCTCGTCCGTTTAATCCAATACTCGGCCCGCAATTGCCAACTTCCATGCCTAGGCAATAATGTACTTTTACAAAAATTGTATGGAATAGGGGTTCGAGGATTGGCCCACAAATGGCTCGAATCGTACCTCCAAAATAGGAAACAACTCGTGGAAATCGAATTCTATAACTCCGCTTGTAGTGAGATAGAAATCATTCGATCCAATATTAACGCCGTTAAGGCTTCAATCCCGCAAGGAAGTGTGATAGGATGTCTCCTTTTTTTAATTTATATTAATGACCTTCCTAAAACCATTAACGAGCCATGTGTTCTATTTGCCGACGACGTCTCACTACTAACTGCATGCCATAATAACGTAAATTTAAATGAAAATCTCTCCCATATTCTAAATAAAGTAACCCATTGGATGAGTGACCATAACTTAACAATTAACTTCTTAAAAACTAAAATTATGACATTTTACCCCCACCAAAAAGCACCATTGGCCACAAATTTTACCTATAACGGCATTGCAATAGATAAAGTTGACAATTTTACTTTGCTAGGTTTAGATATAGACAAACACATAAATTGGAAAACACATGTCAAAAAAGTAAATTCTAAAATTTCTACATTCGTATATGCGCTCCGCGAAATCAAAAAGTCAACTGATCTCCAGACGGCCCTAGCAACCTACTATGCATATGCTTACTCATGGTTAAACTACGGCACTATCCTTTGGGGGAACAGTACCGATGCACCAACAGTATTCACCCTTCAAAAAAAACTAATCCGCATTTTAGTCAACATAAAGCAGACAGACAGTTGCCGACCACACTTTCAAAAACTTAAATTACTTACGCTCCCAAGTATCTACATTCTACAGGCATGTAGACTTGTACGCGAGCATAACGAGCTATTTATTAAACGAGAAGACATAAATAGAACTCGACCCATCCGTCATAAAAATAGGCTAATATTACCTCCCTCCCGTCTCAAAATCCTTTCCTCTGGCCCTCTCATAATGTCAATAAAAATATATAATCGCCTACCCGACATTCTAAAAAACGAAACAAATGAACGATCTTTTATTAACAAATTAAAACAATTACTGATTACAAAAGCCTATTATACCTTAAATGAATATTTTAATGATTTCTTTTAAAAAATGTATGAATATAATAATTAAAATGATAATAAACATAATAATAATTTAATTAATGCAACTTAACTCATGTAATTTTAATACAATGGAACAAAAATATTTACGACTAGATTAAAATGAAAAAAATAAAAAAATAAAATAATGTGTTACGATACTTGTAAATAGTTTTTTATAGCATGACATTGTAAATCTAATCATAAATACCTATACATCGCTCATTGAATGCAAAAGGGCCACAAATCAAAATGGCATAATTTTACAGGACAGCCATTACAAATTCTAAAACAGGTTTTTTGGTTATATTTAATGTTTTTATGTCTTATTTTTATAATGTTAATATACCACTATGTTCGTCAATTAATGAGCTATATTTTTAAAATAATGACATTGTTGTACCATTAACCCACATCAAAAAAAACACACACATGCCCCTTTTGCATTCAAAATATTAACAAAATTTTCAAAAATTATGCCAAAAATAAAACTCATTTTAAAAATAAATTCAATTTAATAGACTTTTCTCATAAAATACTAATATTTTTTTTTAAGCTAAACGTAGGGTTTTACCGATAGCATAATAAAAATACAATAAAAATCGAAATAAACAAAAAATAGGTATTCTTATCACTATACTATTTTAATTCAGGTGTAACAAGAGATCTAAAACAAATTCTTAAGAATTATCAAAATGTTTAAGTAAAACTTAATTAAAGGAACTTACACCTCTAGCAAAATAAAAGTTCTAAAAAAAGAACAAACAAGTAAAATCTTTATGTTGGTACATAAGCCATAAGGCAATAATCAGTGTCAGGTATTGAAAAATACACGAGTTGTTTGCTACAGCTAAATCACAAGTTAAATGGCGTATAAAATGACTCACAGTAACAAAAATAAAAATTCTCATTACTTATATAAAAAAAGTTAGTTACCCGTATCAAAGTTTAATATTACGAGTAAAGCATTCTCTCTTTTATATTGAATAAATTTGTAGCAACTTACTAAGTACCTATTAAATTCAATGACGACAACTTAAACAATCATATTCATTTTCTAATTAATAACATCCTTATTGAAATCACAGACTCTTTCTTTACCTAATTTAATATTTAAGGCACAAAACATTACAATTTTTTATAAAAAGATTCGTAATACTTAGGTATTATATTTTTATCGATTAGTTTAAGTATACCCTTTAGTTTTGATTCAGCTGTTTTAAGTTTATTATTGAATAGTTTTTTTGGCACTATTATATCAGTCTCAATCGGTGATAAAAAAAAATCAGCGTAGATACTGAAGTAAACTCTTCGTTTTCGTAAGAAGTCTTGAACAAAAATTTGTTTTTATGTTCTCGATGGACTTTAATAACTTTTATATCCGACCATTTTACTTTATCCCCATCTTGGGTTGTAACAAAATTGCCGACAGCTAGACATTTTAGGTCCAAGAAACTATCATGCATCAGCTCGTGAACTGCGAAAGGTGTCTGATGTTGCCTTTCTTCTTAGCGGTCTTTATAAGAGTAATGTACTGGTCAGCCACATAAATTGGCGATGATTTTAATGCCCTTGCAATGTTTCGTTGAATTAATGAATGAGCGGCGTCCCCTTCATTTTGAGTGTGTCCTTTAATAAGAAACTTATGAGTGACACTTCTCAATTTCGGCACTTTGTGTACAGCATATAGGTACATTAACAACATAAATTTATTGTAGTGATGGAATGTTGGATTTCTTGTCCAGTTCAGAATTGTGAGTGGAGCAGGCTTCATTTTTGTCTGTTTTTTTATTTGTAGTACCGACTGCCATGTTCAAAATCTTTCTTGCTCGGTTATTCATTCTGTAAATAAAATCCTTATTTGTAATTTAACTCATGAAATATAAGAACTGTTACATAGACACACATTAATTTAAATACCTTACACACTTACACAAACACACACACACGCCCACGCAGTATACGCAACATACACATTAACACAGAATGATAACACTCGAACGTCTCAAGCTAGTTAGATTTTTATTTCTTCGCTATTATTACCTTGAATTACCTTTACCGTAAGTGTTAAACGCCAACACGTCCATATTGTTTTAAAATAATTAAACATTCAACGCAATAACATTCCTACAAAACGAACACATTAACAAAAACATCATTTTAATGTGAAATAATTTTCTACTATCCTGCATATAATTCTATACAAAACGGAAGTTTTTTCAAATATGGCACAAAATAATTTCACAATTCCGACCAAAACGGACATATTATAAAATATGGCATAATTTGTATCACAATTTTGATCATGCTTGGTTGATATTGGAATACAAAACGGACGTATTTTAAAATATGGCACTATTGTTTTACAAATTTTATCATGCTTGCTTGATATTGGAATGCAAAATGGACGTATTTTTAAATATGGCACTATTGTAGTATAAATTGTAAAAATACTTACTTGACATTGGAATGCAAAACTTCCGCATTCCAAAATATGGCACTTTTGTACAGAACAATTCACTCAGTATCAGGTACTTTTTTGGATTGTGGCCGTTTTCCACGAAACTGACGTGCGTTCACTTCGATTTTTGCGACGCAACTGACAAAATGGCAGCTTTGCACCGAAGATGTGCCGCTAACCGTTAAAATTCAAAAACGGCGGTTGATCCGTTCAGCCGGAAATCACACGAAAATGACTGGTGTCTTCAGGTAAGCTTAAAATTATTATCGATTAAATCACTATTTTGGAATAAAACGATTTTCTGATATTTTTGATTTGTGGCCCTTTTGCATTCAATGAGCGACATATAAGTCCTCCTCTCTCGTTGCTGTGCCCGACAGGGTTCATAATGCACATAATATAACTGTATTCCAACCTGTACACATTATGAATTGCAATAAAGTATTGAGTATTGAGTATTGAGTATCCTTGTTGACCTCGGAACACTAAAAGATAGATTTTTTGTTGCTGAGTGTACTTTATATAACACAGTCATCATCTGCTTATCGAGACCAAATTAACGAATCGAAACTTGGTGGGTCTAGATTAAGAGGCCGCCTGTGGTGCCACACCCCCACAAGAATGAAAAGAGATGGTTTTATGCGCTTCCGCGCGAAGAACGTGAGATGGAGATAGTTCGCGCGCCTTGGTGGCAGCGTCAAATTCAATTAATAGCTGTTTACTTTAAAACCACAAAATTTATGGAAAAAGTGGTTTGCCAGGATTAAAAAGTTACATATACTCAATCATTGAATCAAAAATCATCGTGAAAGATTAATAGGGTTTCAAAAATTGAACCAAAAACATGCAAAAATGGTGTCATGTTTGAAAAATAAAACTATCGAGGATTTTATTTCTAATCGTGTTTTCACGTTTGCAAGTCTCAAGCAAATGTGATCGAGTTAAATATATCCAAAGAACAGATACAAAGGCGTTATGGTTATTGAGATCCAGATCGCGGAACACTCCAGACTTTAGCATAGGTGGCCACTTAAGTACAGCTAAAATCCTATTGTCGTATTGCCACATTCCGACTCCACCATGAAATCAGCTCTAAGACATAATATAATTTTTATCTGGTTTGGGTTTGGGTCAATAAGTTAATGTTTGGAATACATACCTATGTTCCAAATATTTCCCTATTCCAATAACTGGTTCAAAGTGACTTGCCAGATGCGAACCAAACATTCGTACACATTAACATACAAATAAAATGCATATATCCCGAGGAATTGAGAACCTGTTCCTTCCTTGAAGTCGGTTAGTTATGTACATATAAAGCTTTTAAATATACGACTGCAGACGTAACGGCACAGCGTAAAGTTCATGATGCTGCTGTTTTCTTTTCTCGCAGCGTCGGAAAATGAGGAATGAGTTGTAAGTTTTTTGTAAAAGTATTTTCTTTGGCCGCTCGTTACTTATTTCTGGAAGACATACAAAAAAAGCATGCATATACAAACTGTGCGCAATTTTGTCTAGTTTATACTTTTCATACTCTTTTGAAGTTAAGTCAACATTAACCAATTTTGGCATCTTCAATTTAAGATGGCGGCTTACGCCTCCCCTCCCGGCCCAAGATCAAACTTGGATCTAGGACACTTCTTAACAACCCTTACTGAACTATCTTCCAACGTTTTTCAAGAAGAAACCCTTACAGACTGGATTACATTTGGTGCTGTCTTTACCGGTGGATGTCCATGATGGTAGGGGTGAGAGAGTATCCACTTTGTTAGTCAGTTTCAATCTAATCTAATTACAATTACACATGCGTATTATATACAATGTTAACCTACTACAATACTAACTAATGCGCGGCTAGATACATGTACAGATAATGTCTAATCTAAATGGAATTCATTAATACGTGAATCGATAACAATTACGAAAGGTGCCTATCGGCACAGTATTCCCCCAAGAGAAAATAAATAAAAAAATAAAAAGTATTCTCCAGTACAGTAAGTTCCTACTGAAATATATACGATGATATGACTGTGTAATGTGTGCCGCTATGGGCAATATATTTCATTAAAATAATAATTTACCCCAAAATTTATCGACTCTTTATCGGTAATTGGCGTGGGGTAGCAATTATTTCCTCACCGCGGATTTCGTGGCTCATTGTATGATATCCTAAGAAATCAATGGTATCGTCTAAGTTCGTCACCATCGTTTTTCGTCAAGTTCTAAAATTCGTTCCGTTCTGCTTTCATCTTCCGTTCTTCTTTCGCCACTTTCATGAGTCGTCTGTTTCATCTTTGGTAATCTTTTTTTGTCGGTCTTTTTCTTATTCCGGCTCATTTCGGTATTCGTCAACATCTTCTTTGGGCATGTTCGATGCAAGTCAATCTCTTTTTTAGTCTCATTCGTTATTCGTAATTTTTTTGTCGGCACGTTCTTTGTTAGTCCTATTCGGTTTTTGACAAGTTCTTAATTCATCTCATTCTGCATTCGTCCCTTTCACTGGTAGTCTTTGTCATCTTTGGTCATATCTGTTGTTTGTCTTTTCCCCGGTGTGGTGTCGTCGGGTTAAGAATTTCACAACCCCCTTTCCTCCCGTGAGTGTCTTTTTCGTTCTCGTTCGTTTACCTCAGCGCACCCTTTATGTTTATCGATAGGATGAACTGTATGTATATATATTTCGGCAATCTCGGAAGCAGCTCTAACGATTTCAATGAAAATTGCTATATAGGGTTTTTGGGGACAAGAAATCGATCTAGCTTGGTCTTATCTCTGAGAAAACGTGGGTTTTTTTACTATTATGTAGTAGGCATTATTATGCTTTGTAATTTTTCTTTCTAGTCGCCTAAAACAAAACAAAAAACTAGTCAAGTAGCGAATTGGACGAATATCGAACGAGATAAACAGAGAATGTGTCCAACAAAGAACGAGATAAATTCCAAAAGAGGCGAAATAAGAAAAATACGAACTTAGAATAATACCAAAAACGATAAGACAAATAACGAGCGAGTCTAAAAACAACATAGACTTACATCGAACATGCCCAAAGAAGATGTTGACGAATACCGAAATGAGTCGGAATAAGAAAAAGACAATCAACAAAGATTACCAAAAAGATGAAATAGACGACTCACGAATGTGACGAAAGAAGAACGGGTGATGAATGCAGAACGGGACGAATTTAAGAACTTGACGAAAAACGACTGAGACGAACTTAGACGATACCAAATCAATTCGTATTAGAGAAACATATGTGTACATCTTCATGGCCGTTGCATGAAAGCACAAAACTTCTTTTCAACTTTTATGAAATTCTTAGCTCATTGAACGATAACCTAAGAATTAATTCGTATTGGAGATATTAAACATCTTCATGGACGTTGCATGACGGCAAAAAAAAACTTTTCAATTTTTACGAAATTCTGGGCTCATTGACGATAACCTAAGAATTAATTCGTGTTGGAGATATAAACATCCTCACGGACTTCCATAAAGGTAAAAAAAAAAACTGAAATCGAAACTATTACAGAGTCAACCAAATAAATATTTACAAAAGCAAAATAATAAATAAAATACTATATTCTAATTGCCAGGTTACTCTCGAACTTGAACTTGATTTTATATAACTGCCCGCTCGCGCCGTAGCTCATTTATGTCGAATTGCATTCTTGCGAGTTGCGACGCGACGCTAGCCACGCAGTTTGCAAAATCATCTGTTTTGTTTTGATGACTGTTTACAACCGGTATCTCTGTTCTCCTGGTATTTTAAAATATTTATTGGCGATTTGACACATGTTGTTCATTGATAGCGAATCCGTTACAGCCAACCTGCGCTAACAGATGACGGAAGGAGTCTCAACCACATAAACCGAACAGTTTCATCATTTAATGTTTTCCCGGCCAAATTCCTGTGCCATGATTGCGATGGCTTCTGGTTGCCTGATTCCACAGATGACAGTAGCTTCTCGAACTTGACCTGAACTGACTCCTCGTACCATCTAATCAGCCGGATTTTTATAGCATGGTATTTCCCGATCTCGGGAGGCTTCGCAATAACGTCGCTAATCTGCTGAATTTCTTCTTTGGACAACTTTGATATCACCAAATTAAACTTATAGTCGTCACACTGTTTCTGCGGCGCGACTATCGCCTCAAACTGGGTGAACCATAAGCCTTGAAGAATTCAGGAATCTATTATATCACAATAGTTGACGCAATCTCCAACGAATCTGTACTCGTACCTGCGGCAGTCTTCGAGGGTGACATTGTAGTAAATTAATAATTTGTGCTTTTAGATACCTTCTAATTTGCGGGCTTAATTTCCTGCTTTTTTTATTACTTCTTCTTGCGGCAGAACAACGGCGTTAATTTTGCTCGTCGGGATGCTGTTCTTCTTCGGGGTCACCACTGCACCGGTGGTCATCCCATATTGGTGGGACGTCGGGCAGGGTAGCGACGATCATTGTTAAGACGGGATAGTGTTCTTTGTCGGGGTCACCACTTTAACGGGCCGGTGCTGTCTTCGATGACTTTCAGTAGGTATAAAAGAGTTTGCATGGCTTAATTGCGATGTTTTTAAGCAATGATTATTTTTATACAACGTGGTTACGTGATCATTTTAAAATAGCAATAAAGTAAGAAAGTGTATTGTAAAATTTTATTCTTAATATTACAAACCGAACTGTTGCTACTAAAGAGTATCGGTAGTTCGGTGCTATATTTCAACCGAACTACTGCTACTGAAAAGTTGCACTAGTTCGGTCAACCGAACTAACAATCGGACTACTGCTACTGGAGGAGTTTCACGGATTGAGCCTGGACATTAATAATGCACCTTCTTATGATTTGTATGTCAGTAGGTTAAAAGTGTTTCTAACTGAAAAAGCATAGTATTAAGGACTTTTATGGGTGATTAATAATTTTATTTTTGATTAAGTGTTTTTAATGTGATCTTTTTATTTTTATTTATTAATGTATTTATTTTTTGTTATAATTATGACTTGTGTTTTTGACATTAAATGATTTGACTTTGCTTACATAATCTCGTCTGTCAAGGTTAATAGGCAGAAAAAAGCCTTGGCAGACTTAAGGTTTATTTCCACCAAACGGCTCGCATCGCATCGGATCGGAAAGGATACGGAAGGATGCATAAGAATAAACAATAACTACACGTAGAAGCGAATTTCCTTTACCAAGGCCCCAAATGCCGCGTTTTAAATACCTACTTCCCCCTTCACCCCGCTACGCCCCTCTGCCTTCCGCGCCCAAAGTTAGGGCTGTCACTTGCGAAATATTTTAATCGGTTTATGGATGTGTTATACAAGTTTAGTCACGAAATGTTATTTATGTTTTTCTTTAACGTGGAAACATTGTTGCAAAATGAATTTTTTACATTTACGTTCAATTAGGTAATAATATTTTTTGATGATATTAAGATTAACTCCAGAAAATTACATGGCTTATGTGGCTATTAATCATATATATAAAACAAGGAAACGAGTCGATAAACAAATTTTAAAATAATAATTAAGCTCAATAACTTTTATAGTCTGGGATCCAGAGTTACTTTTTACGTTCCTTTCGGCAATACATCTTACGATATATTTTCCGTACTAGTTGACAGAGTCCACACACACGCAGCTATTAAATATATTAAACTAGCTTTCCGCCCGCGACTTCGTCTGCGGATAGTCAGAACTTAGGTATGTTAAAAGTACAGACATAGTTTATATCACCTTCAAAGAGTTTTTTTAATGAAAAGAAGTCCAGAACGTGAATTTTAAGTAAGCGGTTCACAAACACCTTTCATTTTTGACTCTAAAACAACAAAATTGCCATACAAAATGAATTCACTGCCCCATTACGTTTTTTTTTTTTTAATAAAACCTAGATTTAATAGATTGATAATTTAGTCATCTCATCTATTTACTAAATTGCTATACAAACAATTGACCCACTTAGCAGAAGATTTTCGAAAAACACCAAAGTTGGATATTTTATTTATGTTACAGTATTTAGTCGCAATACCCATTTTCATATCTTGTAGGTATATACGTTTGAAAGTAACTTTATTTCCATACAAACTTTACAGTCACTATCAGTAGTCTTAGATCCCATTTTTTTTTGTTTAGTTTTTTTTATTGATGATGGGTTTATTCTTGACTATTTGTTTCTTTAAGGGGCAAGTGTTTAAAAACAATTCTTATGTATAGGTGAACAGTAACCTTAATACCAATAATGTCCACATTTCTCACATCAAAAATGACCAAATTCCCACAAAAAGTCTACCCCCATTTTACCCCCTTTTTCGAAATTGCCGTATTTTTTTTCATTTATATCTTAAACTACGACGTTCATTATTCTCATTTTAAACATGGCCAAACTCTCTTTAATTGTACCACCTTTGGGGAAGTTTTTCAAAATCGCCCAACGCCTTTTTAGGGTTCCGTAGCAAAAATGGCAAAAACTCTTATAGTTTCGTCATGTCCATCCGTCCGCCCGTATGTCACACGCATGTTACTCGAAAACTGCAGAGGTTCATAAATGAAATTTGGAGTAGGAATAGTGTCTTGTAGAAGCCGCTACTTAGTTTGGTAGTGAAATAACAAAAATTAATATTTCTAGGTTCGGCACTCCCGACTTATCAACATGTGACTGTTGATAAAATAAAAAATTCTCTATAAATCATCGTGCGGAACATATTTCGACAGTTCTTTTAATACACAACTTCAACTTCTACCGCCAATTTCATCATTTCAGCCATAGGTCGTCCACTGCTGAACATAGGCCTCTCCCAAAGATTTCCACCTCACCCGGTTGGAAGCGGCCTGCATCCAGCGGGTCCGCGCGGACTTGACCAAATCGTCCGTCCATCTAGCGGGGGGTCGCCCTACACTGCGCTTACCGGTACGTGGTCTCCACTCGAGAACTCTACTGCCCCAGCGGCCATCAGTCCTTCGAGCAATGTGGCCTGCCCATTGCCACTTCAGCCTGCTAACCCGATTGGCTACGAATATGTCGGTTACTTTAGTTCGTCTACGGATCTCCTCGTTCCTGATCCGATCTCGTAGCAAGACACCAAGCATAGCTCTTTCCATGGCACGCTGAGTGACTCTGAGCCTATTCAGGAGGCCAACAGTTAGAGACCACGTCTAGGCACCGTAGGTCATCACTGGTAACACACACTGTTCGAAGACTTTAGTCTTCAGACACTGAGGTATTTTGGATGAGAAGACGCTGCGTAACTTCCCAAACGCTGCCCAGCCGAGTTGGATTCGTCGAGTAACCTCCTTCTCGAAGTTGGATCTTCCTAACTGGACCGATTGTCCCAGATAGACATAATCGTCCATCACTTCGAGAACCGAGTTTCCCACTGATATTGGGGTAGGCGCTACATAGACGTTCGACATAATTTTCGTCTTGTCCATGTTCATTTTGAGGCCTACCTGTTGAGAAACTCGATTGAGGTCTTCGAGCATTTTGCCGAGGTCGTCCAGCGATTCCGCCATGACCACGATATCATCGGCAAACCGGAGATGAGTGATGTATTCGCCGTTTATATTAATGCCAAATCCTTTCCATTCCAGGAGTTTGAAGGCATCTTCCATTGCATTGGTGTAGAGCTTCGGAGAGATTAGGTCCCCTTGTTTCACACCTCTCTGCAACAAAATTACCTCCGTAGTCTGATCCTGTACTCGGACTGACATGGTGGCGTTTCTATATAAACACTTCAGTACTTCGACATACCGATAGTCAATGCGGCACCGCTGGAGAGCCTGCAGTCTCGATCGAATCAAAGGCCTTCTCATAGTCCACAAACGCCAAGCAGAGTGGCAGATTATACTCTTCGGTCTTCTGTATAATCTGCCGCAGCGTATGGATGTGGTCTAAGGTACTGTAACCTTTTCGGAAACCGGCTTGTTCGGGAGGCTGAAAGTCATCGAACCTGTTAGCGAGACGATTCGTGATGACTCTCGAAAACAGTTTGTAAACATGGCTCAGAAGCGAAATGGGCCTATAGTTCTTCAATAGAGCTTTATCGCCCTTTTTGAAGAAAAGTACCACCACGCTTCTGTTCCATGCTTCCGGCGTAACACCATCGTGCAGAACGGAATTAAAGAGCTTCTGAAGGACTTTAAGTACCGGTGTTTCACCCGCTTTCAGCAGCTCTGAAGTGATTCCGTCCTCGCCCGGCGCCTTGTTGTTTTTTAACTGTTTGAGAGCCATCCTAATCTCGTACAGGCTGATGTCCGGGATATCTTCGGTATAGTGTCGGGTGAGCTTAGCTCTCGGGTCTTTAGCTAAGTCATTAACAGGTTTGGCGACCGAGGTATACAACTGTCCATAGAACCATTCGATCTCCCTCAACACCTCTAGCTTGGTGGACGCTATTCTGCCGTCCTCTGTCTTCAGCATTGTCAGCTGGCTTTGCCCAATAGACAAATCCCTGGCGAACACTTTGGAGCCTTTATTCCGCTCAATCGTTTCTTTAATATGGTTAGTATTAAAGTCGCGAATATCTCGCCACAGGGATTTGTAGATTCGTCTATTGAGCTGCCGATAGGACTCCGCGTCGCTAAAGGACTGCAGCGTCATCGAACGCCGTTCTGCCATAAGGTTTAGAGTTTGATCGGTAAATTTTTAGGGTCTATCTTTTCGGCCAGGTCTAAAGAATTTAGACCCTACCGTGTGGACAGTCTGTACCAACCTGTTATTGATATCGTCCACCGTGTCGCAATCCAGGCAAGCAAAGCAATTTGTGAGTTCGAGTTGGAAGCTTTCGGGGTTATGAATGTGGGCTGTAGTAGGTCGGAGCGTAGACTTCATCAGGCGGGAACGTTCTAGTTTGACGTCTATATTCAATGTGCCTCTGACCATTCGGTGATCACTGCCGGTTTTCACCCTGTGAATCACGGAGACATCATTGAATATTTGTCTTCTTGTGGCCATAATGAAGTCTATCTCATTTTTTGTGGAACCATCGGGGCTCATCCAGGTCCACTTCCTATGAGGCGGCTTCTTCAAGAATGAGTTCATCATACAGAGTCCCTCCTTCTCTAGGAACTCGGCCAGCCACTGGCCCCTCCGGTTCCGATCTCCCCATCCAAATTGCCCCACCACCAACTCATTTTCGCTTCTCTTGCCCAGCTTTGCGTTGAAGTCCCCCATAACAATGGTGAAGTGCGATTTGGAAGTATGTATGGCTTTGCTGATATCCTCATACATAGCTTCTACTTCGTCATCCGAGTGCGTCGAGGTCGGTGCATATACCTGGATGACCTTCAGCGAATATCTTTTGGATATTCTGAGTATCAGGTACGCGACCCTGCTCGACACACTCGCAATGGTTATAATATTGTTGATGAGGGACTTGTGGACGATAAACCCGACACCACCTTGGGACTGCTGGTCGCCCTCCTGGTGATAGAGTAGGTTGCCGGACTTCAGGACTATCGTGTCCTCCCCCTGTCTTCGGACTTCGGATAGCCCTATGATATCCCAGTGCAATCTATTCATCTCTTCTTCCAGCTCAGCGAGTCTTTCATCTGTCCTCAGTGTGCGATTGTTGTATGTGACAGCCCACGGCGGTTGTCCGTTTTTGCATAGGCAGGGGTCGTGTCGCCTGGGGATTCTTAGCACCCCGGGCTCCAGCGCTCGACCGACGCCCGTCGTCAGCGCCGGTTCTGCAACCGGAGCCGCCAGGCACTTGGGGCCATGTACTGTTATTGCTTGTCATGATCCCTGTCACCCTTGGGAGGGTTGGACCTTACCCCGCCACGCTGGTCCAGTGCGGGTTGGCGGGTCGGCAGAGCCTCGTTCGTTATTTAGCAGGATGCACCGCGAGCAGGTGAGGTTGGCTTGGGCCCCGAGAGATGGTATTTGGGGCCCCTTACATCCCTGCCTGCATTACCGCCAATTTACAACCGCCATTTACAGAGATAGTTTTTCCAAAATCTCCGAAAGAAATTTAGTAGCCCTAACAGGCTGACACCTAGTTACACGTTTCTCACCTAAACAATAACCGAAGTCGCTTATTTACTAACTTCGCTAGACGCTAAAATCGTATTTCCTATTAATAAGTAATAGCCTGAATACTAATTTTCACATTTCTCACTTTAAAATTGACCAAAGTCCCATACGAACTTCTACCGCCAATTTACCCCTATTTTTTCCAAAATCGCTAAAAGCAATATATTTAATTCACATACATTAGCCACGTTTCTCACTTCAAAAATACATAATCTTCCATACAATTTTCTACCCCTCATTTTTACCTCCTAAGAGGTAGTATTTTCTGAATCACCGAAAGTAATATTTTTTGTATTTATATTGCCTTTGTACGTAGATTATATATGCCATGAAGAGCATTTCTACCAAATTCCAAGTAAAATTTACCATAAAAGTAATCCCCACAAAAACATTGCAACTACTTTCCATCCCCCCAGGGGTTGAATTTTAATAATCGCTGAAATACGTATCTCATTATATTCTTTGTAGAGCATTTCTACCAAGTTTTAAGTAAATTTGATCATAAAAATATTCTGTCTTTGCAAACTTTGCAACCCCCTTTCATCCCTCTAGGGGTTGAATTTTAGTTGTCGCTGAAATACGTGTCTCGATATTTAGATAGATTTTCCTAAATTGCCGAAAGTAAAATTTAAAAAAAAAAACAGTAATCTCACCACATTTCTCCATTCAAAAATGTCCAAAATCCCATACAAACTTCTACCGCCAATTTACCCCTAAGTTTTCCAAAATCGCTAAAAGCAATATATTTAATTCATATACATTAGTCACGTTTCTCACTTCAAAAATATATATCTTCCATACAATTTTCTACCCCTCATTTTACCCCCTAAGAGGTAGTATTTTCTGAATCACCGAAAGTAATATTTTTTGTACGTATATTGCCTTTGTACGTAGATTATATTTGCAATGAAGAGCATTTCTACCAAAGGGTATTGGGTAAATTTCTTTGAAGAATATTGTCTTTTTTTTTTCAGCGGCCACCGATGATTTTTACATACTTATTTAGAGGTCCTCTAAATACACATAGATATGTATAATCTATGGCGTTAAATAATATCGGAGCAGAGATTTTAAAGATTTAAGTATTCCGTTTTTAGTAGGTACAAAAGTACGCCCAAGTATGAATATTTAAATATCTCGGCTCCGATGCACTTAATAGTATTACATCACGTAACAAAATATGTTTCTTTTTAATAATTCTATCATAATTTACCACTTTTACGAATGGCCGCTCACCTTGAAAATGTATGAACTTTACAAATGACATCACTTTTACCCAAACCCCTTTCAAGTAAAATTTACCATTAAAGTAATCCCCACAAAAACATTGCAACTACTTTCCATCCCCCCAGGGCTTGAATCGGTAATCGCTGAAATACGTATCTCATTATATTCTTTGAAGAGTATTTCTACCAAGTTTTAAGTAAATTTGAACATAAAAATATTTTTTCTTTGCAAACTTTGCAACCCCCTTTCATCCCTCCAGGGGTTGAATTTTAGTTATCGCTGAAATACATGTCTCGATATTTTCATTGAGGAGCATTTCTACCAAGTTTCAAGTAAATTTGATCATGAAAATATTTTTTGCCACACAAACTTAGCAACCCCCTTTCATCCCTCTAGGGGTTGAATTTTAGTAATCGCTGAAATACTTGTCTTATTATTTGCATTGAAGAGCATTTCTACCAAGTTTCAAGTAAATTGGACCATAAAAATGTTTTTTCCCATACAAACTTTGCAACCCCCTTTCATCCCTTTAGGGGTTGAATTCCAAAAAATCCCTTCTTAGTTGATCTCTATATCACAAAAAGAAAATACTGCCCAAGTTTCATATTTTTAGCATTAGTAGTTTTGGCTGGGCGATGATGAGTCACCCGGGACATTGCCTTTTATATATATAGATAGATAGATAGATAGATTTGCCATGGGAAAACATTACTGCAGTCAATTTATTTGGCTGTAAAAGTGACAAAAAAAATATTAATAGATAAGAATAGTATTTTGCAATAAAGCTTTTTCAACATAATCAAAATTCAAAGTAATAGACACCTCAGGTGTCGCCAGGCGGTAGGTATCTAACGCGCGGAGCGCGCGTCGGAAGCCGTGAGTTTCGCTTCTACGTGTAGTTATTGATTATTCTTATGACGGATGCGGCGACAGCCGATCGCATCTATTAGAATTATTATTGTCTATTTATGACGGAGCCGATTGCGCGTCGCAGCATACTTTCGGCTACGATCGCGTGTCGCGGAAGACGCCCGCGGTCAAGTTGCTGTGCGCGGCTTGGTGATAAAATATAGACTTTAAATACTGTGTACATGATTTGATACCGTTTAAAGACCATACAATTCTTTCCGTTTCGATCCGTTGCGTGCTGTGCTTTATACATTTATGTATTCCTGCAATGAGGGTTCATACCTACCGATTGGAATTGGTTTCATGCTGGTATCAGATGGGTATATTTAGGAGTCCCAATGGTCACATTTGAGGGCTTATGCCAAGCACTTCCGGCACAAAAAAAAATCTGACAGATATCGCTTTTCTGTATCTACCTACCTGTAAAGGTCACGGCCCACCTAGTATGAAAACCATGCCCGGGGACAAGAACCAGGCACAGAAATGAAATCGGACGGGAATTTAAGATACTGTACACTTTATACAGGTAGGTATACAGGGTGTAATCGTTAAGTGTAGCCAGGCGATTATTCTGTAAATATAACAGATATCAGAAAACTTGAAATGAGTATAATCACATCAATAACTTGTTTTTAATAGAACCAGAAATATCCCAAATATTAACTTCAAATCCTCCCATACATTTAGTACGCCGTTCGTTGAGAGGCTTTGGTTTAAAAGGCATACGCTCTTATTTCTCCATGATTCATGAATTGTTTTATTAGGGTTCCGTACCAAAATGGTAAAAAGGAACCCTTATGGTGATTTGCTGTCAACCAACTATAAATGAAAAACTTGAAATTCATATTTCTCAACTCACTGCGAACAACTTTCTCCTCGTACTTACTCGTACTCGCCATGCTGATGGTATTCGTCAATTCTTTTACCGAGGAAAAAAGAAGCTTTGGTCATTTTGAGGTCTACTTATAGTCATTCTAATACTTAACCCCAATCATTAGAGATTACCATGCGCGATGCCATAGCAGAGGCTAGGAGTAAATTGTAGTCTGCAATTAGATGTGATTAGATTTTTAGGCCGCGTGCCAGCCGATAACTGTTTTATATGTCAGTGTTATTTTCTGTATGTATTTATTCTCCCATCTCGCTCTAAAAGGCCTATTTGACCCCTTTAAAAGCAGTACATATTTTGTACTGCATTGACAGTATAAAATCTGGCTTTTTAGAACGACAGGAGGATAAGTTCCTATTTTATTTGGTTACAATTATGTATACTTATCCAGATCCAAAACATAATATTAAAAATCGTTTATAAACGTTTCAAATGCGTCCTAAAAATACACAACATATAATAAACAAGCCCTAATAAAAGTTGTATTCTGTTCAAGGACGAAGAGTCGCAATGGCATGAAGCAAACGTAGCGGAGAACAAAGATCGGCTAGATAAAATAACTCGAGAAATCAGTTGGTTGACGATACAGAACGAGGATGGTATACGCATTGGGTTATATGATACAGATACAGTAGATTCATAATGTAATACACCACAGACTGTTTATCTTTAAATTATGTTTCTATGTTTTTGATAAACATTGATTACCTTATACCTGCTTACTTTGTACCGTACCGGGTGAGATGCGTTGTAATAATAATGCCTCTCTTTAGAACTATATATTTTACGAGTGCACATTGTTGTGCACCATAGATTCAACGTAGTCTTATAAATTCGTACAAAAAACTTAGGAGACAAACTAATAAAGAAACTATTAAATTTATTGTTTATACCGGTGTCCCTAAAACCAACGCCAAAACTGAAAGGGCTGATAGAGCAGCTAAAAACCTATCGATTTACACAGCTATTTTTACTAGTTTCGGAGATATATTGAACATTTTAATCTGAATTTTTGTAATTTTCCCTTATGTCCATGACACGACAAATCTTTAATATCATGTATTATTAAATAAGTTTTTCAGACACCTAAAAAAGATACCCATCTTACATCATTCGGCGACTTTCGGAATCAGCGACGTTTTTAAATCTATCTGCTCGGTTTTTTTAATCTTTATTTTTAATAATGTAATGACATAAAGTTTGTTTCTCCATACTAGGTGTCCCAGTGCTCTTTGTATGGAAAAACAACTGTGATTACTTATTTTTTTTTATTAAAAACGGCCAAATAGGTTTAAAAACTTCGCTAATTCTTAATGATTCTAATTATGTAAGATACCACTGAAAAACTTATGAAATAAAACATGAAATTAATGATTTTTCGTGAGGTAAAAAGTATTATACATGAAATACTACGAGTATACATTAAAGGTTGTCGCAAACATAATTAAACCTTAATTATAATTAAATAAGGTCACTAATACATGCGTGGTTCTACGAGACATACGCCCTTTTTTCTAAGGAGGGCAGCATAAAACACCGAGTAGGTACAGGCGCATGTTTGGAGATGCTTCTCAAACCAAGGTTCTCAAGCCATTTGCAGTTGATCACTGACCCACTCGACTCTGAAAAAAATATCCAAATTTAAAGAGTGGTCCGGAAAAAAAATAGCAGCACATAATATGTTTTTTTTTTAATTATGTGGTAATTTTTAAGCAGTGCATTTGATATAGTTATCTGTAGATACTATTCAATAAAATAAAAAATAACAATCGTAAAAATTAACGGGCGATTTCAAGTTTTCGCCTTTAATATTACATCTCATCTAAAACTTTTTGAACAGCGTCTTCTGGAGAATTTATGAGGTGTTTGTCATAAACATAGTTTTTCCTTTAAGTTTGATGGGCTACTTAATACCTTATTAAATTGTCTTTTGATCAATAGTTAACTTTTTTGATTTGACTTCACTTTGAGGTAGTTACATGGAATTTCAACATTGGTGTATTTACCATTTTTATAGAAATTTGTCTCCCATAGAAAAACCTCTGCCAGAGGTTAGATTGGAGAGACTTCCTTACTATCCAAAGTAAAATCCAGTTTATTGGTATAACTTATCCGTAAGATGATATCCCTTAAAGCATTAAACAAATTGTTAAAATGGAAATTCAATTGTGGCATGGTAGAAAACGGCAAGCGAAGATTGTCAAATTGTGTTGTTCAAAAAGTTATAAAGTACCTGCAATAAATAAAGAGAAAACTTAAAGAATCTCATATATTTCAATATGATTGTATTTTTATTTGACAGTATGATATCTACAGCTTACTGAAAAAAAACTGCTTCATAATTAGCAATAAATATAAAAATATACCAGATAATACTCGTACATTGCTACTTTTTTACTGAACCACTCCTTATGTAAAAGCATTTTTTCTTTCCGCTGAAAAGATGTTCCCAAGGCATAACGCTTCTTGGGTCTTGCAAGAGAATAATGACCCTGAACACCGTAGTCGGCACTATACTGCATGCAAAGCTGAAAATGGCATCGATGTTTTGGATTGGCCTTTACAATCACCCGATGCCAATCCAATTGAAAATGTTTAGCCTTAAATGAAGCTCAAATCACTAGGAAAAATTACTGTTGGCGTTGCTGACTTTACTTGAGAACTGAAGTCAGTGTGGAGCTTTTTACCCCGCAGTTTTGCTTAAAATTAGATAAAAAGTATGCTTCGAAGTTGCGAAGAGATTATAAATAAATCGAGACACTAGACATCTTTATAAATATAAAGCGTTAATGTGTAATTAGAAAGCTATTTAAAATTAGTATTTTGCATAATAATTCTTCTTTTTTATAAAATTTTACCAGTCACGCTCTTGTCGTACATAGTGTATACCACCAAATAAACTTTAATTTTGTAGCCTTTCACCGATGAGAGAACGGAATAATTCGGGTCTTCCGTTTTTAAGCTGGCGCAGTAACTGCTACGAGTATGTTTTTTCCTCCATCGATGGGACTTAAATTTCCTTTTTGCTTAAACATAACTTTCACAGTAAATATTTTTACAGTACCCTGGTGACAAAATCAAGGTATCGTTTTGGGTCGTCCCATTCGTTTTTTGTCAAGTTCTTAATTCGTCTCATTCTGATTTCGTCATCCATTCTTCATTCGTCACTTTCGGTGGTAGTCTTTGTCGTCTTTGGTCATATTCGTTATTTGTCTTTTTCTTATTCTGGGTCATTCCGCTATTAGTTTTCATATTTTTTGGTCATGATCGGTGTTAGTCTATCTCTTTTTTAGTCTCATTCGTTATTCGTCCTATCGTCTTTGGTCTTATTCTAAGTTCGTATTTTTCTTATTTGGCCGCTTTAGAAATTGATCTCATTCTTTATTAGACACATTCACTATTTGTCCCGTTTGATCACGAAAATCACGAAAAGAGAAATTACGAAAATTATGAAGTATAAAATTGTCTACTATAAGTACTTAGTCAGGGGGTTCCACCCCTTTGTAGGAGCAAATTCAGCTCCTGAGTAAATAGTGATCTGGGGTTCTAGACAAAACGCTTCGATATCCGTTGTCGAAATTTGTTATCGACAAAATGTATGAAAGTGACATAAGCGTTCGCCGCATTTTTCGAACTATTGTGACAGGCTCAAAGTCCGCCTGCAAAAAGAGGGGTGTTATAAGTTTGACTGCAATATGTGTCTGTCTGTCTGTCTACGTGTCTGTCAGTGGCACTGTAGCTCTTAGGTTGTATAACTAAAGCGGGAATTGAGAAGAAGAGACGAACATCGAATGAACCTGAATAAGAACAAGACAAACAACAACTATGACCCAAGATGACAATGACTAACAGCGAAAGTGACGAATGAAGAATGGATGACGAAAGCAGAATGAGACGAATTAAGAACTTGACAAAAAACGAATGGGACTACCCAAGACGATACCAAAATCAGTAGTTGATCAGGATTTGTCACATCTAGTAATTTATGAGATATTTTTTGAAACAACTTACATTGACTCAAATTTAGCGATGCAACGGCTATTCCGAACTGATTGTTTGGCATGACAACTTAATTTTGCTCTTCGAACTCGTCAATTATAAGTTGAACGACATCATCTAGTACATGATCGTTAGGCTGCGAGATAGTATTTAAACTTGTATCCTCATTTTGCTGTTCTGAAAACCCCTGCTGCCATATTTTCAGCCACGATACGGCTTCTAGCATTTTGTATTTCAGTTACCATTTGCACCATAGTTTCGGCATCAAACCCTTTTTGCAACGACCGCAGTAGACCTTATCTTACAATACTTAACTAAACTGTATTGAAATTAGAATGAAATAGGTAGGTATTATTGAATTATATTTTGTTAGTCCCTTAACCTAAAAACAATATCTTCGGACTTTTATAAATAATCAACAAATCAGTAACAGAATCATGTCGCATAAACCGCGACGAGGAAGCAAATTACCTACAGACAACAGTCAACGAAGTCTTCCCGTATCGGCATTCGGCATGCTCACCTAGATACTAAGCCCCTCACCCGCGCCCCGCGCCGGCGGCGACACCCGCACCGCGCGCTCTGCGAATTGGTTTGCTTAGCGATGATAATTCGAATATAATTATCAATTCTTAGACCGACAAAAAGTTAATCAGTAAACGACACTTCTCTGAATCTCTATTTCTACAACGGTCAGTGCGAGTATAGTTTGTTCCAGTTAAAATGACGAAAAGCACTTAAAATCAACCATTACCAACATCTATTGTTTAATTGTTATCTTAAGTAGGGTTGTGAAACAATAAGGTATTTGCCTATTTTTTTATTAGTATTTAAATTGAAGCTTTTTTTACCTTTCGAATAGCCTAGTATTTTTTTTTTAATTTCTTTGAAAATAAGAAAAATATAAATGTTTAAAACTTGCTTTTAGACAGAGAGGAAAATACAGTAATAATGACGTCATATTACTCAACCGCCTGAATTACACTCAAAACATCGTTTCGTGAGAAAGAGATAGACAAAAAACTTTAAAAGGCTATAACTTTTTTTTTTATTATTACCAATTTCAAATTTGATTTTGAATTATTTTATCATACTACGTATATTGATATAATATCCAAATTAATATATAAAATTTAATATCAGGCAAATACTCTATTACGCAGGTGTGGCGGTAGGCCCAAAGTATAACTGTGAACAAACAATCTTGATAGTTTTGATGTTGTTTGTCGGTATTAAACTGCACGACGTGCGTTTCTAAAATATTAATAAGTAATTTAATATGTACATTAGTATTCGTGAATGATTGAAACGATAACACTTCTTTCTTAATAGTTTGTTTTATACTACTTACGTAGATCGTACGCTTTCGATTTGTCTTAATCTTGTGAGTGTCACTTAAGATATTACAGTAATTGAAATTCAATATGGCGGGAACTAGACGCCATATGGGTCAGGCCGTAGTTTTTGGCCACATTTAGTATAACCTAACTCTCCGCTACTTTTTTTTGCGACTAATAATACGTATATATATATTCCTCAACCACAGCATTATATTTCTTACGAAATAGTGAACCGCGGCCACTGAAGATATTTAAATAAATTCATAAGCTTGGAGAGTTATACGATATTTGTTTACAAAAAACCGGGCAAGAGCATGTCGGACAATGCTCAGTGTAGGGTTCCGAAGCCGTTACTACAAACAAATTAGACCTCGCGACAAACTTAACTTTGCCGTTGGAAAACTGTTATCCCCATACATTGACATAGGGTCGCGGTCAGTTTACCAACACCGCAAATAAGTTTTCGGTAGGTATAAACATTTAAACCGTTTGTAACTCAAGAACCAATGAAGTCTACTTAATCGTGATAGTTTTCTTATTCAATTCATTATATATGCTTTCATTTAAGATATTTTTCAGATTTTTAGTATTTGTAGTTTTGGCTGTAGGTACACTTGAATCTAACAAAAATTAGCGCTTTAGAGCTTAATATTTCATAAACGTGTAACTTAATCGAAAAATTGTTTGCACAAACCCGAAATGTTTCTGAAAGACATATCCAACGACACCCGACACTATGGGGTAGACGAGAAAACAAAAATACATTCACACGTTACGTGTAGGAAAGGTACATTAAAACATAAAAAAAATCAAGATTTTATTTTACCACTTTTTTGGCGTGACTAATATGTATATTAATGCCAAATTACAGGTTTCTAGTACTAAGAATCTCTGAGCTAGGCCGCGGACAGACGGACGGACATGGCGAAACTATAAGGGTTCCTAGTTCGACTACGGAACCCTTAAAATGACTAAATTTTCATAAGAAACACGAATCCGCTTCCGTAGGGGTGCACTTAGGGCCGAAGTAAAATTTAATAAATTAAAACTATTTGGTAATCTATTTCATGAAACGTTATGCATTAAATGACATTTTTCAAAGACTTATTTCTGATTGTTTATAAAATCTCGATTTCAAATTGGTAATACTTTACAGAAGTCGATCTATTAACATTGCGCCTGTCCAAAATCGGGAAAAACGCCGTTATTATTTCGAATTTCGAGATTTAGATGATGGGTAATATTTTATAGTTCATAATTGTAAGGTGTAAAGTAATTATATATTGCAATCCAATATTGATATAATTGAATATTTATGTATTATTCTATTTTAACGAATTTTCATAATTCCAAAAGCAATATTTTGATACGAGTAGAAGCCTTTATTTTTTGATTTTGCTTAGTAGTCAAACGTAACTTAACCTACATATAGTCATTATATTATAAAGGGTAAGCATGGTGAATTTGCCCTTGGCGAGAAAATGGTTTTCCTTTTACTGGAATATGTGCCTTAATGTATGATGTAATTTTACCAAACATTAACCCTCAAAGGTGGTTTTTGAAAAAAATAAAAAAAAGGAAAATCGTTTTTAATTTTTTAGCGAAACTAATGACCGGCTTTTCTTGTAATTTGGATATATTGTACATATAAATTAAGGTCTAGTCCTGAAAAAAATATGATAAATGATTATCTTATGAAAAAATAGTTAATATTTGAGTTTAAAGTTTTCAAAAGTAAAATAAAAATACTTGCGAGATGGGGACAGTTTCCAAATTTATATATTGTATGTAAAATTTAATATTGTTTAACATATATTTTGTCTAACCGTACACATTGGTTACTTAAGAAGTTAGTTTAATGCACGTTAGAATTATATATGTATATGAAGTTTCAGCTACTCGCCAGCAGATGGCATTAGTATCGTTAATTTTGAATGTTATTTTCCATATAAGGAAACAATAGAGTTTAGATAATTGATTGAACCGAATTCTCGATAGATGTCGTTATTACTTGACTTGTACATCGCGCTGTTAAGATTTCCCCAGCAAACAATATAAGGTTTGGGGACTTTCTGTTGTACAAACCTATTTCACTAGCTCATACATATCGCACCTTGATAATCAAAACGTCACTAAGCAAAAAAGACCATTTTTATCTAAAAAGGTTTGAAATTTGCAAGCAGTAAAAATGTTACAAACATATATTATTTTTATAAATTCGCATTTTTAACGACTGTTTTAGAAACAACATGACCCAGTTTATTATGTCGAGTACCCAATTGTTGCATTTATTCATAAACGGCTTCATTATTAAGCTTTATGTTATTTTTTAGTGTCATTATTCCACAAATTATTACTTAGTGTCAGTTTTCCGTATTTTAATTGCCACATTTTTAATATTTTATAGGTAACAATGACATCATATTTTTAAAATGTTTTGAATTTGATCAAAAAAACTGTAAAAACAATAAAAAACCGTATTATTAATAAAGAACATACACTACAGAATGTTTATTATACCTTTTCAATATAAATAAAATCGAAATATGGCCGGTTTTGAGAGTGATAAGATAAAAAATAAAATATCAAAGTAAGTATTAACTTGTTTTTATTTTTAATAAAAATCAACTTCAAAAAGTATTCAAAGTATCTTACGTCTAAAAAATAGTGAGATCAATGTCTTTTACATTTTGTGTCACACAAAATTAACTTTTCATTTTCAATATCTTTCCTAATAGCTAGTTACGTAAACAAAATATCTAAAAAGACATTCACAGTCAAAAAATCACATTTGTTATGGTATTAGGTAGGTACCTACGTCAACCTATAATTATTATAAAAAGCAAAAAAACACAAAAATGTAAACTCTTCTTTAAAACAAAACAACCACTAAACTTGTAACAATATTAAAATTTTACTCCTTAAAAAACAGTTACTATCACCAGCACACTACACTACTAAGTATTATAATCACATGGCACGTGTTTACTGGTAGGAACTTTTGATCCTTATTTATCCTTAAAGAGGTCAAAAATATGACATAATAATTACCTTTCATTCTTTACCTTCAAATTATTGTTGTATCACATAAAAAAACATAGCAAAAACAGGAGGTCATACCTCTGTAAAGTAATAAAAAATCACACTTACCTACTAGTTTTTTTTCACTAAAAAAACTATAATTTTCTTAAGTAGTGTAAAGTTTCAAAAAATAAATTTCTATCCTTACGACTCTAGTAAACTATTATAATAAGACGATACATAATAATGAGGTATAGCGTTTTTTCTTATAAGATATCTGAGATCTTCTTTCTTTCTTTCAGTCAGTGGCAGTCTTGATGAATTCAGTCTCTTTAAGTGAGGCCTAGCTCGGGCATTCTTCACCAATTTAAATTCTTTATAATTTTCATTAGCGTATGATGTTTTATAAGTTACTTTTACTAACCCATTCTCTATTTTTTCGGCCTTGAAAATCTTTATTTCACCTACTTTTACTGTTTCTTTTTCTGTGTTTTTATTTAGTTTATACTCTTGAACATTTTTAATATCAAAAAATTCAGCGTGAGACATCACATTAACGTTATACTTTTCCCCTTTTTTCTTTGCTTCCCTGATTGCGTATATATATTGGTCTGGAACGTAAATTGGTCCTGATTTAAGCATTTTCTTAATTTGTTTTTCGATTGTAGAATGGACTGAATCATTTTCGTTTTGGGTGTGTCCCTTAATAAGAAACTTATGAGTTATGGAGTTAATATTTGCAAAACTTTTGAGAGCGTAGATGTACATGGAAAAAACGAACTGATTTTTTTGTTGCCCACAACAATTGTCCGAGTAGAATATAAAATCAATGTTATCAGATGTAAGATTTACTTTTTTCTCTATGAATTTATAAACGCAAGTTCCGATCTCATTAGCACCTTTTTGTCCTTCGACTTCAGTCCAAAAATAACATTCCGTAACATTTGTTTTAAGTTCGTTAATTGTAAAGTTTAAGCAATTTAATTTAGATTTATAATAAAATGTACTAACTTCTCCCCTAGGTATCGGTAGCTGAGCTTGTAAATCGTAACACGCTACTATGTAGTTTTCATTAACTAGTGCCTTGTCTTTGTTTTTTTCCTCGCGGCTTAATTCTTTTTCTTTAATGTGAGTTTTATATTTTTCCTCTAATTCTTCTTTTTGATCGGAACTTGCATTTGTATAACCTACGCAGTCTTCGCATTGATCCTTTTTCGGTTTAAAGAAACTGATATTAAAATCCTCATTAAAAACTTTTCTATAAATATTTATTTTAACGTAATCAATTCCTTTTTCAATGCAATCATGCTTATAATCATTATACAAGTCAGTAACTGTTTTACCTCCCTCTATATACTCTCTTGTGGTCTGTTTACGTAAATAGTGGCTTTCAATTCTAGGAATACTTTCAATGTGTTTTTTTACTTCGGCCAAAATTTCTGGTAAAACTTTGGTTCCGTGATTGTTGTGTTTTCCTCGTAAATCGGGTTCGACAATTCCAGCAGCATTAAGTTTATCAATGACAGTTCGTATTGGCCTGTCATTGATACCTAATGTAGATTTAAAAAATATCTTACAGATCTTAGTCTTAATTCCATTAACCGACAAGTAAAAAGCATGTTTGTTTTTTCTGTTGCTGTCAACTCTTTTATATTGATATTTGGGTTTTACCTCAGTGATATGACTGGCAATGAAATTTCTTTGTTTTGAAAGGTCTCCTAAATCCCAATAGCGCTCGAAAATTGTAAGGCGGTCTTGTTCAGAAATATTATCTCTACACTTTAATCGGCACCTATCGCCGCAAGGTTTACCTATTTTCCGTCCAGGTACAGTAACTTTATTTGCAGTAGCAGACGTGTATTGTAGTCCCTTGTTTCTCAGTGCCTTGGCTCGAGCTTTCTTACTTCCTCGTTTTCTTCTTCGCCGTGAAGTTGTAGTAGTATTACCACGAGTACTATCATCACTTTGAGTTCCGATGCCTCTATTAGCCTCTGGCGTGGTAATGTTCTTATTTAATACTTCTGTAGCAAGAAATTTAAGAGAAGGTGGGTTCTTAAATCTCAAAGACAAATTTGGTATCTCAAACACTTCATTAGAGTAGGATTCGCTTGCAATTGATTTTTCAGTGGGATAACTGATGTCAAATTGTAAATCGTCTTGGGTATTTTCAGATGTCGTAGGTGGATCTGTATCCTCTGAAGATGAAGAAGGATAAATAAGTGCCAAGTTTTTAAGAGTAGCAACAGGAGGTGGTGAACAAAATCGCAGTTCTGTTTGGTTATTCGATAGAAGTCTTCTTTTTGCAGGTGTTGCACGACAGGCTCTAGAAGTTTCCGTGTCAGACTCTGAGGTGCGTTGCAATTCTGTTCGTCCTTTTGGCGTTAATTTCCTTTTAGCAGATGTTGAATGATCGGCACTAGATACTTCCGAATCGGAATCCGAGCTGGTAGAAGAATCAGAAGAGCTCGACGATCCAGCAGACGTTGAGGAGGACGAAGAACTGCTTGAACTGGACGACAAATTAGGTGTTTTCGGCATTTGGAAATTATTTCCTACTTCAACTTTTTTTGTTCCTGTTCGTGGCTTGGCAACAGTTTCAGATGAGGAGTCATCTTCGGAAGAGCTAACAATGTATTCTTGATCGTCATCCGACGCAGGTGAAAAATCTTTCTGAGAGGAGTGGCTACTACAAGAGGAACACGAAGGTTTCCGATTACGAAATGTTTGTACTTTTTCTTGATCATTTAGCTGAAGCTGTTTACTGTATGAAGGTGAAATACGAAGGTTGAGTGGCCCTGATGATTCTGGCAAGTTATTCGGTATTATTTTTTCTTTAGCTGCAGTTGGTTCGATAGGCTTGACATTTCGTGGTTTATTTATGTCTTTTATAATTGTTTTAAACTTTTGTAGTCTTGGATTGAGGGCTGACATTTTTAACTGGAACAAGATACAAACCAATAATTATATAAATTGAAAAAATTAAAACAACCCCCAAAAGCGACTAGAAAACTGCTCATAAATATTATTAATAATATATTAAATCTGAACATTTTTTGATAAAACCTTGCTTAGAACAATCCGGATTAACATCTCTTTCTAAAAAAAAAAAAACAAAATAGGTTCATCCGTTAAGGAGCTACGATGCCACATACAGACACAAATACACATTACACACATCAAACTTACAACATCCCTCCATTTACGTCGGGAGTTAAAAATAAGACAGTGTAGGCCTTGATGTCAATTTGTATAAAGGCAACTAAGTACATCAATATTAACTTGATATTTAATTCACTATTATATAGAGATTGTAGTCATAATATTCAGAAAGACAATTAATCTTCATAATTACGAGTATTACCACCGCTAAATATGTACATACATACATACCTTCACACCTATAATCCCAGAGTGGGGTAGGCTAAATCTTGCCTAATAATTTCACGTAATGTTATTAAACTACTGTTAGTGAGTTACTCACGATGTAGGTATAAAGTATAAAAGAGTTGTTTTTACATCTGACACAATCAGTTTACTAACATTACGTGAAATTATTAGGGAAGAGTCAGCGGTTGTATTTGCGACGACGCGCGTGAGTCGCATGCGTCGCGGCTGGGCGTCCGCGGGGTTTAGTCCGCGCGGGGCTCGTTGCCAGGGCGACCGAAAGATGGCCGCGCCATCGCCGATGCATCGGCCATCGCGAGCGCTTAAGGCTCGGACAGACAACACCCGTCCCAGGCGCGCAGCACGATTATTACCAAACAAACCGCTAGCCTCCCTGTTTGGCCACGGTAGCGGTTTGTATGGAAATATCGCGCTGCGCGCCCATCGCGCGAAGGCCGCGCACCCACGACGGTGCTGTCTGTCCGAGCCTTAAGGGTAAACGTGCGTTATTATAATTATATTTTTTGCAGTTTAAGTTGCCATGAAGTGAAAAGGTACAGTCAAGGAATTTAATTTCTATACCACTTTGGACTATGTCAAAGTGACACTGTCAATAAAATCATAAGAAATCCCTTACGTTTTGATTGATTCGTCACTTTGACATAGTCCAAAGTGGTATAGGAATTAAATTCCCTGACTGTACTACCGAACTCTAGAAAAGGTGACATTTTACAAAGTCAAAGTCAAAGTTCTTTATTTTTCAATTTAGATATAATAAATAATGCACCTATCAATGTCAAAAAGCATTACCACAAGCCAAAATAATATGGTAGGTTTCTTTCAATTTAATCGAACCACAATAAGGATACTGTCACTAATACTAAAGTAACCGTTTTGTTTAAAGTTATTTCTGCGTATTGGCAATATAAACACAAGAATAAGTGGCACTAAACATAAAATGACGGCGAGCTTTACTCAATTTAGTTGAATCATAAATAGAATATTGTCACTAATACTTAAATGACTATTTTTATTAAAATATATTTTGTGTTATTGCTAAACACACTATAGGTTAAATGACACTTAACAAAAAATGACGATAATCTTTTCTCAATTTAGTCTACCTATAAATAAAATATTGTCACTAATTCTAAAATGACTCTTTTGATAAAAATATATTCTGTGTTATGGTTATAGACACTGTGGGTTAAATGTCACTTTACAAAAAATGACGATAAGCTTTTCTCAATTTCGTCTACCCATAAAAAGAATATTGTCACTAATTCTAAAGTGACTCTTTTGATTCAAATTTATCCTGCGTATTTGTCAACATAGACGGGTAAAGATGACACTATACACAAAATGACGGTAAGCTTCTATCAGTTACGTGGAATCACAAAAAGAACACTGTCATTAAAACTATAGTGACGCTATTACATGAAATTATGATTGTTAAAAGTTACAAAAATGCATAAGCAAAAGTGTCGTTTTGGGTAATGAAACATTATTCCATTAAAAAAGATCACACTTACCCAATAATTTTGAGACGTAACGTCATTAAACCAAAAATGACAAGCTTCTTCGTGGAGACACCTCTATTACTGTCGACTCGCGCGTCGCTAATGACAACACGCCACTATTCCGAAGCGCATGGGTGCTATCCCCACTCAACGACAAAACGACACTAGCGCCAGCTGGCGCTTGTAATAGAATAGAGGAACAGGTGTCTTTGTATTCCATAGTTTACTATTAGACGAACTAGATGGCATTGTTAGTCTAAAAAGTGCGTTTTTCGTATAGTGACGTTATGATTATCAAGGTGCGATATTTGGATTGCAATTAAACGTGTCGTGGCAAAATGTTGTGCTGTGTGTTTTTTTGGACCCCTCGTTCATGGTCCTTCGAACCGGATCAAGCCTAGAAGATCTGACGATGTGGGTGTCTTCGAGTTTACACCGACGTAGTGGCGGATTGCAACTAATGGTGTAGTGTTGCTGGTACGGGAGAAGACGACTATGTTGGAAACTATTTAACGTCATCACCGAAGGCATCGTGGAATTCGTGGTGAAACAGCAGTGACGTAAGCAAAATACAGATGTGATGTGAAGTGATAAAACTGTGAGTACATTCATTATTATTAATTGTCAGTGGGATCAATAGACTTGATTAAATTTCAAATTGCTATCGATAAGAAAATTCATTAAATTGGGACTTAGAAAAATTTAAATTATTTTGGACTTAGAATAATTACGCGAAAAGTGTTGAGACGGGGAACCTATGGCGGATTTGGCTCAGAGTTACAACGACAAGGTTCTCAACACTTAGAAAAATTGCGAACAATTTGGACTTCTAAAATTTTCTAATTCTGAACTTGTCTTTGAAAAGTTGACTATGGAGGCCTTAATCAACGTGCAGGAGGACTTGGCTTCTCGAATAGAGAAAGCTTTAGTTAATTACAAGAAATCTCCTAAGGAACGGCTTAGCTCAGTGCAGTATTTGAGTACCAGATTGGAACTACTAGAGACATTATGGACACAATTCGAGTCAACACATACTAAATTGGTACGGGAATCTGATAGCGCCCTATTGGCTGAGACTTCGTATATGAACAATGATGTTTATGAAGGTACAGAAGAAACGTTCATAGAGTACAAAACGGCGTTGAAATTGCAGTTAGGTATATTAACGGAGTCACAGTCACGTACTCCAACTGATCTGGTACAGCAGCCCAGTAACAGCAACTCTTGTCAACAAGTTCGATTACCGAAAATATCAATTCCGTCATTTACTGGTCAATATTCGGAGTGGATTAGCTTCCGGGATCTCTTCGTATCTCTCGTCCACAATAACAAGTTACTGGATAATGTGCAGAAGCTCCACTATCTGAAAGGACATCTCACTGGGGAAGCGGAACAACTATTACGACACATTCCGATCACTCAAGATAATTACTTTATATGTTGGGATACGCTAGAAAAGAGATATAATAACAAGAAATATCTATCGAATTGTATTTTGAAGCGTTTCTTTAGTCAACGGAATATCAGCACAGAATCGGCAGTAGCACTTAAGGAACTGCTGGATACATCCAATGAATGTCTGCATGCATTGAATAATATAGGCGTAAATGTAAGTGGTTGGGATATCATTGTGATCCATATTCTTTGCCTGAAATTGGATAATGAAACAAGAAAACAGTGGGAGTTAAAAGTAAGCGAGTCCTCGGATGGTCTTCCCACGTTTAACCAATTTCAGGAGTTTCTGGAAACTAAATTCAGAGCGCTTGAATTCATAGATCCAAGGCTTGTAAAAAATAATGTAATAGTCAAAGGTGGTCACAATCATACCTCATACCCAAATAGTCATAAGGTACATTATGTTGCAACGCCGCCATCATGCGTGTATTGTTCCGAAAGTCACAAAATAGCATTTTGTAAAATGTTCGCTAAGCTAGACACTGACAATCGACGTGGCTACGTCCAATCCAATAATTTGTGTTTTAATTGCTTAAATCAAGGTCACTCCGTATTCTCGTGCCGTCAAACTTCTAGGTGCCGCATATGTAAGAAGAAACACCACTCATTACTGCATCCAAAAAATCACACGGTTTCAACTGAGTCTAATGTCGGGTCAAATCACTCAGTTGAAAAAGGTGTTGCTGCTCATGCAACACAGCCATCATCATCTCTCGATAAAGCTAGTAACAACATTACAGCCTGTTTTTCGACCAGTCGTAGTCAAGTTTTGCTGGCTACGGCTTTAGTAAAGGCTCAATCGAAATCAGGCGCGGGCGTAACAGTAAGATGTTTGCTCGACCAAGGCTCACAGGCTTCGTTTATTACGGAGTCTGCCGTCCAACTACTTGGACTGAAAAAGGTGCCACACACAAGCACCATTTCGGGTATAGGAAGTGACCAAGGCGCTTCACTGGCGTCTAAGTCGATGGTCAATGTAAATATTCAGTCACTTCAAGATCCCAACTTCTGCATGAGTGTACAAGCATTTGTGCTCGGCAAACTCACATCAATTCTACCTGAAAGGAGAGTTGTAGTTGAGCTCTATTCAGAGTTTGCCAACCTCGAATTAGCAGATCCAACCTTTGACTCTCCGAATAAAATCGACATGCTCCTCGGGGCTGATGTTTACGGTCAAGTCCTTTTAGACGGAATGGTCAACGGTCCATTAGGAACACCTACTGCGCAAAGAACCGCGTTCGGTTGGATTCTCTCTGGTCCTGTTCTGAAACCGCATACTTCGAATTCCAATCGTATCAGCGTGAATCATTTTCAAGTTAGCGAAGATGAGATGTTAAAACGATTCTGGGAAATTGAAAATGATAGTTTCGCTGAGAACACCAAGAAACATTACACTGAAGAGGAAACGAAGTGTGAAGAGATATATGCAGCAACTACAAGGCGAGACAGTTCTGGGCGATACATCGTGACGCTTCCATTCCGCGATTCAAATCCAGCATGCGCTCAAGGAGATTCTGATGTTATAGCTGCGAAACGCTTTTCATATTTAGAAAAAAGACTGGAAATGAACTCCGAATTAAAAGAAAGATATACAGAGGTTGTAAAAGAATACCTGCAGCTAGGTCACCTAATAGAAGTAACAGATCCTGAGCAAAATGTACAAAAGTCCACGTATTTGCCCCATCACGCAGTCATTCGAGAAGATAAAAGCACCACAAAAGTGAGGGTGGTCTTTGACGCATCATGCAAAAACAATAAAGGAGTATCCTTGAATGATTCGCTGATGATAGGACCAAGGTTGCAGCCCGACCTGCGTCATTTAATATTACATTGGCGAAAATTTCCCATCTGTCTTGTGGCTGACATCGTTAAAATGTATCGGCAGGTACTAGTTGATGAAAGGGACACAGATTATCAACGGATTCTGTGGCGAGATAATTCAAATGAAATCCTGAAACATTACAAACTATTACGTGTCACTTTTGGAACCGCCGCTGCACCATACCTCGCAGTACGTACGTTACAACAGGTAGCTTACGATGAAGGTAAGCATTTTCCCGTAGCGGAAGAAATAGTCCTTAAACAATTTTATGTAGACGATGTTTTAACGGGTTGCGAAACGGTAGAGGAAGGAAAAAGGGTCTACACGGAGTTAAATGGATTATTGGGAAAAGGAGGATTTGAACTGCAAAAATGGAGTAGCAACTGCGACCAGTTGATGCAGCAAGTAACGGAAGGAAAACGGGAATTGGAAGGAACACTAGAATTCAAGCTTGATGATGTAATGAAGATATTAGGCCTCACTTGGAACAGAAGTAGCGACGAATTCGAATATTCAGTTCAACTGCCACCGATGAGGTTGCCTGTAACAAAAAGAAATGTAATCTCGGACATATCTAGACTTTTCGACCCGTTAGGTTGGCTAGCGCCAGTAATCATCTCAGCAAAGATTTTTATTCAAAAATTATGGCTTTCGGGTATTGAGTGGGATGACGAGGTGTCACCTCAATTATTAAAAGAATGGCTGAACTACAGAAGTAAGTTAAGTCAACTTACCAAATTTAAGCTACCAAGATGGATACGTACCCGTAAAAATGATGAGATTCTGGAATTGCAGGGATTCTGCGACGCTTCCGATAACGCATATGCAGCTGTCGTATATGCACGCGTAGTAGACTGTCAAGGAAGGGTACACGTATCGTTGATAACGTCGAAAACCAAGGTGGCTCCAATAAAGACAGTGTCAATACCGCGACTAGAGCTATGCGGGGCAGTATTGCTTGCCAAACTTTTGGTAGAAGTTGCAAAAGTTATGAATATAAGCAAGATGAACATCCACGCATGGACAGACTCATCTGTCGTCTTATCATGGCTTGATAGTCGACCAAGTCGTTGGAAAACTTTTGTTGCGAACAGGGTCACTGAAATTATTACCTTGCTGGAACCTTATCAATGGGCACATGTTTCCTCCAAAGATAACCCAGCAGACTGTGCCTCCAGAGGAATAGACGAGTTTAAAGACGAAAAGTTGTGGAAGGAAGGTCCGGCATGGCTGAAACAGAACAACATTAAGTATAAAAGGGTAATCAGAGAAGAAACACGTTTAGAGGAAAAACCAAATAAAATATGTTTACTAAATACCTGCAAGAATGTGGAAGACATAGAAGAAAACATAATGACCAGATTTTCCACGCTGAGAAAACTCATTCGTGTAATTGCATATTGCAAACGATTTATCAAACATGGTCGAAAGGAAAAGGTTGAAGACTGGCTTACCAGTGAAGAGCTACGCGATAGTCTGCGGACTTGTATAAAAATAACCCAAGAGAAACACTTTAAGGAACAATTAGATGACCTGAAAGAACATAAAATTATAAAGAAAAAGAATAGCAAACTTACCACGTTGAGTCCCATTATTGATGATCTCGGGATCTTGAAGGTTGGTGGCAGATTACAATACGCAGGAATTAGCGAAGAAATGAAACACCCAGTCATTTTACCACATCGGTCACACCTCACTAGTCTAATTATCGCTGACGCTCACGAAAAAACACTGCACGGTGGACCGCAACTTATGCTCAATTATCTGAGAACAAAATATTGGGTAGTAGGAGCGAAGGATTCGGTAAGAATTTTCGTACGTAAATGTGTACGTTGCATCCGTTATGCCGCGCTGTCTAATCAACCTCTCATGGGACAATTGCCTTCTACTAGAGCAACTGCCAACCGCCCTTTTCAGAAAAGTGGAGTGGACTACGCAGGGCCTATTAATATGAGAGCCACCAAAGGTAGAGGACATCGTGCCTATAAAGGTTATAATTATCTGTCTTTTTGTATGCATGGTAACGAGAGCAATTCACCTGGAGGCAGTCAGCGATCTAACAGCTCAAGGCTTCCTAGCTGCATTCAAGCGTTTTGTTGCAAGACGTGGTCATTGTGCCGAGCTATTTAGCGACAACGGAACCAATTTTGTGGGCGCTGCGCGTGAATTAAAGGTTTTGTTCGCTGATGGGTGGTCAAACACTACTAGGGATATTGCAGAACGTCTTGCTAGTGAAGGTACTTCCTGGCATTTTATCCCACCGCACTCCCCAAATTTCGGCGGGCTCTGGGAAGCCGGCATAAAGTCGACAAAACATCACCTTAGGAGAGTGATAGGTGACACAACACTCACATTCGAAGAAATGACGACTGTGTTATCTCAAATTGAAGCGTGCCTAAACTCTAGGCCTATATCTCAGATTACGGAAAACCGAGATGATCCAATCCCACTAACACCAGGACATTTCCTCGTAGGAGAACCTCTAGTGTTAATTCCCGAAGGTGACTACATGAATTCATCCTTGAGTAATTTAAAGCGTTGGCAACTCACGCAGAGAATGGTACAGGACTTCTGGCGCCGTTGGTCGCGGGAATATCTAACCCAGTTCCATCACCGTTACAAGTGGGTGCATCAAACCCCAGAACCTTCAGTTGGAAACGTAGTGCTCGTGAAGGAAGATAACCTTCCCCCATGTAGTTGGTTGTACGGACTGATAGTAGAGAAACATCCTGGATTGGACGGGGTTACCCGAGTTGTCAGTCTCAAAAGCAAGGGCAAAATTTTCAAGCGACCTGTAAGTAAACTGTGCTTTTTGCCCATCGAACGCTAAATAACTATATGGTTATTTCTGTAATAAGTAATATGTTTAGTTTAATTATTTTATTTTCTCAGTTTGTTTCATTAAAGCTAAGGTTATTGCATGGTGGGCGGAATTAAAGGACATCGTTCCTCATTTTGTCCTTGGTGGGCGGAATGTCTAACCGTACACATTGGTTACTTAAGAAGTTAGTTTAATGCACGTTAGAATTATATATGTATATGAAGTTTCAGCTACTCGCCAGCAGATGGCATTAGTATCGTTAATTTTGAATGTTATTTTCCATATAAGGAAACAATAGAGTTTAGATAATTGATTGAACCGAATTCTCGATAGATGTCGTTATTACTTGACTTGTACATCGCGCTGTTAAGATTTCCCCAGCAAACAATATAAGGTTTGGGGACTTTCTGTTGTACAAACCTATTTCACTAGCTCATACATATTTGGATTGCAATTAAACGTGTCGTGTCAAAATGTTGTGCTGTGTGTTTTTTTGGACCCCTCGTTCATGTAATTTATATATTGTATGTAAAATTTAATATTGTTTAACATATATTTTTTTCAAAAATATCGGTTTCGAACAACAGTGTGAAAAGATCGAATTTGTAACATCCCATACGTTCTCTTCATACATAGTGAGGCTAAGCAGATAATACATTAATTAAGCATATTTCTAACGAAATCTTTACGAATATTTACGAATTTGAATTTAGAATGTGACGTATTAAACTTTAGATTATTTCCGTGGCTATATTCGGCTAGGGCGTACGCATTTTGTTATATCTCATACATACATATTTGTATTATTACGTAGGTAGTTGTAATTAACATTGTAGTAATAACTCAGCCGGCGTAATTTTAGTTCTTTTAACAAAAAAATATTTGTCCATACCTCTCATTTTCAGACATAGTTGTGTCCTGAAATATAAAGGGCAGAGAGGGCATTTTAAAGAAACTAACTTCTAATAGGTACGTAGGTACTTAAATACCTATTAGAAGGTTATGAATTTGTTTCTGAATTAAATAATACACATTGTAAGAAAAATTAAAAGGTTTAATAAAGTTAATCATCTTAAGTCCAATTATATTTTATATAAAGATACATCATCTGCGCGCAAAAACGTTCCGCAAAAAGGAAGGCAAATTGCCTTACTTTTTATCTATTTATCTCTTTCTAACAATAGCGATCGCTATGGATTGCCGTGTTTGTCTCTGTCAGTAATTGGTCACGGGTTTTGAATGCGTTTAGTATGAGCGTAACGTATCTTAATATAAAATATCATTGCTTAAGCCTTAATTTTTAAAAAGCTTACTAAGTTTTTCATTCAGCCGTGGAATTTTTGACAAGTATCTACCGTGTGACAAAAAATATATTATAGCTGCCACGTGTGAGCAACAGCCCATGGTTCTTAGACCGTTGGCATATTCGCAAAAGTGTTGTTCTATGGCGTCTATCCCTGTCGAGTTTGGAACATATTTGATAAAGCACTTGTACATCTTTTTCGAGATATGCCGATAATGCACTTGTATTTTTAATATGTTTGTTTCATGTTTGACGTAAGCCAGATTTAAACAGCCGCTCTCCTCTAGTACCTCGGCTAAATAAGATATTGCTTGACCAAACTGGTAACTGCCAGTGAAGAGAAGCTTCATTTCTGTCAATTGTGGAAAGTCCAAGCTATGAGTATCAGTGGACGAAAAATCATGGAAAGGAAGTTTTTTTTCTGAGCCAACCTTTTTCTTCCACTACCAAAGCTAAAAGATATTCTTCGCGGTTTTAGAATTCATTCGGTTTGAAATGTCGCTTGTCATGTGGTTGTCTGAGGTTAGGGGCTTGCCAGACTGGTTGAGAATATAATATGATGCAAATCTAAAAAAGCTTTTTATTTTACTGAACATTTTATTGTCAATTGTTTGGTAAAGTTTGGACCTTTGCTTAAGTGCACAGTGGATTGCCTCTACTACCCAGCGAACTTTGGTTACGTAACGGGACTCATTGGCCTCTTTGGTACTCAACTGTTTACGTTTGCCTTTAATATCATCACTCTGTATCCTTTTGATTCCAGCAAAGGAACCACATCTCTAAAGCCCATATCGAGGACAAATATATCTCCACTTTGGAGTAGGTTACCCATACTGTCAATAACTTTTTTCATCATAGTTGCGACGTTTTCGGTTGCGTGGTAAGTATATATCAACAATGAACCCATCCGACGTGCAAATTGTGAACGGTTTACACAAATGAGTCTTTTTTTGTCCTGAAAATGATTTCCTTTGATACTCGCTGGTACTGCTCTTCTGGTTATATGCATAAGTACCATCACAAATGAGTATAAGGCAATTTCTAGCGTTAAAAAGTTGACAAGCCAGCCACTGTCTGCTATGCGAATGAATGCCGAACTGCGATGCAATAATACTACCTACGTAATCGGAAACAGTTCGCTCTCGGGCAGTTGCAGCATTTTTGAAATCAATTTGTTGCTACTTGCAGTTCCTAATTTTGTTAAAAACACTATTATGTCTTGTAATGTGCTACGTTTTGCATCGTTCAATATTCTTCCAAGTAAATCCTGTTAAAACCACCAAATCATCGTCTGAGAGGGTTATATTATTGATCTTATCAAATACTGTCAGTTGTGTTGCAACAGCCAAGGATTGAAACAACTCTGTAATATGCGTTAATTTTATAGTTGATGTGGAGGAATAAACTTTAATTTTATCCAAGTCATTAAAGAGAATGTTACAAATTCGATCTTTTCACACTATTGTTCCAAATAGTTTTTTTTTTAATATGTTAAACAATATTAAATTTTACATAAAATATATAAATTTGGTAACTATCGCCATCTTGCAAGTATTTTTATTTTATCTTTGAAAACTTTAAACTCAAATATTAACTATTTTTTCATAAGATAAATTAATCATATTTTTTCAGGAAGCGACATTAAATATAGTATCGATAAAAAAAAAAAAGCGTTTTTTTTTTTCTTTAAAAACCACATGCATTTGTTGGTTAATATTTGGTAAAATTACATCATGCATTACCTAAGGCAAATATTCCAGTAAAAGTAAAACCATTTTCTCGCCAAGGTCAGTTTCACCATGCTTACCCGGCTATACCCTTTAATCTAAAATAGCTCCAGCAATACCTTTTCCAATATTCAAGTTAAATTTAAATTGTTATAAATATGAATAAGTACATGCTTTTACAATTTTCTATAGATTATATAGCTTGTTTTTCGCTTTTCAGTTGTTTTTTATTGCAGTCGGGTTTTTTGTTTATTTTTAATAATTTAATTTATTTCACCCTTTTTAGTTTTTATTAATAAAATAGTGGTTTAATTAATGATTACTAAGCTACCTATATGAGCTCTGGAGCTTAAAATTTTAATGTCGCGAAGCTACTAGTGACAAATTACAAGCGAAACTCTCTTTCTAGCGAAAGGAGTTTATTACTTAACATTTACGTATTTTTTTGACTTTCCTGCAAAATAGTACCATCAAAGTGTTATAATGTATATATATTTGGAATGGGCTATTGAATAGCTTTCATTTGATACCCATATTGATATAATTTTTTTTTATTTTTTTATTCGCCCTCCATATTTTTTCCGTGGACGCCATATTGTAATATTATATACCCTATGTCACTTCGGCAATAAAGAATGTCAGCCAGTTTAGATTTTTGGCTTACCGTATTCTTCATTAAAAACTAAAAATATCTGTAAAAAAATCATTTCGATACGTCAAATAGTTTTCGAGATATTGAATTTTAAACTTCGTATGCGGCGCTCTAAACCCGGCGGCTAACGCTCACGTATGATGACGTCATCGCTTAACAGCGGTACGCGCCCTTATATGAACGAGTAAATTTACAGGGCTATAACTTTTTAACCGTTATACGTAGCCAGTTGAAATTTTCACAGAATACATGTTATTATAAAATCTATCGTTTAAAATTATGCAATGAACAATAAATCAAATCCCAAGAGGGGTCCCCATACAAGAAACATGAATAAAAAACATTTTATTTAGCATTTTTATACGGATTGTATTTTTATTATGTTTTCTTATTTTGATGCTATTTTAAGCTTAAATCGTACTCTAATTTTCATAGTTTCCGACTAAATAGAATCTCAAGTAAAACTGCTACAAATATGTGACAAAACTGATTTTATCAACACGATGGCAGTCACCCATCCTGTTTTAGACTACGCTAGTAGTTGCTTAACTTTGTAAGTTTATTTTTACGAATTCGTTTTGATGTTACTATGGTAGTTATGGTTATCTATTGTGTTGTATTACATACAGTTTAAAAGTAACTGTTTGTCACCGACCGGCTTTTCTGTTTATAATATGTATGTATGTATGTATGTATGTATGTATGTATGTAAACACTTTATTGTACAAAAGAAAAACCAGAAAAATACAATTAATATAAAAATATGTACAAAGGCGAACTTATCCCTTAATATTTGTAATGTTATTAATATTTGTCGAAGAAGTTGATTAAATAAAATTTGAATAATAATCAAGCACTTTTAATTTTGGGATAACTGCATACATAAAAATACCAAAACATTAATGCAAAAAGTATGTTGATAGCTGAAGTAAAACATCCCAAAAAATAAAAACCTAGCGCGAGACGCGAGACGCGGGACGCGGCGGCAGAGCCCGCAGCGGTAGTACTAACACACACACACACTATCTTGCATACACGAAATAACACAGTAATAAAATAATGCTCAAAAACAGTTTAACACTACCTACTTGCTACAGTTGGCGTGGCGGCCGCTAATGCCTAGACCTATCGAAGCGAGAGTGTTGTTGGCACAGACCTTAATCTTAGATTAAGGTCTGTGGTTGTTGATATGTAGGTAGGTACCTATCTAATTGCGAGTGAGGGACTTAGGCTTGGACTTGGGCCGCGCGCGAAATTTGAAATCGATGAAATGAATACACGATGTATCAGAACTACTACTAGGTCAATCAAAAATTCATGTTTTATAGTTCATTCTTTTATAATGTAGAAATATAAATTATACTTAAACACGAAATTTGTAAAGAAAGACCTACCACCAAAGCTAGGCAACCACCGCTTACCTAAACATCGTGTTGATTTAACCTCGTAAGGCCCAGTGTGCAATATAATGTACATTACCAAGGCAATTTATTTAATTAACTGTATTGCAATGGGAATAAAGTTTATTTTCCTTTCTTAATTAATTGAAAATGGCGTTTTCGAAGAAACGTAATTGAACTTTATTGTCTTGATGGTAGATTCAAAGTCCCACTCACAAAACACTAGCTGTTTATAGTACGGTAGGCCTTACGAGGTTAAACTAGGCACTTTTTAACATATTTGTAAGAGTTTTACTACAGTTTACTGACTGACTGAATGTGAAACCGAAATAAAAAGCTATCATACAAATACAACCCCTATTTTGCCTTCCAAAGTTAAGCAACTACACGCGTAATCTAAAACAGGATGGGTGACTGCTTAAAACATCGTGTTGATAAAATCAGTTTTGTCACTTATTTGTAGCAGTTATACGTGAGATTGGTATTTAGTCGTAAACTATGAAAATTATACTACAATTTAAGCTTAAAATACCATCAAAATAAGAAGCCATTATAAAAATACAATCCGTATAAAAATGCTAAATAAAATGTTTTTTATTCATGTTTCTTGTATGGGGACCCCTCTTGGGATTTGATTTATTGTTCATTGCATGATTTTAAACGATAGATTTTATAATAACACGTATTCTGTGAAAATTTCAACTGGCTACTCGTTACGGTTAAAAAGTTATAGCCCTGTAAACTTACTCGTTCATATAAGGGCGCGTACCGCTGTTAAGCGATGACGTCACTACAGCAAAATGGCCCCCGCGCGCTTTAATATTTTTAACCTAAATTTTAAACGTTCGTAGAATCAAAACTACTGGGTCTATTTGAATGAAATAAAAAGTAGTATGTTTGTTTATTTATAAACTTTACTGTTACACAGTTTCAAGGGATTTGGCGTACCTACTGACATTCTTCATTCATCAATGACACTTCGTATGTTAAAATCCGTCAAGCCGTTTAGGCTGCAGAGCGTGCCCAAAAATAGACATACGTACATACATACATACATAGATACGCTCGAAAAACATAACCCTCCTTCTGACGCAGTCCGGTAAAAAAATAAAAGACATTTTTTTAGTAAGTAGGCCGCACGGGCACTTTCACACGTCAAGAATGTACCAGCGATTCCCAAGAGGAGACCACTGCTGAGAAAAAACGCCGCAAGAAACTCAGCAGTCTAGTAATTTTTTAAACATATCATATACCTATAAATATTCAATTAAATAAATTGACACATTCGCCCTTTCCCACGTCCAGTCAACCCGTAATGGGGCCGTTGCAGCAGCTGGTCAGGCCCAAACCATAAGAATAATCAATAACTACACGTAGAAGCGGTCCTCCCGGCTCCGGACGCGCGCTTGGCGCGTTAAATACCTACCGCCTGGCGACACCTGAGGAGTCTAGTCAGTCAGAGGCGTCACAGACGGAATATATATGTATTAACCAAGATATTGATATTGTGTCTTGAATTGGTTTTCGTATTTGTGTTGATTTTAGTGCTTATGGTTGAACTAAGATAGTGTTTTAAAAAGTGAACGACTATTTACGGCAAAATAATTAGAAATAGGTAATTGATTGAATGAAGAAGTTTTATTTGTTAAATAGTACATCCCCTAGATGTTGAAAATAAGAAAACGGAAACATTAAAAACGAATTAATAGATAAGAATAGTATTTTGTAATAAAGCTTTTTCAACTTAATAAAAATTGAAATTAATGGTCCAGAAAGGAACGTAAAAAAAAAAAGTAATGGATTCCAGACTATACTTAAAACTTATTGAGCTTAAATAAAAGGTTGTCTATTTAAAGACTCGTTTCTATGTTTTATAGATGAATAAATAGCCCCATAAGCCTAAGCCATAAGCATAAGCATAATTATCAAAAATATTATTACCTAATTTAACGTAAATGTAAAAAACTCATTTTGCAACAATGATTCCACGTTGAAGGAAAACATAAATAACATTTCGTGACTAAACTTGTATGACACTTCCATAAACCGATTAAAATATTTCACAAGTGACAGCCCTGACTTTGGGCGCGGAAGACAGAGGGGCGTAGCGTAGTGAAGGGGGAAGTAGGTATTAAAAGTGCGGCATTTGGGGCCTGGGTAAAGGAGATTCGCTTCTACGTGTAGTTATTGTTTATTCTTATGCCCAAACCCTCAAGCGCCGCAAATATTCATCATTATTAAATAATTACGAATTTGTTGCGCTTGCACCACAGACCATGGGACATGGTCAGCTGATATGAAAAGCTTTATTAAGGCCCTGTCATCCCGGCTCACAGACGCCTCCGGAGAGCCTAGAGCTGGTGCTTACCTCTCCCAAAGTATTGGGCTAGCCATCCAGAGAGGTAATGCAGCCAGTGTCATAGGGACCATGCGGTGAGCGGACTTGCTAGAGGGGGTGTTCTTTTTACAGTGGTGATTATTATTTATATCTTTAATATTTTAAGTAGTTTAGTTTAATTTTAATTTAAATACGTTTATTTTTAATTTTTATTTGTATTAATTTTGAATTCTGTGAGTATTATGTCGATTAAATATAATATCAAATAATATGCGTAGTTCAGCAGGAAAACATGCTAAAAATCTTAAGAGGGAGATAGAGAAAGAAAAGGAAAAAACACCTGCTTATTGTGTATATAAGACAGTGCAAGACGACCACATAAAAGTTTCGATATGTTTTCCTACATCAACGGTGTCCCCTAGATAAGATAAAGCTTTTGCATTTGAACAAATTATTATTGACTAAGTTTCGGGATTAGGCCATGCATTTTTGTCTGTTAAATAATCCTCGACCCTATAGTACGCTTTAGACATTGACGACTTTTTTAAGTAATTTTTAATTGCTGGAAAGGGTAATGTTAAAGCTTCGTCAGTAATTTATTATAGTAATGAATGCATTGTCCAACAAATGATTTATATAATTTTACGGAGGCGGAATTTTCGAAAAGCGATTTTGTTTTTATTTTTAGTATTAAAATTATGTAGATCAAAATGTATGGTAAAAGAATCTAAATTCTTAATAACATAAATAATATTCTCATAAATAAATTAAAATTAATTAATATTACTTTTATTTATTAAATTGTTTTAAGTAACAATAACACTTTTAATAATGAAATGCTTTAAATGACCATTATGAAAGGCTATTCTGTCGAATAAAAATGAAAAATCGAGCAGTTTTTTGGGGTTCCGTACCTCAAAAGGAAAAGACGGAACCCTTATAGGATCACTTTGTTGTTCGTCTGTCTGTCTGTCAAGACCCTTTATACCGGGAACGCGTGGAGGTATCGAGTTGAAATTAAAACCATATACTTAAGTCTACAGTCTCTTAAAGTAGTGAAAAAATGAAACCTCTAAGATAACGTTAAAAAAAGATATGGTATTTTTACGGCAAAAAAAATATATTTCGACACTCTCCACGGAATCAAAATTTATAGGGTATTTTTCATTGACCTAGATCTATGAAATTTGGGAAGTAATACCGTCATACTACAAGTATAGGAAAAAATCTGAAAAATATACATTTTTATTTACGTCACGTTAATGGCGAACGCATCTCTCACCTAATGTTTGCAGACGACATCGCCATCATGACTGAGACGTTGCAAGATTTACAACAAATGCTAGACGTCCTAGCTGATTTATCGAAACGCATCCCGGATCTTTCGGTCTCCGGATGAATTTGAGCAAAACGAAAGTTACGTTCAACGAACACGTTATTCCGGAACCGGTTGCTGTAAATGGAGTTACCCTCGAGGTTGTTTCAGAGTATGTGTACCTAGGGCAAATGCTCCAACTAGGTAGAAACAACTTTGAGAAAGAAGCCTAGAGACGGATAAAGCTGGGCTGGGCTGCGTTTGGAAAACTCTGTCGGCTCTTTTCGTCGCCTATACCACAAAGTCTTAAGACAAAAGTCTTCGATCAGTGCGTCCTACCTGTGATGTCATACGGAGCCGAGACTTGGCCACTCATGGCACGACTAGTCCACCAGTTCAAAGTCGCTCAGCGGGCTATGGAAAGAGCTATGCTTGGTGTATCTCTAAGGGATCGAATCCAGAACGAAGTAATTCGGCAGAAAACCAAAGTTACCGACATAGTTCTGCGAATTAGCAAGCTGAAATGGCAATGGGCTGGTCATATTTGCCGTAGAACTGATGGCCGTTGGGGAAGACGAGTTCTACAGTGGAGACCACGAATTGGCAAACGTGGAGTAGGGCGCCCTCAGACTAGGTGGAGCGATGATATTCGCAAGGTAGCTGGTGGCAACTGCAGAAGATCGAAGAGCTGAAGACCGAGCTCAGTGGCGTGCTATGGAAGAGGCCTATGTCTAGCAGTGGACTGATGTGGGCTGATGATGATGATGATGATGATGAAGATGATGATGATGAATTAAATCACAAAAAAAAACAGGGTCTTCATGCAAGGAACGGCGGCCCGAATTTTGAATTGTGTTAACCGTATCATATACGGAACCCTCGGTGGGCGAGTCCGACTCGCGATTGTCCGGTTTTTTTAGGTGTATCACAATATTCCCAATTGAATTATGAGTGAGTAACTTAACGGGAAAAAATTGGCCACCTTTTTACCTTAACTTGATTACACGAAGGTTAAAGGTTATTAAACTTTTTCATATATGCGACACATAAAACAAAATACCATCCTTCGATACGACAATACTTTACATACATACATACATACACTCACGCCTTCATTCCCAGAGTAGGGTAGGCAGAGCTACAGGATTACCAACAACTCTAAAAACTTGTTTTTGATTATGTAACCACATTTTGCAAACAATAATATAGTTTATTAGAAAACAGAATAATAGTACTAATGAGGGCGCCACTGGATACTCGGGGCAGACTTAAATACTTAAGATAGCAAATTTAACTCAAAGGTGACTTTAAAAAAAAAAAGTTTTTATGACTAACCTAAACCTGGTATTCAACCTACTAAAGATGATAAACTTATGTTTTGAATTATTTGATTATTACAGAGGTTTTGGCATTATCATTGACCCTTTTCATTGATACAATAAAAAAAGGAATATTCATACTTTGTATTTTTAGTAGGCACAATTCCCGGCTCAGGTAGGTTTTTTAAATTTGCAAATTCTGATATTTTATACTTATTTCAAACATTATAATACTGTGTCCTTTGAGTACAAATAATTATATTTTATTTTATTATTCAATATAGTATACATACATATACGACACGCCGATCATATTTTTTTTATGTCGTTGTTGAAAAATCTCATGTTTAAAAATATACAACGCCGCGCGGGTACCTACGGCCCTTTTGTCCGGGTCTGCCTAAAACGCACTCTGACTAATTCGCGTTATGCCTACACGTCATTTGAAATTCTCTGTTAAACTATGTCGCTATTCGTCTAATTCTTATATTACCTATTTCGCAATCTGCCTCAAACGTAGTACGCCTAAGTCGCTGTTTGTCCATTTCGCGTTACGTCTAATTATCAGTTAGACTAATTCGCGTTATGCCTAAACGTCATTTGAAATTCGCTGTTAAACTATGTCGCTATTCGTCTAATTCTTATATTACCTATTTCGCAATCTGCCTCAAACGTAGTACGCCTAAGTCGCTGTTTGTCCATTTCGCGTTACGTTTAAGGGTCATACACACTTGCAAAAACAAAAGTTGTCTCTCCTGTGGTCAATAGTTAAAGGCTTGTGTGCATATAAGTTATGTTTTTATATGCTAGGACTAAAGTAGACCTGACGGCGCTTATGAGCATGTGGGTTCAGCCAGCAAATTAGGCCTTAAAAACGTTAACTTTGGGTATGTCCACAGGAAAGACGGTAACCTAAATCTGTGTATGACCCTTAATTATCAGTTAGCCTAAAACTCGTTACACCTATATCATAAATAACGTATTTAATATATTTCTCCATACGAACTCCTATCACATTTTACCTCTTCACTGGCCACTTAATACTGAAGTATTGTTAATCATTCAAAATTACAGTAATGAGTTATAACATGACGTTTAGTGCCAATCTTTGTGTGCAGTCCGCGTTGTAGGTAGCTAATAAAGAGATAATTTATTTTACTACCAATGGATGCAAACGAAAGTGTTGTATTCGTAAAAAATAAAAAAGGCCGCTATAATTTACTGTACAGTGGATTCCAATATACAAAAAACTGTTCTAACGCTGACGGGTCCTCGCTCTGCGGTAACCGAAATCAATGCAGTGCTTCCATAAAAATTAATTAATGTGGTGTTGCGAGTTAATGACCACACATGCACACCGGATCACGCGAAAAATGCAATTTCTGTATTAATCGATGCTTGTAAAAAGGATGTGTGTAAAACCTTTGGACCCGTGCCGAAAATTGTAGAAAAGGCTATTTTGAAGCAACCCGAACTGCTTGCAAGAGAAGGTATAAATGAGGCAGCTATTTTTAAAGCCAAAAAGGATTCTTTGTACAGGGCTAAACGTAATTTTTTGAAAGTAAAACATACCAAAGTTACTTTAAATGACATAGTGATACCAAGTATCATAGCTGAAAATTTTCCCGTTTGTGATGACGGCGACGGATGCAATAAGATTTTGATTTTTAGCTCGCCATTAACCATGAAAACATTAAAGGCAAAAGCAGACTCGCAGTTTTATGGCGATGGGACCTTTAAATCAGTGCCATTATTTTACCAGCTATACACGGTACATATAAACTTGAACGAGGGCAACAGCGACACTGTGAATATTCTGCCAATAATATATTGTCTGTTGCCGAATAAGACGCAGGAAACCTACGTAAGGCTGTTCCAGCTAATAAAAAATGTTTTTGGCAATGAATTTAAAAAATTCAAAACCGATTATGAAATTGCTCATATTCAAGCGTGAAAAGCCGTTTTTCCGGAAATATCATTAACAGGATGTTATTTCCATTATTCAAGAGCTGTTTGGAAAAGAGCCGAGAAATCAGAAATACTGAGTACAGACATAGGAAAAACGTTTAAACGTTTACGTGGTTAAACGTTTGTGCTAATTTGCCACTTGTTCCATCAAATTACATATCCGAAGTTTGGCAGCAAATTAAACAATTAACACAAGGTAGAAATCAGGTAAAATTGAATAAGTTTCTATATTCTTACGTGGAAAATACTGGATCAACGAACTTAATAACATAATTAGTTGTGATAATGAAATCCACCGAACAAATAATAGCTTAGAGGGATGGCATCGCCGTTTAAACTCTCGAATGAAGTGCAGGCCAAACTTCATCAATTTTTTGTGGAAATTGAAAAAAGAATCACAATGGCAGAATCTAAAACTTAGACAAAATCTCTTTGAAGACAACTCAAGAAGGAAGTTGGATATAGTATTTAACTCAAGGTATAACAAAACATTAAAAAACTTGCATGATGGGGAAATTTCAGCCTTTTATTTGTTACAGAAGATGTGCGACATTAAAAAGGAATTATTGCGCCATTATAATAATAATTATATATAAAAAAATAAGTTTATGTTTTGTTATTTGTTCTACACCGATAACTTAGTTAATTTATAACCAAGGAGCTGCATAATATTATTTATGTTTCAAAGTTATTTTTTATTAAAATTATAAACTATGGAATGCCAATGGTTTTATTCCCTTCTCTTACTAAATACATTAATTCTATAAACATTATCCTATAGACATTGATCGAAGTTACTATTTTTTAAGGATTTGTTTTTTTTGTCCATCTATTTTACTTTATGTGTATGCGTAAGGTACTATGCCTGGAAAAGGGTTAAAGGAAATAAAAATAGTCATCATTAATAATAACTTCTTTAATTAAATATGTATACCTCCCAAATATAAAAAGTAAAATTAACATACTTGAAATTATATAAACCGATCAATCCACTACCCACACAATATCGCTCACCATGGCTGACACCACACCGTTAACCATATTTAGTGCAAACCTAAGGAGATCAACGATTGTCTCCGCGTGGCTGGTGTCAAAACTGGTGCAGTTGTTAGGCGACTCCAAAACTTCAGTCCACTCTTGTTCCCCAACTGTGCAGTGATAGCTACAGACTTGTGTCCTGCGTGAGATTAGAAAGTTCAGCCGGCACAGGTAGTTAATTTTTATTATTTTGGAGACTTCCCCAAAGTCATTTTGAGGGCATGCGGGAAAAACACATACACCTATAACTTCGGGTGTCCGCAATAATCCGAAATTGTTTGCTCCAATGTATCCTGCCATTTTGCTGGGATTAGCAACTTAATACTCGTACGCTGTAATATTTCAAAGTCTCTCGTAGCACAATCAAGCAGTACTTAGTCAGTTTGCAGAAATCATAGCCGTTGAAGTCAAGAACTGACAATAGTTCTGACAGTTTAATAGACAGTAGGTACCCATATCCATTTTACTTATAAAATAATTGGTATAAAAACTTTTTTCAATCATGACTTAAAAAATGCTCTCGTGTCAAATTCGCTTTTAGACCAATACGTAATAAGTCTTATTCTCACACTGACAAATTCGCTTTTGCACTAAATCTCAATACATCCGATTCTCAATGTGCCAAGTTCGCTTTAGGACAAAAACTCATTACGCCTAAGTCTTATTTCGACTATTTCTCAATTGGTCTAGGCATAGCGCGAATTAGTCAGAGTGCGTTTTAGGCAGACCCGGACAAAAGGCCTACGGCAAAATGGCGGGAGCGCCTGGGCGCGCGGCTCTCGGTCGAACCTCGCTCCGCGATGTATTCAAAGCGGCCGCGGGGTGGTGGGGTACGAAATCGCTCGCGCCGGGCAGCAGTGGTGGGCTCTTAAGTGGTTTAGGCGTAAAGAGGTAAAATAGTTCCTGATCACCTATCAACATCGTGTAGGTATCTACTTATATATTTTGTGGCAGTTACATAGTATGCTCCGCGTGGTATAAAAGGTTTAGGTTTACATCTCGTTAGGAGTAGGTAGGAAATACGACCAGATAGCTTTGCGACTACATCGGTTTTTGCCTAGAACGCAATACGACCAGATCGATTTGCGACTACATCGCTTTTTGTCTAGAACACAATACGACCAGATCGCTTTGCGACGAAATCGCTTTTTTTTTTTTTTTGCTAAGAAACAAACAGTCATATACATCAATTTACAAACTTAAATAACACAATATAGACCTATAGTTTCCTTAAAGATAATCTTAGCAGAAAAACGTGGCTTATCAAAAGAAAGTAAGAATATAAACAAAAGTAAAACTATCTTACCCTTTAAAATTATATCTAGCTTTTTGCCTAGAACGCAATACGACCAGATCGCTTTGCGACTAAAACTCAAAAAGTCCAAATTGCAAAATGACCACTTCGTTTGCGTTACTGGGTAGATTAGGTTCGTTAGGTAACTTCAATTTCCCGAAAGCAAAATTGCCCAGGAATAGGCGCCCCGCAATCGGCTCCGTCGACATTGTTAAGACAGACATAAGATGAAAAAAATAAAGTGGTCGTTTAGCGACTCAGACTTTTTGAGATTTGGTAGCAAAGCCACAGCCTAGAAACCAATACAGTCGTCCGACGAAGCCGTCTAGACAGGGCAATGGTGCGGGGTGTGAGGGGCGAGGGGCGGGTAGGGCGTGCCCGAGCTGCATACGTCGCAATTGTTAGTAGCTCGGGCCATATCTTTCAGGGCTGACACGTGTCGTGTTTTGATGTGTGAAAAAAATGGTGCATGGATGTAAAAGCGTGACGCCTGCCAGCAAATTTGAAACTTCTAAATTTTTTTGTTTCTAAAGAAATTTAAAATGGCTGACATGATTTTTATAAATAATGATAATGGTTGTCATTATCTAGGTTTTTGGGGGTGCTGATTACGAAAAAGATATCCATGTTGAAATCCAAGATGGCGGACATTTTTTTTTAAAATTGATATGGGTGTCATCTTCCAGGTTCTTTGGGGTGCTGATTACGAAAATGACATTATTTTTGGAATCCAACATGGCGGACGTATTTTTTTAAATATATTTATATGGGTGTCATTTTCGAGGTTCCTCGGGGTGCTGAAGAAGTTATCACCTCAAAAAAATAACCAGCGTCACTCGGGACGATGTAAAAATTGTAACTATAGCCCATAATGTCCATACTGTTGAGGCATTTAGAAGTTATAGCGGAACAAAGAAACGTACATACATACATATAATAAAATATATAAATAAAAAGCCTTTATTTCCATATCCTTAATTTACATTTCAAATGTGGTATTTTTGTTTGTTAGTGTTTAGTTAGCTATTTACGGGATAGAAGCTTTCCGCCTACATCTCGATATGGCTAGGTAACTGATACGACCAGATCGCTTTGTGACTACGTCTCCATGTGACTACATCGCTTTGTGCCTAGATCGCAATACGACCAGATCGCTTTACGACTACATCTCGATCGGACTACATCGCTTTGTGCCTAGATCGCAATACGACCAGATCACTTTACGACTACATCTCGATAGGACTACATCGCTCTGTGTCTAGATCACGATACGGCCAGATCACTGTACGACTTGTTATCGTAAAGACCATAATGTCATTTGTTTTCTTTAGGACAGTCGAATATAAAAACATGGGATATAACTCGGAAATAAAGTTTGACTTGATTACATATTTTTGGAACTATGGATGCATATTTTTGTAAAAAAATACAGCCGCGATATTTTTTAGGTCTTAGGCTATAATGAAATGAAATGATCTATACATAAAAATACCATATTTATTTACTTATATCTACACTTTAAATCGCTAATATTTTGAAAGAAAACAATAGGTGTAATTTCCGACATCTCAAGTTTGTATAATTCTTCATTATACTTGCGATTAAATAAAACATCATTTCTTTTTTTGCGACGTACTTCAAACAAGGCATTTTGTCCCCTCTTGTCTTGGTAGTGAGCTTCTTTTTTTAAATTAAATAAAAATAATAACAATGTTGGTTTGTGCTGCATACGCACGGTGAGGCGTCTGTGCCATGCTTCTAAACTATTATTCGTCCTGTGCTTTTCTTTTGCACACGAAATAAGCACAGTGTTTTTGAGCCATTGCCTGCTGAAAGCATCCATTTCTGGTGATTGCTGTGACCTTTCTACAATAGCCGACCACCCGTCTAGTATATAAGCGGAAGGTAAGAGTGGCAAATTCGCCGTAAGCCGTGTGATGTCCCGCCCTTCCTTAGTTTTTATAAGACCCACATCGTTTGCCTTTTTCCAAATTGATTTATTATAATGATAAAAACATCCCGTTATTTTTGAATTTGGATATACGGTTCGAAACGCACTGGTAACTCCCAATTCATAATCAGTTTTTTTTTTTTAATTTGCACGCCTATTACATCTCCGTATGATAGTAAATAAAGCAATATAAGTCGTTTCGGTTTTGTTGGGTAAGAGAGCTTACAATACCGGGATTATATTCGTCGTCTCTTCGGTACTGTGAACGTCTACGTGAATAGAGAATAATTGGTAATATGGTTTGGGGACCCTTTTAAATGTTCCGTTACCAAAGAAAAACATTCCTTGATCGGCATACTGTTTCATAATCTTTTTCGAAAATCGCGATGAGAACACAAGCATTTTATCGTCTTTTGATAATTCAAACTCTGCACTTGAAGAAACCTTTTGCGATGTCTACGAGTATAAAGGACATCCTTCACAGAATTGTAAGGTCTATCAGTTGAGGTAGAAGGCAATTGTTCCAGTGTGTGCTCATAAATCTTTTTCACGGATGACATGTCTTAACACACATTCTGTTTTGCCATATCCAGTAAGAGGTCTTCTTCCATTTTATGAAAGTCTTGTTCACATTTGTGAAGACTCTCTCTAATTATCCCAGTCTTCTGTTCGTTTAATGTCAGGGAAGCACTACACTCCTGTTTTTTGCAACAACGCCAGAAAGACGTGCCGCTTGAGTTGTTTGATACAAAATGATATCTAAAGACATTAAAAAGTAAAGCTTCGTTATTACTTTTATTTTTTATAAATTTAAGTTGCTTATTACGTTGCATTTTTATAGGCAATTAAACCTAATAGGTAGTTACCATAAAGTGAACAAACACATTGACAGCCATGTAAATTGAAAGAAGTTGTTGACGCCTTGCATGTGTGCTGTGCATACAGCCACACACACATACGTCGTAAAACTCCCACCACTAACAGCAGCACAGCGACGGCCGGCCGCCATTTTTAATTCTCTCGTAACTTGCTCGACCAACGCATACACGTACCTCTGTAATTTTTGATTAATTTTAAATTAAATACGTGTACAATTTGAACTGCATTATCCTTTCAAAAAATCCACCGTTCGTCTGCACCAAGTCGCACCCAGTTCTACATTTTGTTCCTACGACCGGATACCTAAGAGAAAAGAGCCTGCAAAGAACGAAGGAAAAGCGCTACGACGACGGACCGTTACGTGGATTGCATAAAAGCTTAAGAAGAAAGGAAGTTCGAAATTGAGCAAACACTTAACGAAAACAATTCTTCATTACCTATTTTGGACATTGGAGGACTTACACCTGCTTTCAACGTGAATCAGCTCAGTCTACGTACCTTAACAGCGAGAGTGAGAATCTGTGAAAGTAGTGACAACGTTACTGTAAGTTCGTTCCGATTTTAACCAATTAGGCCCTTTCTCGCACTCTAAAAGCGAGCTAATCACTTCTTTTTATGTAATTTCGTACTTTAAAAGCGAATTACTTATTTTCTTGAAACCCATATCCACCTACCTATTTCGCACTTTAAAAGCGATAACTAAAATTAAATTACATTATTTGTTCTTAATTATCTACCTATCAAGTAACTTTACACTTCCATGCACCTTTTCTACCGCTTACCTACTAGCTTACCTATAAAAATTGATTTATTATTATCTAGAAATTTTAATTGAACTTTTAAGCCCTATTAAGTAAATTATTGAAGTTCAGGGCCATAAAATCTGTGCATTAATTGTGTTGAGTGCTAACGAAGGTGTTTGTGCATATTTCTAGTCAGCTCCCGCCGAGCCGCGGCGCCCGCGACCTTGAAGCGCTCGGCCGCTTGGTAACGTTGCATCGCCCGCTATCTGCTTTGCCTTCGCTACGCGCTTGCAATTTCTTGACGCACCCTCACTTTTCCGCATAAAATAAAAATTTAAGTATTTTTCTTAATTTTACTTACTTAATCGCAACTTAATTGTAACTTAATACTTAATAAAAAACTTTAACTTCACAGACTCATAGCATAGGTAAGCTGTTGTGTGCACTGTTGTTTTATACGTTCCGACATTATGGATTTTAAAACATTAATTAAACAGAGAGCTACTCACAAAACTAAAGTAACTCAATTTATAACTTATTTAGATAGCCTTAACTGCTGTCCGACTTTAAATCGAATTCAAATTAGCGAACTTAACATAAGATTATCAAAAATGGAGGAACTTTATTCAGATTATGACAATGTTCAATCTGACTTAGAAAATGTCTGTGAAATTCCAGATGATCAATACAAAGACCGCGAAGGCTTCGAGTCGAGGTACTTCGGAGTTATCGCGTCCGCTCGGGATGTGTTGGCGAGGAACCAGGCCTCTGCGGGCGCGGACGGGACCGCGGGCGTCGCCTGCGGGTCGGTCTCAGGGTCTGGTACTGCACATCAAGGTGGGCCCAAACTTAAACTTCCCACTATACATCTGCCTTCCTTTTCGGGCCAATATCAGGACTGGTTGGAATTTCATGACACGTTCAACTCGCTTATTCATTCGGATCAATCCATACCTAAAATAAACAAACTACATTACCTACGCGCTGCGTTAAAAGATAGTGCCGCGTTAATTGTCCGGTCACTTGATTTCTCCGCAGAGAATTACGACGTAGCTTGGGAGTTGCTTTGCGATAGGTATAATAATAAAAGACTTCTTGTCAATAATCATATTCAAGCGATTTTTAACATAGAATCATTGACTAGGGAGTCTTCCGGATCGTTGCGTAATATTATTGATACTGTCAAAAGAAACCTTCGAGCATTAAAAACATTAAAATTACCAACAGAGCATTGGGATATGCTCATAATTTACATCGTTTCGAATAAATTAGACTCCATAACCACTCGGGAATGGGAAACTTATCGCAACACACTGACAGAGTTGCCTTTGCTTGAACAGTTTTTAACATTCATAAAAAATCGATCTGATTTATTGGAAACGATGGAAGACGTTCACACTAAACGAAGGCATAGTGATATCACGCACAACCGCCACAAATCACTGGTGGTTAATCCTCAATCCCCTCCCTTGGAGCGGCAGTATGTGTGTCCATTGTGCAAAAATAATCACGCAATTTACAGTTGCACAAAATTTAAATCATTGGCAGTAGAATCTCGAATGCAAAAGGCAAAATCGCTCAAGTTATGCTTGAATTGCCTGCGCCAAGGTCATAGCGCCGGGTCATGTAGGCTTGGACCGTGTCGTTTGTGCAATAAATCGCTAAATAGCTTGCTGCATATTCATGACTCACCTGTTGTGACTGAATCCGCTTCTCAAAGCAATGTTGTTCTGTGCGCTGCGCCGCCGTCGCCGGCGACGCCGACGCCTGAAGCTCAAATTAATTCGGACAACACTTCGCAACATAATGTCGCGCTGTCAGCTGTTCATAATAGCTTTGTCCTTTTATCCACTGCTTTAATCCAAGTGCAGGATTGTAATGGTCAGAGGCATACCGCTCGAGCGCTGCTTGACAATGGTAGCACGGCATGCTTCATAACTGAAAAATTAATCAACAAACTTAAATTGTCAACCGTTTCAACCTCGTCGTTAGTTGAAGGGTTAAATACTCAAACGTCTAAATTGACAAAAAAATGTAATATATTAATATCATCACTTATTGAACCTTATAACATAAATACGAAGTGTTTCGTAGTTCCGCGTATTACACAACCTTTGCCCACTGTGCAAATAAATGAGTCGTTCATAAAGATACCTAAAAATATTTCTTTAGCCGATCCAACTTACAATATACCTTCCGATGTAGATATGCTCTTAGGAGCTGACATATTCTGGAGCGTTTTAGACTCTCAAAACATATCATTAGGAAAAAACATGCCGACTCTAAGTAAAACTAAATTCGGCTGGCTTATTTCCGGTCTTATGCAATTAAATAATAGTTTAAATACAGTCCATTGCAACCACGCGATTATTAGTCAAGACGAATTATTAGACAGTCAATTAAAACAATTTTTTGAGTATGAGAATGTTCCTGTGCATAAACAGATTTCAAGGGAAGAACAATTATGTGAGGACAGTTTTATAAAAAATACAACTCAACAGTCAGATGGTCGATTCATAGTTGTTATTCCTTTGAAAGATTCACCTGATAAATTAGGTGACTCATACGAGCGGGCTTTATACAGGTTTTTATCATTAGAACGCAGGTTTAGTAAAGACCCGTTATTTAAGGCACAATATCATCAATTTATGCAGGAGTATATTGACCTAGGTCATATGGATGAAAACAAGTACCCGGAAAAGGACACAAATACTCACGTTTTAGCACATCACGGAGTTCTTCGGGTGACGAGTCTTTCCACTAAATTACGTGTTGTTTTTGATGGTTCCGCAGCCACTTCCACGGGCCTCTCATTCAATAATATCCAGATGGTCGGCCCAACTGTCCAAGATGACCTAATAAGTATCTTGATTAGGTTTCGACAGCACAAATACGTAGCAACCGCCGATGTCGAAAAAATGTATCGGATGATCAACGTCAACGACAGCCAACAACAGCTGCAACAAATATTGTGGCGTTTTGAACCAAACGAAAAACTAAAATTATACAAGCTCAAGACCGTTACATACGGCACGGCATCCGCTCCTTACCTTGCTACTAGATGTTTGAAACAATTAGGCTTGGAATGCACTGAGGACACGGTCTCAGAGATTATAAAACACGATTTTTATGTCGACGATTTATTAACTGGTGCTTCATCAGAGAAAGAGTTAATTAACATATGCAAAGGCGTAATTGATCAACTAAAGCGCGCTCAATTTTATTTACGAAAATGGTACTCAAACTACCCCCAAATTATTGATCAAATTATAAACGTCACAGATAAGAATAACGACTCACTGCTTAATCTCAGCAATAATGAGTATTCCAAAACTTTAGGCTTACTCTGGGCTTGTAAGGAGGATAATTTGTTATTTCATGTTTCCATTGAAGAAACTAAATATATTAGTAAACGGGTCATACTTTCCATTACGTCACAAATATTTGACCCGCTTGGATTAATTAACCCATGCATACTCCCAGCAAAATTAATTTTACAAAGACTATGGTCTTCTAAGGCTACATGGGACGAAACCGTATCTTTAGACATCCAAAATACCTGGAATCAGTTCCTCAGCTCTTTACTGTATATAAATAATATAAAGATTCCTAGGTATGTGCTATGTGCGTCTCCGGCTGTAATCGAACTTCATGCGTTTAGTGATGCGTCACTGCGCGCTTATTCTGCATGCGTATACATAAAGTCTGTTTCACATGACAAAAAACATGTTTCTGTTAACTTGGTTACAGCAAAGAGTCGCGTAGCTCCCTTAAAACCACTCACCGTGCCACGGTTGGAATTGTGCGGTGCACTTCTAGCCGCAATTATTAGCGCAATTAGTAGAAAAAGTATAATCGTCGTTTAGGTTGAAAATAGAAGGTTGTACATACTGGACCGATTCTACAATCGTGTTAGGCTGGATCAAGTCATCCAGAAATCATTTACTTAAGCCTTACGTCTTTAACAGAATTCAAGAAATTCTTATTAGGTCTGAGTCATCGGCATGGCGTTATGTACCTACCAACGTAAACCCAGCTGATATCGGCTCGCGCGGCGCTGACGCCAAATGTCTACAAAGTTGTGCGTTATGGTGGACCGGGCCATCATTTCTATTAAATGACGAACCTACATGGCCGGTTCAGTCTAAGCATATTCAAGACACTGACTTGCCAGAATTAAAAGCGCAATGTAATATCTGTATAAAACAAGTCGACCATGTTACCTACATTTCCGACTTTATTAAGCGGTTTTCAACCCTCGGTAAATTACAACGAGTCGTTGCTTATGTTCAGCGCTTTATATTTAACTATTTTAATCCTAAAAATAAGCGTAGTGGTCATTTAAAAATTGAAGAATTAAACACATCATTAAATTCATTATGTAGATTCGCACAGCGTGAAAACTTTTTAGATGAATACTTAGCTCTAAAACAAAACAAACCGTTGCCAGCAAAAAATCAATTAAATAATTTAAATCCATTCTTTAACGAAACAGACGCACTATTGAGAGTAGGAGGCCGATTATGCAACTCATTCTATGATTTCGATACAAAACATCCTATCTTAATTCATTCTTCACATCATATCGCAATCCTTCTATACAATTATTTTCATATTATGCTAATGCATGCTGGACCGCAACTGCTTCTCGCCACCTCGCGTCATAAGTTCTGGGTAATCGGCGGCAGGAACTTAGCAAGAAAAATAGTTCATGCATGTGTCAAATGTTGTCGGTTTTCTGGTAAAATTACCCAGCCAATAATGGGTAATCTGCCTGAACAACGTCTTCATGCTGACTATCCTTTTGCAAATGTTGCAGTAGATTATGCGGGACCAGTCATGATTTTGAACCGAAAAGGAAGAGGTGGTAAGCTAAACAAGGCTTATATTTGTATTTTTGTTTGTTTGGCCGTTAAAGCACTGCATATCGAACTTGTGACCGACCTAAGCAGTGAGACCTTTTTATCCGCCTTACACAGATTAATAGCTCGCAGAGGAAGGCCCGCCAATATCTTCTCAGATAACGGACGATGTTTTGTAGGCGCATACAGCGAGCTTACCAAATTTTTTAAACAAAATTCCCAATACCTCAGTGCTGAGGCTGCCAAATTATTAATTAATTTTAGGTTCTCGCCTGCGTATAGTCCACATTTTAATGGTTTGGTCGAGGGTGCGGTCAAATCAATTAAATTTCATTTAAAACGCATAGTTTCTACAGCTAACTTAACCTACGAAGAGCTCAATACTGTTCTTGTACAGATAGAGGCCATTTTAAATTCCAGACCGCTCACTCCCCTATCTTCTGATCCTACCGATCTCATGGCCTTAACCCCGTCTCATTTTTTGATCGGACGAACTTTAACGTTGCTTCCAACTCCTCAGATTCAGGAAAATACTGCTGTTCACACGCTGTCCCGATACATGAGCATTCAGCAACTGAAGACCCATTTCTGGAACAGATTTTATAATGAATACATTTCAGAACTTCAAAAGCGCCAGAAATGGAACAAAGATAGAGGGCAGCTTCAACTGGGCGAGATGGTTCTAGTTAAGGATGACCGGGTGCCCCCCAACCAATGGCTGCTGGGGCGTGTGACTCGCCTTTACCCTGGCTCGGATGGCGTGACTCGCGTGGCCGACGTACTCACCACTGCAGGAACACTGCGACGCGCCTACAACCGTTTGTGCCCACTGCCAGTCGTCGACAAGAATCTCAATCCTGGGGCCGCAACATGTTGACGCCTTGCATGTGTGCTGTGCATACAGCCACACACACATACGTCGTAAAACTCCCACCACTAACAGCAGCACAGCGACGGCCGGCCGCCATTTTTAATTCTCTCGTAACTTGCTCGACCAACGCATACACGTACCTCTGTAATTTTTGATTAATTTTAAATTAAATACGTGTACAATTTGAACTGCATTATCCTTTCAAAAAATCCACCGTTCGTCTGCACCAAGTCGCACCCAGTTCTACAGAAGTGAAGTGACAATGGAAATCATTTCAATTCATTCTTAGAGGTTGCGGAACTCATTTGTAAGTGGCTAGCTAATGAGCATTTCTAAAAAAGTTTGTACATTTCCTTCACGACTTCAATTTGCAAAAAAAATGCAGGTTAGTAGAGTGAATGAAGCTGAGCCTAAATAACATCGTCTCCCAAAATATCCTGATACATTTGTATGAAACTTTCCTTTTTTGTTACCATGAACCAAAGAAAGTTAGTAACAAAAAAGGAAAGTTTCATACAAATGTATGAGGACATTTTGGGAGACTATGTTATTTAGGCTCAGCTTCATTCACTTGGTAGAGTGATTGAAGAGTTGATTTTTTTTGCAAATTGAAGTCGTGAATGAAATGTACAAACTTTTTTAGAAATGCTCTAATACACTTAGCAGTGATAAGAGGAAGTAACATAGTTGTCAGGATAAAACACTGCCACTTTTAGATACCATTGTACATGATTCTACAGTCGAACTAGAAGTAGTTGTATGCTTTAGTACCATGTCACAGTAAGTAATTATAAGTCTGTATTTTTAATTTAGTATGCTACGTATGAGTTCGATTGTACGTCATACCTATATTTAGTCCATTTGATAACAAGCCATACAGTGATCTGGCCGTATTGCGATCTAGACACAGAGCGATGTAGTCCGATCGAGATGTAGTCGTAAAGCGACCTGGTCGTATTGCGATCTAGGCACAAAGCGATGTAGTCACACGGAGACGTAGTCACAAAGCGATCTGGTCGTATCAGCTACCTAGCCATATCGAGATGTAGGCGGAAAGCTTCTATCCCCTATTTACTTATTTTCTAATTGTTAGTAATAGTTAGTTTGCTATTCGATATGGACCCCTCCTCGGATGAAGGCCTCCTCCAGTCTTTTCCACTTAACTCTGTCCTTGCCGATAGTTTGCCAGTCCTTCCCTATAAATTCGGTAATATCTTCAGCCCAACGTTTTTTCGGTCTCCCTACCCTTCTTTTGCCGATTGGCCCTGTACTGACATACTTACATATATGAAACCTAAAAACATTACCCTCCTTATTTGGGCAGTTGTGTAAAGTTTGTGACGGTCGGCATTTACGCAAACATCAAAGGCGTCGGCCCACTGTTAGTTACTCTTTACGCTGTGGCAAAGCGATCTAATCGTATTTGCTATTATAGTCTTATAGAGATGTGGACCTTAAGTTTCTATCCCCTCCGTGTTTGTGAGTAAACATGCAGAATCTTTATTAAATTGGTTGCTAAAGTTTAAATATTATTTTTCTATAGTTTAGCAGTTGCCTAATTTTGTTTCTTGTCGGTTTAACGCCTTTGACTGATGCTGCAATTAAAAATGACTTTTAAGTGGCAAAACACTAAAATGTGCAGCTATTTATAAGGCCGATCGTAGGTACCAGTAGAAAACGGTTACTACAGGAGGATGTATAAAAAGGTACTTCTCAACGGCTTTGTTGAGGTGCGGCAAACCTTGTTTTTCATGATTGTGTATGGTCGATCTCAAAGATGTACTTACATTTTTCACCTCATTCCATTGAAATAAGATGCAAAAGTGTAAACAGATCATTGACGTCGACTGTAAGTACCTTGGCAGTTTTTGCCTAGTTAGATTTACATTTTTAGAAGTAACTTTCAAATCTGCCCCTGGTAACCGTTCTGCTGGTAGGTACTTATTCAGGTAGGGTTACTGACGGTCTCCCCTCGGTCTAAGCATTTTATCACAAAATCAATCTTGCCGTCATGCTGAATTACTTTCTGTTAATTCATTTCATTCATGCGTATGAAAAAATACTTGATATTTTCAATTATTTAAAGACTTTTTCATTAAATTTTGCAGTTTTCCCTCAAGATGACAACATGGTTCAACTTGCCTGATGTCAACCTCTGCTGACTCTAACGTTCGTCTAAAGCACTTTTTTACTATCCTCGCCAAATGTAACTTATGAAATATAAACTTGCTTAGATTTAATAGAATAAATCGAAAATGCTAGAATCACTTATGGTATCATATCAAAAAATGAACTATAACATGAATGACGTTCCTGAAGAGACCATCCCGACCCCGGAACCTTCATAACAAGTAACTTAAGTACCATATTTCTATTCGTTGAACTTCAAAAATCACAACTCCTCCAATTAAAAAAAAAAAAACAAAATTTATTTTATGTTTTATTTGTAACAAAATATATTTTCCAGTATATAACATATTAATATTATGGGCTTGGTGTGTTCCACTGCTGGGCAAAGACCTCTTACCACTTTTTCTGTTTCCCTGTTCTTAGCAGTCTCTAGCTAGACCCTCAAAAGGGAATCTAACTCATTGACAAATGTCAAGCAGTCAGTGCAGGAGCGATTTTCCTGCCACTTGACAAAAGTTCTTTAGAGTCACTCACACTCCTTTGGCATGCTAAGAACTCGGACTGAGGTGGACGCTCTGGATATGAGGATTCGCCTACTGTGTGGTGTGTGAATACATTTTATTAGAATATAATTGTGGTTGTTTAAAGTGTTTAAGTACTCTGTGGTTGTTTATTTATCAATATTACAAGGTTCCGTTACAAAATGCTAAGAGATCCTGTCTAGTTCTGTCCATGACAGCTATCTTTTATACAGAGGTGTTCCTATTTTAAATATCGGGCCATACAGGTGACGTGGAGGTCTTCAACCTTCATATCTCTCTCCAACTTATTAATAAAATAAATGTTAAACACAACAAAAAGCCGCCTTCAAAAGCAAAAAATTAGTTCTTTTAAAATGGTAGGTAATAATAGGTCAGTCCAACTGAAGTCTCATTTTGGTTAAAAATATTCTAGGACGCCGACTTCAGTTGGACTGGCCACCTACCATTTTAAAAGAAGCTATTTGTTACGGACGGCGACAACATTTAATTTTAAGAGTGTGATTTGTATATACTAGCTTATAAGATGTAATGTAAATAAAGATAGCTTAGTTTTTAAGATTGATCATGTAGGCTAGGAAATAGTTGTAAGTAGAATCTAAGTCTTAAATTTAAGTTAAGTTTAAGAAAATAAACGTTTTAATTTTTGTATTTAATTAGAACCTAGAATAAGTTAGAAAGTAAGGAACATAAATATAGAGCATAGGACAAACGGTCGCACGACCGCTGAGCCCGAAGCCAAGAACAAAAGTAAACATTGGCGCGGCGTGCGGCGAGTTTTGTCTGATCTCTATATTTATAGGTCGGGGTGGGGAGTGTGGAAAACGTATAAATAGTTTACGACACAATTTGTCGCCACACTCGGATTGGCTGCAGTGACCCGAGGTGGACGTTGAAATTTTAATTAAATCAATTCATCAAATCAAATTGCCGCAACATCTGGCTACCACCTCTGACGTAGGGACGTGTTGTTTTGCGGAACTGTGGAAAAACACAGGTGAGTCACCAACATCTGGCTCCCCTACGTCACACGCTCAGACCGATCAACAGAGGAAATTCCCCGCCGCCGGCCGTAAAACTTTCCAAGCTGAGTACCTAGTCCCTTGGGACGGGGGAAAGGGGAGGGGAGCGGACAAGGCCGCGGCGCGCTACGGTCGCGTGAGTCACTGCCCAAGTTGACGTCAGCCTTTGTTATTTTGTGAGGGTAGATTATTTTTTCCGCTAGTATATCTACCCTCCAAAATAACACTGTGTCTCCCCCCACCTTGTAGCGAGCCCGCTAAGGTGGGGTCATCCTAAAAAGCCCTTTTTAGGGCTACCCTCACGATGCAGCCTGGATCCCGGAGCGACCCAACGGCGCGTAGGCAAACGCGACCTAGGGTCTTCCGAAACACCCGAAGGATCCCCATCGCCACGGAGGACCGAGCCCACGTCGTGCGCGCCTTATCCCTGCTGAGAGCGGCCGGTCAGGCAACACCGCCGTCGACCGCTCCGAACACCCCGCCGCCGGTAGCCCAAGCTATTGCCGAGCTTGCCGAGCAGATCACTGCCGGCGCGCCGCCTCAGCTTGGCACCAGCCGCGACCCCAGACAGCCACGACCGCCGTCCGCGGGCCCCTCGTTTGCCCTGGAGTTCGCAAACTCCCCGGGCACTCAGCTGTCGCTGAGCGAGATGCTCGCCGACAACGAAGAAGCACCAGAAGTCCTGCGCGCCGCGTTTGCGCGGTGCGCCGCCGCTGCCGCTGCCGCTGCTGCAGCCGTACCACCGGCCCCCGTGGCCCCCTCTGCCTCCCAACCTCGGGAGCAGCGCCCACCGAAGGCGCCCCCCACCATGGCTTTGCCAACCACCGGGCCTAGTACCCCCGCCCCCCGCGTGGCGACCGCGCCCCGCGCGACGCCCGCGACTGCGGCAACCCGCGCACCCGCGCGCGCCGCCGCCCCTACCACCCGCGCCTCGGCACCAGCCACGCCCATGCGCGTGGCCCGGACCACCTCCGCGAGCGCGTCCGCGCCCGCGACCACACCACCCGTGCGCGCAAGGCCGACCATCGCGCCTGCGCGCCTGAATGTGCCGCCAAAGCCGACACTACCGCCATTCGCCGCTGCTGCGCCGCCCCGAGCCGCGCCGCGACTCCCATCGCCGCCTGTCGCCGCCGCTGCGTCCTCCACCGCAGCGGCGCCGCGCAACAAACGGGTTGCCAAAACCCCCCCGCAGACGTCACAACAACCTCGCAGTCTGCCCCGGCTCGACCTGTCCCCCATGGACACAGTCGGGCCGCCACCGCCACCGGCCCCACAGCTACCACAGCTGCACTCTCCACCGCCGCCACTCTCCTTCGCCGCGGCAGCCGCCTCTCCGCCATCTCCCTCCGCAACAAGCGGACAAGGATCGGCGACAGCGCAGGCGCCCGTGAGGAAGACCCGCTACCCGCCGCTGGTTGTCCAGCGGATCGCCACCTGGGGTAAGCACTTCCAGGCCCTCAAGGGACTCCTGGCACGCGCCCCAAATGCCCGCCCGTTTAGAACCGGGGTCCGATTTTCCCCGGCGGGTGAGGAGGAGTTCCGAGTGGTGCAAAGGTACCTCTTCGAACTGGAGAAGGAGGATTCCAGTTTGGAGTGGTACTCCTACTCCCTGCCCGCCGAACGCAGCCAAAAGGTGGCCATCAGGGGTCTCCCGGTGGACACCGAACCCGAAGAAATCCTAGACGACCTGACTTCCCAGGGCTTCGACGTGGAATACGTCAGGCCCATCAGAGCCCGCAGCGGCAGACCTGGGTGTATTTTTTACGCCCAGGCCAAGAAGAATGCGGCCATATTCCGCGTCACGGAGATCCTCTGCATGCCAGGGATCATCGTGGAGCCCTGGAGAGGTAAGCGAGGCATCGCGCAGTGTCACCGCTGCCAAAGTTTCGCCCACTCCTCTCACAATTGCCACCGCCCCATTGCCTGCGTGCGTTGTGGAGGCCCACACGCAGCCGGCAAGTGCCCAAGGCCCCGAGAGGAGCCACCCACCTGCGCGAACTGTAGCGGTGCACACACCGCCAACAGCGCGACCTGCCCAGTCCTGCTTAGGGAGAACCGGAGGGCGAAAAAGTCACCCCACCCTCCGAAGCCCAGACAGGCACCCGAGCCCACCACCACCCGGAACGTCGAGGCGGCACAAGACAGCGCCACCCTGATGGCCCCCGGGAATGACCCCAAGAAGCCCCCCACCACCCGCCGCGGAAAGAGGCGCGGAGCCCGAAACCGTGGCTCGCAGCCCTCTGCGCAAGGCGCCAAACAAACACCGGTGAGTACACTCCCGGCCCCAACCCCCGCAACCGACACCCAACCCGAAGCAGCGAGGATAGCCTTCGCCATACTCCAGGAGGCCATAAAGGCCAGACTGGCTGGCGAGGCCATGCCCGCTTCGGTCCTGGAATGGATAGCCGCCCAGTAATCTGCGCAAGGTAACTCCATCTACCCCCTCCACCGCGCAGCCCGCGCCTTCGGCGCCGGCTGCGCTCCAAGGACCCGACCGTTTTTACGGTCGGCGCAGATTACCCCGGTCGGGGGTCAAATCGACCCGATACCGGCTCCTCATCCACGTTCTTGGACTAAGAAGGTCGGATCGAGATGACCGGACGAGATGTCGCCACACTCACACTCGACCCGCTACAGCGACCGCACCCATGTCGGCGCTTAGCTGTTTAAGTATATATTAATGTTGTTTAGTTAGATTTAAGGTAGATTTAATATTCTAGTCGTAGCATGTAAGTTAATGTAAGAAAGTGGGCGTTGCCCGACAAAAGAGTAGGGAACATTGTATTGTATAAAAGACGGCACTGAGTGTTCGAATGGCGGAGATCACCCTGAGCCTCGGAACAAGAAGAACCTCCTGAACAACGGAACGAACAGAACCTCCTAAGCTTCAGAACGAACTTCGAACATTCAGTTAAAGTCATTTGTAAATTTTTCAACTTTATCATTTTGTTACCAAGTAAAATTTAATTCATACAGTCCACTACGAACCTGTGCCGGTAGGCACGTTTCGTAATTGTTATAAATTCACGTATTGATGAATTGCATTTAGATTAGATATTATCTGTACGTGTATCTAGTGCACATTAGTTAGTACTGTAGTAAGTTAACTTTGTATATATACGCATGTGTAATTGTAATTAAATTAGATTGAAACTGACTGACAAAGTGGTTACTCTCTCACCCCCCATCAACATGGATATCTCCGGTAAAGTGGTGATCCCGACAAAGAACACTATCCCGTCTGAACAATGATCGCCGCTACCCTGTCTAACGATCACGGATACAGTGGTGACCCCGAAGAAGAACACCATCCCGACAAGAAACATTAACGCCGTTGTCCTGCCACAAGAAGTAGAAATCAATACAAGAAGCAGGAAGAAAATTAAGCCGATAAGTTAGAAGGTATCAAGGAGCGCAAATTATTAATTTACTGCAATGTCGCCCCCGAAGACTGTCGCAGGTACGAGTACAGGTTCGTTGGAGCGTTGGATATCAGCTGTAAACAGTCAACAAAACAAAACAGATGATTTTACAAACTGTTTGGCTAGCGTCGCGTCACAACTCGCAAGAATGCAATTTGACATAAATGAGCTACGGCACGAGCGTCGGCGCAGCGGTATGCAGAATGTGACTAGTAGGCGTTCTTCGTAAATCAAGGTCAAGTTCGAGAGGAAACTAGCAATTAGAACATAGTATGGTAATTATTATTTTGTTTTTGTAAATATTTATTCGGTTGACTGTGTAATAGTTTCGATATCAGAAGTTTTGTTTTACCTTCATGCAATGCCGTGAAGATGTTTAATATCTCAAATGACAGTTTATTCTTAAGTTATCGGTCAATGAGCCAAGAATGTCGCCAACTGAGAAAAGTTTGTGCTTTCATGCAGGGGCCATGAAGATGTTTAATATCTCCAATACGAATTAATTCTTAGGTTATCGTTAAATGAGCCAAGAATTTCGTAGAAATTGAAAAGAAGTATGTTTACCTCTAACTAATGCGAATTGATTTCTTAGGTTATCAGACAATGAGCCATGAAATCCGCTAACTGAGGAAACACTTGCTACCCCACGCCAATTACCGATAAAGAGTCGATGAATTTTTGGTGTAAATTATTATTTTAATGAAACATATTGCCCATAACGGTACACTTTACACAGTCATACCATCGAAAATATTTCAGTAGGAACTTATTGTACTGGAGAATATCCTTTTAATTTGTATTTATTTTCTCTTGGGGGAAGTACTGTGCCGGTAGGCACGTTTCGTAATTGTTATCAATTCACGTATTGATGAATTGCATTTAGATTAGATATTATCTGTACGTGTATCTAGTGCACATTAGTTAGTACTGTAGTAAGTTAACTTTGTATATATACGCATGTGTAATTGTAATTAAATTAGATTGAAACTGACTGACAAAGTGGTTACTCTCTCACCCCCATCAACATGGATACTTCCGGTAAAGAACCTTTTATTGAACACCTGAGCACGAAGAGACCCTGCTGAGTGAACATCCTCAACATCGCTTGGTCCTTCGAGCCGGATCTACAGCATCAATAACAACAATGGTTGTTACGCGATCACAAAACTGATCTCACCGACGCGCAAGAGCGTCTTCAAGAACTTGAAACCAGATCAGAACCACCATCTACCGAACACGCCAATACCGTATCAACGGTAACCGCAGCGATACAGCAAGCAAACCTCGCTGGACCCTCTCAACCTCCCGGATTAAATATCGATCCGACTGCGCTTATCGGCGATCCAGAATTATGGCGTGCCGAGCTCGATCGTCATTTAAACCAAGCACCGACGCTCGTTCCCGTCCCCGGACGAGATGGCTTAGGCCATTATGAGTGTCCGGTTGCCCGCTACCAAGGCAAAGCGCCAGCGCACGTTCCCGTCCCCGGACGAGATGGCTTAGGCCGTTACGTGCGCCAGGCTGCTAACACTGCGCCAGCGCACGTTCCCGTCCCCGGACGAGATGGCTTAGGCCGTTACGTGCGCCAGGCTGCACCGGCGTACGTTTCCGTCCCCGAACGAGATGGCTTAGGCCGTTACGTACGCCAGGCCGCTAACGCTGCACCAGTGCACGACCCCGTCCTTGGACGAGATGGCCACGGCCGTTACGTGCACTCGGTTGCTGGCGGTGATGGTAATGCGCAAGTGCCCGATACCGTTTTACGAGACGATTTTAATCGTTACGGGCACTTGGACGCCGCTACGTTAAACCCACTCGAGCCGAGCGTCCTTGAACCCGTACGCTCAACGACGCTGCGCGATACTAACGCGCCGCTACGAGTCGGTTTGAACAAGACCGTAGTATTTCGACAATCGCCGGCAGCATCGAAATGCTCGAACAATACGGCGATGCTAATGCGACAAGCCGAATACGAGGCCGAACAAAGATTGTTGGAAATTAGCCGCCGAGACCTTCAGTTAGAAAAACAGATGATTCAGAGCAAGTTGGCTTCACAGCTGGATTTATTAGAAACCGAGGGATCGCAGAGAGGCAGCGCATTGGGTCAACCTGAAATTGAACAACAGGTGGATTCGTGGCTGGAGCAATGCGCATTAAACGCAAACTCAGCGAACCCGTCGAGCCCGAACCGAACCTCGAACGTATACGAGTCGACGCCTCGACGTGAACTGCGACCGTCGACACAGACACCGACCCGCGAACGCAGTACCAGTAGCAACCGCGGGATAGCTCAATTAGCTGAAGCTATTGAGAAGATGTCACGCCAACGCCCGCCACAGTGTCAAGTGTACGAGTTACCGGCTTTCAGCGGGGTGACTGGCAAATGGCTGCCGTTTCAAGCGGCATACGCCAAATCCACAAAAGCGTATTCATTCAAGCCAACAGAAAACATGGCACGGCTGAGATCCTGTTTAAAGGGAGCCGCCCGCGAAACCGTATTGTCGTTGCTGCATACAACAACCGATCCTGAACACGTGATGCAGACCCTCCGGCAATGCTACGGGCGTCCCGAAATTATCATCGACAGAGCGCTCGACGACTTAAGGAGATTGCCACGAATAGGCACGTCCGCATCGGATTTGAACGCTTTCGCTGTGAAAGTACAAAACATAATCACAGTCGTAGCGAGCGTTGATAAGCGGAAGTATCTACACAACCCGCTGCTAACGAGGGAGATACTCGACCGAATGAGCCCACATTTGAGATCCAGATTTTGCGATTACGCAGAACATAACATAGACACGGAGGTTGTCGTGTTAACGAAGTGTTTGATGCGGGAGGCAGATCGCGCCTTACGTTTCACATACTCGACGGCTACAACCCGAACGTCGACAACGGTAGCCACGCCACCGAACCGGCGGGAGCTGCGCCCTATAAAACCAAACGTCGGATCGACAATACGCCGACCAAACCCGGTTTACTCCGCCGAACAAATCGAACCGTGCTTAAGCTGCAGAGGAAACCATGAAACAACGCAATGCAAGAAGCTGCAAGATCTAACCGTCGCCACCCGATGGCAATGGGCTAAGGAAAACCGAATATGTTTAAATGCATGAGCAAGAAACATCGGCGAGATCAATGCCGAGTTAAAGGGTGCAGCGTGAAAGGATGCCCGCATTCTCATCATGAACAACTACATTTAAACGATCCGACCCTAATACCGGCGCCTAAATTACAAGCGCCGTCGCCACGAAACCCAGCGCAGATGCATCGAACTCAAGCGTCGGCGACCCGAACCCAAGCACCGGCACCCCGAACCCAAGCAACGGCGCCTCAAGCGGCACAAGAAGCGTCAGAGGCACAATTCGTAACGAATACAACGAATTTCAACACGGACGCACCGACAGTACTACTAAAAGTAGTGCCCGTCAGTTTATACGGGTCCAAAGGACGAGTGAAATCCTACGCGCTACTGGACGAAGAATCGACCGTCAGTCCCATCGATCATGATCTCGCCTTGGAGATAGGCGCCGCCGGACCCGAAGCGCCGCTTTATATAAAAGGCGTGGGCGACATGACGCAGCAGCAAAGGAGCCGCAGAATAGAAGCTGACGTCTGCGGCAGATACGGCGGTCCGATGCACCGTTTAAAGCTGCAAACCGTGCGCGGTTTAAATCTACATAATCAGGCAGTGAGCAAGACGCTCCTTAGAAACCACGCCCACTTGACGGGGCTCGACGGAGCATGCTACGACACTGCTGCGCCGCGCATTTTGATTGGAGCCGATCATTGGCACGTTATGGTCTCAAGAGAGATTTGAACCGGGCGTGCGAACTGTTATAACCTCCACCTTGTATGCCTTCTGGCTGACCAAGCAACCCCATCAGCAGTAATCCCCTCCAACCGACTCTAGCTTCTCTATCCTGCCCAGTCCATCCTCAGTTGTTCCCGAGCCGCGAACCGCGCTATACCTCTATTATCCTAAAAGGTCGTGTACTTGTCTTAGTTTAAAGTGTATGTTAAATAAATATCTTTTTTAAAAAGACCTTGGTGTTTTCCATTATAACATTGGTGGCAGCGGTGGGATTTTCAAAAATCTCAAGGACGTTTCCGAAGTGACGTGAAGTGAAGTGAACAAACCAGTTAACCAAGGCCGACCTTAGAAGAAATAAGGGACAACTCATTACTATTTCCATGTCCACCGTTCCAAAGTGTTCAGTGTGATTACCTACTATTTCCAAATTCGCCGTTCTCAAACGACCGGCGCATTTTACCATTTCCCTACCACCACTCCAAAGTGTTTGGTGTGTTGTGTTTGCCAATTCCAAGTCGCCGTTCTCAAACGACCGGCGCACCCTACTATTTCTAAGCGTGCATCGAGTTCCTGCAGTTCCCGCGGCCTTGCTGGTGTGTGTCAAGGTCAAGACACCCGGTAAAGGTCCTGGCGATGATGATCGCCCAGATTTCAACGCTCCTACTACTGTGAGTACTTTCTATTTCGTTTTTGCCGTGCCCGTGAAGTGCCGTGAAAGTGTCAAGTGAAGTGCGTATAAACAATATCCCGTGCAATCGCTATAATTCTACCATTTTGTAATTAGTTCCTAAAATCATTTGTATACCTCGTGTATTATAAATCATATATATCATCCTGTTCCAAGTTCAACGCCGCGGCTACTCTGTTATCTGTTCAAGCTAACTCGACGAATTCTCGCAATCAGGACACCGTCCGCCTGTCACACCGTAACGCCGTATCTTAAATATCCACATTTAATTAATTAAATAATCAAAATGTCTAAGTCCGATGGTGAAAGCTCTGGCTCCCTGAAGGCACCCAAGGTTACCCCAGACATGTTGCCAAAATTGGTGATATCAGAAATTCCGTTAAATGTTATATTAAAATTCATAAAACCCTATGACGGGTCAAGAGACAAATTAAACGCGTTTATAAATAATTGCGCTAACGCAATAACACTTCCTTCAGCGAGCCAAGAACCGATTGTGCTTAAATATATCATCAGCCAGCTTGAGGGCAAGGCTGAATTAGCGTGTTCCATTAAAGAATTCAGCAATTGGTCGTCGTTACAGGACTTTTTAAAAGCCCAGTTTGGTGAGCGCAAACATCACGCCCACCTGCTGTCCGAACTGCAAGATTGCAGACAGACAGCCACTGAATCCGTCAGTCAATTTTCACTCCGTATAGAGTCATGCTTGTCACAATTATTAACAGAAGTAACAATGTCATGTTCCAAAAAGATGGAACTTCCAGGCCGGCTTGCAGCTATGCAAGACTTGGCACTAAACTCATTCATTATGGGTGTTAATCCCAAAATCTCCGTGATCCTACGTTGCAAATCCCCTAAAACCTTGAATGAGGCAATTAACATAGCATTATCCGAGGACAAATTACAACAATTCTTAAACAAAAAACCAGTGGAAACCTTTAAACAAGGTTTCCCGAAGAAGCCTTATTTTCCAGGCAATCCAAGACCTGGTGCGTCCAACTACAACAACCAACCTAATTCATTCAATAGACCAAAAACCTCCTTTGATACTCCCGTTGTGTGCCGGTATTGTAAAATACCTGGACACACACTTGAACAGTGCAGGAAAAGAGAATACAATAATAAACGCTTTAATTTTAATAACAACAATTCAACCCGACCAGTAAATTTCCTTGAGAATAACGAAGGCGTCGATGAGACAGACTCTAGTTCTTTAAACGAGATGTAGGCTTGGAAGGGTGTCGTCCGAGTCGTAATGTCGTACCAGACACCATACGCACTACCCAAATTCCATTTCCTGAAAACCGGGTCGGAATTTCCGCTCCCAGAAATCCCAAGGTCTATGAAGTACTAACTAAAAACGATAGATACTTACCGTACATTAGTGTACCTACGTCCATGAATTCTAAGCCCTTAACGTTACTCATAGATACCGGTGCGGCCATAAGTTTAGTAAAAAAATCAAGCGTAGACAAATTCCTGATTCTTTCCGAGAGCAGAATAAATGTCAAAGGAATCGATTCTACTGAAGAATCAATACCAAGCCTTGGTCATCTTAAATCCCGAATACAATTAGCGAACGACCTTAGCCTATCTCACGATTTCCATGTCATGAAAAATATAAACTTGCCTTACGATGGCATTATCGGTAGCGACATGTTTTCCAAATTCCGCTGTAATATTAATTACGCGACTAACTGTCTAGAAGTGAATGGGAAGAAAATTAAACTGTCATTCAAGGAACCAGAGTACAATATTTCCCCGCGAACCGAGACAATAATAGAATGCACCGTAACCAATCCTGAAATAAAAGAAGGTATAATTACCGACCAGCATTTGTCCGAGTCACTGCTCATAGCTAATTGTATTGTAAAGGTCAAAGAGAATAACCGAGCTAATATCTCCATCATTAACACATCAGAAAATCCTGTAACAGTCAAATCAGACCTAAAACTTCGCTTGGAACCACTAAATGTCAACGTGGTCTCCTTTTCCTCTACAGTCGACACTGTTAGACGCACTGAAGAAGTGCTAAATTCACTCCGCACATCCCACATGAATGAAGAAGAAGCAAACGCCCTCACTGAAATATGTTCCCAGTACTCTGACATTTTTCATCTTCCTGACGACAAACTGACGTCAACTTCCAAAATTCAACATAAGATTAGGACCACCAGCGATGTCCCTATATATACAAAGTCCTATAGATTCCCGGAAGTGCATAAAAAGGAAGTCGAGAAACAAATTAATAAAATGCTGGAACAAGACATTATAAAACCAGCTATATCCCCATGGTCATCCCCTATTTGGGTCGTCCCCAAAAAACTCGACGCTTCAGGAGAACAAAAATGGCGTGTGGTCATCGACTACCGCAAACTCAATGACATAACAATAGGTGAAACCTATCCTATACCTCAGATTGTTGACATTTTAGACCAATTAGGAAACAGCAAATACTTTTCCACCCTTGATTTAGCTTCCGGTTTCCACCAAATAAATATGGCCCCTGAAGATGCAGAGAAAACAAGTTTCTCAGTACCACAAGGTCAATTTATGTTTAATAAAATGCCTTTCGGGTTAAAGAATGCACCCTCTACATTCCAAAGGCTCATGAATAATTGCCTTTCCGGACTTCAAGGAATCCGTTGTTTCGTTTACCTCGATGACATAGTGATTTATTCCTATGACCTATCGTCCCACATAGAAAACCTCACAGCTGTCTTTGACAGGCTGCGAAACTTCAATCTCAAGCTACAACCAGACAAGTGCGAATTCCTTAGGAAAGAAGTAGCTTACCTCGGACATATCATCAGTGACGAAGGTGTAAGAGCAAATCCCGAAAAAATCAAAGCAGTCACTGAATTCCCAATTCCCGTGTCACCGAAGGATATCAAATCCTTCTTAGGACTAGTATCTTACTACAGAAGGTTCATACCCGACTTCTCCAAAATTTCCAAACAATTAACAAATCTACTGAAAAAAGACACCCCTTTTAATTGGGGTCATGAACAGCAGTTAGCCTTTGAAACATTAAAATCAAAACTTACTAACGCCCCAATTCTCATCTATCCTGATTTTACAAAACCTTTTATACTCACCTGCGACGCATCAAATTATGCCATTTCTGGAATTTTATCCCAAGGCCAAATTGGTAAAGACAAACCAATAGCTTTCGCCTCAAGAACGTTAAACAAGAACGAGTGCAATTACAGCACCACAGAAAAAGAACTTCTTGCTATAGTTCATTTCTGCAAATATTTCAGACCCTATCTTTTTGGAAAGAAATTCTATATCATGACCGATCACCGCCCTTTAAAGTGGTTATTTAACCACACAGACCCCAGCAGCAGATTACAACGCTGGCGCCTAAAATTAGAAGAGTTCGCTGATTACGAAATCATATATCGCAAAGGGAAATTAAATTGCGCAGCCGACGCGTTATCTCGTTATCCTATACCCAAAGATAACAACTTTCCCATCAATGCTGTAAATGAGGAAGTAGACGAAAATCCACAACCTGGGACTTCCTATGACCAACCTGAAGTCATCGACCCATTTGATATCGGAGATTTACCATCTCTGACACCTGATCCACAATTTTCGCCTATTGATTTAGACTCTATAATTGATGATCTTATACCAAATCCACAAAATACTCCATCCATGGAAGCGCAACCCTCTGAATCGGACCTGATTCAAGACTTATCTGAAACCTTTCCCCCTGCTATTGAAGACACTTACTCGAAATTCTTAAAATCCTTACCAGACGCTAACTTCGACACTGCGATAGTTGAACATAATGACAACCTTCTGAAAAGTCCACATAAAACAATTATTATTCCTACCTCATTGGACCTTGACGAAAATGTGCCATATGTCCAAGATTTCTTAAGCAACCTACCTGACCAAGAAGAATTCTTACAATCCGAAAGAACTTTACTATCATTTCAAGAAATTAACCATGGCGGAAAAACCTTTATAACATTATTTACAAAAGTTCACCATTTCGATGATTGCTCCTATGTTGATATTTTCGAATCATTAAAAAACCTTCGAAACCATTTAATCGCAATTCCTAATAATGAGAAAAAAAATATTAGTATTTCAGACTTTAAAAGCCCGTTTGACAACCGCGCGTTTACCAAGATTTATAACATAATCGCTTACCTTTTTAATGGGACTGGTATACAAATACATATATATCATAATAATACTATATACCCGTCTTTGAGCGAGATCCCTAAAATTCTAAAAGAGAATCACGATATCCCGATTGCCGGACACCTAGGCAATACCCGCATGTTTAATAGAATCCGCGAGCAGTATTTCTGGAAAAACATGAGGGCTGACATCGAGAATTATATTAAAAAATGTTCCTCTTGTCAAAGTAACAAAGCACTGAGGAATATCAACCGTGCTCCCCTGGAGATAACCTCTACCTCAACACAACCATTCCAACGCTTAGCATTAGACATTGTAGGACCTCTACCCGAGGCCGGACCTGCCAAGGTCAAATATATACTCACTATGCAAGATGACCTAACAAAATATTCCTTAGCTTACCCCATACGATCTACCACCGCTGAAGAAACCAGCGAGTGCTTAGTGCATTTCATAAGCTTATTTGGCATACCTAAATATATCCTGACAGACCAAGGAACCAATTTCACTGCCGACCTATTCAAACAAGTTTGCTCTTTCCTAAAAATCAAACAAATTTGGTCCAGTCCTTACCATCCCCAAACTCAAGGTGCTCTCGAACGGAGCCACTCAACATTAAAGGAATATCTGAAGTCCTATGTTAACGAAGAACAAACTGACTGGCCCCGTTTTGTCTATACTGCTATTCTAACCTATAACACAACTGTGCATAGTACCACTAACTACTCCCCTTACGAACTAATTTTTGGACACAAACCCTTTTTCCCGAATTCCATCTATGAATCAGCGCCTGGTACGACCTATTGCGATTACGTGAAAATGCTTCAACACCGTCTTCAATACTCCCGCAGCAAAGCCCTTGACAACATACATCAATCAAAAGAAACTGCTAAAACATACTACGATTCCCGTACTAAACCGGTAACCTATCATGTCGGAGACTATGTTTACTTAAAAAATCATTTGCGACTTCGTAAAGCTTTATCACCTGTATGGAAAGGACCTTACAAGGTCACGAAGATCAATGGTCGAAACACATTGACCTTATTAATCAATCGTAAAAGCGTAGTTCACCACTACGATCAGATTAAATTAGCTCATAGAGATAGTAATTAAGTCAGTTATTTGTGTGTTATAGTATTAGAGCCAACCATTCTAGAGTTTTCTTACACTTAAGCATTTATTCATTCTATTTTATTTCTCCCTTTCAGCACCCCTCTCTTAATACAAGCTAACTTCACCGAATCTGTACAGAACAGCCCAGGCCTTTATTTCGACCCCATCGGAGAGTTAAAAGTGACTAACGGATTTCTAGATGTTGTTATACCTATAGATATATCTTTTATTAAACCTCATATTGATAACTTGAACAGCGTGATAGGAACCTCAAAATTTCTGTGCCGTGAGAGCGATAGCTTGTCAGTAACAGAATGTAATAATATGTTTCAACCGCTTACCACAAGGTATAAAGACATAATTAGAGATTATGATTCTATCTCTCACCTGATTACGAATAAATCTAAGAGATCTGCGTGGTTTGGTGCTATAGGTACCGTTTTCAAACACCTGTTTGGAACTATGGATCAGGATGACGCTCTCATGTATAACAACGCCATTCAAGGTTTACAATATGACCAAAAAGACATTTCAACCATATTTAAATCAAATATTTTAATCACTTCTGCGACTCTGAAATCCCATGAGGATTTTATAAACAAAATAATGATCAACGAGCAGATATTGAATGACGCTGTTAACTTACTGAATATGTCCTTAAAAAACTTAACTGTAATTAGTAATAAGCTAAATTTAAAATCAAACATTCTAGAGCTAATAAGTATCATTGAAAATAATATTTTAACCTTGTCATTTAAATTGGAGGATATCATAAACGCCATAATGTTTAGTAAATCAAATATTCTGTATCCATCGATAATCACCCCCAAACAATTATTCCATGAATTAGTAGAGCATCATAGATTGTTACCCAAATCTCAAGAATTACCCATATCGTTAAATCTGGACCATATAACCATTCTACTAAATATTTCAGATATATCGAGCTTTTATATCAACAACAAAATTGTTTTTGATCACAGTGTAGCATTCCCGGTAGCGCATCATGGTAATGTAATACCGACCGCCTACGCGATGGTCTTGCCCACCACGAAGTATGTAGCATTAAGTAGAGATAAGTCACGTTACTGTAAACTAGATGACTTAAGTAGTTGTAAGATTCTTGTTAATGGTTTATATGTCTGTAATGTTTATCAGACCTTTTCCACTACGTCACAACCTATATGCGAAACTGAAATAGCAACTAAATTGCTATTATCTAAACCAATTCAATGTGAATCTAAACTAATATCCGGAAATATGGAAATTTGGCATAAATTAAATAATAATAGATGGATATATGTAATTTCGCAAAAATCTAAATTATCCGTTGAATGTTATAACAACTCAAATGTATTCGAAACTAATATAGTGGGAACAGGCATCTTGACCTTACCCAGTAAATGTACAGCCTATTTCAAGGATATGCAGATTATTGCTAAAAATACCGTAACATTAGATATCAAGCCTATTCATTCAACCTTTAATCTAATTAACGATACTTGTTGTAATTACTTTCAGTTAAGGAATTTTCATTTGAGTGATCCCAGCTTACCTGTAAAGAAATTGAATCTGGAACCCTTAAGGGATGATAACCGCTGGTCACATTACCAATTATCTAAACAATTGGATAAGATAATTAACAAACCCCATATTGTATTGTATGGTAATTATTACTCTTATAGTACTATCGGAATTATTATTGTATTAGTGTTCCTTGCTGTTTATAAGATTTGGAAAAAGTTTAATTGTAATAAGAGGTTAAATTTCCCTCCTTATCCTCCTAAAACATTGACAATACCTACCGAACCCTCTGAATCTGAAGAAAGTCCAGCACCAGCTCCAGGTCCTCGACTCCGACTTACATAAACTTCACTCATTAAGAGTGAAAGTTCATTCTTAACCCCGGGGAGATGTTATAACCTCCACCTTGTATGCCTTCTGGCTGACCAAGCAACCCCATCAGCAGTAATCCCCTCCAACCGACTCTAGCTTCTCTATCCTGCCCAGTCCATCCTCAGTTGTTCCCGAGCCGCGAACCGCGCTATACCTCTATTATCCTAAAAGGTCGTGTACTTGTCTTAGTTTAAAGTGTATGTTAAATAAATATCTTTTTTAAAAAGACCTTGGTGTTTTCCATTATAACAGAACGAACCTGCAGCGGTTCTCACCGACTTAGGATGGGCAATCTACGGCACAGCACCGCGCACTACAGGGCTATGAAACTGTCCTGCATTTAATCGTCAAAGAAGATCTACACGAAATCGTGGAACGCCATTTCGCCGTAGACTCCTTAGGGGTGGCCCTAAGAACCAAAGTGCGTCCCCTAGACGAACGAGCAACACGGATCTTTGGTGACACCGTCCGAAAAGTAGACGGACGTTATGAAGTGGGCCAACTTTGGCGGGACGATAAACCGAAGCTTCCGCCCAACTTTCAAATGGCTTACAACCGGTTGCTGGGCATTGAAAGAAAAATGGACAGGGATCCAAACTTCGCGGAGGAGTACGCGAAGCAAGTAGACAATCTACTGTCGAAAGGCTACGCGGCAGAAACAACTGATCCCGGAACGAGCCCTATAACTATTTTTCTGCCGCATTTTGCCGTGAGGAACCCGAACAAGCCCGGGAAAATAAGATTGGTTTTCGACGCTGCCGCTACATGCCGGGGAGTCAGTCTGAACGACCAGTTACTAGAAGGCCCGGATCTACTACAGTCGCTCCCAGGAATTTTGTTTCGTTTCCGGGAGGGGGCCTACGCCGTCACAGCGGACGTGCAAGAGATGTTTCTCCAAATAAGGATACGAGCCGCCGATCAACCATCGCAGTTATTCTTATGGAGGGGTAACGAGCGGCGCGGACAGCCGCGAACATATGTCATGAAGTCAATGACATTCGGAGCCGCAAGTTCACCTTTTCTCGCGCATAGCGTGCGAAACCGAAACGCGTTAGATAGCGCTAACGAGCATCCTGACGCCGTAGAAGATATAATGAAAAACCACTACATGGACGATCTAGTGGCTAGCTACGCCACTGAAAAGGAACTAATCCACCGATCTACGGAGATAGCGGCCTCCCACAAGAAAGGCGGTTTTAATTTGCGCGGGTGGACCTCAAACTCGCGCAATCTACTTACCCAAATACCGCCTGAGCTACGAACCGAAGGACCTACGCCACTGGGAGACAAAACGCCTAAAGTACTAGGAATGTACTGGGACCCGAACGGAGACGTACTAGGCTTTAACACCGCTATGGTCCGAGTCCCAGCCGAAGTGAAGGATATGAAAAGAGGGCCCACGAAAAGAGAAGCATTAAGCGCTGTAATGAGCATCTACGATCCGCTGGGCCTAATATCGCAATACGCGATAACAGCGAAGGTCCAGCTACAGCGCTTGTGGGCCCTCAAGATGGACTGGGACGAGCCACTACCTGACAAAGAACGCGACAACTTTACCCTATGGCTGAGCGCAATGAATAGCGTCGCAACGCTGCGCATACCGCGATATTACTTCATGACGGGGGGAGGAGCCCGCCCGCAACTACATATTTTCGTAGACGCCAGCGAACAGGCCTACGCAGAGCCCGCATATTGGAGATTGAATGGACCGAGCCCTGAGGTCGGGCTGATAACTGCGAGAGCTAAGGTCGCGCCCATGAAACAACTAAGCATCCCGCGGCTGGAACTTCAAGCCGCGGGATGCTTACGGGCGGGGTGATACGATACAGCCCTTTCGTCGCCCACCGTCTAGGCGAGATAGCCGAGAAGACTAAAGCAGAACAATGGCGGTGGGTGCCGACGAAAGAGAACCCGGCTGACGACGCAACACGCGCTGACTGCAATCGCGTAATAAACAAAGAGGATCGCTGGTATACCGGGCCAGCGTTTTTACGACGACCGGAAGAGGACTGGCCTCAAGAACCCGTGCGGCAGGAAGAGCCCGAACCGTTATCATGTGCGCACACATCAAATCAACCTAAGGAGTACCCGCTACCGGAAATAAGCCGATTTTCAAACTATAAGCGGTTAATTCGAGCAACCGCCTACGTGTTGCTCTTCATTGAAAGGTGCCGCAAAGGGAACAACATTATGCAGCCGCGGCACCTAGATCAAGCAGAATTATTGTGGCAAAGGAAAAGCCAGGCGGAGAACTTTCCCGACGAAATAAAGATATTAGAGCACGGGGGGAGATTAACGAATAAAAGCAAGTTATACGTTTTAGACCCCGTGTTTGAGAACGGGATTATAAGAATGAATGGACGAATAAACGCCGCTCCAGTAAGGATAACAAAAAATCCAATAATCTTAAACGGAAGACACACGCTGGTGCGTCTAATGATATTGCAGGCGCACTGCGACGCGGCTCATTCATCACACGAACGAGTGGTGAACGACTTACGTCAACGCTACTGGATTTTACACCTGCGGCCCACAGTGCGCGCAGTCGCGCACGATTGCCGCACGTGCCTTATACGCCGAGCGCGCCCGCACGCGCCGGCCATGGGCGATTTGCCGTTAGCTCGCCTCGAACCGCACAAGAGGGCGTTTACAAATTGCGGGGTCGATTATTTCGGCCCACTAACAGTGACGATCGGACGCCACCATGAGAAGCGATGGGTCGCGTTATTTACGTGTATGACCACCCGTGCCGTACATCTGGAGATCGCAGCAAGCCTCACCACCGACTCAGCGATAATGGCGCTTCGACGAATGGCTGCGCGCCGCGGTTGGCCCAAAATCATATACAGCGACAATGGGACCAATTTCCGCGGCGCAGACATCGAACTGCAGGCCGCTTATACAGAATGGCTGCAGGCGCTGCGCGACTACGCGTTGCAGCGCAGAACAGAATGGCGCTTTATTCCTCACATCATAAACTCCCGGCCTCTAACACACGTCTCCACCGATCGCGGCGGTGACAGCGCGGCGCCGCCGCCGCAGTGCATTGCACGCCGCTCAATGACCAAGGCGAGTAGGGTAAACTTCGGCAACGCTCTAGCATCGACTGGACTGCGGTGGTGGAGCGGTCGAGGGGTGAGTGCGAGGCACTCGCGCGCGAGCTCTTATGGTCACTATAGTCGACAAATTCAATACATGTTTTCCGATTCGTAAACAATCCTACGTCCCAAAACGTAATACGTGGGTCAATTTTGAATCTCACTGTCAACAGTGAGATTCAAAATTTTAAAAACCTTTTATTTGATATAATTCCTTTAAAACAAAAATTCCCTGACAACATTCATCTTATTAACTTCGCTGAAAGATGCACCATAAATTATAACATTGTACTAAATGAGAAAAGAACTAAGTATTATTCTAAAATGATTCGCGACCACCCAAATAAGGCGAAATGTATGTGGAATATAATATCTACTGAACTCGGAAGGCGAAAGTGTGATAGGGTCGACTATACAGACCTCTTACTAGACGCAGATGGGGCTGCTTTTCATACAAAGCAGCATCTGGTGAACGCACTAAATGGGGAGTTCGCGACGGCCGCGCGTCGGTGCGGCGCCCCGCCTGCCGACACCCCCTGCGCGCATGCAGCGCTGTGAGCGCCGCCGCGACGGCTTCGTTGCGGCTCAGACTGTTCTCCCCACATGAGATAGTCTTAATCGTGAATAGATATATAGCCCCAAAAAATAGTACTGATTTATATGGCATGTCACCGTGCCTACTTCGTTCTAGTATTCAATCGATCGCCTCTATCGTGGCCTACCTTTTCAACACCTGTATCCGCGAGGGTAAATACCCTACCTCTCTCAAGAGAGTAAAAATATCCCCCCTTTACAAAGGAAAAGGCAAGAAATCAGAAATGAAATCCTACCGACCGATATTTCTGGTTCCCGCCATAAGCAAGATTTTTGAAGTAGGTTTAAACAAAAGGCTCTTATCTTTCATATATGAACACAACATCTTAGCTGATAGGCAATACGCGTACAGACCCGGGCGTGCCACCACCGACCTGGTGCGCGAGGAGGTGTGGCGCGTGCTGAGCGCGCGCGAGGCGGGCCAGCGTGTTGCGCTGCTATGCTGCGACCTTTCGCGCGCGTTCGACACCGCCAACCACCAGCTTATTGCTGACAAACTCAATTTCTATGGCATTCGAGGCCCGGCCCTGTCCCTATTAACCTCCTTCATGTCGCAGCATGCACAAACGGTAGTCGGTGAGCACGGGCGAATCATGTCATCCGAAATGGTAAACGCGATGGGAGTACAGCAGGGCTCGTGCCTCTCAAATACGCTTACGAAATATACGTTTACGCCGATGACGTAGCTGCGGTTATCACCGCAACGACGCACAGCGGGCTGGAGCGGAAGCTGAACTCTGTTGTGCAAAAGCTGGAGTGGTGGTTCCGATTGAATGGACTTGCCTTAAACAGGGAAAAAACATGTTTCACGATTTTTAATCTAAACGGCAAAGCATCGCCACTCTGCACAGTCACCGCGCAGGATACTGCACTACAGATGGTCCATACGACTAAGCTGTTGGGCTTCCAGATTGATAGCGGTCTTACTTGGAGCACCCACATTGACGGTCTCTGCTCCAAGCTGGGCCTCGCCTGCTTTGCACTGCGGCATCTTGCCGGCACTGCGTCTCGCAGCGTGGTGCTGTCGTGCTATTTTGCGACCGTGCATAGCATCCTCACCTACGGTGTGGAGCTGTAGGCGCGGGCTGCGGACTCTGAGCGGGCCTTCAGAATGCAGAAACGAGCGGTGCGCGCCATTATGGGCGTACCGGATGATGTGTCGTGCAGAGAGCTATTTAAAGATCTGAGCATAATGCCCCTTGCCTGCGAACTTATCTATCAGGTGGCTCTCTTCACGCACAACAACACAGACGCGTTCCAGCGGAGAGGCGAAAACACGTCTCATGACCTACGCAGCAACAGGTTTGCCCACCTCCTCGTCACGCCGGCACATAAGCTGCGCAAGTCGGAAAGGTCGGTGTACGTAATGGGTCCATCGGTCTATGACAGGCTGCCTAATGCGATACGTAATACAACTTCCACGATGGTGTTTAAAAAGCGATTACGCAAGTGGCTACTCGAGAGTATATTTTACTCGTTAGAAGAGTTTTACCAGTTGCCTTTATTGTAAAACGTATTTTATAAATTTTGTGTTCTGTAATAATTATAATAGTTGTAATTTGTTATTACATTCCTATTTGATATGTAACATGGCGTTATAAATAAAGTATTTGTATTTGTATTTGTATTTGATCCCCGAGACGACGAAGCCTCCGAACGAACGACGAAAACTCCCAACCACTTTTTGTTGGGGAGTTCGACAGGGCTACCAGCAACCGGCCCGTACGAAGAGGGCTACCGAAGAACCTGGAGAGCGAGTCAAGCCCTCGCCGACCATTTTTGGTAGAGTACCTTCCAACCCTCGCACCGCGACGATCTCCTAGCGGAGGCGAGCGTCCGCTTCAAGTTGGAGACCTTGTCGTCGTCGTCGACTCCACGTTACCTCGCAACGTGTGGCCCCGCGGCGTCGTCGTGGAAACGTATGCCGGCGCGGATGGCGGTATCCGAAGCGCCAAAATCAGAACAAAGGGAGGAGAGTTCCGGCGCCCCACGACGAAGCTCGCCGTCCTCCCGGTGACACAAGGTGGGTGCGACTAGCTGTCTACACCGGGGGGAGAATGTTCCGGACGGCGACAACATTTAATTTTAGGAGTGTGATTTGTATATACTAGCTTATAAGATGTAATGTAAATAAAGATTGCTTAGTTTTTAAGATTGATCATGTAGGCTAGGAAATAGTTGTAAGTAGAATCTAAGTCTTAGATTTAAGTTAAGTTTAAGAAAATAAACGTTTTAATTTTTGTATTTAATTAGAACCTAGAATAAGTTAGAAAGTAAGAAACATAAATATAGAGCATAGGACAAACGGTCGCACGACCGCTGAGCCCGAAGCCAAGAACAAAAGTAAACATTGGCGAGGCGTGCGGCGAGTTTTGTCTGAACTCTATATTTATAGGTCGGGGTGGGGAGTGTGGCTGACGTATAAATAGTTTACGACGCAATTTGTCGTCACAAACTATTTATACGTCAGTGCCCAAGGCCCCGAGAGGAGCCACCCACTTGCGCGAACTGTAGCGGTGCACACACCGCCAACAGCGCGACCTGCCCAGTCCTGCTCAGGGAAAACCGGAGGGCTAAAAAGTCACCCCACCCTCCGAAGCCCAGACAGGCACCCGAGCCGACCACCACCCGAAACGTCGAGGCGGCGCACTATAGCGCCACCCTGATGGCCCCCGGGAATGACCCCAAGCAGCCCCCCACCACCCGCCGCGGAAAGAGGCGCGGAGCACGAAACCGTGGCTCGCAGCCCTCCGCGCAGGGCGCAACACCCGACCCTGCACCGACAGAAACGCCGGTGAGTACAGTCCCGGTATCGACAGCCGCAAACAAGACACCATGGGAACGTGCCCTCGCAGCGCTGCTGGAGGAGGCCTCAGCTGTCAAAACGGCCGGAGAGGACTTGACTCCAGACAGCCGCAGCCGCAGTCTCCTTCATTTCGCAGAAATGCACTCAATCATCACCGCCACACAGCGGTAACACCACCACCACCACCTGCCACCGCGCAGCCCGCGCCTTCGGCGCCGGCTGCGCTCCAAGGACCCGACCGTCTTTACGGTCGGCGCAGATTACCCCGGTCGGGGGTCAAATCGACCCGATACCGGCTCCTCATCCACCTTCTTGGACTAAGAAGGTCGGATCGAGATGACCAGACGAGATGTCGTCACATTCACACCCGACCCGCTACAGCGACCGCACGCATGTCGGCGCGTAGCTGTTTAAGTATATATTAATGTTTTTTAGTTATATTTGAGGTAGATTTAATATTCTAGTCGTAGCATGTAAGTTAATGTAAGAAAGTGGGCGTTGCCCGACAAAAGAGTACGGAACATTGTATTGTTTAAAAGACGGCACTGAGTGTTCGAACGGCGGAGATCACCCTGAGCCTCGGAACAAGAAGAACCTCCTGAACAACGGAACGAACAGAACCTCCTAAGCTTCAGAACGAACTTCGAACATTCAGTTAACGTCATTTGTAAATTTTTCAACTTTATCATTTTGTTACCAAGTAAAATTAAATTCATACAGAGACCCCGCTGAGTGAACATCCTCAACACTATTTATTTATTTTTGAAGATGGGTTTTTGTTTTTTTTTAATTTATTTTATTTTATACTTTTTAGTGATCATAATATTACGCTGTTATATAGTCCCACTTCTCAATTAATAAGAAACTATAGAACATTTCAATTTCGCCGCAATCAACGCCGTGGGAAAGACATAGTCATATATTGAAACCTAAATATGCTTCGTCATTGTCGCTCAGCTATCTTAATCGAAATATTTTGTCGACACCCTTGAAATCTAATACCATTTAGGAGTTCCGGTGTCCATCTGTGGTCTTCATCATTAGTTCTACTTCACCAAATAGTACCTACTTTCCAAGAGCAAATACATGAGTTACAATGAAAAATACCAAAATCGCTATAGGTGTGCCTATAATTTTTGAAGAGTTCCGTCGATTCCTCATGGACTCCATCATCACATCTTCATTTTGATAAAAATGGGACCACACGGGAAGCACCAGCTTTCAAATAAAAAAAGAATCATCATAATCAGTTCACCCAGTCGAAAGTTTTGAGGTAACAAACATTAAAAAAAATACAGTAGAATTGAGAACCTCCTCCTTTTTTGAAGTCGGTTAAAAATAAGCAACTTCTCTATAAACAACGAGTAATAAAATCTTGCTTTTCTTGACTACGTGAGGAATAAGACCATACTCGTATTTTACAAAAGGATAGCATCGATATATACCTACACCGTTTCATGACATGAAAACTCTCAAAAACTGGATTCTGTTACTTCAGCATACCACCAACCCACGGAAAATAGCTTCCATGGCCTTTTATGCACACCCTACTTAATAGTCACAAGCTTGGTAGATGACAAAACTAGATTATTTCCCGAGTATACATATATAACCTTAGAGGAAAGTAAAATAGCGGAAGGTGACGTTCATATATTCCGCACTGGAATAGTTGATGTGATACTACCACAAATAGATTTACTCACACAAACCAAGTTAATATTAGATGTCAATAGAGAAAGAGACAGAAAGGCGCAAATAGATGTCGCGCGAGCAAGACAAACTCCTGCTTCTGTGACTCGTGTAGACAGCTACTCGGTAACGTTCGGCAACATTCGGCGTGGTCATTTAACCAAATGACTTATCGCCGCCTAGTAGGGTCAACAAAAAAAGTATGTTTTAATCTGTTTGTTTTATTTATTTCTACAAGAATTTAAATCTTATGTAGTACCTACTTATTAATAATAATGAATGTTTGCAAGTTCTAATTATTAACGGTAAGTACGAGTACAGTAAAATTGTAACAACTACTTAACAACCAATTACAACGGTACAGCAGTTTTATTTATTTAAACATGTCTACTTATTAATTTACAAAATATCTTAGGATATCTAATGTTAATGAAAAATTTGTTCCGTTGCCACTGTGGCTACGGAACCCTAAAAATGCATCTACTAAGAAAAAGTACCAACCAAACCAAACACTTACTATTAACTATTCATTTACTTAACTTAAATTGCGTGATGAACATTATTTTGTTGATGTAACAGTAGTCATTAAAACATAGATATTAGATAGTGCAAATCTTATAGTCACAAAATTTATGATCTATTATTAAATTTGTATTTTTTGTATTTTTTTTGCTGACGCTGCTGTGAAATCAAACTGCAGAGTAGACCTAACTTGTCGCACATTACGTATCGTATATCTCTGTCCCGTTATGTAAAATGGCGGACGCTTGCGCGAACGAAATGAAATAAATCGAGACATATTTAATAGGAAAAATGTACTTACTTGCGAGTGTAAAGTAATGCTGTGTAATTTGTTTTTTCTTCTTTCATGATTTGTACAACCATTAAAAGCACACGAAGGTATTGTCGTACCTTTATTTTGCCTAAAATCATAAAAGTATTTTGACACGTCCGGGTGTGACGTGAATGACAGTTGGATTGCGACCGAGTCAATTAGGTCCACTGGACCCAATTTATGACATCCGTGCCCTGAAGGTTATGGGCCCCACACACGGTACGATTCGTCGTTACGATCCGTCGGTTCAGACTGAAATCGAACGACGGATTGTACGTGTGTGGCAATATCGCGTCCAAAATTCAATAAAAATATGAATCGTCACGATATCGTTTCAGATCGATCGTTCCGTATCCCCCATATACGCCCTTAGTCACCGATCTTCCGCTATTTTACTTTCATCTTATATAACCGTGAGCGACGTTCCCCAAACTGCGCATTAACCCCCTTCTCAAACACGTACATAATCGCGGGTCGGATGAAGAAAGGTCTTCCTAGTCTGCTCCCATAATTCAACGGGTATTATTATTTTATTTTGAAATAGTTTTCATAGCATACAATCAATATTTTTTCCATATTCTTCGTTATAAAAGATTGCCGTTTAGATGAAAATATCTACTTTAAATTACTAAAATTTCTCTCAAACGTCCACATTGGTCAACGGGGCATTCACAAAATATTTAAAATGACTCAAAGTCGATTTTTGATTCATACTAATTATCGAAATCTCTCTTCATTATTCCGGATATCAGTCTTGGCGTTTAGTGAACACTTGATATCCTAATTTGTGTAATAACCCGATAAAAATATTTTAAAATGACGTACTCGTATATTAAAAACCAAATTAATTTTGAGACTAATTATGTGTTTAAAATTACATTTTTATTCAATTACTAAAAATAGATGATTAATATCTATCGATTTGTTATTTGGTAACCATGGTTACGTTTAATATGGATATCAACAATATGGCGTTAAGTTTGAAATTTCAACTTTTATGATAAATTGGCAGAACTGTGTTTAACTCATCGAAATATGATAAGTATGGAAGAGCAACTGCCGCTGAAAATCTGCCCCACTGACTTAGTGCTAAAGGGGGTGGAGCTAATACTTAGTGCTAAACCGTCTATCAGTCGACTTTCTGACGTAGTGTCAAACAGTTGTTTATAATTACAACAAAAATAATTCGATTTTAATGAGTACCGGTTTAAATAATGCTCCAAAAATGCCAACTTGCATTGGAAATTGGTGCAGGACCCACACAGATGAAAAACTAAGCGATATTTACTTTCATTAGTAAGTTATTGAAATTTAATTATTCCCTTACTAAAATTCTATGGCCGATGTTATGCAATATATGTTTGAAAAATGTGAATTACAAGCAACTACTTCGAATGAATAGGAAATTAAATTTTGTCATCTTAGCTATCGTCAGTTTACATAGTAAAAATAGGTGATATGATATTTAACCCTTAATTTGGCAGAGACTATTATATAAAAAAGTCATATGTTTTATTAAATATTTTGAATAAGGGGTGTTTTAAGAGCTCCAAAAAAATATTTAAAAAATTTAGATTTATTAGATTTCTAGAAAAACTATGTCCGTCACAGCGGACACTGCCAAATACAGAGTGATTATGTGATAAAATAATGTGTCCGCTGAGCCGGACATTGCCAGTTACGTACGTGTAAATAAAATAAACAATTATACAGAAAAAGTTTATTAAAAATCCTTATTAATACATTTACTTAGTGTGAAAAGCCAATTGACAGTTTCGAGGCTGCTTCCCGGTGACAAAACATAGTCTTACGTCACACTTCATACAGTAAACTAGTCTTTTTATTGCAGTACATACAGCGACCTTCAGTTTTTGTGCTCATGAAATATCCAACGTTATCAAAACGCATTGAGTTGATGGGTCGAGCTAAATTGGGTCTTTTGATAGTGCTTTCCATATTTTTTTCTTGTTAAACTGTCCTATTAGTCTTAGTCAGAGCGACAACTAAGTCATGGCGAAATATTTTCAGCGGTTCCGATTGCAACTGTATTAAGTTACAATGTCGTCTGTACAATAGCCAGCCATTGTTTATACATATGTCGATCATTTGCGAAAAGATACCAAGATACCATCTTCGGCTTTTAAATGGTATTCTATACAGAGATATCAGCATGTCAGACAAATCAACGCCACCTATATTCTTGTTATAAACTTTTACCATGTTGGGACAATCCACTTCAATTTTGGCTTTGGCTATTTTGCAGTATCGTTTTATTTTTTGGACAGGTTGAGAATCGGTATATGAAAGTTCATAAAAGTCACGCATTTGTTGTCATTCCAACGTAGCACTGCCAATTTGTTCGAATTGCAAACGACTTGAGAGAAACTACCTCATGGTTTCTTTTTTAGCAGCTTTTCACTAACCAGTTTTTCGTCAGCTCCTCTCAATCGATTACGACGAATGGTTGCTAGTGAAAATACGCCATACCTTTCACGCAATATGTAAACAAGTTCAGGTGACGAAAAAATGTTGTCGAAACACACAGTAGACGGCCTTATCTTTATGGATTGACAAAGGGCCAGTACAATTTGTGCACCAAAACCCAAACTTGCTTCATCTTGGGGAAAGCTGTGAAATCTGAACGTGTCTTCGCCCCCGTACAGTATAAAGTCATAAATCATCCCACTTGTACCTGCATGGACGTAATTTACGCATGCATTAAAATCCCCTAGCATGTAGACTGCCTGCACATCACTATATACCATACTTATATGTATAGATACTATCTCCATCTCAAAGGTATACGCGCGGGCCAAGTCTATTCTATACTCTGTTTACGTAAATTATTATAGGTTCAGTGTTGCTACATGTAAATTCCGCGGGCTGTGAATGAGTAAGTATTTTAAAGATATTTTCGGAATTATTCAGATTAAACCCTTTTTGACTTCCAGCTGCCGTCTTCAACTAACTTGGAGATATTTTGGAGTTTTAGTCCCATGACTTCATTTTTATTTTCAATGATGATGAAATGTCAACCTCGAATTTTGATATGGCAACGTCCGGCGGCCATTGGTTATTACTATCGAACAGAGACAAGCATCTGCGGCGCAATTATACATTGATTTTTATCAAATCCTGTGAGCATCTATTTAATCAGTGTTATTCAGTGATGCGTTTTTATTGTACTCCCATTCATTGATTAGTATTCTATTTCAGCTCCAGCTGTATTAATTACAAGCTTCCGAATTCCAGCTGTATTTATTACTCACCAACCGTGAAGAGTGAAGCCCCACTAATCTAACTAAATTTCGATTGAGGGAACCGTTCCCATCAATTGTAAGTATTCCTAATAGTGTGTACCGACGTTTGATATCAAGTTCATGGAAGGTGTTCTAACTTCTAATATCGTTTCAGCATACTTCTAACATTTATCATTGCCTGAGGTCTCTTTCCCGAGCCCAGGGCCTCTGGAGTTGACATTTGTCACATCTCCAGGCAGGACAATAATCCTCCGACAGGTGAGTTTGACTTTATATTACCAAATCGAGTCATGAAGTGAGGTTTTGCTGTGCCTAACACTTCTTCTGTTTAAATGTAACGCCCTTTGGCCTGTACTACGAGAATATTGCGACGATTAACCTACAATTATTATAACAATACCCCATCCTGCGAAAGGTCGCTCCGTACATTACCCTATTGTAAATAAGCTGACCGTTCCAGGAGGTTTTTGGTATACCCTGCAAGCACCGTCTGGCTACCCCAGGCATGCCCCGCCCTTCCGAGACCTTCGGCAAGCCGGGATCAGCGTGGAAGCCCTGCCACAAGCCAGTCGCAGTGGTCCAGCGGCGTCCGCAGCTCACAGCTGAGTCGTTCCAAATTAAACAATTTCCAAATTTCACAAGCGTTATCGATCAAGCGTAGAATAAGAACCACTTCACCTTGGGTTAATCCCTTAATAGCAATAGGTCTAATTCGGTGTAACGATTGAATACCTTAAGAGGCCATAAGGCCTGTTGAAAAGTGACCTAATATAGTTTTGTTCTTGTATATCTAGTTTCATTAAATTTCGTCCTACACCATAACAGAGGGACCTAAAAATTCAACATTACCGCGGATGACACGCAAGGCGTGTCATCAGAATCTATGGCATCGTCCTAATAGAACGCGATTGCTCATCATCGCAAGTTCGCGCGACTGTTTGTATGTAAACAGTCATATACGCGTTCTATTAGGACCTGGCGTGTCATGAAATAATTGTTCGCCGCCACAGTCAAAAGTTTTCTAAAATGGAAGACGCAACGAATCGGTTTAAATAGACAAGGTACTAAAGTGTACACATATTTATGAACTCGACTGTATAATCTTACTCTCGCAAAAACTTAATTAACTATAATGATCTTTGTAACTAAGCTATTATCATAACAAAACAACCGGGTATATAATATAGTCACGTATCTTTATGCCTACAAGAATAAATATGTATTTGGCACTTTGGATGCTATCTCTTTGATGCTGACTTTAAAGATTTACTCTTTTTTTCCAACTTTATTATAGTGTAAAGTGTAACATAAGAATATTAAATGATTCAAGGGGAATAATCAGTAAGTGCGTCAAAACACTACCATAATTTTTTTTAAATATAATTTATTATTAAATTACTGTGTTATTCTTGTATTAAACCATCCATGTCAAATATTGAAATACTTGGCCGCGTTCAAGTAAACCTTAATGAAAAAATATATTATCAAATAAAGTTCTTGTGTCAGAAAGCTTGTAACCAATTGCAGATTTTTGTCTATCAAACGGTATAAAACCTTACTGAAATTACTGTCTACTCAAACGTTATATCAATATCTGACATAGATGATTTAAAAAAGTTAATTCAATTAATATTTAGTTGATTATCTAAACCACTTGATACATAAGATCTTTTTATTTCAAAAAGTGGGCGTTTTGGAGCGGATTTAGCAGTTGTTTTTGTTTGAGGTTACCCTTCCATACTTATCATATTTCGATGGTTTAACTATTAAAATTTGTAAACATTTAACAATTGAATTCACAAACTGTTAACGGCAATCGGAAAAATGAAAATTACTTTGCTGACAAGTAATTTGTTAACAGAAAAGTCGAGGAAAGTATACAAAAAAGTTAGCGATAGTTTATTTTTGTCATTATCATTGTAAGCTAGTATAAATAGTACATTGCTGCCTAACCGCGGAAAGTAAGGGATTTCCTGACGAGGTGGTAAAATACGAGTCAGGAAATCCTTGTTTCCGCCGAGGTATACATAATGCTTTACTCAAACAATGCGAGGAAATTATACAAATACATGATTAGAAGTATTTTTTTAAAACCTTTGACAAATTCGGAGAGAATATTTGTTTGCGTCATACGAGTATTAGTTAAGATAGTTTCACGCACAACGAGCCGCCGCCCGCCGCCGCCGCTGCGCAGAGCCTCGCCGCGCCGCCGCCCCGCCGCCGCCCCTCACTGCGCCCCCAAAAGTTGGGTGTACAGGATTTCTTTCATGGTCCTTTCGATTTTATACGCAATAGAGAGCACTTTTGAAAAAACAATATGGACATGGACGGAAAGTGTTTTCATATGGTTTTTTTACTCCTAGGAGAAAAAAAGGGACAATATCCGTCCATGTGTTTCAATCGGAAAACCGTTTTTTCCGAGCATATTTGAGAAATAGTACATTGTTGTAGAGGTTAGAAAGTTTGCAAAAGATGGACGAGTTGGTTCGAAAGTACCAGTCCATCTATTGCACTTTCGGTCGAGGCTTAACATAGTGCTTTTCACGACTACTGGGAGGAAATAAAAATCAATTACTACTCGTACTAAAAAAATTACGCTCTCCCGCCAATTTTTACTTTTATTTTTTACCGATACCATTCTTACTGGCCAGTCATTCAAGGGCGTTTTTAAACTGACGACTCTCACCGTGCCAGAACTATATTACAGATAATTAAAAACAGATATATATGGCTGTATGGAATCTGATTCCTTTGCCTATCCGTGAAGGGATGAATATTATTAAAAAATAAAACGACTTCTCATTGGCCAATTTAATTTCATATGCAGCATAAGTTGTGTTCTGAATTCTGATTGTTCGAATCAGTGATCAGCGGACCGATGTGATTGGTCGACTTGCTCAATGGAACAGACCAGTTTCAATTCATAGAAGAACTGCTCATTCAAAGTACAACTATTGATTGTTTTGGGGACCAAGAACAGACCATCTTTCGCCACATTTCCGACCAGTAGCGTGAAAAAGTTATGTATGCAACGGTACATAATTAGATCTTATGATATTCATGCCTGTAATTAGAGCGCTCGCAAACTCGCGCTCTAACCTCGGCACTCGATCCTTAAGGAGCTTCATTTTGTACCAGCATAAAAATAAATAAGAACTACGTAGAATCGAATTCTCCTTTACCCAGGCCCAAAATGCCCCGCGCTTTAAATACCTACGTCCCCCTTCTCTCCGCTACGCCCCTCTGTCTTTCGCGCCCAAAGTTAGGGCTGCCACTTGCGAAATTTTTTTATTTGGTTTGTGGATGTGTTATACAAGTTTAGTCACGAAATGTTTTTTATGTTTTTCTTCAACGTGTAAACATTGTTGCAAAATGAGATTTTTTCATTTACGATAAATTAGGAAATAATACGTTTTTAATGATATCAAGACTATCTCCAGAAAATTACATGGCTAATGTGGCTAAGGGCGTTAGGTCTGGAGACCGTGCGAGCCAAGTTATTGGGCGGCTTCTGCCTATCCACGAGTTAGGAAAGGAGTTATCCAGGTGCTCTAAAAATGTAATTCGCCATAAGAAAAAAAACTACGGACAAAGGTAAGGAGGTTTCAGCCTGTCATTCAACCAGCCAGAGTTCCGAAAAGGTTCCGACAAAACTACAAATAAAGTTGGTTTACTCGCAATTTTTTTACAATTTCCGACCTATTGACGGTTATTATTTTTCAATAATGTGTAGCACATCGTTAGAAAGGTCATTAGCTACATAAATTTTAAGAAAAATAGCTTCTAAATTGTATTTAGTTTTTTAATAATTGAATTTCGAAGTTGGATTTTTTTAACACAAACAGTAATTTTGTGAAATAATAAACCTCGTACGTCCCTTTGAGACTATCAATTAGAATAAAGACTATTATTATTTGAACAAGCATGTATTACCAAGTATTTTTTTTTACATTCATTAATAAAAAAGTTAGGAACGTTTAAAGGCGGAATTTCGGAAAATTTGAGTAACAACATATAAAAAATCATATCTCCAAAACCATGACCCTTATAACCCAAGGTCCAAGGGCGAACAGATAACAAATAACCCCAACAACATTCCAAGAAAATTTGACGGTCCATGTGCCCAACACCCTGTATATTCCGTGTGTTACACCCCTGACTGATAAGACACCTCAGGCGTCGCCAGGCGGTAGGTATCTAACGCGACGAGCGCGCGTAGCGAGCCGGGAGTTTCGCTTCTACGTAGTTCTTATTTATTCTTATGGTACCAGTTACATAAATAAATATTATATCATCGAAAGTCTTAGCATAATAGGTATTTTGCAGCTTATATCCTCGTGCCCCACCAAATAATCTTAGTGGAAGGGGAGTGTTTGGCAGCAAACATTTAAATTATTTTTGAAGATTTAAGGAATACCCTTTTTCACGGCAGATATTAATTTATTAACCTCCAGAAATAGACACCGAACATTTTCCGCCAATTAATTCAAACCATGTGCCACGCAAGTTACGTGCGTCATATGGAATAGCCTTGGTGCCAACATTCTTGCAGCGTTTTTCATGTATGCCGCCCCGTCTGTATTAAGTAGTAAGACCTTATCATATTGCATACTGTCATGGCCTATAAATCTTGAAGTGGTTCCAAAATCAAGTTAGAAATTGCAGAGCTAACTGTTTTGTCTAAACATTTGCTGGCGATTAAGTGTGGTATGCTGATCGTATCTTGGACAAGTTTTCCTACTAGTACATTAGCAATTTGTTGACCATTCGAATGTGGTTTCAGCAACGGAAACATGAATATATTTATTTCCAGTATTATTCCGTACATTGTTCATTATTTTTTTACACATTTTTGGCAGAATTTTTTATTCACCTAAGTAGACCACGGAAGATTAAAATCAATACAATTTCTGTTAAAATATTGAACGAAGAATGACGGATTTTCCAGTACCATGGTATATTAAATGATATATCATAAACTTTGTCAATTCTTCGTGAAAAACTGTACTCTTGTTTCGAATATTTTGGTGAGTATCGGTTTTGACGTGACGCGTGACACTATATTTTTTCGGGCGAAAACTGACCTTACATTTAGATCAAAATAACTGTGACTCAGCCGCGTGGTGTCCGGTAGAGTAGAGTAGCACCAACCCACTACACTTTTATGTCTGAAGTAGAGTAACCTAAGCTTTAATACACCAGAGAATGGGCAGCAGTGTTCTCTGGTATGTTTTTTTTATTCACTGCGATCGCCAACCCGCCTGCCCAGCGTGGCGATTAGGGCATTACCTCCCAATGAAAATGAAAATGACAAACACACCAAATCAATGGCCCCCAGTTCCCGGCCGCCTCACCAGGCGTGGCTACGGTAGCGGTCACAGCATCGGTGAGGCACGGGGTGCTAATAATATGGCGGGATGACTTGCATAAGAGGGCCGGCAGTGACTGGATGCATAAAGCATTAGACCGGGCTCTGTGGCGTTCCTTGGGAGAGGCCTATGTCCAGCAGTGGACTGCAACGGGCTGATGATGATGATGAACTGTGACTAGAGTAGCTGTATGTTAGGATATTCACTAATCCAAGAGTTATTATAATATTCACGTGGGTTTTTCCTGGGCGGCATATTATAATGGTCTTCGTAGCAATCGTAGTGGAATATTACTTCACGTTGTTATATCCTCCATACCGTGTCCGGTAACGACGAGTCTTGCAATGGGTCTAGTCTGGGTGATGTGCTCTAAGTTAGCTGGCAAAACCGAATTTCGCTTTAAAAGTGCGGTTAAAGGGTGAACAGTATAGTTGGCCAGCCGAGTTATAAAGGTGTAGTTATAGGAGGGTTTAGGTTGAGTCTTCCGTACATGGCGCTTTGCATCAAGGTCTTCAAGACGCTTTTGTTTGAATGCGTTCACCTTTGTGTGAATGTTTCGACGCATATGAATGGCATTGACAGTAAATTTTCTTATTTTGATTAAAATGACATCCGTATACTACTAAATCTTAAGAGGCTCGATATCAGACATGATATATTTGATTGAATAAAGTCAACTGTGGTATTTGTGTTCAGCCCTTATTTATGAGTCTTGCTATCTCTCTCTGCCCCTCTCCCTCTCTCCTGGTTGACTTTGTAAGATTGTATGTCGGCTCCGTAATTAATCTAGGTTTTACTGGGGGAAACGACATATTGGCGTCGAGAAACAAGGAACCACGCACCTGTGGATATATTGGGAATATTGGGAAACTCGATGAAAGGAGATGAAAGGAAAGAGCTAGGCAAGTTACCTGCTTCAAATTGGTATGCCATTTCTTCAAAAGTTTTCCAGCTGCGATCATATAAGCAGGTGCATCCCTACAAAATACAGCGAATTTGTTAATTTTATTAAGGTAATCGTCCTGCCATAAAAATCGTAAGCTCTGTTCCACCAAATTTGACATTACTTCGGTATTTACCTTTTCAACAACTCGACACATTAGCAAAAATGGTCTTCGTGAATAATCATTCAAAGGCTTTGCCACTATATTCACTATACTGTTTTCCATGCTATCCAAAGTTTCGCCCATTGAAAGCCATATATAATTGTCTAAAAAAACGTTCCTTATCTTTGTGATAGTGCTCACATACGCCTTTTGCAAATACATTTTCTTCAGGACACTTTGCTCAGGCAATCTTTTATTTCCTCAAGCACAGATATATTTGTTGCAGAACTTTTTAAATTCTGGGTGGTTTACTTTGTTCCATGAAATGTTGCAATTAACGAGAAACAAACATAGATTTAAATAAAAGTCATATTTCCAGTCTTTTTCTGGTGATTTTGGCTTTAAACGTGCCTTATAATTATCGTCTTTTTGAGTTTCAAGTTAGTATCACACGGGGAGCAATAAATGTGGGACCTGTCTTCACTTACTGCTAGTTCGTTGTAAGGCTCAATCCAATCTAACAGCAAGCTATTTTCACCACAGTTATTTTGATGGGATATACTTTTAACATGGTTAACAAGAAACATTTTTTTTCTGCTTTGAAATACACATCATATAAAGAACAAAATATACAAGACTTTTCTTCATCATATTTTAACTCCTTATACGGCTCTAACCAGGACTCAATTTCGCAAGTCGTAAAACTATTCCTTTTAAATTATATCAGAAATTGCTTAAACCGTCTTTAATCAAAAATGACAATTTAGTACTCTTTTTTTTGTAAAATAGATGTCAGTAGTTTGTCACAATCACAACACAAGTATGAAGGAGGACGCATAATTAAGTAAATCATATATATAATTATGCATATCGCGTCACCTGTGAACAGCGGAGGCTACCAGTCAAGATTTATGAAAAATACTAAGCAATTTTTGTGATAAAAAACGACAAACAGAACGTCAAAAGATGACCAATTACAATATACCCGTTTTTGACGGGAACACCTGGGAATGTTTCGAACAACAATTAGAGTGCGTAATTAAACTTAATTACATCTGTGACGAGAAAAAAGTTCCGTTGTTGTTCACAAAATTATCGCCACAAGTATTTGAAACACTTTCCTGTCTCTGTGCACCTACGAAACCGATAAAATCCAAATATGAAGGCTTAATTTATAAACTAAAAACATATTATATAAAAAAAAAACAATCAATTGCTCTGGAAAGGGTGGAATTTCGTAACAGAAATCAATAACAACAGAAAGCATTCAGGATTATGTCTTGGCATTAAGAAAAATCGGTGGAAAACGTGAATTTGCGGATTTAGACGACCAAATTATAGAAAAACTAATAGATGGTGTACATTCAAAGTTAGTTAAATTCGAATTACTTAAAAGTGACATGTCTAAAACTCTTGAAGAAATGGTGAATTTAGCTAGGACTGTAGAAATAACACTAACTCAGACTCAAGGAAGTTCAAAAGAAGCAGATACAACTGAAATGTTCTATTATGGAAAAACAATGAAAAGGACTAACAGCAATCAACGTAACGTAAACCACCATCTAAAAATTAAGACAGAAATGCAGTAAAATGTTTTTGTTGCGGCAACACTAATCACATGAAATCAGAGTGCAGAGTTATAAAAAAATACTGTTTGGAATGTGGAAAACAGATGCACATGTACAAAGTACGTCCACAAAATACCAGGTATAGTCGAGCATATTTACTAGAATAAGAAGATTCAGTCGCTACGAAAATAATGGTTCCAGAGGATGATGTACATTCACTCAGTGGATTGTTTCAAGAAGAAAATATATATATGCGGTTAATGTAACAAAAGTGCCCCCACATTACATTAGGGTTGAAATTGAGGGTATTCCTCTAGATTCTCAGTTGGATACAGGTTCAGATGTAACTGATACCATTACCATTTAAAGACAAAAAATGTTTTTTTTTTCGATTAAGTCAATTAGAGATTGTAATGTAAAATTCAGAAATTTCGACCAAACAATATCAGAACCAATAGGTCTGTTGGAAAATATAAACGTTACATACAAAAATCAACATAGAAAGTTGAATGTATTTATTGCGCAAGATAATGTGCCCCGAATAATTGGCAGAGATTGGTTGAAAGAGCTTGGGCTTTGGCCACCTAAAACAGAAACGAATGTACTACATGTTCATAATAATTGTAAAATTTCAGAAGCCGAACAACATGTAAAAGAAAAGTACGCAGAAGTATTCGGAGCTGGTTGGGGAAACTTCAAGGGTGAAACAATTAAGTTCAAATTAAAACATGAAACACTGCCAAAATTTCATCCGGTCAGACGGGTACCTTTTGCACTCAAAGACAAGGTACAATTAAAAATAGAGAGATTACAAAAAAATGGAAGGATAGAACCAGTGGAACACAGTCAGTAGGGTACCCCTGTGGTACCAATTATAAAGGCTGATGGTTCTGTTCGCCCTTGTGGTGATTATAAAGTTACATTAATCCCATATCTAGAGGTTGATCATTTTCCATTACCACATACGGATGAAATATTAGATACATTAAAAGAAGGAGAATATTTCTGCAAACTGGATTTAAAGGAGGCCTATCTCCAGGCTCCTCTTGATGAACAACCACAGGAATTAACTACTATTGTAACTGAGGTAGGTATTTACAAATATAAATATCTACCTTATGGTGTTAGTACTGGACCAGGTTATTTTCAAAGAAAATGTATAAATAAATTAGCAGTACCAAATACCATAGTATTTATTGACAACATTTATATAGTGGGCAATAGTATATCAGAAACTAGAGACATACTGTGTAAAGTACTAAGCAAGTTTCAGGAATGTGAATTTAAATTGAAGTTAGAAAAATGTAAGCTGTTCAACAAAAGTATTGATATTTTTGGGTTTAGAATCACGAAAAATGAAATAAGCATTATAAAGTCATGTTGATCCATTATTAAAAGCAAGCCCGCCAACAAACATTACTATAATGCGTTCATTTTTAGGAAAAATTAATTACTACTCGAGATTCCTGAAGAACATGGCTTCAGTACTAACTCCACTGTATGAATGCACACGGAAAAATAAGTTTGTGTGGTCAAAGGAGTGTGATGATTCATTTAAAGAAATCAAAAATAAGTTAGCTTCAGTACAGAATCTTAAACACTATAATCCAAATTTACCATTAATATTGTCATGTGACGCGTCCCACACTGGGTTAGCCGCTGTATTGTCAAATAGATGTTATAATGGTGTGGTCAAACCAATAGCATACGCTAGTAAAAAATTAAATTCTACAGAGCAGAAGTACTCTGCTACAGACAAGGAGGCTATGGCAATTATATTTGGTATAACGAAATTTTATAACTACACTTATGGCCGACCATTTGAATTAGAAACTGATAATGCAGCTTTAGTTCGTAATATTCGGTCCTAATAAGGGCATTTCTAAAATGGCAGCTAAAAGATTACAGCATTATGCTATTTTTTTCCAGCTTTTAACTATAAAATTTAGCATGTCAAAACAAATTTAAACCCGGCAGATTTTTTATCACGGGCAACATCTGACAATACTAATGATCATGTAGATTTTAATCCACTTTGTATAGAGGCAGAAGAAAGTATTAATAGTCACATACAACAGTCAGACTTAGAAAACTTAGACTGGAAAATCATACCTGATGCTACAAAAAAATACTTAATATTATCAAAAGTTATTAGACATAATGTAAATGGCTGGCCAGACAAAAGGAATGTGGATAGGGAGTTGTTACCCTATTTCAATAAGAAAAATGAAATTAGTTATGATAGAGGTTGTCTTTTCTGGAGCTACAGGATAATTATTCCCCTGTCTTTAAGAAAATCACAGTTAGTAGAACTGCACCGTAGCCATTTTGGCACTGTGCGTATGAAACAGATTGCCCGTTCATATTTCTGGTGGCCTGGTATAGATTCTGAAATAGAAGGCATAACAAATAACTGTATCACATGCTTATCGAATGGAATAACCCTACAAAGGGTCCCCAAAAGTCATGGCCAGTAGCACCAACTGTGTGGTACCCAATTCATGCTGATTATTTAGCACCATACTATAATAAAATATATTTAGTGGTTATTGACAGTTACTAAAAGTGACCGGAGCCATAAAGGTTTTTAAAAATTTATTTGCCAGGTTTGGTTATCCCGTACACTTGGTAACTGACAACGGCCCATCATTTGCGAGCCTAGAATTTAAAAATTATTGTTTGTAAACTAAAATTAAGCATACTGTTTCCCCACTATGCCACCCAGCCACAAATGGTGCAGCAGAAAGATTTGTACAAATATTTAAAAAACATAACAAAAATTAAAGAAAGTGGCAACACCATCAGTGCTGCAATTAATTTATTCCTTTTTGATTACCGAAACATGCCGCACAGCACAAGGGGTGTGACGCCAGCTAACTTAATGCTAGGTAGAGAGTTAAGATCTAGGTTTTCTTTATTAAGATCACCACCAGTAATGGAAAAATCACTTGAAATGTTAGAAAAACAAAGAAACATAGCGTCAGGCTCTAGAACAGTTAAGTTTAAAGTTCAATATTCAACTAGATAACCAGTCCCATACAAAATCAAAGCTCAATTCTGTCCGCGTGAATGTATACGTCATAGTGTGGCTTTTGACCAATCTAGGGGGACAAAATTAAATATTGTGTTTTCATGGATCAATTGCCCTAAAAATGTGAAAGAAGGATGTTTCTGATAAATAAAATAGTTTATGCAGTTTAATTTAATTTATTTTAATAACTGTAAATAGTCTTTATTGAATTTAGTTTATTTTTTGCAATTTACTTAATTGAGTTAAATATGGATTAAACACACCAACAAATATTTTAAAAGACCGAAATTTGATCTCACTTGAGAAATTTTACAGGTGTGACCCAAACGAACTTTTCTTATTTCTTTATTTTGAGCCTCAGAAGCTTCTTCGGACATTTGTCCAATTGGAATTATTGATTTTTTTATAATTTCCGCCCCATGAAACAGAATTTTGTGTAGGGTGACGGGCATAATATACCTGCTGTATAAATTCAGGTATAATATTCTTGTCTCATCACAATATTGCTGAAATTTTTGTTGATCGATATCATATTCAGATGAAAGTACTCTTAATATTATACTTAGACGATAAATCAGTGTTCATCAAGTCCAGTAATGTCTGCTGTGGCACGGCAATCTTTAAAAAAATGACGAGCTGTATTGCCATCGTTACGTGTGCCAAATCCTAGCTTAACTTTGTCGATTATAAGACCAACAGCTTTGAATTTTCGTATAGTATCTTCTTTTCTATTCTTAACAGCAACTTTCTTGTCATTTCCTCGTACCTGCCACGATTTGATATCCATGCGATAAGCAATATTAAGAAGGCACTCCATTGTGCGAAGGCGTGCATGTAAGGGTGAAATGCCGAACTTGTACATATCCGAGTCAGGTGTTTTCGTAACATTTAAAGCGTTTAAATCTTTTCCGATGGCCTTGCAAATAAAACATTTCTGTGTCGATTTATTTCCAGAAATTACATTACAGACCTTTCCGTCTATCATCGATAGTATTAAACAATGAGTCACACTTATGGTTTTCTCTTCAATTCTTATCTGTGTTGGTCTAAGATTTTCAATTTGTTTTTGTACTTCATCACACTCATTTTGTATTAATTGTGTGGATTCTTTTTTAAATATGAATTTTATAATCCGGCAATAGCTTGGCGAAGAAGGTCATGGGTTTTGCCATATTAATTTGTCACTTCCAGCTTCAAAAAGCCTCAATGGAACCATCGATATAATAAACATATACTCATCTGTATTCTCGGGATCTTCAAATATCTGTTTGTAGACACTGTGGCCGGAAGAACCATCACATCCCCACTTATATATCAAAGTATAGTTTTTGTCTTGTACAGCTGGCCTCAAAAACACTTCCTTTAGAACATCATTGCACAATCGAGTTGCAATATGATCTAATAATGCTTGAAGATTTACTTCAGCGGAGGTATCCGTCACAGTAATATGTTCCACAGATGGATGGCAGTTTTGCTTAGCCTTTAATAAACGTTTATATGTAGGATATAAAACAAATCCTCTTTCTTTGGCTTCCTGTTTGATCTTTGTATATTGTTGTACTGTTAAGTTGTTTGATATTAATAATACCAAAGCCTTATCATTTGTGTAAGGACATAGCTTTGGATCCGATTCAATAGTTTGTAGCCGGGAGTTATAGATCTTTACCCGCTTACACGAAGCTTCCACAACTTTTTTGATCAGAGCTGCAGTATCACGCTTACCACTGGATCGCACGCTTGTTTGTACAGCTAATGTTAAATGATTTTGCTCATAAGTTTCTGTTAAGCATCTCGCTTTCCTTCTTTTTGACTGTATTGAACTTTCTTCAAATGTTTTTTTTGGTCGTCCAACTTTAAGTATGGGAGGTCTTCTACTAGGTTTGAACACTTCTTTTCAAAAACAATCTCCTCTTCGAGCCAATCTCCATAAAACTTGCGAAATAAGTCCAGACGTCTTCGTTTCTGTACCCATTTCTGCCGAATTTTTTCGCACTCTTTCTTAATAATAGCACTAAATTGAATTTTTCCTTGTTCGTTGGTGTAGAATGGTTTCATGAAATCAATCGCATTTGCTATCTTATTCTTTTGCGAGGTGGAACGCCATAAGGCGAAAAGTTCTTTTCGCTTAGGTTTCACTCCTGCCGACTAAAATTAAAATTTATCAATAATCGCAAAAAATCGCACTTAAAATGGGTACTAATTTAAAACTAGACAAGTTAAACTACAACGTATAATAAATTTTAAGTGCTGACTTGGCCTGACAAATACGTGTATAAAGATTTAAACGTAAACATTTGTAAAATGTTCACTATAAATAAGGTATATATTTCGAAGCTATGCAACATAACAATAAAACACAAAATCATAAGAAATATACTGTAATAGAATAGTTACATACCTGCAGAAGACAAATCCATCATTAAAAACAACTACTTTTCACCATAACGAAAAGGACATGCAAACTCACTGACGATCGCGGCCGCACTGCACAAAAGGTTCTTTACCTGGACCGGTCGGTTTGGACGCCTGACCCTTTTTTAACTGCGGTAAACAAATTTAACTAATACCATTGTTTAGAACGGATGAGTAAAATCAAGGTTTTCTGTATGTTTAAAAAATAGTTGTTTTATACCTATTGTCCCTCTAGATTGGTCAAAAGCAGCACTGGTCACTTGCATTTGTTCACTAACGAACCGAGGCAAACGTTTTAAAACAGTTTGAAGTTCAACCTAATAACAACCATGGTACTTAGTAATAAAGTTACAAATCTTCAAAATTTGATCTCATACCTACGACTATTCGTCTCATAACATCAACACGTCAATAAATGACATCTGCTACTTACAAACGAAAATACGTATGTTAGATAAAATCTATTGTATAACAATCTTATCGTGCAAAAATTAAAATACTTTTACCCGGTGTTGCCCTGCGAGTTATATCGTTTTTTATCTATTCACTTTGCTTCTTCGAATTTGACTAGCAGAGGTAAAAGTTCTGTTGTTTAGTTAAGATTACTGTAGCTAAGAATCATCCAGGTGACAAGTAGGTACTTAGACATTTTTTTTTTTATCATAATCGGTCAAGCCGTTTTGGAGAAGAACAACGAACACCAGAATTATACTATATAATTTTTTAAAGTAAAATTATGGTAGATAATACTCGAATACGAAAAGAAACTGGGCAAAAGCATATCAGACAATGCGCAGTGTAGGGTTCCGTCGCCGTTACTACATACACAAATAACTATTTCGCAGAACAACAAGTGACATCACACAGTGTTGTTTAGTAAAAAAATACTTATACACTTGCTTTACAAATGCCGGACCGTTTTTTTAATATTTATTCCATAATTGATTTTAGTCCGCGGTATAAATAATCTATATGTACACAGAATTTCGATTTTGTAACTTGATAGTTTCTGAGGAAAAGTGGTGTAACTTACAAACAGACAGACAAACGGATATAGCGGAACTATAAGGGTTCCTAGTTTGACTTCGGAATTCTAAAAAGGCCGCTGACGGAAAACGCTCGCTGTTCTGGTAACACAATACCTACCTACCAGGGCCTCTATTCAACACCAAAACCAAATCATCTTGGACCTGTTATCGTATTGTCAACGTTTTGATAGCTCTTATTTACTTGACAATTATGGCAGCCGAGTTGAAAACAATACTATAACAGGTAAAACTGCCTAGAATAGAGGAGTAGTAGTGGTACAATTATAAAAAACCACTCCATGAATCTAATGTTCCGTTAAACAAGTTTGCGCGTATATTGGCCGACCTTGGCCAAACATTCTTAGCTGAGGTTTCAATATTGTTATTTTGTTGGAATTATGGCATTAATTGTTAGTTTAAAGTTTAAAAATAAAATATTCTACATGTACAGTCGAGGCCATATTTGCATGGATAGCTGTCAAACAAAATCCTATGAAGTGAAATCGACGCCATTTTTGTGCTCGTGTTGTGTTATTACTTACCTATGAGGCTTCTTATTTCAATGAGATCATGCTAGATGGCGCTGTATCACCACATAATATGAAAAATACTTTTTTCTACATCTTTACTTTTCTACCACAGACCTAAAACAAAAACGGACGTAACCTGGTCTAATCATGAGTGAAGCACACAAAATGGCCGTCCGTTTATGAGTGTGCGTGCTTTGAGGGTTGCCATATAAATCGTCAATTTTCCTATTTTAAGGCCTTTTACCAACTGCAACTTTTTGCAGCGATACAAATGCGCATTCGACAGCCGCAGCACCGTATCGCGACTAAACCTATACGATTTGTGACTGTATCGATACTGCATTGAGACTGAATCGCGATTGTATTGCTGCAAAAACTTCGTACAATTAAATCGTGTTATCATTTATGTACTACTTCAGCATTGGAATGATTGGATGATTGTGTCATGCAACCGTTTTAATTTAATTGAAATTAGGTTTTCTCATTTCGTAATGACAAAACCAATTTCAACTAAAAAATAATGGGTACTAGAGATGAGAAAATTATATGACAATTTAAATTTCAACGGTTGCACGACCGTATTATATCAATAATATTGATATAACAAACCACATTTTTATGAACATAGGTAGTGATTTAAAATAATTTTAACGAATAAAGCAATTTATTATTTAAACTTAAAAACTTAAACTTTTAGGAAAAAAAATCCGTGAAAAAACTGGCAACACTGATTGTCATTTTTGTTTGTAATTTGCGTCAAAGTAAATAAACACATATTTAAGAAAAATAACACGAATAATCATAACTTACACGTGATAAGTGAAACTATGTGGCTTTTTATATTTACTAATGTAGTTTTTACACGTTTGTACAACACAATGCGACATTTTCTTTGGCGTAAAATTAAATGTCACTCGTGCTGTGGTTCGACGCGTAATGGCGGCGGGTTAACAGACCTAGTGCATTTGTGAGACGGTAGATCGTGTATGACGGAACGAAATAACAGACGCTAAATTTCGTTTACAGGCAGGCAAGCGTGGTAGACGAGGCCTAGAATGGGGTGTGAACTGATACTGCGCGATCGCGTCTTCCGAAGCCCTCCTCAATTGCTCATTTACCTGACTTGTTACGCTCATATTCGCACAATCCTCAACATCGATAACGGGATCATCCTTCATTAACAAAACGTGATGGGCGACTGGCATCGAAGCCGATAACGTAGCAGGAGGGTCCCGTGATGAAGTAGAGGTTGTACGAATAGGTAGCGATTCCAGGCGTAGCCGATCAAGTATAGACTGATCCAGCCGCCTAAGCCGCTGAATGGCCCGCACTTGATCCGATAGTCGTTGGGCGGTAACGGTGATGGTCGGTTCAAGGGTCTGAAACAGAAGCAGCATTCTATCACGATACGCAGTGAGGTTAGTTCCTCCATCTGTAGCCCCGTAATATGCTCGCATGCAATTTTCATTATTTGATGTTGACCATCGCATGCGGCGCACTAAACCACCGGTAGCGGGAGCCGTGCGCGGAGCAGGATGCCTCGCAGGCCCCAAGCGTACCGGCAGCGGCGGTCGCCCGCGTAGCGCAGGTGGTCGCGGCGGCGGAGGCGGCGGCCCGCGCCCATCGCTCGACTCGCTGGTGTTGGGCGCAGTGGCGAACTCATCACTCGACGACGATGGCGAGGAACTAGATGAGGCGGGCAAGGGTGGAGGGCGTGCAATACATGTATCCGCTACTTTACGTTGTCTGGACCTCGTCAACATTCATTTTGATTCTTCGAAAATGTTGGTAAATTCATTTTTGTTGTTATTTTCATTGAGAGATATTTGACAAACGTCTGTCACGGTCAGCGGTTTTTTATTACTATTATTATTATTATTTTATGGGTCCGACGATTTGAAGAGGAAGGTTCTTTGTTACATCGGCAAAGAACTGGCCGAGCTCAACTCATAACCACACAGCAGCGTCAAATCATGGTGAGGGATTATGAGGAAAATGGATTTATCCCGACAATGGCTTGCTACGCCGGTTTATTCGATACCAGCATGCGCACTGTGCGACGTGCTCTGCACAGCAAGGGCCTGCATCACCGCCGGCATGCCGTCAAACCCTTGCTTACCTACTGAAGCTCACAAAGGAGCAAGGTTAGCATTCGCCTTGGAACATTTAGATTTCGACTGCAGTAATGTCGTCTTTACTGACGAAAAAACTTTTAAATCCAGCCAACACGGACGACTTAGTTTATGGCGGCAGAATAATACCCGCTATGATAGTAATCACGTTGTGCCCAACTTGGAGTCTGGTCGGATAAGTGTGAATATGTGGGGCTGGATGAGCGCAGCCGACCCGGGGGAACTAGTGCGAATGCCCAGCCGAGCGACCAGTGCTAATTATGTGGACGTGTTCGAGGACACCATGCCAACCAATGTTCGCAATGTGTAATCGGAAGATGAATTACCGGTTATATCATTCGTTCAAGATAATTGACCTATACACCGTTCGCGTGGTGTGCGGAAGTGCTTCGGTCAGCACAATGATATAGCGGTAATTCGTTGGCTGGCTAGGTCACCAGACCTAAATCCCATCAAAAATTTACGGGGTGTGATGGTTCAACGGTGGCATAACCAGAATGAGCGAACCCCAGAAGCATTAGAGGCTCATTGTTTGCAAGTTTGGGAAAGCATTCGTGGCTCGAGCTTGTGCAGGAATCTTATTGATTCAATTCGTTCTCGCATGCTGGCCGTTATCGAACATAATGGGGGCTACACTAGCTATTAAGATATACCTATTAAGTAGGTAGATAGATAATATTATTAGGTTGAGACCGGGTTATATATTTAAATCTATTTAAAAAGTGACTAGAAATTGAACGCAAGCATAACGTTATAAATATAACTGTTTTATTTCTAGTGCGCAAAACCAAATGAAAACTTAATTTCATTTCATAACTTAGCTCACTAATTGTCTTATTGCCCTGTAATTTGTTTAAAGTAGGTAGTAACCTTGCACTGTTTATAAACTAGCTCCCCCGCTACTAAAAAGCTTAAAACACACGTTTTTGTAATTATGATAACACGGTCTTTAGAATTTTATATTTTGTTTTTTATTGTGGTCAAGCTTCAATCATCTTTCCGAATCTGGAAATGAAATTTAAGCTTCTGGCCTCGATAAAATGATAAATGGGTTAATAGGAGTTGTTTCACTTGTTTTATTGTTACTTGGATGCGTAATATTATCAAATGAATATAACTAATTTCAGTTCAATGACGGAATAAATGCTTAAATTACAAAAATAATAGTTTTATTTTATTAATAAATGTTTTTAAAAGCATGCATGCTTTTTGCTATTTTATTTATTTATTTATTTCATAGGGCCATCAACATTATTTTTCGCAATAACATCGTTCTGAAAAAAATACAAAAAGAAAAAAGACTAACCCGACGAGATTCGAACATCGGTATAATCAGATCAAAGCAGTTTAGTCAGACGTAAAACCACTGAGCCATTACCTCGTCTAAGCGGCTGGGCGAAATATCGAGTTTAGTACTAATGTCTTAGGAAGTTGTAATAATAGTCAAATGAACTGGTTTTGTCAACAGCGACATCTAGTTTAATGTTTGAGAACGTGTACGCAAGTGTTCAGAGGTGTTGTGATTATCGCCTTATAGGTGCCCATGCAATCATGACCGTGACCGTACTTACCGAAAGTAAGACTCTCTGACCGATACATTTCGTTTTCGATAAGTATTTTTGCATCATTGTGGCATTTTGATGCGTGTCGACATTGGCTGTCTGTCGACAGAACTAATCGAAATTAAGATCTCACGCCGCAAGTGAGTCGTTAGTTTCCAAGAAGATTTTTTTGCGATGACCCGTTATCTAGTTGGTAATTGTTGATCGAAGACCACATCGCATAATGACTACGTCGCAATATCACCAGATCTTTATTTGACCACATCGCTTAATGACTAGGTCGCAAAATGACTAGATAGCTTATTTGTCTAGTTTGTGTTTTGTTCTATAAATGTTCAGTCAAATGAAACTACATGATTTTGTGTTGTTATTTTTAATGAATTACCATTTCGTAAATTAGAACCTAAAAATATTATTTATACTAAAATAGTTTCTTATTCTAAATTTAAACTAAAATTCTTTTTATTTTCCGTTTTTTGTTCGCCATATCATTCTGGAATCGTTTTTTTTACTGTTTCGTAAATCTAGCAATATTTATTACTTAAGTATATATTTGATTCTACATATATTTTGAAGAAATTCGTTCCTACGCTGTTATTTCTTTACGTGGAACTTTTTTCAACTCGTGTTTCATTTTCCTGTCTAAAATGATATCATTATTTTTTCTGTTTACTTTATGTAAAAAAAAACACGAACCAGTATATTTTGATAGCGAGCTTCTGTTTTTAATTCACACGTAAACTTTGATTCAGAGTCGGCCTATGCTGTAGACGAACACCAATGCGTCGGTGCCATGCCTCCAGAGTATTAGTGGTTCGAAGCCTTTCTGAACAGCAGGAAATCAATGACGGGTTTTTTAACCACTGCCGTGAAACGTATTCCTTGAAGTTATTAATTTCTTCGCAAATTGGACATATCTTGATTATTTCTTCCCATGCTTCACAGATTAGTGATGCGGGTAAAAGGGGCAATTTTTTTATGTATGTGACAATTTGCCTACCTCCCGTCACAGCAGTCAATCCTGTTTTCTCTGCATTTTTTTCAATTGCCTTTGTAAAATGAAAGAAACACCCAGATACTTTTACTCCTTCGAAAACATTTCTACAAGCGGAAATCTGTGCTAATTCGAAGTCACATTTGTAGTATTTAACATTGATCTGCATTACGTCACACATAACCGTAAACAATGCGGTATACGCACTTTCAGTCTTTTTCGGCATCAACGCGTAAATCATGGGCTTGACATTAGTAGTGTCATTACAGCTGTTTATATCAATAAACATAGTGAGCAGTTGATAAAATGGGCAAGGCACTACTTTAAATGTGCCATCGCCTAAAATCAGTTTACTCGTACCACTGTTGGCACAAGATCGTCAAACTTGTTTACACGTTGGGATAGGTACAAAACAAAATTATTTTATTGTCAGCATCCAATTCATACTCGCACACCTGGAAATGGTTTTGTATTATCCCAGGAATGATGACATCAATTGATTTTGTGAACTCCGTTTTGGCCACGTCTAAACACTTCAATCTAGCTCTATGTAAAGTATCCCTAACCGATTCGAAGGGTTGCATTGGTATCCATTCTTGAAGAAGGGTTTTCAGTATCAAAATTTATTATAACCTTTTCGTAATTGTTCTTTACTGCTGACATGTTTTCACATACTTTCTATTTTGCCATTTCCATTACGAATTCCCTGTGCATTTTGTTTTTATTACTCTCACAGGAATACAAAGATTCCTTATTTCTCGGAATTATTGCCGTTTTATCGACGTTGAGCGTAATGGACGCACTGCATTCTCTTTTGCTCGAACAACGCCAAAAAGAATTATCATTTGCATATTTTCTTACAAAATTGTATCGATATCCGCCGCACCAAACCAAGGCACCGTTTAAAAAAAAAAATAGTTTGTTATTTGACATCTTTATTGAAAATACAACTTTACATTTCTAAGATATATTTTTATGCCTAGGTCCTTATGGTTCATATTGTAATTTATGGCATTTTTTTGCACTTAAGACTAAGTATATGGAAGGACGTATTTCCACCTGGTCGGCCTGAGATCTGATATTTGACGGTCACGACGTCCTTTTGTGATTTGATCGATTAATTCCTTTTTCGGCACATTCTTTTTTGGACATATTCCGTTTTTGGCACATTCTTGTTTCGGCACATTCCGTTTTGGGCATAAATCATTATATACAACAAATGAAATTAATCCTAGGTATAGTTATTTTTATTTTCAAGACATAAGTATATATAAATAGCGTGCAAGAAAGAAATACAATAAAATATTTTCCAATGGTGAATACTACAAATACCTCATCGAATAAATATTGCTTGAAGTAATATTTATCAGATGTAGTAAATAATGTTTTGATATCGTATTTTGATGTAAGTTCCTGTTATCTCGCTCGCTCGCTTTGCTTGTCATAGAGATAACTACGAACTTTCACGACAAAAATTACATGAAACATCAACCACCACACCCGTGGATGGGAACATCCCGAAGAGTCATAATAAGTGTGATTTTGAAATCGCTGCTATCCAGGCATTGAAAGCGGAGTTTTCAGAAGCCACAAGATAAAAAAAAGATATGGAAAAATTTCATCAGGAGCGGGCAGTTGTAGATGATTTTGTAAATAAAAAAATAAATGTAATGGAATGTTTAAATAGGCTTTGCCAACTTTTATAAAAGACGGGTCCATGAAGCATATGAATTTAGATACCTAGTTGGTTATCATTAGTTAGTTGCCCAATTATTTTAAGTAATCAGTGTAGGTACTGTTTAATTTTTGTCTTTTATTTTTATTGATTATAATATAATATTTTACTAATAAATATTATTTTATTTTATTACGCAAGCAAAGTCACAAGTATTTCATAGTATAATTTATTTACTAAAATGTGCCGAAACAAGAATGTGCCGAAAACGGAATATGTCCAAAAAAGAATGTGTCGAAAAAGGAATTAATCATTTGATCATTTTGAGATCTAGTCTGTCTGTTTTGACTTGAAGACCGATTTTTTTTTCAGGTAGACGTGGTATGGTAAATGAAGGAATAGCTTGACAGGCGTAAGGCAAAATCGATTTCTTTTTACTTTTTCATGAGATTCTGGTAGACCTATAAAGATGTTTAGAGTAAAGACTACCTATTTGTAACTTCAGATAGGTACAGATGTAGTGAATAATCCTTTCACATCGTATTTGCTCCGAAACGATCGTATTTGTGATGCTACTTCAGTCAGCCCCTGTACCCCGTGCTAAGAATGACTGAAGTAGCATGACAAATACGAACGTTTCCGAGCAAATACGATGTGAAAGAATTATGCACTATATCTGTATTATTACTGACAGGTACCTGTCAAGGACTTTAATTGTTATACCACTATGGAACCCTGTCGTAATGACAGCGTCAAGTGACGAGATAGAAATTACATGGGATTTTATCGTAGGTTTTATACGACAAGGTTCTATAGTGGTATATCAATTAAAGTCCGTGACTGTACATACTCTTTTCAGTGATTGTCAAAATTATGTCAATGTCATACATGTCTTAACATGCGTCATATTATTATTTATTTGTGAAAATTACGTCGAAATCGGAAATAAGTAATTTCAGATTTTTACGAAAACCCAATTTTCTTACGTTGCCTTATATAAGTTATATAATATGTATAGGTGTATAGATCATAGATAGATTATAAATGTATTAATTAATAACAAGGATTTTTAATTTTATAACATGCTTTATTCAGAGAATATGTAAATTATACAGTTCAGAGTTCGGAGTTCAACTCCGTCGAGAGTAGACGCGTCCACGCAGTGCGCCGCGCGTAACCAGTATATTAAGACCCCTGTCTTACGGCGTTTATGCGCCACTAACAGTGTCTAGTTCCGTTGGACGCTGCCAAGCCAAAAGGCCAGTTACAAGACCTCTCGCTTACGACCACAAACACGGACGGCCGGTGTCTCGCACGACTGGTTACTCTGTATTTATAAGAAACTAATGAGGGTAACTAGCTGTTGATCAGTGCGAAACTGCATACGTTTTATTTAAAAAGTAATACTTGTAATTTCCCTAAATAGTCTACAGTGTTTTGAAATTGTGATTTAGTGCTTCGTTTGGTTAAATCTTTGATTACAATTATTATTGACCGTGGAGACTATATACATCTCCTTTGTATGCTTATTATTTTAATTTGACATCTGGAGACTCTTTACATCTCCATAATTGACCGTGGAGACTTTCTACATATGGATGTTTATTTCTTAAATTTAATTTTAATTTGACATTTGGAGACTCTTTACATCTCCATAATTGTATTATTGACCGTGGAGACTTTCTACATCTCCTTACCTATGTCTATTTTTAATTCTTATCTGAAATTTGGAGACTTTACATTTCCAATTTAAATTGAATATACTTTAATTCTCATAATTGCTCCTGGGACCTGTACATCCCTGTGACATTTAAATTAGTTAGCTTAAGTTTATCATAGTAATAAGTTACTCATATAAAAAAAAAGACTTCCTGTTGAGTTTCTTGCGGCGTTTCTTCTCAACAGAGTCCCTTGGAAGCGCTGGTAGACTCAGACATGTAAAAGTGCCTACAGGGCCTACTTACAGAATAAATGAATTTGAATTTGAGCAAATGTGGCTTAACCTCACTATTAATGGTACTAAACTGGCTATTGGTACAGCATACAGGCCGCCGTGGCAAAATCCAGATCTTTTTTTAAATGCTATTAGTGAATCTTTATCACATTTTTCATCATTCGATCAAATCATTCTCATGGGAGATTTTAACATAGATCTATTAAAGAAACAAGACCCAAGAACAAAAAAACTAGAAGATTTCCTATACTGTCACAACCTTAGTCAATATATAGATCGAGGCACTTATTTTACAGACCACAGCGAAACTTTGATCGATATTATTTGTTCGAGCGTTAATCTTACAGAAGTACTCGTCAACTTCATTCCAGAACTGAGTAGTCATGCATTTATATCATGCAAAGTAAGCGTCAGTAAAGCAAAAGTTCCACCGAAAGGCATTATTTACCGCCCACTCAAGGACATCGATTATGAAAGATTCAACGCTGACGTCGACCGTATCGAATGGGAAAATGTTATGTCAAGTGATATTAATATGTCCGTAACTACCTTTAACGCATTTCTGCTTTGCGATAGGCACGCACCTTTAAAATTCACTGTACTTAGAGAGCGGTCGTTCCCGTGGATAACCTACAATATTAAGAAAATGATGGCAAAACGAGACGAGGCTCATTTGAGACAGCGACAAAGCGGCCTACCGGCACATAAGGTATATTACAAAGATATGAAAAGGGTGGTCATTAATGCCATCTATACTGAAAAATCTACATATTTTAATAAGTTTATAGTAACTCAAATAAAGAATTCTCGCGCTCTCTGGAAACACGTGAAGCAAAATGTAGCAGATTTAAAAAAAAAGGCCGGTGATATACCTTATCATTTATTGGACCCAAATGGCATTAATGCCTTTTTTCTTGACGTACCTGGCGAAAGTAGAACAAAAATCTCTGATTTAACTTTCTACGAATTTAATAGGCACAATGACGCACACTTCAGACTACAGCCGGTAACAGAGATTACTGTCAGTAAAATAATAAGCTCCATCAAAACCCAGGCCCAGGGCGACGACGGCATTTCCCTTGACATGCTGCTGATGACCTTGCCTCGCACGCTGTCCATTATAACAGCAATTGTAAACCAGTCCATTAGCACGGGCATTTTTCCCGAAGCCTGGAAAAGAGCTGCTGTTAGACCCATCCCTAAAGTAGCATCTCCGACAAGTTTTAAGGATTTGCGACCTATCAGCATTCTTCCTGTAATGTCAAAGGTACTCGAAAGAGCGGTATGTATGCAATTGGTTGAATATCTGGAAAATAACAATGTTCTACCCCATAAACAGTCAGGTTTTAGGAAAAAACGCAGCACAGCAACTGCTCTTCTTGATGTTGTTGACGATATTCTGACTGCTCAAAACGACGGGAAAGCCACAATTCTTGTTCTACTAGACTTCTCACGCGCTAACGATACAATCAACACCACTTTGCTATTATCGAAATTGACTTACTATGGGTTTGATAACAAGGCAGTAAACTGGTTCGCAAGCTACCTTGGTGAGCGCACTCAGCAGGTTGAAGTACGAAACTCTGAGGGTTTATCAATGGTGTCCGAGAGGTCTATAGTCACAAGAGGTGTTCCCCAAGGTTCCATATTGGGGCCAATCCTATTTATATTGTATAGTGCCGACATAGTAAGTTGCATTAGCAAGAGTAAATATCACCTATATGCAAACGATTTACAGGTGCATATCTCATTAAAACCTGAACATGCTAATATAGCCGTCACAGAACTACACCATGACCTCAGTCAGATTGCTTCCTGGTCTGACAAAAACAGCCTAGTTTTGAACCCCTTAAAATCTAAATTTATCGTACTAGGATCAAGAAACCAAATTGAAAAAACTTTGTCTCGCAATCCACAAGTTCGCATTCAAAACGAAAACATTGACCGTGTGTCTGAAGCCAGAAATCTGGGAGTACTTATGGATGGAAGACTGCAATTTGAAAACCATGTTCTATAAACTGTCCGTAATTGTTTCTACAGACTTAAAGTTTTGTATAGGATTCGTAATCACTTAAACGTAGACATGCGTATTAAGCTCTGTGACTCACTGATCCTGTCAAAGCTTGATTATGCGGACACGGTCATTGGAGAGTGTCTGCTGTCGCGTACAAAAATGCAACTACAGAGGCTACAGAATGCCTGTGCCCGGTTCTGTTTTCCTATCCCACCCAGAGCCCATGTGACACCATTTTTAAACAACAGCACACTTCTTAGATTGGATGCTAAAAGGAAACTTCACTTTGCTTGTTTGCTGTTTGGGATAGTTCAGAGTAAACAGCCTAGATACCTCTATGATCGACTAACATTTTCCAATAAACATGTAAGACAAGCCCCCCGCCTCATCTGCCCGCGACACCGGACGGCTGGATTCCGTGGCAGCTTTAGATACGCTGCCACGTGAAGCTGGAACAATATTCCACCACCAATAAGAAACTCCAGTTCCCTGGTAACATTTAAAAATAAAATAAAAGTCCACCTGCTAATGGAACAAACGTCCTCTGTCTAGCCGACGATATAAAATACTGTTGTTTGCTGCTGTATATATATATATATATATATATATTTATTTATTTATTATGTAACAAGGAAGATAGATACTTTATTTACATCCAACTAATTATGTAACTATTTTTATACCGACTTGATAAACACATTATTTATTTATTTATAAGTTTTTATCAAATCTGCTTTTAAACTGTACCTTCGCTGAAATGTCTGTTGTATTCTGCTCTGCTTGGTGTTGTTGTTATTTGTTATTTGTTATTTGTGTTTTGTTTTGTATTGTTTAAATGGATTCACTGAAAATCAGCGTCAAGGCAATTCATGCCTTGGCACATGCTGAGTGGACTCCTTTTTGAGACCACCCTCAAAACTGTACTATTTACCTACTTTTTTTCTTTTTCTAGTTTTAAGCAAGTTGTAATGTTGTTGTGTGGTTTCAAATAAATAAATCATTCATTCATTCATTCATACAGCAGTTTCTGCGTTATTAACTTAAATTAAATCACACTTTAAAACAATATAGGAATTCTAAAGAACTAAAATCGTGTGTGTCATCCAGCATTGTCAATTATACACTGTAGACGTTCCCCCATAGAATCGACCATATTTTTGCATGTCTCTAATCCTCGGTAGTATTCCCATGACTGAAAAACGTGGTCACGAAGGGCGTTTAATCGGCGAGGAGTTGTGGGATCCCATGTCTGGACCATTAGCCCCCATACATTTTCAATAGGATTGACATCCGGTGATTTTGGTGAAAAAGACAAGGCAATAATTTGATCATCATGGTCTCTTAACCACGCTTTGGTCAGTCGTTATGTGTGTACAGAACAATTATCATGTACGAAATATAGTGAAGCATTATTAGAGTAGCTGATCGCTGCAGTTGGCAACAAACATTCTTGCAATATGTTGATGTCCCCTGGGCATTCATGCGTCCACCGATCTCTACTAATTCTCCCGGACCAGCTGCCGACATCCAGCCCCAAAACAAAAGGTTCAGTCGTCCACTTGCGGTGACATTGATAATGTTACGGTCAAGATATCTGGTATTATTTAGTCTCCACAATGTTAACCGTCCACCATCATTAGATGTAAACGTCTTTTCATCGGTGAATATCACATTCTCAAAATTGTAATTAAGATATTCGCGGGCAAATCTTAACCTCTCTTCCTTACGTAAAGCGGTTAAATCAGGTTTGCGAGCAGGTTGACTGCAGTGTATATTGGCCTCATGTAATATTCATCGCACTGTAGACCGGGAGATATTGTACCGAGTAGCTAAGTCCGAGACTGGTTGAAAGCCATTTCGTCTCACTCTTTGGACTATTTCAAACGGTAATGGATGTGACTTTAGGCCTTCCAGTTTTTTTAGAACATCTAGGTGACCTTCACTTTCCCATCGATGAACCCAGAGCTGAACAGTATTTCTAACAACACCAACACGCCTAGCTATGTCGGGTACTGGCAATCCATCTTTGTGCAATGTTACAATCCTATGTCTCTCATGAACTGTTAGATGATGAGACATGACTAAGTAGTATTTTTAATCAGGTATTACTTATTAATTGATTAGATATTTGAGTAGTAATATATAAATATTGCTTCAAGATAAATTATGAAGTGAATAATGAGTAATGACAATGCCACCAGAAAAAAATAATTGTCAACATTATTTAAATTTTAGAACAATGATTTCTTTCGATGCATTCCAAAGAGTTTCTTTCAGGTGCTTATGAAAAAATATTTTTAGATAATTATGAAAGGATACATGGTCAAATAATTATGATAACTATGTAATGAACTATTTTTGAATTTTATATGTTAGTTTATTTTGACGTTGGTGATGGTCCATCCATTTTATATATGACCATCACCAACGTCAAAATAAACTAACATATAAAATTTAAAAATAGTTCATTACATAGTTATCATAATTATTTGACCATGTATCCTTTCATAATTATCTAAAAATATTTTTTCATAAGCACCTGAAAGAAACTCTTTGGAATGCATCGAAAGAAATCATTGTTCTAAAATTTAAATAATGTTGACAATTATTTTTTTCTGGTGGCATTGTCATTACTCATTGTCGAAAACCACTGGCCTGTTGCTGCAGAAGCATGTCTAGAAATTGTCAGTTGCAAATGCAAAAAACAGTGCAGTGGCTGGTGCAATTGTAAAAAAAGCCATCTTAAATGTTCCGACCTCTGTCTGTGCATTGGATCTTGTAATATATACAATGAATGTTCATGTGTTTAAAACAGTACATAAACCCTACTTTCACGGATGATCATGCATTGAGATCATGTGTTAACAGATATATATGATAAACTATATATGTTTGAAAACTACATAAGTGTAGCTTTACGACTACATTTTTGTTCTTAGATTTCTATTAATAAATTATGTATTTTAGTCTTTTATACTTTATTCTTTTTTTTTTGTTAGGAAGTGCATTTTTTTGTTCAAAAAATAGATTCCTCGTCCTTAATTTATCTGAAAATGATATATTGCATGTCCTAATATGTATAGTTTCGTGCAGTAATACCCTAGCTACGTCGCGAATCGTCACTAATGAATGTTCCCTGATCCACCAGAATGTTGGTTGGTGACAATATTTTAAAGCTATTTGGAAGTAGGTGCGCACTCTGTAACCAAATAATAAAAATCAGTGTTTATCAACTTCATAATTGTATTACCAAGTTTAAGAAATTGACATAAAATATTGCATAGTCTTGTAGCATCTTGATGGATGAACCATGTTTAAAACTGTAACAAAAAACATTTAAATAAATATTATTTTTATAAAGTGTTTGTAAATAACCTTGTAAATTAGTTCGAACCTTGTAATTTTAAACGCGTTCACTTATTTTCCCGCTCCTCCTCCTTCTTTCTGTTGTGGGACGAAATTCGAAAAATCCCATCTAGTGAACCCAAGATATATCCCTTATATGCAAAATACAAGTCTCTATGTTCAGCAATTTAGGCTGCGCATTGTCTGTCAGTCATTCAGCCAGTCAATAACGCAAGAGTTTTATATGTATAGAAGATAGCTCTTTATCAGAATTTTATGTAAAAAAACACAAATAGTAGGTAATAAAATAGTAGTTTATGCAACTGATACATAATGAGAGGCCTTAAAATGCGAGTGTGGTTTCATAATAGGATCACACGAGTGTCTTAATGCCTAATTATGTACAGTTGCATACACTACTTTATCTACACACATAATTATCATAAGTAATACTCTAAGATGGGGTCAGAAGCCGGCGACTTGACAACAAAAATGGCGGCAAAACAAACTTGTGCAGTGTCAGTGTCACGAATATGAAGGCTTTTAAAAAAAAAACATAGACAAACGAATGAAGACCCTATTATCATGCCACTCGAGATCAAATGACGTGCGTTCCTCCTGAGCAGGTCATCTAAAACGCACAATGCCTAGGTAGCAAAATGCCTAAAACGAATGTCTAAAACGCAATATGCATGATAAGTAAAATGCCTGATAAGCAAATTACATTAATCTCATATCACCTAAGATTTAAAATATCTAAAACGCAAAATGCCTGATAAGGAAATTACATTAATCTCATATCGCCTAAGATTTAAAACATCTAAAACGCAAAATGTCTGATAAGCAAATTACATTAATCTCATATCGCCTAAGATTTAAAACATCTAAAACGCAAAATGCATGATAAGCAAATTACATTAATCTCATATCGCCTAAGATTTAAAACATCTAAAACGCAAAATGCATGATAAGCAAATTACATTAATCTCATATCGCCTAAGATTTAAAACATCTAAAACGCAAAATGCCTGCATGGCAAAATGATTAAACCTCTGGTTGCCTAAGCTGTATAATGTCTAAAACGCAAAATACCTGAATGGCAATTTACTTTAAACTTAATTTACCTAAGCTGTAAGTACACTGTCTAAAACACAATTTGCCTTTATAGAAAAACATCCTTTATTGCAGAGTTAGTATACCTACTGCCTAAACTGTACTAACTCTGCAATACAGTTAAGTGATGAATTAAATTTGTTTTGGCAAATAGGTACACGTATTACAAACCGCCAAACAGATTATCCATTTGGTTGAACGATTAGTGCTATTTTTTTACTAATTTATAAATTAGTAGTTTCAATCTCTTATATTTTTAATGACATTGGAAGGTGATAATTATATGGAAATTGAATACAGATTAAATTTGTATTTTTTTAAATGTTAATTTATCAACACAAACAGACTCAGAATCAGGGGATAAAACTAGTCAGTTAATATTAGTTTATTTATAATACATATTATATATTACAGTATATTAATATATTAATTCGACACTCATTGAAAACGCACTAAATACTTCTTTATATACACACTTCTACAATCACTGGCTGTTGAAACTCAAGTGTCATTACATTAATCATATTCAGTAACAGTCATTACTGTCATTTTATTTTCCGTGCTTCGGTCAATTCTTGTCACTATCAGGATCAAGTAAAAAATAATATGAGTAAAGAACGAAACAATTATGCAATTACTTTTATCCGCAGTCAAAAAGGCAAGGAAGTGTTATTATGGGATGGTTACAGACACAACTTGAATATAACCAACAAAGATGGAACGAGTCGCTGGCGTTGTTCACGCAGAGAATGCAACGCATCAGTAAAAATTAATAGTAAAAAGGAGAAAGTTGTCGACTACAGCCATCATTCGTGTATGAGAAGTGAAGCAGAAAATGAGATTGAAATTTTGGTTGATAAATGTAAAAGAGATGTTTGCACTAGCGGTGCACCAGTACAAGAAATTTTTGAATCCAACTTTGAACATCTGGACCCCTTGTCAGAAACAGTGGAAAAGTTGCCACTGTTTGTATCCAAAAAAGATACACTATACAGAGCGAGGCGTAATCATTTAAACGTACAATGCACCGAAACGAGAAATTTAAGGGATGTCCAAGTACCAGAAATTATAGCCGAAAACTTTCTTGTCGCTGATGATGGATGTACCGAGAAGATGCTTATTTTTTGTACAAAATTAACCAGAGACACGTTGACGCGAATCGCAAACAAATCTCCTAAATTTTACGGTGATGGCACATTTAAGAGGACTCCTGTTCCATTTTATCAACTATTTTCAATACACGTGAATACTGGCGATGATGGCAACGCACTACGCATATTACCAGCAATTTATGCTCTCCTTCCTAATAAGAAACAAGAGACATACATACGACTGTTTCAGTTAATCAAAGAAAAAATTAATTTTCAAATTGACCATTACATGTGCGATTTAGAAACGGCTCAAATTAATGGAATTAAAGCCGTTTTCCCAGACTGTAAGGTTGTAGGATGTTACTACCACTTTAGCAAGGCCGTGTGGAGGAACTCCAAAAAGTTGAAGCTTACTGACACGTCCGAGGGATACATCATAACAAGATTGGCGGCCAGTCTGCCGTTGCTGCCACCACAACATATTAAAAACGGTTGGTCTGCTATCAAGCGAGAATACAGCAGTTCGGACGAAATAAAAAAAATCATAGAATATTTTGAGATTCAATGGTTGAAACTTTTGCCTCAAATGATAAGTTGTGCTGGCGAGAAACAGAGAACGAATAATAGCGTCTAAACCAACACTGATTTTATTTTTCATGAAACTGAAAAAAGAAGCCCGATGGCAACAATTTAAAATAACACAAATGTTATTCGAGATTAAACGCGATAAGAAAGACATCAAGTTTGACAACACATATGAAAAGGAGCTTAAGTCCCTGAACGAGGGAAAAATATTTGAGCTGGCTTTTTTGAAGAAATTAACTCAAATTAAAAAGCTTTTAGGTTGGACCCAATAAGTTTACTTTAAGTGAAGGTTATGTTTATTAGTTTTTGTTATTTTTTAGTCAAGAAAACGTATTAAGTTAATAGAAGAGTTTCAATATTTTTTTACAAGTTAACATAAACGATTTATAAAGAATTTACGCCTTATTTATTCTTTTATAGTTTTACTTGTTTAGTAACAACCTTAATCACAACTTACGAGTATATTTTAAATTACTATAGGTACAGTCAAGAAATTTGATCTCTTACCCACTTTGGACTTTGTCAAAGTGACGTAATCAATCAAAACGTAAGAGACTTCTTATGATTTTATTTACAGTTTCACTTTGAAAAAGTCCTTAAGTGGGTAAGAGATCAAATTCCTTGACTGTACTAAGGACCGTATCGAAAAGAAAGTAGACAAGTTAAAAATGACATAATTTTTATTCTAGATGATATTTGGAAATAAAACAAAATAAACCAAAATATAACACTTTTTCAAGAACTAATTTTAAGAAAACTATCGTTGACCTCCTATTTAGCCTGCAATCTTACTTTCTTTTTGATGTCCTTCATTAAGTTTTGGACGACAGTATTTGCTATTTTTCCTGACAGTGTTCCACTTTTTTTTAAAGTTCTCGACTGATGTTGGATCTGCCGCTTCATAATAGCCCAGTACCATTCGATAGGGCGGACTTCAGGGCAATTGGGGGTTCATGTCTCTTTTGACTATATCAACCTTGTGAGCCTTATACCATTCCAGTGTAGCTTTTGAGTAATGGCATGATACCAAGTCTGGCCAAAATAAAATTCTTCTTTTTTTCAAGCACTCCTCACGATATACTTCAGCGTTTAAGTTACCTGTGGTGAAAAAGGATTTCGAACGCATGCCACATTGACAAATTGCTTGCCAAATTAGTATCTTTTTACAGAATTTCTCAACACTGTTGGCTTTATCTTTTTGAGAAACCTTTTGACCAGCGGGTACAGTAAAAAACTGAGGTCCGGGCAATGTTTTAAAATCTAATTTGCAGTATGTTTCGTCGTCCATAATAATACATTGCATTTTCTTGGTTAATACATGATCATATAGTTTTCTTGTTCGTTTTCTAACGAATGCCACTTGCTTTTCGTCTCTTTTAGGTTGTTTCTGTTTTTTATAAGTCTTTAGGTTACATCTTTTTTTAATTCTCTGAACCATTGATGGAGAAGTTTTAGCTTTTTTAGCAGCATCTCGGACAGAAACAGTTGGATTTTGTAAAAAAAATCGTACAACTCTTTTTTGCAATGCAGGGTCCCAAGGTCCTCGTTTTCTGCCGCTCTTAGGCAGGTCTTCCAAAGTTAAGGTGTTGTTGAACTTATTTATCAACTTGTTTATTCCTGCAGGACTGACAACATACTTTTTAGCAAGTTTTCTTATTGTTATACCCTTAATTTTGCACCAGTCGTCCAAAACCTTTTTTCTAGTGTCTAAGTTAATCCGTCCCATTTTGACAATTTGTTAAGAAAAGACGTATTACTTTTGACGTATCGTACCCAAAAATAAGGTTTACAACCTACTAAACTATTCGTAAATCGGAGTTGAGTATAAGTATTTATACGACCCTAAAGTTGTCTACTTTCTTTTCGATACGGTCCTTATGTATGAGCACATCGCACATTGTTGAATGAATTCGATTTTTTTCGGTTTTAGGTGTACGGCTGGGGCTGGGGTAAGAACTTAATACGAGATAGGTATAAGAACTTATCATATACCTAACCAGTCATCAGTCATTTTTCAAGTGTAACTTCTGTATCTTATTTATATAATTTTAAAATTGATAGTGGTAAACTATGAAATGGAATCAATCTATATAGAAATATATAGTAAGGACTGTTCAATTTACTAAGCGGACACTAGTTATTTTTATTAATATTATGGTTTTTTCGCTATTATATCTTTATTTGGCCAAATATTATTAAAACGAAAACAGACAAAATAATATTTAATGAACCAAAAAAAAAACTTAATTACATTGGGAAAAAATCGGACTTTTATGCGGATACTACGCATAAGTGCCTGCACATCACTTTTTGACACTTTTCAACTAGCTGCAAACCACATTGTTTTGAATTCTTCCAATGATTTAGCCTTCACGACCATCCTTTCTTAAGTGCCTCTTCACAATGGCCCAGTATCGCTCGATAGGACGGAGCTCCGGACATTTTTTTATTTATAATCAACAATGAAAGAATTGCGGCATATTTGCCGCAATTGACGAAGATGGATTTGCTAATGTTATTGCTCCAATTGACTGCATCAATTGTTTTTAAATTCTAAGTTGAAAAGAGGTTTAAGTGTGTCCGCTTAGTAAATTGGACAGTCCTTACTACTAGCATACTATACTATACGCTGACTTTGTTATTAGTTTTTTGTATCACGTGGTATTGGAGCATTGTATCTTAATTTACAATCAACCTAACAAATACTTTACTGGCAGCAGTTTTTACTTTACTAGTATACTTATATTATAAAATAATTAAAACATTAATTTTTCAACAAAACGGTGCACCTGCTCAAAATAGCAGAATTTCAATGTCTGTATATGTACAAAGGGGCGATTAGTTGGCCTGCAAGAAGTCCAGACATGATGCCTCCGGACTATTTTTTTATGGGGCCATGTAAACAATGTTATTTACTAAACGTCTTATGAGACTGTACAAGAGCTAAGAGTTGCGGTAGAAAATGTTATTAGCAGCATACACAAAAGCACTTTGCAGAAGGTTACACGAAATGAATTTCGACGAAGACTAAACTTTTGTATCCGGAATGAGGGGTCTCATTTAGAACAGCTTATCAGAAAAAATATTAAAGTGTAACAAAAATTCCATTTTGAATAGCTCAAGCCTCAATAACTTGCTAGGTATTAGAATTGTTGATAAAAGAAAATTAATTTTAGATTGCGCGATCTTTTTCATTTTTTGATTTGATTTCTAAGACCAAATGATTATCCGAGGGATTTTATCCTGAGCCCTCATAATAATCCTATCGATTAGTCTAATGAAGTGGCAAGTGTTTATTTTTTCAATTTTTAGCTGGTTCGACTCCCGGGTGCGGCAAGCGAATTTTGAATGTTTCCTTTACGTCAAATGAACTAACTTAAGGATTTAAGACAGTTCCCCTCCAGGGCCCGTACATAGTATGGTCGACCTATTACTTACTTCGCAAAAAGATTAAGCATTGCCACTCAACATAGTAATTTAGGTGGGAGTCTACTGTGTGGGCGAAATATTTTTAGTCAAATATCACCTCCTTAACAAATTTTAGCAATTGTATTTTTGCCAACCCAATCTTTGGCATATATTCACTTAGCATACTATAATTTGGTCAAATTATCATAAGGTATAAGGTGTAAGGTAGGTTATTATAGCAACTTACATAAAGATAACTTATAGCTTGCCAAATGTTTTACTTGACCAAATAATAATTGGTCGAAAAATGTTTATTCAAATTAATGGGTTAACTTTGTTTCGGCGAAATATGCTCTCCAAATGTATCGTTTCCCTACCGTTTCATTTGCCAAACCACTTCTACACGATGGTACTGAAATAAATCCTGAAAAAATTATATAACATGGGGTTGGCAAATTGGGAAACGATACATTTGGCAAGCATATTTCGCCGAAATAAAGGTAACCCATTCATTTGAAGAAACATTTTTTAGGACGGTTAGGTATGACGACGAGCGTAGAGAGGAGGAGTGTCAGGTTGAATTGTGTTCAAAACAGCGCGTTGAACCGAGCGAGCATAGCGAGCGTGCCGCGGCAGCGGCCAGCGAGTGCCATAATAGATTTTTACGGAAATTTGCCACATTATCAATATATGTATAAGCCGAATTAGAAATACAGGGTGACTGGAAAGTTCGCCGTATTCCTTGAAAGGGGTTATTCTACAGCTCATTTTTAATGATTTAAGTTCCGTCAACCGGGGTTCAAAACTCATTGGTTTTCGATTTATTCACGTTTTTAGGTAAAAAAAAATTAAATACCCGCCTCTCGGCCTAAAACTAGCAATTTTATAAAAAATTTGTCATTTAGAAATAAAAAAAGCATTTTTCAAATAGCTAATAAACCACTGAATACGAAAAAATAAAAAAAAGGCCAAAAAATACAAAAATTTCTAGTTAAAAGTTCTAGTAATTATTTTCCAAAATTTGTAACATTTTAAAGCATAACTAAAAAAAAGTAAAACACTTCGCGTACAAATTACAGGAATAGTTTGCTCAATTCATAAGCTTTCTAAAGAAGTACAATTTATGACATTTTGAAATTAAATTGAATTTAATATTTAAAAAAAAAGGTTTTTTCGTGTAACCCACAATGACACATTATTTTGTTATTAAGAATACTTAATCTAAGGTGTTAGTAATACTTATTAAACTAAACAGCACTAAAACAATATAACACTAGTACGGCAATGCAGTCCCCCGCAGTGAGACAATTATGCACAGTCTACTCTGCCCGCTACCATGCGCAAAAATTTTTTTTTTAAGTGTAATAGCAGAACAGGTAAAAGACTTGACTTAGCGTACTTGACTCTAAATGGGTTTGTTTGTGTCATTTTAGATTCACCGAGGGCTTACTTTGTCTTCAGTTTCTTATCTTAACTTATCTTCTTGAGATAGAAGGCACAGCAGACTGCCTTTGGTGACACAAACAAAGGGTCATTAGGTTAATTAATTTAATTTGTTTGTGTCACTATTTCTAGTACGTGGGGTTTTTTGCCTTCTGGGCCTAACCTTGTCTTCAGTTTCTTATCTTCTTAGACTTAAAGTTGTCTTAGGTGATACTTTGATAAGTAATTAAGCATGGTTAGAAGAAAATGAGGAAAAAATAATAAACAGTTTCATTATCAAATAAACTTTAATCTTAAAAACTAAAATCAGTTAAATCACAAATATTTGCTCGATCTGTTTGCCCTGGTTTCGAATGCAAGCACGAAGCCTTTTTCGTACGGTCAGTGTTACTCGCCTCGAAAGACCATCTTTCATTGTCTGTGCCGCCTCTACAATTTTTTGTCGTAACTCTTCTACATTACGTATCGGTCTGTCGTAGACCAACGCCTTCATGTGACCCCAGATGAAGAAGTTTTTTTACTGTGGATTTTATGGCCTGGTTGCTGGGACCTTTAAGCCACGTCTTTATTGGGTAATATTAAATTTCATTTCACAAGGTTTTTTCACTTTATTTTCTCAAATAGATTTCACTGTGTTTTTTATGAATTTGTTAAGAGGTTTATAAGTATTAATGACTTTCAATAATTGTTGAAGCGACGGCGGGCGGGAAGAAAAATCAACAATATTTTGTAACACTTCACTAAGATCACTTGCAAGCACTAGTCTGTCAAGAAGGAAAGTTTGACATTTAAACACAAAATGTTCAACGGTTGCGTTGTTTTTTCTACAAAATGAGCAGATGTTACTTGGAATTATTCCAAGTCTAGCTAGGTGTGATGGCGCAGTATTATGTCCATAACGCAGTCTATTTATGGTGGTAATAAAGTCACGACTGGATTTTTGTAGGGCGTCATACCATGGCTTGACAGGTAAGACTTCTTGTATGCTCCCATAGTTACCACCGTCCTTTAATCTCCTGATCCTTCTTCCACATTTCTCCTCATAAAGTTTTCACAGATAATTTTATAGGACAAATTTAATCTGTCATTGGTACATACATTGCATTCGAGTGAGTTAATTCCGTCATATGCAATTTTGTCTGCCACTTCATTTCCAGTAATTCCTTTTTGGGGGGGACCCAACTAAAGGAAATGTCTACTCCTTTAAGATTGTTTTCATATAATAAATCTTTAATTACATACAAGATAAAATTGGTTTTAAAATGAATTTTCAGATTATCTAAACCATGAATTAAACTGAGTGAATCAGTAATAATTAAAAAATATTTACAGTGTTTTACATTCTTCGCTTAAGAGCCTGATATACTGCATAGGCTTCTGCAGTAAATACTGTACATACATTTTGCAACACAAAACTTTGGGAAAATTGAACTTGGGGGTCACATACGGCACAGCGCACATAGTCTTCTCCTTTACTATTATCCGTGTATAATGCACAATCGTTATTTTCAGAAAGAAATTGTAACATGTCAGAATTGTAATATAGATAGAGTCTATCACTTTAATTGGATGCATTATGCTTTTGTAATGGAAGAAATAACAAGGCCATGGGCACTGCTTTTTTTTTACAATTATTTTCAATTTCTAAGAATATGTGAAACAGCATGGGTGAGTTACCAATCAAGATCCCCTCACCAGTTGTCAAAGGTCCACATACATTTATCTTATGGGGTAGAATTTTATTGATAATTTTAGAATTATTTGAGTACAAAAGTTTGAGGCAGTATCTTCCGGCAAGCATGAGATGTCTTAAAATGAGTGGCATAATTTTGGTCTCAACTTCCATGGCCCTAATGGGAGTTGAGCACATGGCACCAGAAATTATTCTTAAAGCTTTGTTTTGCAAAATATCTAATATTCGCGTATGATGACTGTTCATATATGCCATGGCACTATAATCAAAATGGCTCCTCACTATGGCTTTATATAAAATAGACAATATTTTTGGGTCTGCACCCCATGACACACCAGCAAGACATCTAATAATATTTATAGCTTTTAATGCATTCTTAGAAACATACTTGACATGTTCTTCAAAAGATAATTTTTGATCTAAGATAACACCTAAGAATTTTTTAGATCTTACCCTATTAATTGTATCATCACAATAAACAATATCATGACTTGGATCATCATAACCAAAGATCATTAAATTACTCTTTGAAGCATTAATTTTCAAATTTAATTTAGATTTATAGTAAAGATGTAGCTGATTTAAAGCCAAATTTTTATTGCTACTATACAAGACAATGTCATCAGCAAATTGTAAGATATTTACATCATTATTATTTACATATTTACATATTTCAAAAGTATATAAATTGTATAGTAATGGCGATAGTGTGGCTCCTTGCATTGTGCCTTTTGATGTTATTCTTGGCCCATGTAAAATATTGTTATGTTTAACATTATAGTGTTCTATTAGTTAAAAAAATATATATCCACTGACACAATTTGCCAGGGATACCTATGTCAGATAGAATCTTAACCAGAATGCCTGGATCAACATTATCAAAAGCGCCTTGTACATCTAAAAATACACAAACTGTTTGTGACTTTGAATTATTTGCATTTTTCAGATGAGAGATCAAGGAGATAAAACTATCCGCACAACTACGCCCTCGACGGAAGACATTGTACATGTGGGATGATACCATTAGCCTCTACAAACCAGTCCGACCTGTTTTTTATCATATATTCAAATAATTTACCAAGACGATAAGTATATGGCCTGGTCTGGTGGTTTATCTGATTTAAGTATTGGAATAACACATTGTGTTTTCCATGAATCAGGTATCACTTGACTATGCCATAAAGTATTAAGAATCTCAAGAATTTTTTTTGAACAGAAATATGAAGCTTTTTGATAACCATACATCGGGGTTTTCGGTGCGCGAATGATTTGAGAAAGAGTAGAGATGAACAGATAGGCCAGTCTGAGAAAAATCATATTATGCCTAATGAATAACTACCTCTCTGCGAATTGTATACCTACACACTATGATACAATTTTATTTTAACTCATGTAGGAGATACTTTAGCTTTACTACCAAACCTTATGAGATAATAATAAAAATAACATTAATTAATTACATGCAGTAAATTTAGCAGGTGGCTCGATTTTCAAAATAAACTATTAATATTTTTTCTATATTTGGAACAGTTAATCTGCGGCGTCTTGCTGTAAATATCCATTTCATCGAACTGAATGATCTTTCCACGTCGACAGTTATAATAGGTGCATATTTAAATTTTCTGAAGGAATCAATTGCAGCTTGATTAGCTTGCGATTGAAGTTCTATTTCTTTGCCGTTTAACAATTCATTTATAATTTTTAGTGTGCTATAGCCAGAATTTTTCTTCAACACCAACTTCAGTTTATTAAAAATCTTTTTTCCTTTTACTCTTAAGTTTAATTTGGAAATTTCGATAAATAGGTTTTATGAACTTTTTTTAAACTATCGCTGATGGATAAACTTTTGTCCTGTAGTTTTATGATAGCATTTGGGATAGTCATTAAATAATTTGCTATAAAATATAAGTCGCTTCTTATATTTGCATCACCGAAAGCTCTTTTTGCTTCTGTAATACTCCGGCCTTCGGAGCAGCTGAATGTATTTAGAACACGTTTCACTTCATCATAATGTTTGCTATAATATATCGCAGCTTCTATCCAGGTTCCCCACCGAATAATTGTTGGTCGGGGTGGTAAAGGCACTCCCGGAAGCATGTCTTTAAACTTTTGTATTCTTTTAGGAGATTTCAGAAACGTCTTTTTAACATTTGAGATTAACGCATTCACATTTGGATAAAGGGTTCTGACTAGTTCAGCCACTCTATTTAAACCATGAGCCAAACATGTGGTGTGCAAAAGATTGGGAAAAATACTTTTTAAATTCCTTCCTGCTTTTAACATGTAGCCCACACCGTCAGTTAAAAGTAAAAGCACTTTATCGTGGTTATTATGGTTAGCACCCCATAATTCATCAAGAGCACTTGTTACCGTATTGGTTATTATGTTTACATTGTTCGTTGCCTCTATTAGTTTGCTAGATATCAAGTGTTGAGTGCCAATGTTGTCGTTACGTAGTGCCCCTACTATGACATTAGCTGTTTGACGACCGGCATCATCCGTGGTTTCGTCAACACTCACGTAAATATATGCATTTTTAAGCTCATTTCGTATTGTATTAATCTTTTCATCGTAAACTTTAGGTAAATATTCTCGCCGCAGTTGACATTCCGAAGGAACATTTACAGTTTTTTGAAATTTACCAGTAACACATTTTTCGATAAAATCTTGAAATATCGGATTGTTTACCTGCGTCCATGGTATATTACAGCCCACAACAAATTTCACGAGCTCACTATTGAAATCATATTTTATACTGGTATGTTTATTTGACGCAACATGTCGCGTTACACTAAATTTCGTTTGAGCGAAGCTAACATTGCACTTGGTGCAAAAAAATAAAGAATCGCGAATCTCTATATCTGGATTATTTTCTATCCATGAACGCAAAAACTCGTAACGAGTTTTTTTTCTTGAGGCATTTTTGTATTGATTATTATATAGTATTTTCGGAATACAATTGCATATAAGTGATTTATCAACTAGACAAGGGTACGGTATGACAATTAAGTGTCTAATATAATGTCAATCTTGACGCCCGATATCTATGAATATTTACTGATAGTGATAAATGAGTAGGGACTTAACTGAAGAGGTTGATACTGACTTTATAGTACCTATATCTATGATTACTTATTGTTTGATGTTATTCAATTAATTATTCATGACGTAGAAACCTACTAGAGTACATTCTGTTTTTCAAGTCAATACCTAGTCTTTGACTAATGTCAAACGTTCCCGCCCCGAAAACCCCGATGTATGTTGATAACTATAATATGGAAAGTCATCTAACCCTGGACTTTTGTGACTTCTTGATTGCAAACTTTTTATGAATTCATTCCATGTAAAGGGATCTAGTAGAAACTTTGAATCACTGTTATTATTATTGTCAAAATAGTTGTTTAAATTATTAGACTCTACTTAATTGCTATTGTCTGACAGTTTATGTAAAAAAGGGGAAATAAACTCATCACTGTAAGATTTTCCATTAGTTTTAATACCTTTAAATATTTAAATCATATTTCAAATCTTAGCTATAGGGGTTGTCCTGTTAAATGAGTTACACAAATTATTCCAACCAGTTTTCTTTTGCTCTGAAATTGTTCGTTTTTTAAAGCATCAAGTTTCTTATAGTTAATGTAATTCTCTATTGAAGGATCACTTCTGTACAATTTCAGTGCATTGTAAGAATTCACAACACTTTGCTCACAGACTTTATCCCACCAAGGAGCAGGAGGTCTACTAGCAAAGTGGATAGATTTTTTGAATTTAGGAGTGACTACCTGTCTAAGGGAATCAAGAAGAGTACAAAACTCTGTATAGGAAGCAAGTGGATCTTCAGTATTTAATTCAAACTCATTGAATACACTTTCAGAAAGTTCATAGTACTTTCGCCAGTCAGGTCTTTTGTATAAATATTTCTCAACAGGGGGATTAATTTGGTAAATTTCAATGAAAAGTGTAATTTCAGTTATAGTGGGATAATGGTAACTCCCCATAGGGTCGTCATGTACAGACCATTGACATAGTGGTGCTAGGCATGCACTAACAAAGCTTACGTCGATAGCTGAAAGATTAGCTCTGGGGTTATTTACTGTTGTGAAGCTGCCATCGTTTAATATGCATAAATCACACTCATCTATTACATCATATAAATCTTGACCTCTACCCTTAGTTGACAAGCAACCGAATGCAATATGATGAGCATTAAAGTCTCCACTAACAAAAATAGGTTTAGGAAGGTCTCTAATAACATTGCGCAGTCTATTCATTCTTATGTGCCCACTAGAAGGAGGAAAATATACACAAAGTATAGTTAAGTTACCATATTCGGTTAATAAAGATATAGCAACAGTTTGGACGTCCTCATAAAAGGATGTGTTCAAAATATTATATTTTAAGTCTGATTTAACTAATATTGCTACACCATTGTGAGCATTCCTGGAATTTTTATAATGAAGATTGTAACCAGGGATTCTAAAATTGTGATGTTCTTTGAACCAGGTTTCGTTAAGTAAGCAGATACTAATGCTCTGCTCTTGTAAGAACTTTACTAGCGCTTTGAATGTTAAACTGTGCAATGCGTAAGTTGGATGTTCTAGTAGGATTAAAGTCCATAATGGAGACAAATTTTTATCTAAAATATCTTTAATAGTTGCTATAGTGATAGGGGTTGGGTCAGTTTTATTACCCAGTTCTACCAACGTCTGTACTAGGGCCTTTAGTACTTCGCTGTTACATATCGCACTGCCAGATCAATACAGCATTAACTCAAAATACGACTACATTTTAAAATCGACTCTATTACATTTCCTATGAACTTGAAACAAAACAAGCTAGTTTTTTGAAATGATACTGTGTTGATCTGGCAGTGCGATATAATCTGGGCTTTGATGTCCATGGGCTGGGCATTGTTGCTTGTGGCCTGATTGGCCTGGGGAGCAGGCTTGCCTTTCGCTTCGGTTACGCTATAGTTGGTATTCTGATACCATTAACGATATCAATATTAGCGGTTCATAGTACGCGAGTAGAAAAAATATTTAATTTAACTTACTGAGGTTTTCTTTGCAAATAGATCGCCTTGCATGACACTGATTTGTGAAGAAGAGGTATCCTTTTTTATAACGACTGAACATCATGCAAACCGGTTGCAAGTCATCCACCGGTAGGTCTCTGCAGACTGAGTCGCAGCTTTCTTCAAATTGCAGCTTGACGGGGCCTTGTCCGCTATTTCGAATTCTCATTGCCGGTATTCCTTGACAACGGCAAATCATTATTAGATCATACAGTGAGTCTACAGTGGACTTACAGGTAAAGACTTTTGACTACTTCTGTACAGTCAGCAGCAAAAGTAGGTTAACACTCAAACAGGTCAAAATCATCTACATCATTAATCAATAATCATCCATGATTCTTTTATCAAGGGAATAAAGGACCGGCCACGTACCGACGCGTAAAATACGGTGACGATGCGTAATCAAATGAATGGGTCATAGAAATTACATGGCGTCAATTTTGACAGACCGTAATTTACGCACCTTTAAGCTCCGTTGTGGTCGGCCCCTTAGAGCGTGTGTTGATAATTTTGAGCTCTTCGTCTGTCCACCTGCTTCTGCTACTGACTGTGAAGCTTAGTCCGGTATCATTATTACAGTTATTTTGTAACGGTGGTCCGCAATGCTATACGCCGAATCTGTAGGACTAGCCAAGCTGCATTTTACGAAGGCAGAACACTAGAAGTCTGTGAATTCAAACTGATTATAGTATGCTTACGTGAAGTCACCGAACATAGGAAAATAAATAATAACACCAACATTATATTCGAATCGTAATACTTATTCGTGTTTTATTATCTTGGCGATAAGAAACAAATAAAGCACCGCAGTGCATGGGCTGTTCGAAAAAATAGGCTACAAACACGCAACAGTATTATTATTACTTACTGCAGCTACTAGGTACTCACCCACTTTAGACCGCTGCTGTAGAACACTCTACGTTATCTAGTATAGTCTTGCTTCACTCAGGAAAATGTAGATTACTGCGTATACAGCGATACCGCGAGTGTCACATTCGCTGCCCAAGACGCGATTTAAAATACACACGGGATGTATAAAAAATAAATAAAAAGAAACGGATATTAGGGTACCGTACACAGATCACAGAAACAAGGGAGATATGTTATTGGGGCGTGGTTCGTGACGCTTCGGTAGGTATGGTCAAAATGGACATATCGGTACAAGGCGCGTCAAGCGTTGCCTTACGGCCAAACCCTATATTCAAACCGCGGATAGATAAGCCTTACTACGGGTTAAAATTTGACATTTGCCCATACAAAATGTGTCAAATTTCAATCCGAAGTAAGCCTATCTATCCGCGGTTTGAATATTGGGTTCTGACATAAGTCACCCGCTGATCGCTGTCTATATACGAGCTGCGTTTAAATGGTAAAATGACTGTTTGTAGCGTGAAATTTTGCGAAAATCGAAGTCCTAACCATAATTTTAAGTTTAGGGGCATAGCATACCACCGGTAAATTTCGTTTTTAAGCATTATTTCAATTTTTTTATGAATATTTGAGGTTTTTATGGATTTCTGAGCGTAAGGATGTGGACGTGATTTCTTTCGACTATCGATACATGGCTTGTACTACAGCGATCAATAGAATTAAATGTGTTAATAGTTCAAGTTATTTATCATCATATCACACGCTTAAAACACAAGGAAAATAATTTAACTATTTTTCTCGTTCATCATCATCATCATGTCAGCCGAAAGACGTCCACTGCTGGACATAGGCCTCCCCCAAGGCTCTCCACTCAGACCGGTCTTATGTTTTTCGCATCCACCGCGTTCCCGCGATCTTTACTAGGTCGTCACTCCATCTTGTTGGAGGCCTACCTGCAGCTCGTCTCCCGGTACGCGGACGCCACTCAAAAACCTTCTGACTCCATCGGCCATCAGTCCTGCGAGCAATGTGACCCGCCCACTGCCACTTAAGGTTGGCTATTCTTCGGGCTATGTCGGTAACCTTAGTTCTGCTGCGGATATCATCAGTTATGATTCTATCACGCAGAGAAACCCCGAGCATAGCCCTCTCCATAGCCCTCTGAGTGACTTTGAGCTTCCTTATAAGGCCCATTGTTAGCGCCCACGTCTCATATCCGTAAACTTTTCACGTTTTATAAAATTAAATTTCCGTTATAATACTACACTGCAACATATTCTGAATAACTTACGTAAATACTTACTAAAATCTGGATTCAGTTCAACTATATTGCAGATTTAATCCATTGATTCGAATTTAGATAAAAATACAAATATTATAAAATAAATTGACCAACGACAAAGGCAAAGGGCTGGGTAGTGGCGTGTGCTTGCACACAAAGGAATAATAACTAAGATTTCATTGTTAAAAAAAGGTTCACGGCTAACTGAGAAAAGGTTGACTGGTAGAAAATGCCCCAAAGTATTAAGTCTATCTTTCTGTTTTAAGTTATTTTCACCATTTATAAAATAAAGTTTACCACAGAAATGCAGCCATTTTTTTATGGCAAGGGTAAGGCACGCGAGCACTCAGGCTACCTGATGGTAAGTGGGATCTGAGACCCATAAACATTTGAAACTTCCAAGACTACAATCTCAAAACTGCAGTCCTAAGATTTCAAATGCGTTGCCAACCCTGAGGACTAAGATGGAATGCATCTATGCTAGTAATTTTACCGGTTGTCTTATCTCACACCGGAACACAGCAATGCGAACACTACTGCTTGGCGGTGGGGTAATGGATAAGATGATGGTAGCTATCCGAACGGACCCTGCACAAGGTCCTACCTCCACTAAAACGTTACGTTTTAATATAGGTATGATTCCCAATTTTAAAAACTTATGTTACAATTTTATGCAAACCGTAGCAAGAAGCTAATAAAATATTATTCCATGCTAAAATTAACGTATTAAGTTTAAATGATGTAAATTGTAAAAAGCTAGTAGTAAAAATAAAAATAATAGTACTTATTGCCTGTAAATTGAATAGTACATTGCAAACAAGTGTTATATGGTTATCTATATATTTTGAAACATTCCTGGTGGCATCCCTAAGTGGACTGCAGGAAAGAGACGCACACCTCTTGAAAAAAGGATCACTAGATGTAGCTATAAGAGTAGTCCTTAATCTCCTGAATATAAGGACTACTATCTTGACGCCATCTAGCGCTGAGGAAAAAAATGAATTACTCGTCGCTAGATGGCAGCTAAGTGACTAGAAAAACGATCTTTCAGCATTTTTCAACCTTGAAAACTTTTCATAAAGCTTAATTTTGTGGTACAGTCAACAGCATAAATAAGTGATCATTTATGTACCTTGTCGCTTTCAATCGTTTCACAATTTTGTATGACATTTCAAACACGAAGTTAAAGTGACAAGGTACATAAATGATCACTTATTTATGCTGTTGACTGTACTACCAAAACTATGTTACGGCGTTTTTAGTTCGTAAGCTGTAACCATTTATGAGGAGGTTGTATTTGTAGTAGTCAATAGAGAGTAAGCGTAAGACGCACACATGTTTCAAAGTGGCGACAACGGGTCTTGTACGAATTTGCGCTCATGATATATCTCCCTTGTTTCTGTGATCTGTGGTTCCATATTTGTAAATACATCCTCATTTATACTTTTTTTACATAACTTAAACATAACAGGTAAATCCTGGATGTCTGTCCGCTTATTTTTCTTCTTTATTTTGGTTCCAGCTTAAAAACCAAATCACAGATGAAATAATAGTTATTACGTAACAGATATTTCTCTTCTATAAAGGAGTAAAATTGTAACTTGTAGCTTTATAAAACATGCCCCTGTAATTCCAAAAAAACCAAAGAACAAGGACTAAAGGCATAGAAACCGTACTAAATAAGCAGAAAATACATTATGGTTCACTTCTTTTTACTTATGGTTTTCATAGTGAGTTTGAAAGAGATGAATCTATAGCTGTTCTTTCGTTATTTGGTACATCGTCACAAGTAAGGTGTGATTTGGACCTATAAGCACCTATAATATTTGGACATCTAAACAAGGAAAGACAAATCCTTCCTAAAGGGTGGTCCAGACATAGAGGCCGCCTGTAAAAACACAAATTAAAAAAAAACTAATATAGTTATACAAAATCCGAGTTTTGTTTTGAGATCAACATTTATTTACATTAAAAATATCAAAAAATTATATTCCAACGGGACCTTGTTTTGCACATTTTAATAGTTTGGAACGGAAGCTTTTGAACAGCGATTTTCCAGATTTGGCTGCGATCTGCTTGGAAATCCGCGTCCATATTCGCTTCATACTTGCAATGTTGGTCGCCGGCTTATTTAACTCGCAATATCGTTGCTTACAAAGAGCCCAAAATCTTTCAATCGGCCGAAGCTGGGGCACATTCGGTAGGTTGTCTCGTTTTGGTACAATAGAGATACCTGCCTTCTTAAGTTCATCAAGCACAGGTCCAACGTAATGTGACGTAGCGAGGTCTGGCCAAAACAAAACGGGTCTTTGTACATTTATCTTCCGAATAAAAGGCACCAGCCGTTTCTTAATACACTCTTTCAAGTATATTTCGCCGTTTACTGTGCGGTTAGTAACGAACGGCTCGGATATGTGCCCACCTTCGGAGATGGCCTGCCAGATCATATAGCGGCTCTCAAATTTCCCAGTCGGGAGTAAAGTGTCTTCGACTGGTGTTTCTTGTTCATCATCCGATAAGTAGTATTTGTCTCCCGCTACTTGAGTCGGATCTAACGGCACGTACGTTTCGTCATCCAGAACAAAGAAAAAGTTACGCCCGCTGGGAATACTGTCCTTGTACAGCTTAGCTGCACCTTTAATGCATCGATCTATTTGACCTGGATTATATTTAGGACTACGTCTCTTCTTTCTGCTTCGAATCCCGGCTGCTTTCTTTACTCGCCGATAAGTAGAAAGTGTCAATCCGAGCTCGCGTGACGAGACACGGTCAGATTTGCTGCGATCTTGTCTCGCCTTCTTCAACACCTTTTTCTGTAATCGAGGCGTATTTACAGACGTTTGCTGCCCAGGAAGCTGCTTGAATCCTACTTGCCCATCTTCTATGTATCGCTTTAACACATTTCGGATGGTCCGGTCAGGTACTTTTTGCTGGCGGAAGTGGTACAAAGTGTCAAGACGATTTTGACAATGGCTTTCGTAAAATTCTATGATTGACCTAGCTCGACATTCGTGCTCGATACGTTTCATTATGAGCGATTTTTTATGATTTCAATACCGAAATGCAAACTAGGATAAATTATATTTAAGATACTTTTGACATTTGATTCAATTGTTTATGCTTGTTGCCATAGAAACAGTTGCAACAAGCGGCCTCTATGTCTGGACCACCCTTTATATAGATAGAGATAGACAAATAAGTCCCTGTGTAAAACCTTGTGACAATGACAGTTAAAGAAGAAAAAACATCCTACTTTTTGTTTCGTTTTTTCTCATGTAATACGTTATCTAAAAAGTAGAGAAAGATAGCTGACGCAAAGTACGTCTTATAGTCCGGTTTCTATGCTTTATGTCCTTATTCTTAGAAAAAAACCTAAATTATATTTTTTATCTGAACGTTTAGGGCCGCATTTAACCAAAATGGAATAATATTTACTCCGAGATAAGTCTATACAAATTCGGCGTTTAATCTAGGTATAAGATCTTATTCCATTTTGGTCGAATGCCAATCGTATGTTAGATGAAGTAAGTCCTTCTGAATGTGTTGTATCTACTTTTTAATAGATATGTCAGTCGTCAATGTATATTAATACAGTCATTGAATTATGTAAATAATTGCTAATTTATTACTACCATTCTTGTAAGCGAGAAATGAAACAAAATTTAATATTTGAACAATTATTATTTTCTGTAACGATTCCTATTATCAAAGAATTTACTCGATTTTTTTGGGGGAAATTTTCATGTTGTAGGCCACACTGTTCATTTCATATCAGGTGAGTTCGCCATCTTTGTCTATTCTTATCTTGGTTTATTACTAGCGTAAAAGCGTAAAAGAGATATATATAGTTTTTTTGTTCGAATATTATTGGTTTCAAAGCTACGTCACGATTATTAAAAGTTGGCACGTTTTATGCGTCGCCTTTGATTGACATTTGCTTCTCTAGTTAATATACCTCAATGATCTAAACATACAGGTTAACTTGGCCGTAATGCCCCATATTAAACCCTCGAGCTTTCTTTTTGTCACGAAACCCGAGGTCGGTAAGTTAAAAAAAAAAACGTGGACTCAGACTATCGCAATACGTCAGGACCCCAATTCTTGTGCCATTCTATATGAAGTTTCATTCGAGGTGAAATGTCAGTTGCGTACAATTTTCTAAAAATCTCGCATATAAACTATTGACCTCGACTGTCACTACAATCGGACTCCTGAACACGTTTGACATTATCTGTGGTAAGTCATAGACAATGATGTAGTCTGCCGCTAATTTATAAATACTGATTATAAACTGTGTGATTCCAAAATAATAATTAAAAGGGTGTCGTCGGGTGTTGCACACATATTAAAATTTATAATATCAATAAAAAACATATCGTCGTCAGAAGAAATGGATAGTGCGACTCCGCCGGACATCGCCAACGCGGCTAAAATTATTAGTGAGAATCGTAAATTAAAAATATGATATTTTGTCTGATTTCATTTCCTTGCAATTGTGATGAAAAACATTGTAAGTTTCACGGGCGGTACGGGAATTACGAACCTCGACTCAGAAAGCCCTCAGTCTTCGACTTCGGGCTTCTACTAGAGCCTCGATCGCAATTCCTTACTTACCGCCCTTAATACACAACGCTAACGCTCTAATGCGAACGAACATGTTCTCAATGGCATCTTGATTCATATTCCAGTGCAAAAAAAAAACACACCAGCATCTGTCTTGGTCCAGGATTAAACTTTCCGGAGTGGTGATCAAGATTTTTACACTAGGAACCTGTATTTTTTTGCAACTACTTATCGCATAACGCGGCCTGTCCTGTAGATATATCAGTAAAATACAAATCCTTAAGAAATTTAATCGTGTCGCGCCTAAATGCGACGTATGTCGATTGGCCGCGAACTTTCATAACAGGGGCACTACTTTGAAATTCGACGCTCGCAACAAGTGTGCGTGTGGATTGAGTGAGCACCCTTCTGAAAAAAAAGGCAAAACGCTGTTCATTTAGTAAAAGTTCTAAATCAATTGTAAAACTAATCCCTGTATTTGTAAAACCATAAATAAAAAAATAAAACACTTTAACATGCGCTCACTCAGTTCTCACATTGTACCAACGAAATCAGTGAATGTATTCATTTAACATATAATATTTATATACTAATATTTAGTAAAACATATGCTAACTTACCTTTATAATTTGTAGATCACCTAGTAACGTATTTAAGGTTTAACAAATAATTTCTTATGCTCATTCAATCCACACACTTTTGAAAACCCGATTTCTGATGAAATAACTGAAGATTTAAACTGCTATATTATGTGTGTATAGTTAAGTAAAATTAATAGGGGTCTTTGTAAAATACAAAAGGAACCACTAACGTGGCAGGTTTTTGGATAATACATTTTTGTGAGTGCTCAATCAGTCCATTATAATAAAGAATTATTATTATTATTATTCTAGATATTTATTTAATTTTCTGTACATTAGGTTTTTTATAACAAATATTCAAATATAAAAGTAAAATAAAAATACTAATACAAAAAAATAGACATTATAAAAAACCTAACCTACGAGTGCCGCCGGCAGCGGGGCAAGGCTCAAGCTACCGGTGGTTAGGGCTGCAGAGAGAGGAACCTCCTCACAATACGTGCCGTGTCGAGGAGTACTGCCTTCTGTATCTGGCCCTTGATCCAGCCATCTAGCGAGAGTCTCTTGAGGTTTTGGTCGAGACTCTTCGCTATAAGACCGTTTGCCGAAACAACTATCGGGACAATGATCGTTGAGTCAACATCCCACATGGCGGTCACCTCGTGAGCCAAGTCAAGGTACTTGCTGAATTTGTCCTTCTCGGCCTTCACAAGGTTCTCGTCATGCGGGATGGTGATGTCGACGAGCACTGCCCGGCGTTGAGATCGATCTGTCAACACGATATCAGGCTTATTGGCAACAATAGTCCTGTCCGTGATGACAGATCGATCCCAATAGAGTGTAGCACGACCATTTTCGAGTACTGGCGCCGGTGCGTACTTATAGTACGGCACTTCAGACTGTACAAGACCATATTGAAGAGCAAGTTGCTGATGGATGATCCTGGCTACGAGGTTATGTCTGTGCAAGTACTCGCCGTTGGCCAAATGCGAACAACCGGAAATTATATGTCTGAGGGACTCGCCGGGGCAACGGCATGCTCGACAAATGTCAACCGTGCCATCCCTCAGAATATAATTCCGGTAATTGTTCGTCATTATGACCTCGTCAGCAATTGCACAGACAAAACCTTCGGTTTCCCCAAAGAGGTCACCAAATCGTAGCCAGTTCACAGACGCTAAAAAGTCTACGTCGGGCCTTTTTATTATTATTATTATTATTATTATTATTATTTCAAAAACTATTTTTTGTCTCTGCCATACCTACTCGTACCTATACAAATTTCGAAATAGAAATGTTGATGAAATCGAATTAAATGTTGACTTGTGATCGTCGAGAGGGTGCCTTTCCCGACCGATCGCTAGTGTGAACAGCCAATGATATTTTATATTTAGATACGTTATGCTCATACTAAACGCATTAAAAACCCGTCGCCAATTACTGACAGTTACTACGTTTCCATATTTCTACAGACAAAGACGGCAATCCGCAGCGAACGCTATTGTTAGAAAGAGATAAATTGTTCTTTCAAATTACGTACCCGAATGACGCAGCGTGCCTAGATACCGGTGCCGGCCGTCATACCCGTCTTTATCGCACTCATGCGATATCTAATTGTGTATCTGATGTTTTACAGGTGACAGTGACGCCGCTAGTGCAAATTAAATAAAGTATGGCGATGTAAACTAAAAATTTAAAAATATTTACTGTTCTTACAAATGAAATGAGACATCCTTTCATCCTTTTATAGTTACAGTATAATTTCGGCAGCCTCGAAAAACACAAGACGGCATTTTTATGAAATATATCTGTTACTTTTCGGTAATAAAACTTCATTGTCTTCGATGCGTGCGTGTTAGCGGCCGCGGCGCGACTGAACGGTAGTAACGGCCTGGCCACGACATTGCGCGAATTGCTTAATTTAAATAAAACTTGCGTATAAATCCGTTCATCCGTTTGGGAGCTACGATGCCACAAACAGACACTCAGATACATGGACATAGAGACACACGTTATAAACTTTTAACACTCCTCTTTATAAGTATTTATTAATTATTAATCCCCTGTAGCAAAAAGAGGGGTGTTGTAAGTTTGACCGCTATTTATGTGTGTATCTGTCTGTTAGTGGCACCATAGCTCTCAAACGGGTGAACTGAATTGTATGCGGTTTTTAACCCCCGACGCAAAAAAGAGGGGTGTTATAAGTTTGACCGCTATGCCATGTGTTTCTTTGTGTGCGTCTCTGTCTGTGGCACCGTAGCTATTACACGGGTGAACCGATTTGGATGCGGTTTTTTTATTTGAATACCTACTGTTTTTTAAGAATGATCCTGTTTTTACTGAGATGTCTAAAAAACCGGTACATAAAATGTCTCCGATGGCATTGTACCAATCATTTAATCGTCATCGAAGTGTGATATTTGCCCTGAACGACAAAATTATAAATTATGCTGAAAATTCAAATGAGGAATCAAAATCATTAGGCAGTACTTCTCCAGCATCACAGAATTCACAGACGACGTCGGGAAGAGAAAACTACTATTTTATAATAAAGTAATCACAAGTGTCAAAATCAAACTATATTTATGACTGGAACAAAATTACGCCTTTAAGTGTCTATAGAAGGAGAAGCGGTACTACAGGTGTCTTTAAGTATAAGACATTGCCAAAATTCAAGCGGAGCAATTTAATCAAGGAAAAGTTATGATTCATTCGAAATTGCCATGCACGTGGACCCTTAAGAAACACAAAATTCGTAATGATTCAATTAATTTAGTAGGTAAATGTTCCCAATGCAATGCTAAAATTCGTATATATAATTCAAGAAAGACAAAAAAATAATGACTTTTCACTGTATAGTCGATAAATTTGATAAGACGTTTAAACATAACGCCGTACAAAAATCAAAACTTACACCTTTCACAAGAAGACAAATAGCTAGAAGACTATGTCATAAATCTGCTCTTAAAGTACATCATCAGCTCTTATAACTGGTACTAAACGTATAGCTCCACCTGTACTGCCTTCTATTTCTTGTTTAGAAATATTAAGTCAGAAGCTAGACATGAACATTTACCACATGCAAATCCAATATTGTCTTTGTTTATAATGGCTAAAATATCAGCTCGAGATAATATTAACATAATTCGAGAATAACGAACGATGAACGAAGATTTTGGATTCATAAATTGGTTTAACATTATGGTTGAAGATACATCATAATTTCAGCCTATTGCAGTCCACTGCTGGACGTAAGCCTCCCCCAGGGTTCGCCACAAGGCCCGATCTCCCGTTTTCGCCATCCAGTCACCACCAGCCACTTTTTTCAGGTCGTCGGTCCATCTGGCTGGAGGGCGTCCTACGCTACGCTTGCCGAGCCGTGGTCTCCACTCGAGAACCCGTCTACTCCACCGATCATCGGTTCTGCGACAGATGTGACCAGCCCACTGCCACTTCAGTCTGCTACACTTCTGAACTACGTCAGTGACCCTAGTTTTATGCCGGATCATCTCATTCCGGATTTTGTCCCTTAGCGAGATTCCGAGCATACACCTTTCCATAGCTCGCTGGGTGACGTGTAGTCGGTGGGCTAGTTTCACTGTCAGGTTCCACGTCTCGGCTCCGTATGTCATGACCGGCAGGACGCACTGATTGAATACCTTGGTCTTCAGGCATTGCGGCAAGGTTGACTCAAAGACGTGACGCAACTTTCCAAATGCTGCCCAACCAAGCTGCACTCTTCTGGTGATTTCACCCTCAAAGTTGTCTCTACCCAGCTGTAACTTGTGTCCTAGGTAGACGTACTCCTGGACAACTTCGAGGGCTACACCTTCGACGGAGACGGGCTCAGGGACGATGTGCTCATTGAACATGACCTTAGTCTTGTCTAAGTTCATCCCGAGCCCAACGCGTCTCGAGGCAGCATTAAGGCTGGACAGCATTTCCTGCAGGTCTTGTAGCGATTCTGCCATTATTACTATATCGTCAGGAAAGCGGAGGTGTGTGAGATACTCACCCTTGACATTGATGCCCATCCCATTCCACCGCAGAGTCTTGAAGACATCCTCCAGAGCATTGGTGAAGAGTTTCGGGGAGATAACGTCACCCTGTATTACACCTCTGAGCAGCTGGATGGGTCTTGTTTGATGGTTCTGCACTTGGACAGACATAGTCGCCATTTTGTAGAGACTTCTCAGCACCTCCACGTACCGCCAGTCGACTTGGCATCGCTGCAGAGACTCCAAAACAGCCCAGGTTTCGATGGAGTCGAAGGCCTTCTCGTAGTCCACCATCGCCACACACAGCGGTTGGTTGGCGGTTGGTCCTCGGACTTCTGTATAACCTGCCGAACAGTATGGATGTGGTCCAAGGTGCTATAGCCTTTACGAAACCCAGCCTGCTCCGTTGGCTGAAAGGCGTCTAATCTTGATGCCAGACGATTCGTGACGACTCTCGAGAACAGATTATAGACGTGGCTCAGAAGCGTGATCGGCCTGTAGTTTTTAAGTAGCGTTTTGTCTCCTTTCTTGAAAAACAATGCCACTACACCTCTGCTCCACGCCTTCGGGGTAGTCCCGTTGGTAATTACAGTGTTGTAGAGCCTCTTTAACTCCTCCAGAACAGGTTTACCCCCAGCCTTGAGGAGCTCAGAGGCTACTCCATCTTCACCGGGAGCCTTCCCATTACTAAGCTGTTTAAGAGCCGCCTCGATTTCGTCGACACCTACGTCTGGGAGATCGTCAGTGAAGTGGCGGGTAAGTGGGGCTCTAGGATCTCTCGCGTCAGGTGGAGGCTTTGGTGCGTGCGAAGCATACAGGTGTCAGGTGGGACTGATGTGACGGTTTCACCATTCGAGGTAGCTAGCTTTGTCAGATGACTCCTCCCCAGTGTCTTGGTGAAGACCTTCGACCCCCGGTTTCGCTCGATCGCCTCGTGTATTAGGCGGGGGTTGAAGATACGTAAAAACAAAATCCAGTCTTACATGACAACAAGAATGCATATTACTATCCCCCATTTATTCGAACTTTCAGAAGAATTTTAATGAAGCTTCCTTTATGGTCAAATTTGTCGAGAAAATTCTTTGAATCTGAAAATATAGCCCCGTCCTCCTCAGGATGTGAAAGTTATTTTTAAACTTTAAAACATCTTGTATTTAAAACAAAATTTAATAGACACAGAATAGATTTATTTATTTATATAAACAATGTCTTGAGGACTTACAGCGTCAGCCAAAGCGCCCAACAAGATAGAAACTTAAAAGCTAGGTACAAATTTAACACAAGAACTCTACATAACATAACAAAACCATGAGGAAAATTAAAGCTAGACATAACCCTAGAGTTTATTTAAATTTAAGAAGCGACTTAAGGCCACTATAAGGACAGGCCACTTGTCCGCAAACACGTCGGCCTCCCGCATCCGCGCAAGGAACTCATTAAGTAGCGCGATGGCTCTGGTGGTGGGAGCGTTGCAGGCGTGCTGGGTGCGCATCCTATCTGGCAAAGCAAACAAGTTGCGTGCGCGCCGTGCGCAGCGGTCCGCGGCGCTTAAATAACGATCCGGCACAAACAAACAAAACTTTTCTAAGACGGAAGGATTATCCACCTTATGGCGCAATAATAGGCAGTAGTGGACAAGCGTTATAAACTTCCGCCTTAAGTTAAGGGATTCTAACCCAACCATTCCACTGACAAATAAAGATGGGTAGAGGAAGGGGTAACAATGATAACGCCTTTTATATAGGTATCTTGCAAATTTGCGTTGGACACGCTCTATCATTAGGCTATATTTCTCCTCCCGTGGATCCCAAGCTACTGCATTGTACTCGAGCTTACTCCGAACGTAGGTATTGTATAACAATATGGCAACTCTATCGTCACGGAACTGGGACGCTGTCCTAATTATAAGGCCCAGTACGCGCTAGCGCTTTTGCAAATATTACGCATGTGATCACGCATATCTAATCTAGTGTCCAACGTAAGACCTAAATCCTGAATTGTGTTAACCCGTTCAAGCTGTGTGTCGGAGAGGTGGTAGCTCCCATTGACTGGATTATTGGAACGGGTAAACGTAATGGCCCTGCATTTAAGTTTGTTCAGCTGCAATTTGTTGGTAGAACTCCACTGCACAACTGAGTCGACCGCATGTTGTTAGATGAGTTCTTTAAATTGTATACTGAATATTTAGAAGGGGAAATTAAATATAAAAATAAACCAAGGAAAATGATAAGTAAAACTAAACCATCAAAGATAAAAAACAAAGAAGTAATCGGGCTGCTCATAGGCGTTCTATTACTGAAGACTCCATTTTATCGGATTTACCTTCCTATGTCGAGAACTGGAAAGGAGAAGCTAAAATTAGTAAACCAACACCAAACATAAATGCAAAATGTACAAAAAATGGTAATTTAAGACTTTCGGTTTATATCAACTAAGAATTAGTATAAACTGCGCAAGGGTAGCAACTGGTAACATAATCGTTGAAAATACAATAACTATCTAAGGGCCTTCAAATTCAACGACTTTGGGCACAAATATATTTGAGGATTCACTGGAAACGGAAACTCAAGAGGAACAAATTACGTTAAAAAGTGACAATGACTGACATAGAAGATAAAAAAAGGTGAACGTAATAACAATCTTAAAGTTCATGGATCATGGAAAAGCAAAAGTAGACGTCGAGTCGTATCAGGCCTTTAAAGAAAAGGCTCTAGAAAAAGTGTCATGGAAATTGCTCCACCGACAAGAGCCTAGCTCTAGGATGCTAAGAAAGTGACAATGACTGACATAGAAGCTTCAGAAGATAAACGTTATTACAATTTTAGATCAAAATTAACAGAATGGTCTGTTGCTTACAATACACCTCACAGCTCACTTAACGCATTACTGAAAATTATCAGCGACCATTATCCAAACCTCGTACCGAAGGATGCCAGAACATTAACACGCGCTCATCAGCGCCCACAGCCGTGGCCTAGGTCCAACGCCAATACGCACCAGGAAATTCCGTCTCTAGGGCAATGCATTTTAAGCAAAGCCGCTGCTCCCAGTTCTCCCACGGTCACTTTCGGGGTGCTCGTTGAGTGCTCTTCTTCGCCAGACTCAGATGTTGCCATCAACGGGAGTGTGTGTTGATTCAACAGCTGAGGCTGCCTTTTACGGCCTTCCCCACGGGTCGTTGTACTCGTTGTTAAGGGTTGTCAAGCATTTGCGTTCTGTCCTGGTCTTTCGCTTTGCCAGCAGCCGCACTCGGCGCTTTACACGACTCTTTGTAGGGCTCGTATAACCGTAACACTTCCACTTCGCCCCTAACTCGCATGCGCTGAGATTGACGTCGCGCAACTTCATAAAACCTTTGTAGTTACGTCAGCTCTTCGGACCGCCAGTTCATTTTACGTTTAGAAAGACTAGGACCGATTCGTGGAATGGCCGCTTGGCACACGTCGGCTGTCGCCACCTCCAGTCATTGAGCTTTTTGCTCCACTATACACAATCTGTCAAATTTCAACTGTCTACCTATTATGGTTCATGTCATGAGACATCCCACTGACAGACGTTCAGACGGACGAACAACGAAGGCTTATTAATAAGGCCCCATTGTCACCCTTTGGGTACAGAACCTAGAAAATTAACAACAGAAAACGTAAGCACATTCTGGTTGTATTTTTAACACTGAACTGATGCTTGTAGGTAGAAACTCTACTACATAAATTATGCAAGCTGGACAACCCGAAATCGTGGCAATCACAAAGAACCATTGCCACTATTCAAGGTGTAGGAAGCCAGCACCGTATGTTTTGACAGTATATCATTGAAAACTGTATTTAAATTATTCATTACGTTGCTCGAAATCTCGGTACAAGGAAAACACACTTTATACTAATGTTTTTTCGTTTCGTGTCATGTAAGGAAAGAAAATAATTTCAAGTGCACCGTACTCGTTAAAAGACATATCGCTCGGCTTTTTCTTCGAACTTATCCAGAGACACTGCCGTGTGTCTAGATACCATAATAGAACCCGGTTTAAAAATGTAAAGTGTAAAAGTAAATAGCCTATAATATTGAAGTCGGTTACGAGATTGCTATTTTATTATTTATCTACACACGTATCATAAGTCCTATATAATGCGTTAAGAACACGTTGGCAATGACCAGCATTACAACAATCAAATTTACTAAGATAATTTTAATATCGGCGGAGGTGTGGTCGTGGTAGTGCTCGTTTCATAAAACAGCACTCGTGTTTATTTCAAGTCAATTAAATCATTTATTGATAAAATATAACATTTTACATGTCGTTTGTTTATTCATAATTAATTGTTACTTATTTTATTTTACTACTCTCATGCACATTGTGCCGGTACCCTAAAAAAGGTCCCATTGTTATTGTTTTTTTGATATGCTGTAAAGGACAATATAGTCATGCTCGTACTCAATCGTTTTTGAAATAAAGAGGACGAAATGTTTTTTAGTCCAAAACTTAAATAAATCGTCAGTAATATAGGTTTGTAATAAAATAAATATGAAACGCATTTGTTTTGTTATATACCTAGGGCTATGTTCTTCTCTGTGAAACAATATTTCTTTTGATAAATATAATTGCATTGACATTAAACTCGTTAAAGAATCCGTCGCTACCTATTATAGTTGACGGCATCCAAGATTACCAAAAGTTCTTTGACTTTATCTCTGAAGATATATCCTCGGACTTATTTACAGCAAAGCTCATGATTGGTGAGTCAGTTAAGGTTAACGCCATTAATCAAGAGGCATATACAGCAGTTACAAAGCTCTTAAAGCAACACAATTGCCTTTGGCACTCTTATGAAAATAAACTCGAAAGACCAATTCGAGTAATGGCAAAGAAACTGCATTCTACATGCAAGCCCGACAAAGTGATTGACGACTTGAAAAGCAAAGGTTTCAACATAGAAAAATCTGTCAACAAACTGAGGTGGAACACTCAAGATCCACTTAATATGTTTATGCTGACATTCAAAAATGGTGAAGATATAAATAAAATCTATGGAATAAAATCTATAGGTACTAGGATATAAAGTGGAAATACACCCATTAAAAACAACAAACTAGTTCCTCAATGAAAAAAATGCCAAGCATATGGTTATACTCAAAGATTTTGTAACAAAGAAGCCAGATGCGTAAAATGTACCGGTTAGCATCTGATATAGATTGCAAGAAACCTGCAGAGGAAAAACCAAAATGCCAAATTATAGCCAAAGAGATGAAAAATATTAAAAATAAATCATAAAAAGACCTACTGCTACACTACAAAAGCAGGCGTTAGTTAAGAAGCCAACAACAACAACAAATAATGAAGTACTGAAAACCACTAAGACGGTAAAAAAGAATGAGACTTATGCTCAAATTGCTAAAAATAATTTACAAACCAATCAACAACACAATAAAAGTAAATTGGACCAAATTCTGAAATATATGCCTTCTTTTGATGAACGCTTAAAATGCTTAGAAAGTAGCAATCAAACCGCTAATCTTAAGATGAAAAAATGAACAGCAAAATAAAATTTTGAGTGGAACTCAAATGGACTATTACAGCACCAAAATGAGCTGCAAGTTATCCTAGATATAGAAAATATAGACATTTGTCTTATATCGACCTCCACATGGACCACGAAGTGGAATATGTTAGTAATATTATCAAAAAATACGCCGAAGCCCATGAACACAAGCCTCATCGCCATGTGAATGTTGAGGCCATCCAGATTCTCAACAACACGGATATACAGTTAAGAGTGAAAAGGCCTTTCGAGTTATTTTATTGTAGTGATAGTGTAATTAGTGCAGTGAACTATACACAAAGAACACATTAACGAAGTGTCTTCCCCTTAACAGAGACAATAGGAAAAGTGTTAATGGACAATTTCTTGGCTTAGAAGTTTAGGTCAAATTTAAAATACTTATAAGTCAAAAGACTAGATTGTATTTCAATGGAATGTATAATAAGATACTTCATTTAATAAAAACACTTTTTTCACAGTCGTCCCTCGTTCTGTCTTTCATACTCGCTATCGCGGCATTCTGTTGGGATAAAATATGTATATTTACATTTGAAATGAATTTCTATGTGATGTTAATTTTAATAATTATTTTTATTACTATCTTAACTTGTTATAAATGTTATAATAATATCTTTGTATCAATAAAAGAATACGTAAGTTACTAAATCATACTATGCTTCGTAACGTTTGTTTATTCCTGAATGCCTATTATAATAATCGTATTTTGGTCCAGCTCTGGTCAACTCTTTCTACTTATGAAGAGCTTTGCATACCCTACGCCTACCGTGGTTTTCTTTACTTCGCATTATTGCTTTAACTATAGATATCTGGAGATATGTGTGATTTCTAGTTTCTGTTTCTGTATTCGCTGTCGGAAACCACTAAACACAACCAGTCTATTTTGAAAGAATTCAGCCCAATGGTGGCGGCCATTTTTCCTCATTCAGCAATCGCTCTCAGAACTAAAAAGTTCGATCGCGGCAAAGCAGTGAAACTTCTTACCTAAAATATCACCATGGCGACTGTTGTTTAAACGTTACTATAGTAACCCATACAATATTATTATCAATAATATAGTTCACAAATATCTTCGAAATCAGAAAAATTACCGACCAAATATTGTATTTAGAAACAACGCCGGACATCACTACAAAATCAGAAAAGGACAATATTATATTGGGATTGACCTAATGAGTAAAAGAGACGTTACGAAAAAGGCCATTATAACTTGACCATTGTTGGTCAAATATAAAATGTGCTTACCGGTGAATGTTATACCATATTTTTTAAAGTTTTATATTTTTGATGACTTTCCACACCATTTCACGGAACGTGAAGGTATTTTGAGTAATTTCTCGAATTCCCTATATTTTTTATGACATATTTCGAACTCAAACGGGAGGCGTACGCGTAGGTCTCAAATATGGTTGACACTGACAGCGGTCATCGGCGCTATACCGTACATATACTAAATTTCGCATATGAGTGGTGAACATCGGCTGCCTTGTAAGCGGTATCTATTGGGGGTGATCTTTGCTCGGGTGTCATAGAAAAACGATTATTGCCGATCGCTATTAAGAAAATGGTTGCACTGTACTTACATCTCATACGATTACCTACAAATAACTTCAAACAATCATTAGCTGATTTAATAAAGCTCATTTTTTTTTTTTCATGTCGTAATTTAAAAAAGTTAAGCGGGAGCATCCGCTAGCACATCCCTCTTACTCTTCACACACGTGGTTTTAGCATGATAGAGCGACTCCAGACACGGCTAAAACTTCTATGAAGGTACTTCGCGATAATTTGCAGGAAAACTAATTAGTCGCTTTGGGGACATCCCACCCAAGATCGCAAGATTTAACACCTAAGGATTTTCTCCTGTGGGGGTAGCTCAAAACCAAAATCTATCTACAATATCAATCCACGGTCTATTGCAGACTTTAAAGAAATTATTTATTCGTCGAGAAGTTGACAATGTTGAACCAAGTCTGTTACAGCGTGTGGGACAAAATGAGAGGCTCCGCTTTGAACAATGCGTACAAAATGGTGGACAAAATTTACACGATGTAAGAAGCTTCAAAAACAAACCGCAGTTAAAACTAACATAAAAAAACTTATAGCGTAAACAAGACAAGAAGTCGTTTTTTTTTAATATATATATATATATATATATATATATATAAATCTGCCACAGAACACCCTGTACAAATGACATGTTTTAAAAGCTATTTTGAACGACCTCATTTAATATCATAAGATAAAACAATATAGGTACGCAAAATAAATGTTTAGTAAGTTGTCGTAGGACAATACATACATACATACAAACTCACGCCTTCGTTTTCTGAGTGGGGTAGGCAGAGCTAAAGAATTAGGACAATACAACTAATATAATTTTAGCCTAATAGACTCATTTTACAATGGGCCACCATACATCACAATACAGGTATCACACTAACACTATTAATCAGAAAGTTTATGAGCATGTGTAAGTTAGTACATTTACTCGTATTATTCTAAGCGGATTGAGATAAAGTTTGCAATGGAAAAAGCTTATACCCTGAATTTACATTTTATCCGAAAGATCACTGTTCCCATGGTTTGCGAATGCAGGCGAAGTCGCAAGCAGAAGCTAGTCTTTACTAAAGGAATGGATCGGATGTGTGGATTAGTTCTATTTTAAAACTCAAATGAAAATACCTTTAACTGATTGAGCTTTGCTTAAAAGAGCAAGCAATTTAGAACCTTTTTGCAAGCTTCACAGAGTTTTGTATTCTTTACAAGAGTATTGATAGATATCGTGTCATGGCATGAAGTCGAAAGCATAAGTTCGTGACAATAAAATAACAAACAGTGCAGAAGGATCGATTGGACTGCGCGGAAATACAAGCTACAACGGAAAGCAAAATTAAATGCAGCTCTTTTTATACATTGAATTGTTGTACTTTATTAACAAATAAAACACAATCATAAGTTACTTTTCACAACTTGATTTTTCAGTCAGTGGTCCTCAATTAGAGCAAAGCCGCAAATACGTTCGATGTAATACCGATAGCTACATCAACACTTATGAGCTGTACTTTTTATATTACCATAAAATACGTGGATTGCTTAATTATGTATTATGTATCGGAAGCGAATGTGAAAAACGGCAAAACCGATTTATTAAACATTAGTAAGTATCCTCATATTCAATCGTAAAACTTTTCTCACTAGTATAACGGTACAAACAGTTTTCAATCTAAAAAATTGCGGCTCACTTCTTGGTTCAATGTACTTCGACGCAACCGCGCAATGTCAGGTTAAGTGGCAGGGCGCGTCTTGCAAATACCCTAATAAAATGTTTTTTTTCAGATAACCATAAACCTCAACCTGAAATGTTGATGACTCCTTTGATTTTGACTGATTTTTCTGGCTTTCGAACCACATTTCAATCGGCAATGAAAGTCACTATCATAACTGGTCAATTTTTTGGGTTAAATCCTGTATTGGGAGTTGCAGAAACTGACGCTAGAAAATTAAGGTAAGTAGATTTGTCTGCGTGTTTTTTAATTGGTTTTTTACTACCTTGCTAAATACGTTTGTATATACAAAGTGTTCGAGAACTAACGCTTTAAACATTTGATTTTGATTGTAAGGGTTTATTTTGAAATGTCAAAGTTTAATATAATTATCATTTTGTTGAATTTACTTAATACTCTAATTTTATTTATGATTCATAGCTGATTATATTTTGTATCACTAAATAACAATAATAAAAAAGTTTTTATTAATGAGGAATCAGCTAAGAAAGGTGAGATTTTTTTAAATTTTAACAATGTAATAAATTACGCTGATTTTAGATAAGATAGATAAGATAAGATTTAACGTTGATAATACGCCGCCATTATACATAAATACCATGACTACTGGTAGAGCTTAAATCTGTCTAGCCTAAAAAGTACTATTTTAATTATTATGTACCACGCAGATTTTCGTTCCTATTAAAATAAGAATCAGAGAGAGACTTAAAAATACCACGTGTCGCGCTAGTAGGGCCACTTTGTTTCTTCACTTTACTTCTGTAAACATCTAACATGACTTATTATTCATTGTTTCTATACTTATCACCCAAAATAAATGTCCGGTGTTTGCTCTTGAGCATTGTGTAGGCACGGAACACAAAACTTTTGATCGTTCAGTACGAATGATGGGCAAATTAGCCCGCATATCCAATACTAATCTTATGCATACCAAGTGAAAGCTTGTATCAAAAGCTTACTTTTCTATATTGGCAACAAACAGAGAAGCGAGTTATTTGGCCCTCTAATGTCCCTTGTTCCACCATATACACCGTAGGAACGAGAAACCCTACAGATTTTAACAGGGCATTCCTATTTTTATATGTAGTTGAAAATGTTATACTGACATAGGGTGATGGAACCAGTAATGGACAAGGCACCAATAATGGACACTTGATTCTTATTTTACAGACGATAAGGGTTATTCATTTGTTTTTCAACAATCAATTTAGGTCCGTATGAAATTGGAATTAAGAGTGAAGTGTCTGTGCCTGTCATATAAAAGTGTCAGTCATTGGTGCCGTCGCCCTAGGTCCAATTCGGCGTTTACTAACCTTTTTTTTGATACAAGTTAAATGGAATATTTTCGCTTCTCCAGGAAATAAAGCCTTAGGACGAGCTGGCAACGCTTTTCTTGAAATTAGCACTTGTTTACTGGAAATCCCCTTGAAATTTAAGAATGTGAGTAATTTTCCCCTTTCTTGTGGTAAAACAAAGAGATAAAATGTATGATACGAATAAGAAAAACATTTGCGAAACATTTGCGCATAGATAATTACAAAGCAGGGTGTTTTTAGAAGAGTTACACATCAATCCTTTGAGGGCCCCATATACGGTACAATCCGTCGGTTCAGACTGATCGAAACGACGGATCTGTATTTTACTCTAGTTCGTTGTCAGAGATTTATGGTATAGTTTGCGTTGTTTGCAACTAAACGTCATCAGCGTCTGTCTTCTGTTGGCAGCATTGCTTGTTCTTCATTACGATATTTTGTGCGAACGTTGTCGCTTATCGTGTTACTTTTTCTGAATCAAAACTGTTATTTTAAGATGAAATACATATGTTACAAGTGTTATATATGTGCAGTAAGTTATGTGCATCGTATATTATGCGAAAGAAGGTAAAAATTCTGAGCTGTGCCGAAACAGGGACAAGAGAATGGTCACCCGACAAAACATTACAGGGAAATTAATGATATGTCTAGCGAAGTCCCTTACAGACATCCTTAAAGGGAACATTAACAGTAAAAAACTTATAGAAGAAATTAATGATGCTGCCAAAATAGCAGCAGGAATGTACCACACGGATTCTTCCCCACGAAAATTTTTTTGCTCTATCAAATGCAACAAAGAAGGTACGAGAGACATGCAACGAGACAAAATCAGGGAAGCTCCTATTTGGCGACAATCTACAGGAGCAGCTAAAAGCAATTGAGACAGTCAAGCGAACTGCACAGCAAATAAAAGTGCCGGAAAACAAGAAACCTCCAAGCAAACCGGTAAACTGGCGGAGCCCGTCGCAGTACCAACCGAACCAGCAGGGCCGCGGTGGGCATCAACCGACAAGACGTCAGCCTACATACCAACCACCTCGTCGGCCGCCACTATCACGGGGGACTCCGAGACACGCGAATGCGCCACGGAGATCACACCATCGCCGATACTAATACAGGTACACGCAGGCAGAGTCAGACATTTTTTCCACAACTGGTTAATGCTAACGGATGACCCAACTCTAGTGGAGTGGTTTACAAGGATATAAAATCCCTTTTGATAGACCACTACCTCCCGAATGTCTATATGCCCAGCTATAGCAATGGGCAGCTCTACACTAAAATATTGGAACGGGAGAAATACTTAGCCTTACAAAATTCAAATGACAACTATGATGCTGGGATGCCATTTTCATTAGAAGTGCTACAAGAATTTGACTGGTGGCTCAATAACATTCATAAAAATAATCTTATTAAACAATACCAATTTAAAATTGAAATACATTCAGATGCGTCAAATTCAGGCTGGGGTGCAGTATGTGGTACTGAAACAGCCTCTGGATCTTGGTCCGCTTAAGAAAAGAACTTCCATATAATATTTAGAATTAAAAGCAACCTTTTTGGCCTTAAAATGTTTTACTAAAGATTTATGAGATTGCGAAGTCTTACTTCGAGTTGATAACACCACTGCTATCGCTTACATTAATAAATTATAAGGGGTTCAGTTTCCGCACCTTAACGAAATCACAAGGGAAATATAGTAATTGACCTTTTTGCGTCAAGAAATAACACAAAATGTACAATGTTTGTATCATGGAAACGAGATCCAGAGGCCGTGGCGATAGATGCCTTCACTATTAATTGGAAAAATCATTTTTTCTATGCCTTTCCTCCTTTTTCATTATTATTGAGAACTTTACAAAAAAACAGAAATGATAGAGCCACGGGAATACTTGTGTTTCCCAATTGGCCCTCACAACCATGGTTTCCTCTTATTGAATTACTAGCCGTATCAGAATTAATAATATTTGAACCTAATAAAAACTTACTATCGTCACCTTTCAGACACAATCACCCACTCCATTGGCAGCTTACCCTGACTGCAAGACTACCATCGGCGGCAAAGTTATGGTGGCCATTTTGTGCAAGATACTCCATAAATCCATATGAAGCTTCAATCGCTTCAGTGCTTAATTTTTTAACCGAACGTTTCAAAGGTGGATATGGAACAATTAATGTTGCTAGATCAGCTATTTCCTTACTCCTTGGACCCGGAATAGGAGCTAATGAATGTGTTAAAAGATTTGTTAAAGGAGTGTTTAGGTCAAAACCTCCGGAGCCTAAGTACAATTTGACGTGGGATCCCGCAATAGTACTAAATTATCTCACGACACACTTTCCAAATGAAAACATATTAATGGTTATAGAAGCTTTAACCATAAAATTAGTCACGATACTGGCCCTAACGTCTGGGCTTAGAGTTCAAACTCTATCACTAATAACCATAAGTAATATACATTTTCTCAATAATGGAGTAAGAATACATGTCTTCAAGCAAAAGATTGAATTCGTTCCTTAGAAAAGTTAAATATCAATAAAATCTAAAGTAAGCTATGCAATTGAAACTTTACATGTTTAATAAGCTTACTATTGACATAATTTCCCGGGAATTTTGTTTATCTGGTATAATCCAAACTCAAGTTGAGGATTCAAAAAATCGATGAAGCGCCTCGAAAAAAGGTATGTCAGGCCTTGCGCTTCGGTTGGCTCGTCTTGGCGGGGGCACTACTGTGGCTCCAGATAATTTTCGGAGTTCAACCGCTGTGAAAATATGACCGATCCTATTAATTTATCCCCAGTGATCCCAGCCCACAAATTCATGGAAAACTTGTATTGATACGAATTAACTTTGCCTGAGGATTTTCTTCTTACCACATATGGAGATTATGCAAATTTAAATTCCTTCCCTCGTAAATAATGCTTCATCTGTCCATAAATATTTTCCTAATCGGCATCTTCTCCGAGCATCTGAATCATCCTGAGATAGTAAGCCACTCTGGCTAACCCATCACTATTTATTAGTCCTTGCACTTTCCTAAAATGGTATGGATGAAGGCCATATCTTTTCCACACGAGTAACCCCACTCTGTATTTGACGTTTACAATTCTTCCTACAGCCCTGGATTAGAACGTTGGATCTTCGATAGTTAAATTCATGATGCGATTTTCTGTACGCAATTCTAAATTAATTGCTCTTTCTGAACGACTTGGTCCAAAACCCACTTCACGAAATCTTCTATGAACATCTACAAAAGTGGAGCGGTGTGCAACGTCCAGGAAATGTCCTCCTGTAGAGAGGCAGAAAAAAACCAAGAACAAATTACTTTGAGCAAATAAAAGAGAAGGTTAATGTTGGGTTGTACCAGAAAGTCAAGCAGTTGACGGAGGACCGGAGCGGTTGGCGATTACTCCACCAACAAGAACAAGGCTTTTAAATAAAGAAAGAGAGATTTGACATTCAACCTAAGTGGGAACTATTACGTTACCTTTTTCTATGACTATAAAATTACTTACGGTCTTTTACAATAGATTAACAAATTATCTTAACTTTATGGCTCTTAGCTCTTACGCCGCCGGTCGGACTGTACGCATGCTAAATTTTTTGTGAAAATACAGAACACAATATGCGAATGGATCAACTCGATCATCATCTGAATTGGAAGAAACTTGCATAATTACTTCATCGTCATCGACCAATGCTACATTAACATCATCGTTATTTTCATCATCACTTCTGGTCACTACGTATTATTTTAACCAAAACTTCTGGTCGCTAAATTATCATCATCACTGACATTGGAATAGTTATTTTCATCATCACATCTGGTCGCTACATAACTGTCATCACTGACATTAGAATGGTTATTTTTTATCATTTCTTCTGGTCGCTTCATTTTTATCATTACTGACATTATAATAATTATTTTCATCATCACTTCGGGTAGCTACATTATTATCATCACTGATATCAGAATCATTTGTCTCATCTACAATTACCGTCGTGACGTTTTCACTACCTCTGAGATTATAATTATACATTTATCTCATCTTCCTGTCTGTTTACAATATCTTTATCATCATCATCATCTAGTTCACTAACTTCATCCTCTGTCGTTGAATTTGTTCTTGAAAATGAAAAATCTCTTTCGATAGCTTCAATGTCTTTAACTGCAGTTTCTTTCATTAACTTTTAAATGTGAACGACGTAGCAAATCTTCACAGCTTTGTTTGTAGTAATTTTATTTCTTTTTTTAAATGTATATTTGATAATGTTGAATAAGATCGCTTAACAGATGCTGATGTTGATGGAGCAGATAAAATGTTGACAGCAACTTTACCTAATTGGGTATAGGGGAAAAACGTTAAACAGGGGTTTCGTGATAGAAGCAGACTCCCAAATAATCTGCCTTTCCCTCAGACCATTCCCACATTTGTACTCAGATAACCCTTTTAAAATAGTTCTTTAACAACAGCTTGCATTGTTTAATATGACATCACATCCTTCTAAATAACAGTATGTCACGTTTCACGCCACGATTATTTGGATTCAAAATTGCAGCAGCAAAGTAAATATTCTGTAAAGCATGAGATTTAAAAAAAAAAATTGGAAGTAAATGTTGTAAGTCTAGAGAAATGCCCACTATGAAATTTATTTACATGTTTGCATGGTCAACTTGGCCCGCGGGCCAAAACGACCCCTTAAAAAATCTAAACTCGGCCCGGACTACATTCAGCCCGCGGGCCGAAGTGCCCACTATGAAATTGATTTGTATTTTTTATAGTCAACTTAGCCCAAGCAAATGAAATAATCTAGTTGACGTTGTTTACTTCAATTCAGTCATGGCTAGAAATAGATTGTATACCTTGCTATCCTACTTCTTGTTTATGATTAATGATGACATAGAACTGTCACATTATCACTGCAAATCTTTTTAATATCGGTAAAAGAAAAGTATTAGAAATTATATAATTAAATATAATATTATTAAGTAATAACAAGGCTGTGCTTGTTAAAAATGAATGAAAATAGAATTTTAACATTACCTACAGATTTTGAATTAGTAACATCGCAACGAGGCGGCCGCATTCTCCAAAGGTCAGGGTATCGTTATCGCTTTAAAAGAAATAACAGAGATGGGTCAATATTGTGGAGATGTGTAAAGAGTGATTCTTGCTATGCTACTGTGAAAACTAACACTGAAACTGCTGTTGTCATTCATGAAACTGAACATAATCATGCTTCTGACATTGCTTGTAATGATCTTAAGAAATGTTTCGACAGTATGGAAAAAAAAATAACCGAGGACTTAAGCACTCCAGTTTCACACATATATAACGACTGTATAAATAATTTAGAAGATACAGGTTTGCCAATAGTGACCGCAATGCCAAAATTTGAAAATATCAAGAAAAAGTTATACAGGAAACGCAATAAGTCGTTAGGCTTAAAACGTATTACACTTGCATCTTCGGATGATATAATAGTTCCCAAGAAATTTCAACATATGTTATTTGCTGATTACGATGTGAAAGGCAATCGAATATTAATATTTGCTAACGACGAATTATCGAGTCTACTATCACAATGTAACACGTTTTACATTGATGGGACTTTTAAAAGTTGCCAGAAGAATTTTTACCAACTTTTTACGATGCATGCCGATTGTGGGAGTGACAGAGAACATGTCAGAGTTCTGCCGATCTTATACGCGTTGCTCCCTAACAAAAAACAGACAACCTATGAAATTCTGTTTCGCATAATAAAAAGAAGAGTACCAGCTTAGAACCCCACTAACATTAAAATGGACTTTGAAAAGGCTATGATGTTAGCTGTAATAAATGTGTGTCCAGATGTGGAAATAGACGGTTGTTTCTATCATTTCACAAAATGTTTGTGGAAAAAAGCGAAGGAATATGGTTTAGATAAATCAGCATTGGGTAAAGACCATGTAAAGCGTTTGTGTGCAATGGCACATTTACCATTTCAAGTGTTACCAGAAGCTTGGCAGTACGCCTTACAGGAATCTCCAGTGACTTCATTACGAAGAAATGTAAAGGACTTTAATACATATTTTTTTGACACATGGATGAGCCCTACTTCTATGTTTTTTGATACTTGGACTTGTTATCGACAAGTTAATCGTACAAACAATGTTGTGTAAGGTTTTAATTCAAAATTAAACAAGATTACGAAACCAAAACCTAACATAGTACAATTCTTAGTAGTAATTGAAAAAATCATGAAAAACGACCTTAAAAAGTTACAGAACGGCTTTCGTGTGAAACGAAATAATTGAAAAAAACGACGAAATTTCCAACTTAGTGACCAAATATGAAAATAATTTGATAAGTTTAGAGTTATGTTTAGAAAAACTTAGGTTTTAGAAGGCTAATGTAGATAGTATTATTGTATAGCTTATTAAAATAATTACAGAAAACCCTTAACTGAAAAGCAGCATTTTTATTATTATCGACACTGTTCTTTCCCTCTATTTCTGATTTAGGGCTGTGGGCTGAGTTAACTATGAAAATATAAATATATTTCATAGTTGACATTTCGGCCCGCGGGCTGAAAGAGGTCTGGGCTGAGTTGACTAAAGACGGACAAAAACATTTTAAAAGTGTCATTATAGCCCGCGGGCCAAGCCGACCATGCAAAAATATAAATAAATCTCATAGTGGGCATCTCGGCCCGCGGGCCGAGTCAGATGCGGGCCGAGTTGACCAATGAATCGTCAATTTGATGATCGGATTATGCTAAAATAGATGTTTGGTGAACTTCGTGTTCGGAAAAACTTGGTGCTGTGATATTTGGTACTGTTTTATTAAATAACTAGCGACCCGCCCTCGCTTCGCTTCGGTTAATATATGTTAAAATAATCCAAGTTAAACTGGAATAATATACTTTTCAAATTATAGATAGGTGCATATGTATAGAGGTTTTATTTTATGACGATTTTAGAAAGAAGTCCTATTTGACACTTTTTGCGGAATCGAGTTTTTGATGCCATTAGATTTTAAATTCCATTCAATAATGACTGCCAGTTATCACAGAATCTCTCTATATACAATGTTTACAGCGGAATTTTCATTGCACAATACAAACAAATTTTGTCTGGAAGTGACGCGCGAAAGGGCTACATATATGTCCATGGGAAAAACACTCAACGCTCAGCCCTCTATTTCACCATCTTGACAATGACACGTGACAGGTGACAATTCGGTATACATTGCAAAGTTAACACGCTGATACAATGACTGAGTTTCATATAAGCTGCGCCATGTGCACTGAAATGCCACCTATCACTTGTCGTTGTCAGGATGATGGTGAAATAGGGGGCTGGTCTAAGCCAGCAACTTTAAATGTTTGACCTTGTTGTGATTTGTAAATATCATTGAAAACGATAATTCTACGGCTCACTGCAGTCGTTTAAACTGAAAAGGTAGATCCGTTGGTATTCATGGAATCCGGTGAATTAAAACGACTTTTTCAGCCGTACATCCGGTCAGTATTGTGCACTCTATTATGAACGTTTTTAAAGATGTTATTTGGGTGGATTAAGGTTCCGTAGTGAATTAATAGGACAACCTTCTTTCAAAACCAATTTACGTGGGGCGATCCAGAAGGGTGCAAGGAATTGAGAAATTCCGTTGGGAAATGGACAGCCTCTTCCAGGACGAGCACAGTGTCTACACTGTATGTGTGTGCATATGTTTATGTTTATGTTTGTGTTGGTGCATTGATCTTCGATAGGATTTAGCCATTTTCTATACCTACATGACTATTAGTTGGTGATAAAATAGCTCTCTCCTTAGCACAGTCTGCACAGTCTGCATAAACATTGTCAACTAATTTTTTTACTAAAACGCAATGTTTTTCATTTTTAATATTAATGCTCCTATTAAGAAATGGACAGACGTCCATTTCCTATTTTGAGCAACAACTCTGCAAAGAGCCGGTTTTCATACGTGCAGAAAACGAAACTCTCATGTTTGTTTCGAGTTCTAATCTATCTTGCACGTTATTTTGAATCTGCCATGTATTCTAAAGTATTTATTTAAAAAATGTATATTTTATGGGACGATATTAATCTACATTAAATGCCCAAGGTAACCAAAGTATTTATCTGGACAAGGTTAAATACTGATTCGGACAGAATAGCTTCGTTAATAACCTAATATTTTAAAATAAGAGAAACAGGCAGACAGGCGCGAAGCGACTTTAATTTATACTATTTAGAGATGCAGCATGGTTTCAGGGCGTCCCAAGACTATGGGTCATGAAGGGAAAGTACCTTCAATATCGTAGATAGGATGTTTTGCTGAAAGAAGACTTTATGTTATTTTTAAAAGTTAGTAAGACTGCATTCAAAGATATTCTAAAAATTACGAATCTGGGAATCGAACCGACTTAAATGTGAAAAAAAATCACCCGTATTTTATGATGCCAATCAAAAAAATTTACCAAAATTAATAATTCCTCTTAAGTAACACATTATCTTAAAAGAAAGTAATAACGTAAAATGTTTGATTCAAATTTCAAGAAAATTATTTATTACCGATGACGACGTCCGAAAAATAGCGATATTATCATTCCATAGATAGCATTGATTATTCGCAAATAAGTACCCACTTAATAACTACCCACTTACTGGCACAGTTTTCCTTATTATAGGTGCATGTGCAGATAAAATGATAAAACTTAGATTGCATTAATTTACAAAAAAAAAATACAAGAAATACTCAACTGACTTCGGCACTTTCATGTATGTTTTTAATTTGATGAAAATGATTAAAAGAATTAAGTATTATTTTTTGTTCATTCTTTCGATTGGCATCATAAAAATACGGGTGATTTGTTTTCACATTTAAGTCGGTTCGATTCCCAGACGAAGGAAATAATTTTTAGAATGTCTTTTAATGCAGTCTTACAAACTTTAAATACACATTAAGGTCCTTTCCCTTCATGTCCCATACGAGGGCTGCCTTTTAAGTTCTGTCGTTTGCAAAACTCCCGTGATTATTAAAAAAAAAACTAGTATCATCTTAAAATATTTGAATTTAGAATTCAAAAATAAAAGAATGTCTCGAGATCGGCCGATTCGTTTTAGTACAGCGTCGGTTCAAAGTTGACAAGTCGGTTGTGAAAATGGAAATTTCGAAGAAAAATTTACGTGCGATAATATTTTACAACTTTAAAGGGGGTTTAACGCGTCTTCAGTGCTTTGAAGAGCTGACTACGGTTTTTAAAAATGAAGCACCATACATCCGGACTGTGGAACGTTGGTATTTGGAATTTCAACGTGGTTGCTCTAGTCTTAGTGATAGGCATCGTGAAGGCCGACCAAAAACAGCTGTAACCCAGGAAAACATTGATGCTGTACGGCAACTGATCGTCGAAGATCGCCATGCGACATACCGCGAGATAGAAACTTCATTAAGCATTTCAGGGACCAGTGTTCAAAATATATTGCATGATCACTTAGGTGTAAAAAAATTGATCTCACGCTGGATACCACATTTACTTAGTGAAGACCAAAAAACGGCTCGCATTAGATGGTGCCGCAAAACTCTGCGGCAATTCAACCGAGGAGACTCTAAACACGTTTATGACATTATCAGTGGTGACGAATCTTGGATATATGCCTACGATCCGGATTCTAAACAGCAGTCGACTGTTTGGGTGTTTCAAGATGAGCCAAAAACGACCAAAGTAATACGTTCACGGAGCACTTCGAAAAAAATGGTCGCCACGTTTGTAGCGAAATGTGGCCACGTTGCGACCATCGTGCTCGAAGATCGTAAAACAGTTAATGCTGACTGGTATACCACAGTTTGTTTACCAGAAGTTATCGGCGAGTTCCGAAAAAATAACCCAAGACGTCGTATAGTACTGCACCACGATAATGCTAGCTCGCACACCGCCCGGCAGACAATTGCGTTTTTAAAAGAACAAAACGTCGAAAATTTGGATCACCCGCCATACAGTCCAGACTTAAGCCCTAATGACTTCTTCACTTTTCCAAAAATCAAGCAACGACTTCGTGGTCAACGGTACCGGACGCCTGAAGAAGCGGTTGAGGCATACAAAACGGCCATTTTGGAGACCCCGACTTCGGAATGGAATAAGTGTTTCGAAAACTGGTTCCATCGAATGAAAAAGTGTATTACATATCACGGTGATTACTTTGAAAAACAATAAATACCATTTAACACTTATTTTTTTATATTTTTTAGTTCTTTCAAACGACAGAACTTAAAAGGCACCCCTCGTAGTCTTGGGACGCCCTGTACAGTGGAACATATATGAGGAACAGATAAATCGCTTCTTGGGGGTTTTAGAGGCTTGTTGCCATTATAGAAAATAAATCTTATGAAACTAGCTTTCACGTGATATGCATGAGATTCGTATTGGATATGCAGACCTATTTGACCACTCAGAATTATTTTTATTGTGTCGTAAGTAAATCATAAAATAAATCGGTTCTGGCGCTTCACGGGCCGCTGCCGCGGCACGGTAGCTTCGCTCGCTCGGCTCGTGCGCTCTAAGGCCGCATTTCTACCTAACACTCCTCTTCGCTTCGCTCGTTGTCGTACCTAAAGAGACCCTCCTTAAGGTAAAATAGGTAGGGTATGGTAATAATAGTACGTATTCCAGATTATACCCACTGAACTCACTGAAACAGTCTGGATCTGCTTTTTCCGTAATTATGGCAAATGATTGTTATGGCATAAAATATTAAGGATTATAGAAAGTAAATATTATGGGAATTGTTATTATGTTATCTAATATAAGGAAGGTTGAACATTATGACACTTGAGTATTATGGCCAGAGGGAGGAATTTTCATGGCAAAAATCAAACGTCAATAGAGTTGGAATGTTAAATTTTATCGACTTTTCCAGCTATCGATAAGTTTAATCTCCTTCTATATATTTGCATCGCCTTTAATAGTAAATCACATGACAGTTAACTGGCATTTCTGCCACTAGTCTTTTTGCAACTAATTCACGAAATAAAAACGAACAAAAAATAATAAACAAATGGATAAAGAGGTATTCTTTCGTTTCATACAACGAAAATAATTCAACAATACTGCTCTACATGTAAGGTTCATTTAAAGCAACTTAAAAAAGATTGCGCTGAAACTCACATAACGAGTAAAACAGATTCATGTGAGATTAAAGCGGTAAAGAACGCTATTAGTTTTTATCTAAATTTGATTATATTTCTAGTTTCTTGCAACATCCCATGGAAAAGAATTAACAATCCACAATAGGGAATATGCATGGATTTTTTAAATAGCATTTCTCAACAAAATATGAAAATAACGTAAAAGAGATCACCAAAAGTGAAATTAAAATTAAAATCGGTCAAGTAATACGGATGATACAAGCATTTTAAAATGCTAATTAGACAGAGAGATCCGAAGGGCACCGGTGACGTCATCGTGCATTACGGCCATATAAACTCCTCGTAAAATTCTGTTTTGCTAGAAAGAGATAGGAGCAAATCTTTGGTAGCTTATATCTTGGTTATTTTTATAGCTATTCAAAAAATGTTTTTTCTCACCTGTTTATTACATGAATCAGCTTTTATTGAAACTGTATTAAAAAACATGCATATGCCTAATCCGTTTTTTTTAAATATATTTTTTGTTCCAGTTCATCATCATTTGAGGTATATTTTTGTTAATAAATAAATAAAGATACGCTTCGTAAATAAACCTTATCGATAGTCGATAAAATTCAACGTTCCAGCTCTATTGACGTTTGATTTTTTTCCATCAAAATTCCGCCCTCTGGTTATGGCACTCAAATATTATGGTGATATTATAGCCCACCGAACGAAGCAAAATCAGGGGAAAAAACTCGTGTATAAGCGAATTTTGGCATATGGGTAGGGAATGGTGTTTTAAACGACATACTAAAAGTACTGATGGGTGGGGGTGGAGCTAACGGGTGGAGGGGGGTGTAAAGGGCTCTTTTTTAGTTTTTCGTAAATAATTCGTAAACTGTGGCCTATAGCAAAAAAATGCTCTGAAGCACAAGTAATCTACATAAAATTCTCTACAAAAAAGGTTGTCACAATTTTTCTCTGGGACCAATATTTCATGAGATATGGAGGGAAGAAGATGGACAATAAAGAAATAAACACATTTCTTTAACTATGGCACATTATATTCCTAAAAATAAAATTCCTAACTATCGTCTAAATCTAAAATATTGTCATCGTCATCATCATCGACGGTGACTTCGATGGGAGCTCCATTAGTCCATAAGCCGGAGCATACACCGCAGATACTGGAGCAGGTAATTCCTGCTTTCCGGCAGCCGCATCGTACCCCACACCCAGTCTTGCACCGGCAAAATATGGTTTTGAGAATCAAGTCAGGTGCCAATGGGACGTTGGTTGTCACTGGCTTTAGGATGCCATCGTCGCCTCTGGCCCATCCCCATTGGGTTGGTGGTAGGGGGTTTCCGAGCCATTGTTGTATCTGTAAATAAGTAATAAGATTAAAGTATTTAGGTCAAATAGATATTTGTATTTTAACAAAAACCAAAACAGTATTCGATAACTTGTGTGATTAATGATACCTGTAGGTATACTCTAAACGAATGCTGCTTCGAAGCTCCTCTAGTAGGAGGAAGAGTGGCCAGATCTGATTTCGGCTTCATCGATGCTCTTAAAAAAGCTGAGTAGCGGTATTTGTTGAGGTTTTGTTCCTGGGTAGGTGCTTGGTAAATCGACAGAAACAGCTTCTCGCCGGCCTGTTCAATACTCTCTGGTGATGAGGGCTCACTGAAAATGTCTGATATCTTTTGGATCAGAGCTGATTTAGCAGTGAAAAATTTAGCGATTGCCACTTTGCTTTTTTCATGGATCGCGGAGGTAGTGTCGCATCCGGAGAAGCTGTGGAGAAGGAGAATTGTCTTTGCAAATGGAAGCTGTTGAAGTTGTCGCACTGAAAACAATTTGTCCTCTACTTTCCACGCCCTGGTTTCAAAAAGAACACGTTGATATGTGGTGGGGCCAATCCTATGAGGAGGACTATCAAGTCAACATCCTCCCCAATAACAACAGTTGGATGTAAAGAAGCTTTATCCAACCCGCACCTGACAATAGTGTCATCAGCATCTCCTGTTGCAATAATTGTTTCAATCCCTGCTCCTATCATCTTCTCGATAAGGAACTGAATCAGCCTTGTCTTATTTCTTTCATTGGCATGGAAATGCTCCTGTTGAACGGTGATGATCGTATTTTCGTTACAATTAATGTCGACCGATGTTTTTGTCAGACCTCGTCGCTTCTGCTCTGCTCGTTTTGTGCTGTTGACATCACCGTAACCATCAAAAACCACTATACAATTTGGACCGTAATGTTTCTGTACATAGGTAATGTACTGATGGCAAATCGAAGAAACATTCGAGGACGGTTTCCATTTCATACGGTGTAGTAGAGAACCACCATCTACCACTTTGGAGCTTTGATGTAGATCAAGAGCTGCGTTGTTCTCTACTGGCAAAACATCGTAGAAGGATGACTTCTTCCCCTTTCGTATTCCACCCTCGAAAAGCCCCCACCCTCTAGTTCATAGGTCAAAAGTTCTGCAACATCTTCTTCGTTCTTTTTTGCTATGACAGTTCTTTGGAAAATTGTCAGAGGGTTAATAGTAACGGTCTCGTCATTGATTTTAATGCTACTGCTCATACTAGCTAGTGACAAAACCACATTCTTCTTAGACTGCTTCATGTCACCGAATTTGCTGCCAATGAAACTTTGCATCGTTTTTTGCATTCGACGATGATGATGACGATGACAATATTTTAGATTTAGACGATAGTTAGGAATTTTATTTTTAGGAATATAATGTGCCATAGTTAAAGAAATGTGTTTATTTCTTTATTGTCCATCTTCTTCCCTCCATATCTCATGATATATTGATCCCAGAGAAAAATTGTGACAACCTTTTTTGTAGAGATTTTTATGTAGATTACTTGTGCTTCAGACCATTTTTTGCTATAGGCCACAGTTTACGAATTATTTACGAAAAACTAAAAAAAGAGCCCTTTACACCCCCCTCCACCCGTTAGCTCCACCCCCACCCATCAGTACTTTTAGTATGTCGTTTAAAACACCATTCTCTACCACTATGCCAAAATTCGCTTATACACGAGTTTTTTCCCCTGATAGGCAGCTCTTGGTTTTCGTTGGGTGGGCTATTAGGGGAACTGAAGATTGAAATGAAATTAGTACAAATGAATTTATGGAAAGTGGCGGTATCCCCTTATATGTACTTGTTATTTATGGTTCAACAAATGCTTGTATTTTTCAGATTTAAGATACAATCATGGAGATTCGCCTACAGCCTGCTATCAATCTTCGGACAGTGTTCCCTAGTGTGCTTTTGTTTTCTGAAGTTATTCACTGACTCGAATCCTAATTTATCGGCAAATGGTATGGTTATAATATTTTTACTGGATATCGGATACATTTCAGAAGTTATTTAACACCCTTATGGTAACTTCACTTGAGGCTTACTAATATTACAGTGATTTGGTTCTCATTAACGAAGTTACACGCATTTTTTTCCGAGGATTAGATATTTTTTATAATGTAATATAATAATTTTTAATTTGAGTTGAATTACTTGAAAAAATTAGATTTAATTATTTATTTAATTGCAGTATCGATGTCGTTTGCTTATAAACTTCACTTCTCTTGTAACCTTAGCCGTAATAAGTACCCAACAGCATAATCAAATCTTGGAAGTCAATTTTAACCTACTTTTTAATGTCGGTATGACTTGAAATTTGTCACGTGTATGCAATAAAAATAACAATACAATAATATGGTGCACTTGGCCTTATAATTAGCTGCAAACTTTTGTACTTTGTCGCTTTAACGCCTTTCACAGGTTGGTGCCGCAGCAGTTCAAACGTGACGTTAAAGTGACAAAGCACTTAAGTGTGCAGCTATTTATAAGGCCGACCATACCATCAAGCTGGTATAATAATGGAGACAGTAAGTGGCCGTAGGAACTCCTCAACAGCTCACAGTGGATCGATCCGTCGAGTTTAGACTCATTTGACTCGTCTTTTAAAATTTAAATCAGTTTTAGAAAATACAGATAATTGCTTTTAAAAGCTATGGCTCTAACAATGCAAAAGACACTGTACAGCCGAACATTGGGGCGCTCGTGCGCTTAAACTATTCATTTTATCCACTCCGCTGCTCAAAATACGGTGACGGTACGGAATCGCAGTTACGTACCGTAAACGTCACGGCAGCTGGGTGGAGAGCGTGCGGTAAAGTCGTGACGTTTACGGCACGACGTCACTGCGATTCCGTACCGTCACCGTATTTTGAGCAGCGTAATGGTCGCTCTTTAAATCACTCCAAAATTTTAAAACTCCCGGAAAACTTTTCAGGTAAAATTACCAAATCATTGAACTATAACAACGTAATACAATTTCGGAAGATTACTTTAACTTTAATCCACCTCTAGTATATAGTCATACTTATGTAATTCCGATGAAAATACTTTAATATGGTACGAGTATCATTCAGCTGGTATGGTGTTGCGGGGAGGAAAGTCCATTGGAATTTGACGAAGCGTGTTGGCGATGATCATTCCTATGTAAAACGTTTTGACGAAGCCTGTTGCTGAAAACGTTATATAGTGGTCCTTCGAGTTTGAGGCCGTTTGACATGTTTTTTAATAGCAAGTTTAGCGAGTTTCAATCACCATCGTTTTATACTTTAAAATATAAATGATTGAAAAAAATATTTTATCCAAGATTCTGTGTTGCCGTCGCATTTTAGTATTTGAAACGAAATTTGTATTTCATCTATAAAATTGATTGTAAAATTAGCCTTCACAGTCCAGTGTCCATATATGGATCACGACTAACTACCTCCACAAGTCCCCCAGATAGGTATACGAACATGATTGAAGATTATCGGCACTCCTCCAATTATGGGCACGTTGAACCTTATGTCGTCGTGTCAGTGGTGACAGTCCTGCCAATGCCTGGTTTTTTGGGTGCCAATCAAATGGTGTTTAACCCTATCCATACTCACATTTTAAATGACCGTGTGTATGTTTGTCCGTCTGTATGTCACGTCTATATGGCTAAACACTTTAATAGTTATGCATAAATTGAGTAAAATTAGCACTACCTATTTCGATCACTGATTTGCATGCTAGTAAGGGTCAGAAAATATTTCATAACTTGTTTTCTTTTTTACAGCATCGTTAGTTTTTTACACTACTAATTGTATAACAAGCATCCTGTTTATGCGACTAGCAACTAAATGGCCAGGCCTTTGCCAGCATATAGCAAGAACTGAGAAATTGGACCCTAATTTAGATAGAACACTTGTAAAAAAGTGCAACGTTTCGTGTGTAATTGTTTTATCCTTAGCACTAGGTAAATATTAATTGAAAGTATTTCCAATCCAAGAATTCATGCCGCTTATTTTTTTTTATATCGCTAAAAGTTCTACAGTACTTCCGAATGAAAAAACAGAACCCTTTTAGGTTTACTCGCGTTTCTGTCTGTCTGTGTCTCTGTCCGTCAGTTGCAGCCAAATTACTCTGAATCTACTGGACCGATTAAGTTGAAATATGATACACATATGAATTTCTGTGACCCAAATACGGATATGTAAGGGTATGAGCATTGTAATGTTTAGGACCAATGGTGTACCAACAACACCATATTTTCTTACCATAAAAACGTCTTTAATTATAAACAATATCATAAAATATTAAGTTTTGATTTCTTAAATTATATTTTTCAAAAGTGCGTTGCTTAAAACATGCAAGACGGATTTGCACTAGACTTTCATTCGTTTTATGTCTACCTCTATTTGCAGTGGAACATTTATTTTCTGATCTCTCCGGTTTGGCGGGTGCTATAGATTGTCAGCAAGATAAAAATGTATTTGAGTCTTTTATGACGTCAAGTTTTCCGTGGGTATTTTCTTATATAGGGTACAACCCCTTCATCGGTTGTATTATGCAAGTAAGTCTTTACAACAAGGTCTTTCGTTTACATTTTTATCTATACACATATCATTACTGTTATAAATCTAAAATATCTGGGTTTGAAACTATTACTCACCTACCCTGTAGTCCAGACTTGGGTCCCAGCGACATCTGTTTGTTTTCAAATCTCAAAAAGTTTCTGTGAGGAAATCTATTTTCTGATGATGAACAATGATATTTTATATAAAGATACGTCATCTGCGCAAAAACATTCCTCAAAAAGGAAGGCAAATTGCCTTACTTTTTATCTATTTATCTCTTTCTAACAATAGCTTTCGCTATGAATTGCCGCCTTTGTCTCTGTCAGTAATTGGTCACGGGTTTTGAATTCGTTTAGTATGAGCATAACGTATCTTAATATAAAATATCATTGATGATGAAGCGTTGAAAGCAACAATCCAGGAGCATTTTTACAAGAAAGTTATAAAAAAAAAAGTAAAAAAGTAAAGTAAATAAGTAATAAGTAAAGTTAAAAAATATTTTTATGACGGGTTAATTAAACTTGACCGATCTTTTAAACATAAGTGGGGGGGGGGGGGTATTTTGAAAATAAAAATAACCCTCGTTAGTAGTTATATTTACAAATTGACACAAATATTCAAGTAGGAGAATGGACAAATTGGCTCTGATATTATGATTTAAGTTTAATTATTAATGATCGGCGAACAGTAGCATTTTATGTCACTTTAATGTCAAACATAAGGACTAATATTGATAAGTCTGTGTTGTTAAAAATTAAACCATAATTATCTTGATAAAAACTGAATTTAATTTGTTATAGTAAATTGTCAATCGATTCCTTTTCACATTGAGGATCCATTTATATAAAGAGAATGACATTTCTACATCAACTGATGTGAGAGGTGCGTAATTTCAAACCGATATTTCGTTGTTTAACACGTTCACAACGGCAAAGTATTTTTGTGACTTTACCTGGGTACGACATGGGGTCTTTTAGATCCGACATGTAACTGTACTGTGGTGCGTTAACGGGTCTAAAAGATACGTTAGGTATACTCTTGTTTAATTGTGATTATGTACGTAGTTATAGCCATTCATGCAAATATATTTATGTTAACATATTCTTACATAGACAACCAAACCAATCTCAAAACGCAGGTATATTCAATTAATGGTTTGATTGCAAAACAAAGAACAATCTGTCGGATCTTTTAGACCCGATATCCGCACTGAATGTTAACATTGTCGATATTTTTTTAGTGTTGGCATAGATATTAAAAACCGATATCGATAGTTATTAATTTTAATAGGCTTACTAAGACTAATGACATACATAACATTTTGAATTACTTTTAATATTATTTATGACAACTTGTTGAATTTATGTGATACATTGTAACAATCACGACAAAGTGTTTTATTTCACGATTCACACATTGTTTTAACTTTCTTGACTTTGTTCCCGGCTTCTTTGCTATTCAATGTTAGGCGAAGTTTATCGTAGCATCCCGAACAATTTCGTTTTTTGATGCCCATTTTCAAACTATCTAAGATGTCGGTACATGCCAGTTTTGGTTTTGCATGATTTTTCGGTTCCGAAAATTCACACACTTGGACGTCACTGGCTCAACTAGACTTTCATCCAGTACGGCTATCGGGTCACCGGGCATCGGGTCCTTAAGACCCGGTAGCCGTACTAGATGAAAACTGTTTCTCTCTGGTCGTCATGGGGTCGAAAACATCCGATGTGTTTTTATTACGTAAATCGCCTATATTCGAAAAAATATCGATGAAACACTAACTGTCCCTTTTCTACTTCTGCAAAATTTTGAGATATCTGTCTCGCACCAACGGTAGGAACAGCAATTTCTCCCCCGCACCGGAGGAAATTTCTTCATCGGATATATTCGACCCGATGCCGTAGTGAACATGTTAAGACATAATAAACCTCGATACCGTGAAACCGTGAAGTTTGTCCATTGGGGATATGTTGCCCACTGGGCCGAATATAATTTCGAAAATAAAAATAAAACTAGTTGAATTCAGACCATTTAGTTAGCAAACAGTAGGTTATTAATATGGCAAAACTGTTATTTGCTTTTGTATCTAACTTCACTCAGTTTCTTGTCGGAGCTTGTAAAAGTGGACGTGTATTTTGGTGCGGGCCAATTTATATTCAGTAGTTCTGTTCTCGTTCGACAAAGGTAAGTTTTTATGATTTTTAGAACAGAACATTTCTCTTGTGCATTTTATGCTGTAAGTAGTTAGAATAAAGAATTATGACGGTGGGCAAATTAAGCCGCATATGTAACTCCTGCCGGTTGCCAATTTTGCCCGCCAAAAAAAGTGTGTAAGGGTTGTCACTTTTTTATTTACGTAAATAAGAAATTATATTAAATCAAACTAAAAACTGTCATGTTGGTATATCGCAAATAGATACAAACCTATATTTTTGGAGTTTCTTTCTTTAAAGGAAGGAAGGAGGTTTCTTTTTTTGTCGTATTGTTTTCTTCAAATACGTTTTACGTTTTATAAGAGATTTTTATTAACTTCAATAATATAATGATAACTGTACAATAATTAAACTAAGTTTCTAAGTTTTCGTTTGTTTGCTGAATTTAACCAGTACGGAAGTCGGCGCTGATGCCTAACTTTAATAAGTGCCCCGTATTTATGACTGAGATATTTATATAAAAGAGCTGTGGACACAATGTAGGTTTATTAAAGTACTATTTTTTATTGAGCTGTTAAACACAGCTGACAACCCCAACAACTACAAACTGCTTGTATGAAGACAAGTGGATATTGGCAGGTAAATTTGCCCACTACTTTTTAGACGAATCCATTATTAGTACGCATTAGATATTATGATAGAACGACCATTTTGGCCTTAAACTTTTACTCCTTTTTAAACAATAACGCCGTAAGAGCTATTACTCCAGCGGTTCAACAATAATAGGTTTTGATAAAATTAGAGTTTGTTCTTTTTTGATATTTATGTCGTTGTAGGCATGTTAAATAACAATAATCTAAAATTTTAGAAAATTTTAGTTGGGGGTTTCGGCCATATTGATATATTTTAATTTTTGCCAACAGCTCTGTAAATATAGAATTAGAGTTTAAAAAAACTGTGGCATATCGTATAACAGTTTAATTTCTTTACAATATTCTGAATTTAGAAATCTGGAACACCTGCATTGTGGTAAACAAAAAATGCTGATTATTTTGTTAATAAAGAATTAGAGTAGCTGATATCGCACAGTTATGATATAATCGATCAACTTAATATACTGGAAAAAAGTTAAAAATGTAGACCATTGGCGTGTCCAGATATTAATTTCTGGTGAAGCAGTAAAGCCAATATTGAATTAGAGTTTGTAGAGTTAATCATAAGCAGTCATGACAATGATCTCAGTTACCAAACAAAAGATTAGAAATATAAAATCAAGGCGACACTAAATAATGATACGTAAGCACTCCGTGCGTTAAAAACGCATAATTTAAGAGCGGTCAGCGGTGGCGGGGTTGCGCGACTTGCGCGGTGCCCTTGACTGCGGCGAGGCCACGATCCCATCATGTTACTCGAAAAAATTTGCAAAGCCGTTAAGTACTGCAAACACAAAAAACTAAATCAAAAAACAACAAGTATTAACTAATTTTCTATTAAAAAAGTTATTTGGTGCTGTCTTAAAAGATTTTTAGTAGGTATTAACTCTTTAATCGCCTGTTCTTAAGAACCAATCAAGTTCGGTTCCGAAGCCGTATCTACAAACAAAATAGACCTCAAGACAAACTTAACTTTGCCGTTGGAACACTGTTATTCCCATACATCGAAATAGGTCGCGGTCAATTTACCAACACCAGAAAAAACAACAAATAAATAATTACGTGTATAACCTAAACTTTTTTCAAGATTTTATTTTACCACTTTGTCTGCATGACTTATATGTATATTCGTGCCAAATAAAAGCTTTCGGACGGACGGACGGACGGAGATGGGGAAACTATTAAGGGTTCGTAGTTGGACTACTAGCCATCAACATCCATCAATAAAATTTTGGAAGCCACTACTATGAATAATTTAACAATGCTCCAGACCAGGGGGACCGGTGCGGTCCGGTAACCCCTTCAAGGGCCTTTGAAAGGGTTTTGTGAAAGGCTTTGGTTACCAAAGTAGTTCGTCGTCAAAACCCCTTCAAAATATTTAAGCGTTATTTTTAGGGGTAACCCGTTGTGGTATAAAAACCCTTTTCATGGGCTTATAAAACCGCTTCCAAAAGGGTAACCTGTTGAAGGGGTTATCCTTTCGATGTTTGAGCAATTTTGCATCTCTTTCCCAAAACGTAAAAGTCTATATTGCAGAGTGTTACTTTATGTTCGCCGTCTAGCGGTGCAATGTGCAATGCTAAAGCTACCTTGACTTTACTATTTGTTTCCGATCAGCGTAGTGTCAACATTTCTTAATTGAAAGTAATTACTTATCTTATTTAATCAGTGGTCTGGATTTTTAGATTTGGATTTTAGTGTTTTATTGCAATTGGTATCATATTCTTCAACTATGCCATAGCCAATTTACAACGTCCAGAGGGAAAAGCTACCGTTTAATTCTACTAATTATTTTCGTTTAATCGTAGGATTCAGGAGCCAAGAGGAATTTATTATCTCATGATCCCATGGAATCGTAGGATAGGTACAGGAATACACACGCCCGCAAGCATACAAAACACACACGCACACCAACACACATGCAAGCACGCACGCATTCGTGAATTAATCTCTCGGATTAAATCCCATGGGAGCCAAAAGGAAAAAAAAGGCTGCCTTTATCCTATGGGAGCCAAAAGGAGAAAAAATATATACTTTAGTCCAATGGGAGCCAAGAGGACAAAAAATATATACTTCAATCCTATGGGAGCCAAGAGGAAATTAGTTATTTGTTATACAAGGGGGGAAAGTTGTATTTTACCTGCGAGTGTTCGTTTGAAACACGAGCTAGCGAAAGAATTCTATGATTGACCACGAGCGAAGCGAGTGGTTCAAAAATAGGATCCTGAGCGTAGCGAGTGTTTCAACACACGAGACATAAAATAACTTTTCACCCGTGTATAACACAAAATTTTTCACCTCACTAAAGCGATGAAAATAAGGAAAAGGGTTTGTGGGTCATACACACTCGCAGAAACAAAAGTTGTCTCTCCTGTGGTCAATAGTTAAAGGCTTCTGTGCATATAAGTTATGTTTTTATTTGATAGGACTAAAGTAGACCTGACGCCGTTTATGCGGAAGTGGGTTCAACCAGCAAATTAGGCTTTAAAAACGTTAACTTCGGGTATGTCCAGAGGAAAGACGGTAACCTAAATCTGTGTATGACCCGTGTACTATCAATTATTATTTATTTACCACTTTGTCTTTATATACAATCATAAAATTCATAGTAAAAATGGACTAGCATAAATTATATAATTCCAGCCTCAGTAAGTAAGGTTTTATCAAATGTAATATTAATTACATTTATATTTTATTATATTTAATCAATAACTAGGTACATTTTGACAATATATTCATTTTGACAAAAATGGTACATATCGTTGCATCCAACGAATAAAGGCGTAACTACAAAAAGTCAACTTTACAGGAGAAGGTTTTTTATGTTTCAAAAAATCAGTTGCAAAGCGATTGCTGTGAAACTTATTCATTAAGTGGTAAAACTAAGTACTAAGACAACTATTGATACTGATACCTCCGGCCCTTTTACATGTTTTTTACCTTATTTATATTTTGAAAGGTCGAAACTGTACGTTGTCGTCCAGTAATCTATTTAAAATGTCGGTTTCCTTTAAATAAAACAAAATTATATTTCTGTTATTACACTTGTTCTTCTATCTTCCTCTTCAATAAAATTATGTATCGTGTGCGGTTTCCCGAGACATTGATAGTAGGTACTGAAAAACTCTTTTCTCAATTAGTTCTTGTTCCGCTATCTTTATTATATAAAACAAACAAAAAAGTACGCGACTCCCGGCTTATTTGAAAGATTTAACATCGAGTCTCGACATGAACCTTTAACATTTTTTGGATTTTCTCTTTGACCTATTTTGTCTATGAAAATTGTCTCTTTACTTCTGAGATAATAATAAGGGTTTTGGCATCAATATTATACAATACATTTTGTTTTTTTTCCAAGAATTACTGCTAGTTAATCAAGTTTCAATATAATTATTATTTTAATAACTAAATGAAAAGCAAACTTTAAAAACCCAACTGCATTTTTTATATTGTCTTCGATATACCTACCTAAATGTTAATAATTGTTACTCTGCCATTGTTGTTATTTTAATTTTAACAGTTTAGGTACCTATCCTATGTCACCCGGGGTGGTGAAAGGATTCTAACGATACCACACACATCTAAATAGGCTGAGGCGTTTAGAAGTTGTGGTGGAACAAAGAATCGTACATACATACATACACCCTGAACCCTGAAAACATAATTACACTCCTTTTTTTGGGCAGTCGTGTTATTAAAATCATTTCAAACCAATTTAAAGTGTATAGTTCTTCCAATCAAAACATTTTTTATTTGAAAACAGCTTTTAAAATAACAATATTAAATATGTTCATGGAATAGAGGCGCAACGGCCGTGGCGAGAGCATGCGCGTGGATATTTAGTCCTCGGAAAAAGGGCCCGCTGTTACCTCGCGCCGTTGTTCCGCGTCGGGTGCTGAAATTACTATAATGTATTATTTTATAAGATAATATTACCATATTTCGTGTAAAAATGCTATAATATACACAAAAAACACTTAACGTGGTCAAAATGAAGCTATAACTAAAAACATAGGAAAAAAATATCCCTTAATAAAAATATATACTTACGTGTTGCGATCCTTCTTCGTTTTACTTTCATGGCATCCGAATCATTAACCATTTTTAGCAGCTTCTGACTTCTGTTCATGTGTTGTCTAATGTTACACCAATAAACAAATGCTCATCAGACTGCGTACGCGCTCCGCGTGTAATAGAAGCGACGGCCCTTGCGACCCCGCCCCGCAATCAGTTCCCCCGTGGTGCAAAGACCTTAATGACCTCGTAACCTTGTTCGTCGGAGAAAATGTGCCGAGACCGTTTACGTCCAAATTTAAAACCTGAATAACTTTTTCAAAATTACGATTTTGACAAATTTTTAAATGTCAAAAGGTGTAGAAAAATATGGAGAATACGATTCTGAAAGAATCGGAAAAGGGTCATGAGGGCTGGTCGCGCCCCTATTCGTAGGATTCGGCGATATGTATGTACTAATCAGTCTTTATTTATTCACATTTAAGTCACAGTATAAAACGTATTATTGATTAATTAACAATAATAACATTGCAATAAAAAAATAACAATCTAACAATATAAAAAATATCTGCAATAATCAAACAATTTGCCATTTATTAAAACTAAGGTCTAATTAAAACACTGGGGCGAGAAAAGCGTGTGTTTTTTTTTTAATAGACAATTTTCATATTGTTTCTATTGTCCCGGAAATAAACGATATTTCACTTACAAACTTCATCTATCTAAATATTCTCCAGTAATTTTGACAGTTTTGGCTTAAACATTTTACAAGACACTAAAAATTGAAAGTTATATTATTGCAATTAGACAAATTAATTGTTAAGTTTTTTTTGGGAACTGATTATGTTATTGTTAGTTATGTTGTTGTTAGTAACACGGGAGGTATTAGTTGGCAAATTGTTTTCATTATCCTTGTCCTCTTGTGCAAATGTAGGAGAAATAGGCTGAGCAGAAGGAAATTCAACATCAGGCAGGATATCTTCAATATTTAATGGAGTGCTCCATGGGTCTTCAAAATCACTTTTTAATATTTTATATGTTGATGGCTGATTTAGTATGTCAGTGTGAGACTTCAGATTAATACTGCTAACAATACCTTTGCATATTTTTGACTTATTTTCGATTGAGTCTTCTAGGTACCCCTCGGCTACCGTGTTAGACTTCCATCCTTCGTGCCACTTAAGGGTCGTCAAATGGGCACCAGAGTCCACTAGTAGTGTTGCAGAGGTCCTCCTGAAGCAATGGCCTGTGTATTTGCTCAGGTGATGTTAAGCCAAGGAAAGTTGCAATTTCTCGTGGCAAGCTACCAATTTTGTTAGGACCCATTGGCTGGTTAATACACTTTCCTTTGCGATAGCCAAGGAAAAATCTATCGGTTGATGTTTTTGGTGGCCGTAGGTTTTGATATTTCTTAACAATTTCAACATATTCGTCACGAACTACAAAGTTTCTTTCGATGTTTGTTTTTGTGTCTGGTAACTTAAATAGAAGTAATTTTTCAGAATGTTTCTCAACATTGTTTGTCTTGAGGTATGTGAGCTCTTGGGTCATGCATGCTCCGCTAATTCCTATGATGAGGACTACCTAAAATATTAAGAAAGGATTAGTTTTATAGTGGTTATAAAGTTCAACAAAGTATTATGAGGCATTTTTTGTATTTGTTTTAACTATACATTGTTAAGAAAAAAAACTATTAGTACTACTTACTTTTGTACCTAGATGTTCAGAGTCTGGAGCTTCGTTTAAAAATTTTGTAATATCTGGGGCCGTAAAAATCTTGGATTTCTTTGGTTTATGACCGGACGAGGTTTTTTTTAAAAATGCCTGCAACTTTGGATACGTCTCTATATGAACATCCTTCTTTAGTTTTAGAGTCGCCTTAAGCATGGAAAATATGCTCCACAGAGTGCTTGGCTTCATGCTTTTGGCCAAGTCGATAAAATATGACAGCATTACATTTTCTGAAAAGGTTTTTGCACCTTTTTTGTGTCTCCATGTATTGAAAAGGTCAAACGCTTTCAGGTATCTTAAACGGGATTTTTCAGGCAATAAGCTCATTTCCGCATTTTGCACGGTTTCCCGTAATTCCACAGGTGTTAATACGTCTTCGCAACTCGAATCACTCATTTTTAATAACAAACTAGAAAAACACGCGAATATTTAACTATTACCGCTTAACTTAATTGAAAAGTTTTGACTTTCCTTTTTTTTTATTATTTCGGATGCGTTTTGTTCGCACATCGACTTACTTGGGCTGTCAGAACACTTTATCCGTTTTTACAACAAGAATGAAGGTTAATGTTGATTGCTGATATTTATGAATTAAAATAAAGTTGTAAGACTGTATTTAGTGTTTTTTACTCGATGCAATTCATTAATTGTGATGTGAAAAATTCAGCACTTTTAACGTTTTACGTTTTGTTAGCTGTTAAATATCACTTAAGCTGCCTTCAAATGTCAAAACTCTTTCTTCACATGTGGATAAAAAGCGATTTTCTCAATAGATATCAAACAAACAAAAAGGGTTTTCCGAGCTAGTGAGATGAAAAATATTATACTACAATCCCATGGGATCGAAAGCATGGGAGCCAAGTGGAATGGGGGGAAATACGTCATGAACGTGATGACCTTTGGAGCTATTTGTTCCGCATCGTCGGGTCAATACGTCAAAAATCTAAACGCCCGCCGGTTGGAGAATACACACCCAATGGCCGTCAAAGCTATAATCGATCATCACATCACTACGTCGACGATTACATTCACTCCATAGACAACATAGAGGAAGCGATCAAGACTGTGAAGGACGTAGTGACCATACACGCGTCAGGGGGTTTTAACATGCGAAACTTCATGTCAAACTTAAAGGAGCTTCTGCGACACCTACCTGAAGAGAAGTTGGCACCGGGAAACGTAAAGTTTCTCTCCAACTCAGAGGACAAACAACTGGAGCGAATTCTGGGTGTCAACTGGGATCCCGACGCAGACAATTTCGCCTTCAGCATGAAGTTTCACAAAGTCGATAAGGACCTCCAATCTGGGACCAAACGACCCGACGAACTTCACTTGTTCTGCGACGCCAGCTCTCGAGCGTTTGCAGCCGTCACGTACCTTCGAAGACCCTTGACTGACGGTTCGTGGCACTTAGCCTTCGTAATGGCACGTGGACGAGTAGCTCCTTTGAAGAATCTCACGGTGAGAAGAGTATTCCACGGTTAGAGCTCCAAGCTGCCGCTATGGGCGCCCGTCTCTCCCAGGTTTTGAGGAAGTATGTCGACACATCCTTAGATAGGACGATTTTCTGGACGGACTCCAAGACGGTAATAGCCTAGATTAAATCGGAAACCCGACGTTTTAAGCCTGACCGAATTGACCGACTCTCTTGACTGGAGGTGGGTTCCGACAGACGTCAACCCAGCTGACGACGCAACACGAGACGTTAACACTCTGGACCATACAAGATGGCTGAATGGACCAAATTTCTTAAGGGTACCCGAGGAGTCCTGGGCCAGGCAGGAAACTGAGTTACTAGTGGACCCGAATGACGTCGAGGTCAAGCTTGTATGCCAGCTAACCAGCCATGCAAAACTGGCATTTCCAGACATCATCAGATACTGGAGATATGTAAGGAGTGTAGCCTGGCAGCTTAGGTACATTAACAACATCAGATATAGAGATCAAGTGCGTAGAGGTGAGCTAACTCCGCAAGAGATTGGAGTTGCCGAAGCTCTGTTTGCTATTGAATCTCAGGAGAGAAGCTTCGCTAACGACATCGCCTTGATACGAATGACTCAGTCGGTTGGCAAGAGCAGCAAACTACGGCAGTTGACTCCCTATCTGGACTCCGGTGGTCTTGTATGAGCTCGCGGAAGAACTGAGGCTGCAGTACACTTGCCAGACGGCCTCAAGCACCCAATCATCCTCCATCCCAAAGACAAGTATACTAGACTGCTTACTGACCAGCAGCATCGGGATCAAGCTCACATGAACTGGGAGTAAGTCCACCTGTACCTACGACGACGTTACTGCATCATTGATGGACGAAATGCAGTGAAAGCCGCATGGAACAACTGCCAAGTTTGCAAAACGAATCGCGCAAAGCCTTGTCCCCCGCTAATGGGTCAGTTGCCAAGCGTAAGGGTAACGCCAACTGGTAGGGCCTTTACTCATACCGGCATCGATTATTTTAGCCCGATGACAGTAAAGATTGGTCTGCGGCAGGAAAAGCGATACGGGGTCCTGTTTACATGCTTGACTGAGAGCGGTCTACATCGACCTCGTCAGCGATCTAACCACTACTAGCGCAATTATGGCCCTTAGACGTTTTGTTGCTCGCCGAGGCTGCCCAAAGACTATATGGAGTGACAACGCGACTAACTTTAGAGGTGCTGACCGTGAGCTAAGACAGGCTGTACTAGCTATTGACTGGCGCGATTTAGCTAGGTACGGCAGTACGAGACGGATTGAGTGGTCTTACATTCCTCCCATCGCCCCGCATATGGGAGGATGCTGGGAACGTATGGTCAGGTCCATCAAGACTGCGCTAAAAGCCACCCTCAAGACAATAGCACCGATGGAGGATACTCTAGCTACTGTGCTAATCGAGGCAGAAGCCATTGTTAATGGCAGGCCGCTGACCTACGTACCTCTTGACCATAAAGATGACCTTCCCCTTACGCCTACGAACCTGTGGCCTCGAGGAAAAGTCGTAAAGACTTACCCAGGCAGAGACGGACGGACAGGTCCGAGTTGCAGATGTCCAGACGGATCATGGACTCTACCGTCGACCGGTCACGAAACTGTGTCGATTCGATGTCAGACCACCAACCTCTGACTGAGCAACAGTGGTTGGATGCCCTCCGCTGAGAGTATTGCTAGACAATCAATACTGGAGGTGGGGATGTCGGGGTGTCCAACCTTCTTGTTGACAGACCGACGAAATATGACTGGCTGGCCTTGTATTGGAACACGACTGACTTTTAAATTGAAATTAGACTGGGTAAAAAAGGGAAGACGACGAGCAGTTGACGACGAACGCTGAAGCAGCAAGGACAAGACAAGACAGACAGCATTGTTAGACCGCACAATGTTATTAAGGGTTAAAGGGAAAAGTTCGCCTTAGTATAAACCTTGTGCGTTTCCGTCTATGTTTGTTATTTTCCAGTTCGTAATATATTTAGATACATACGTAAATAACTCGCGCGTGCCCGCGTTCAAAGCGCGTCGCTCCATAAGTCCTGGACTCCTGACACGCGTTTGGTGTGCCGGAGCCTCGAATCAAGAGTAGCCACGAGTTGTAAAGATGGGTGGATTTTTGACGACATGGTTTTTCGTCATTTCGGTGGCAATGTTTTTTTTGTAGATTTTTATTATAATAATCATTTGATAGGTTACATACTCAAATAACATTGTTAAATATATATGAGGCACTGATTTAATGACAATACTTCATCAGCAATTAAATTTTGAATAAAAATACACCACCGAAATGACGGCAGCTTAGAAAATCAATGTAAAATTATACATTACGACCTAAATATATTATTATTATTAGATATGTCATACAAAAACCCATAATCTTTCGTTTTTATATAGAATTTATTTATTTATTTATAGTTTCGTGATGCTTTTCGAAACAGGGCTATGTCAAGCATTAGACGTGTTTTGAATATCATGGTGACCATGATAACTTTTTTAACAGTGTTAACATTTTTAACAGCGGTTATAATGCATTTTAATGCATTTTGTATCAATCGTCATTTCGGTGAACAGAAATGCCACCGAAAGGTTGCCACCGAGATGACGACAATTAAGTATTTTTAATATAACTACTAAACCATTTGCGCAATAAATATATGCCCGATTCGCGTAAATGATATCAGTCTCCTATTAAATATTAAAAGATGAACTGAAATAAGACATTGTACATTCTTATATAATAATCCACGGAAATGACGTTTGATAGAACCAAATACATCGTGTGAAAGACTTACCTCGATAGAGTCGCAATGCTCATCAACAGCTCGTCCACTCCACTTAATGACGGAAGCAGATCTAATGTTCGACTCAATAGGACCGCAATGATAGCGGTAGATACGTCGACTAATTAGATAACAGCAGGTGTTTGAACGTTATGAAATAGTTGCCAATCGTGGGACAAAGACAAAAAGGTCAAAATACTTTTAAATCAAAAAATATTAGCAATGAATAATGTTTATTTAAACGCGTTGTTTATTCTTCTTTCTAATGGTAATGTTGTATATTACTTATTAATAAGCTGACTAGAAGTAAAGTTATAATAATTTGTTTGGAGGAAACCGCGAGTGGGACAGGCCTCACAGACTTACTGCTCCTAGTAATATGAAATTTCGTTTTTTTTTCCAACTATGGTACAAAGCAGCAGTGTTTATAATGTTATGCCTCGTCGTATTTTATCCTGTTTAATGTATAAAAAACATGTTTCTCGTAGATTGTTGACTGGTTTTTCTTCAAAGCCTTGGGTCATCTAAAAAACTGCTCTAAAAATTCTCCCAGATATTCACGAGTCACAGTGCATCTCACTTGTACTTATGCGCTTGAATAATGGTCTAATGCTCTCGCGCTTCCTCGCGGAGCGGAACTTTTAACGAGTCTGGCAGGATGTTTGGCCCGTCAGATTTGTCTGGCACTTCGGAAAATAGTTAAAAATATTATACTTAATAATATATATATAATTCAGCCTTCCTAAAATGACGTAAGGTCCCCCATTTTTTTACGACTTTTAAAGTGTCTGTCAAAAGTTATGGCCCACAGGAAGTGTCTGGCAACTGTATATGTTTGTTTATAACAATATCATATATTACATATGTAAAAACCAGCCTTCCTACTTTGACTTAAGTTAGCCGTAAAACGGCCCCGCTTTCACCTTAGCGAGTATCCATTCCTTTATAAGTTTATGTTATACCTATTACCGATCCTAAAAATGTTTCCTAAAATTTCGTAAGTCTGGGGTGACTTGGATCTCAGTCTAAAAAGGCCATTGTATGTAACTCATTAGGTTAGGTCACGATTGTTTTATAACAATACTGAAAATTTACGGTTTCAGAAAATTTTGGCCTTATGGTATTATGAACTTAACGGATTATGATGATACATTAGACTTATTAATTTTAGGCATTGTAAGACGTACCTATCCTTTTATTTTGCAAAGCAACCAGGAGCCCACGCGCGCAATATGGCGCGAATTTGATTTCCCGACCGCCGTTAACCCTTAAATTCGCAAAAATAAAAAAAGTCGGGAATTCAAACCCTTTTTGATTCTGAATCAGAAAAAAAATAAAAACACAAATCAAACAAAAAATGTACCTTATGGTATGTATGGTATACCATACACTGCCAAATTAAAAACGACCGGCATAGAGACGCCGGGGACTGGTTTTAACCGGTTTCTCTCACCTGTAATTTAAAACGAAATAATACTTCTTATAACTTTACGACTTATTTTAAAATAACACATGGCGTCGCATCTTAAAAACTAGTTAATGGCTAACTTGGACAAGCCAGTTTTTAAGTTTGGGGTAAGATTCATTTTACAAAAAGCCAAATTTTAATTACCGTAAACCGTACGTACTTTGATCAAATTTCAAGTTTAACACGAGTTTTTATAGAAACTAAAAGACAAAATAATAAAATAAAAATATGTAATAATCCTTTTTTCCTGTTAGTTTCACTTGATTAATTAGAAAAAAATGAGACTTAGTTTCCCGTAAAAAAAATAAAAACACTATGATCAAAGTTAAACTAGAAATGGGGTTACTTTGATATCACTAAATATTTGAATGAATATCTCAAGTAAACCCCCTGAAAAATGCGTAAAATGTGAAAGAAATAAAGAATATATGTTGTTCTTTTTCGATATCAACAATTAGATTTGCTTAAAATAAGACACCATACAAATAACATGCGTTTTTGCATAGCATACTCGTAGGTACATTTGAAGTTTTTTTACCTCAAAAATCAAGACAAAAAGCACAGTAACATTAATATTTTTTTCTATAAGAAATAAGACAGTAACACGCGCACTACTTTAACTTTCTTAAGGAGCAACTATCCCCGTTACCAGTGACGAAAAAAAAAAATGGAGGCGTATTCCAACTCCCCAAAAAATACATATTTGTGTGGAATGGTAGTTGGTATCAAAGTCACCCCGCAAATCAAAGTACCCCGGTTTACGGTACTGTTTTTTTAAACTGTTTCCATTCCGTTGCCGCCAATGTAGCTACCTCTTTCACTACAATTTTTATTGGAATTTAAATTTTAAGTAGTTTCAGATAGAATACATAAAGATTCAGCATACTTAAAAAATGTGTTATTTGTACCGCTCCAAGCTAAGACAAACGGGTGCCTCGGGTGGCCCTCTATGTGGCATAACATTTATTGTCCGAAACTGTTTTAGCATAACAGACTTGGCATAATCGGTTTTCGCCATGGTAATGTGGTAGAAACCTTATTTGGCATAATTTGTAACATCCCGAAAATGAGTTAGTCCGAAAATAAGTTCGTTTATTATTATTATGACGGATTATTTTTACGCATAATACTGTTTAACCTAATTTTAATCGGCATATTTTCGATTGACCTAAACTAACTTGGCATACCTATAAACTTAACTGCTACCAGAAAAGTAGGTTAGGTTAGGTTAGAACTGCGACCATAACAAAAACGGCCTGATACCAGAAAAGTAGGATATGTTTTGTCGATTGACCGAAACTTGACATACCTACTGCTACCAGAAAAGTAGGTTAGGGTAGAACTGCGGCCATAACAAAAACGAACTGCTACCAGAAAAGAAGGTTAGGTTAGGTTAGAATTGTGACCTTATCAAAAACTAACTACTACGTTCTATATGACAAAACATGTTTCTGCAACGATAGTTTTCGGCAAAACAATTTTATGCTCATTTAATTTATGCGAAGACATGATTCGGAACTATAAGTGATCGATGGCATCGAACCATCGTTACCCGAGTTTGCTATGAACTTATAATGGGTCCACCTAAGCCATAATAATTATTAACTAACTCCAAGCGAAACGTTTGCCGTAGTGAATGATAAAAGGCAATTCACCTTTCCCCGATTTCTATGAAATCTTATGGGTTTACATTCTTAGCACCCGTTTCTCACATTCATAATATATCGCGGTCATGTCATTCACATCCTTATACACACTCCATATAAATCCCATCTTTTCTACAATTCCAATATCCTAATTGTATCTTATTATCACAAATCGATCATAGTTAAGATAAATAATTAGGAAAACTTAGTATTAGTATTTCTATTATTTATTTACTTCAACATAAATTGACGTCAAAATTCAAAATTTACTGACGTGTCTCATTTTTGACGTGTGTTAAAAAAAATAGTTCAAATATAAAATTTATATTATTTTTCCCATCGCAAAAATTGATTACTCAAAATGAAATGATGTATAAAAACATTACTCGAAATAGCTCTCATTCTAACTCTATCCCCCTTACTAATAAACGTTGAGTAACGGTGGTATAGCTATACAACGTTTTGTCCTTATCTGTCATTGTGACATTTTAATTTGACAGAAAAGGACAAAACATTGTATAGCTATACCACCGTTACTCAACGTTTATTAGTAAGGTGGTATATAAATACGTGAATTGAAAATACGAACCTCATAAACTCATAACAAACATTAAACACAATAAAAAACTATACTGTCCTGGTAGTCCATCTGCTCCATCCTTCTCTTCTCTTCAGGGTCAGCTCCACTACTTCTTCCTCTCGTCGCGGTCCACGTCTATAATAAAATGCGTTAATTATACTTATTTCTTGAAACTTCTTCATGCTTGTACTATGAACGCGAGCGCCTGTGCTCTAAGTTTAATGTTATTCAAGGATGCATCTCACATCTCCTCTCTTCCAGTGCTGACCATGCAGCAATCATTTCCCTTGCTATTGTAACTTTATTTAAGACGGGGGAACCAACAACGCGCGCACCTCCACCAAATGTGGGGGTGGTGGGGTGCTATTCAATTAAACCTTGAAACATACGTTCATACATTTATTTAAAATATTATAGTGGTTGTTTATTTATAATGTTTTTATATCAAAAGCTTGAGAGGTTCTGACGTACAAGACCATGACAACAATATGTTATTCTCCGTAGTTCTTATTTTAAAATATCGGGCCATAGAGGTGACGTGAAGATCTTCAACCTTCACAGTACCTACTGAATATTTTAAAGTATTGTTTTCTTAACTGTACTTATCAGATTAGTCAAATAAGTATTTTGGCGAACGAGAGACTTGACTAAAAGAGAATTTGGCATAAAATGTAAGTTTATCAAAAGATAACTTGTCTGTTAGGAGCCTTGACGAATCGTAGATTTTGATTCACTACTAGAGTTTATATACTCCCGTATCACAAAACATCTACAGTTATATTTACCTAGTATTATTAGTATTATTAGCTTGTGGTTTGTTAATTTCAGTTTATCAACGCCCAGTTTACGTTCAATTGGAATTTCTCTGATGTATTTGTGATCTGTATCAGTTTATATCTGACATCTAGAATTGATCAGATTAACCGGAGGATAATGGCCGTTTACGGAAAGGTAAGAAATTGAAATGATTCAAAACATCAATTTACATAATACATAAAAATACGCAAAAAAATATGCATTTTCAAAATCGCGAAAAATTATAAAATACAACTAGGCTGTATGACGCCATAGTTTGAAGTGGTCGACTGGTCGCTGTTAATTTAAAAACCACTTGTAGGAACTAAACTAATTACGACAAAGTTTGTAGTTTCCTTTTTAAGCCAAAGATTTGTAATATATTTTTAAGCTTGTAGAAAAAGTTATGTATGCAACGGTACATAATTAGCTCTTAAGGTACTCGTGCCTGTCATTAGAGCGCTCACAAGGTCGCGCTCTAGCTTCGGCACTCATACCTTAAGAAACTTAATTATGCACCAGTTACATAACGTCGGCCTAAATCGCATACCTCGTAACTCCATTTTTTTTGAAGATCATGTTTTTACACTTTTAGGTAGTACTATTCTGAACGCATCTAACAGCAAAACTCTTAAAAACCAAAAATAAACCGTTTTCGTTCAAAAAGCAAAATAGAAAACCTCGCAACTCCCGACCGCCATTTGTCGACAGCTGTTTTTTGTGCCTACTGTAAAATTTGGTCAGATTGAGTTACGAGGTTTGCGATTTAGACCGCCGATAAATAACTATTACCATGTGAGCGCGGTGATGTCTAAGTATACACTCGCCGATGGGTGCGCACCCATACAGCCATTTTTGGTCGCCGACTTTTCAAAGCAGTTACAAGTCACAATAGTTTCGTAACTGCTTCGGCACATTACGATTGTGTAAGGGATTGGTTTCTAAGTGTAGTAACAGTTGATACACAATGCTACCACTAAATTACTAGTAACTATGTTTAGTTGCTGCGTCCACAAATAACGGAAACATTTGTATCACACGTGTCTTGGCGGGGGCACGGTAGTGCCCCCGCCAAGACGAGCCAAGCGAACGAAGCGCAAGGGGCACTACCTACCTTTTTACGAAGCGTTTCGTCGTTTTTTTAAACCCCCATAACTTGGGTTTGTATTACACCAGATAAACAAAATTCTCGGGATATGATGTCAATAGTAAATTTATTAAACATATGAAATTTCAATTGCATAGCTCTTATACTTTAGATTTTATTGATATCTAAAAAACCCTGATTTCGTTACTGACTCACTGATGGTCATCAAAATTCTTAGTACTTCCTGAAGTGCTAGAAAGCTGAAATTTGGTATGTAAGCTAGTATTAGTACACAAACAACAAAAAAATCTAAAACTTGGAACTTTTACCCCCCACCCCTTAAACTATGGGATGGAAGTTTGTATGAGACTTCTTGAGACTAGGGGTCTGACTTATTATATATAGCATAGAAGCCGCACTTTAAGATGAACTTTGTACCAGCTATATTTCTCTACTTTTTAGATTTCTTATTAGGTACAGTCGAGGAAATTGATTCTTAGACCACTTTCGACTACGGTGACGGCACCAATGATGGACACTTTTAGCTGACAGGCACCAGTAATGGACACTTCACTCTTAATTCAAATTGTATTAATTATACGGGCCATAATTGATTGTTTTGCAACAAATTAATAACCCTTATCGTCTGTAAAATAAGAATCATGTGTTCATTATTGGTGCCTTGTCCATCACTGGTTCCATCACCCTATGTCAAAGTGACGTAATCAATCAAAACGTAAGAGACTTTTTATGATTTAATTTACTGTGGCACTTTGACATACCTAGTCGAAAGTGGTTTAGGAATCAATTTCCTCGACTGTATATATAAGAGAAAGTAAAGCAAAAAGTAAGTTGTTTTTTCTCTTTAACTGGCATTTTCACAAGGTTTAAAGACGTCAAATTTGAATGGACCTCGATATGTCCGCGAACGTGTGTACGTATGTATGTAAACACTTTTTACAGAATAGTAATGTACAAAGGCAAACTCATGCCTTTAAGGGATCTCTTCCAGCTAACCATGTGGTGATTGAGGAAAACTACCCCTATTTCATTTTCTCTTACGTACCTAATGCACCATCTAAAAACTTAGTAGAGATATAGCTGGTGCAAAGTTAATTTTAAAGTCCGGCTTCTATGCTATTCTCATTCGATGGGTTTCTATCTCACAAGTCGCTGGACAGGTTTGAACGATTTATTTCATTAGGTATTCTAGCACCTCCGGATAAAATGATGTTTACGTTTCTTCATAATAAAAAAACTCAAGTCCAAAAAACACACTTTTATGTTAAACTTTTATGTTTTATTTTAATCTTATTATCTCTTATATTTAATATTATGTTGACACTAGTTCACTGTTTGACGTACTTATTTTTCCGTTGCAGCATAATAGGTATCTAGTATTCATTTAGAAAAATCCTATAAAATAAATAAAATCCAAGACGATACCATATGGCTCGCGCATTATCAAAAAGTTATTTAATTATCTATTTGAATGAAACAAAAAGTAGTATGTTTATTTATAAGCTTTACTGTTACAAGCGATTTGGCGTACCTACTGACATTCTTCATTAAGCGCGCGCAAAACGCCTAAAAGCAACTTACGAAAAGAAGTGAAATCCCAACAAAAAAATATTCATGTAAAATGTTGCCAAGACGACCATATAGCTCGCACTGTCAAAAAGTTATCAGATGTCATTTAGATCCAAGCTTCTAACACTACACTCCCTAACTCTACAAGCTCTAACTTCACAAACTCTACACCTTAGTCAAAATATGTGGCTTGGCCGTTTCGCTAAATTAGCTCGGGCGTAAGGTGAAAAATGTATTCACTCTTCGTTACTTTTCTTTTATACAATAGATCAGTAGTAATGAAACGGCCAAGCCACATATTTCGACTAACGTGTAGAGTTTGTGAAGTTAGGGCTTGTACAGTTAGGGCGTGTAGAGTTAGAAGCTTGGCTCTACATGAGATCTGATAACTTTTTGATAATGTGTGAGCCATATGGTATCGTCTTGGCAACATTTTACATGAAAATGTTTTTGGTGGGATACACTTTGCGTTTAGTTTGTGAGTAGTGTACAAACTAGGAAATAATGTAAAGTAACCATGTGACAACTCTATAACCAAGTTATAAACAATAAACGCGAAGTGTAGTAATGTTATGTCAATGTTTCAGAATAGCTGGTTTGATAGTGCAATCTGTTGTATGGGAACCTTGCACTTTGTGACAATGCGCTGAAACTTGGCACAGCTGATTCTTAGTAGGTCTTGAGTAGATTCAGACCGGGAGCCATCGAGAGCCATGGCCCATTTAGAAGGGGGTGGGGGGGGAAAGTTTGACGCTGCCGCGCCTTAATTGAAGCAACATTTCTCTAAAACAATACATATTAGGGCATGCGATATAAATATCATTTTCAAATAAATTAAGGACGAGGAATCAATTTTTTGAACACCACTTCTATAATCACTTTACTTATTACCTGTCACTAATACACTGGTAAACATCTTAGCCTAATTGTGCAAAGTGTGGTTACGGAACTATCAACAGGTTTTTGGTGTTGTTAGTAATTTTGTACTCTGGGAATGAAGGCGTGAAGGTATGAATGTATGTATAAGTAATCACTTTCCTTTCCGTTTTAATAAATCTTTTTTCATATTTTATTTTAAGGAACTGTCAGTTTAAAATTTTAACTGGAATATTTTGAAAACCATGTGACTTTTACTTCCGTTGTGATAGGCTGGTTCGGTGTGGGAATGATGCGCGATTTTTTTTGACGAACTGGAAATGCCACTTGCAAAAAAATGTTGGTTTGGTCCGTCTTAGGCTGGTCGACCTCCGGGTTCAATAGCACGCAAGTGGTCACCGGGACAGGTAAAACTTATGAAGCTTGTGAAAAATAATTAAGGCATTTTGAGACTGACATTTTGCCTTCCGGGTGTTTTCGATGTTAGTTATTTTAAAATTTACGAATACGATACCACTGTGATTCGGTAATAGAAGGAAACGCTTATCTCAATATTTAGGTATTTTGGGAATTAAAGTTTTTAGGTCTAACCGCCGCACTCAGAGACGTCAATTAAATTTAATGCTTGATTAAAGTTTAAACTTTCTTTGCTATAGCAATAAAATAAGACAGCACTTCACTAAACAAGCATTTAATTTAATTGACGTCTCTGAGTGCGGCAGTATGACTTTCCCGCGGCGTTACTTGTGGCGAGCTTGAAATGGACTACATAACGGGTTGTTATGATCACTTGAATTATTAATTTGGCCAACAACATACGCAAGTCTGCAAAAAATCTGAACTACCGGATTTGACGCAAAGCGACGTCTCTGAATGCGGCTCACTGCGGCAGAAAGTCTTTATGACGTTCCATATTCATTTTAAGAATGGGGCAATTTGATATTAAGGTTTTACAGAACCATGCCAATTCGAAATTTCGTCAAATTAGAGATTAAGCCATTATGCAATTTAGATGTATGGAAAAATAACGATAAAATAATTATTAGTACCAATATTACATCATTTAGCGAACTAATTAAAATAAGAAAATTACAGTTAAATAAATCGTTTAACTGTTACGTGATATTTTTACAGTACGCGCCTTCGTCATTCTGGCGAACAATGCGAGAGGACTACAGTCGAGTAACATATCTGGTGAGACGTGTCGATGACGTCATTGGCGGCATAATCTTTATTTCTTTTGCGAACAACCTTTTCTTCATCTGTCTTCAATTACTGCACACGCTTGCGTAAGTAATCTTTTTATTATTATTAAGGACACTTTTCCCTATAATGCTTTGTATGGAAGTTACAGTTGTAATATTAAATGCTTATAAGACCGCGATTAGACAGAGATCCGATGTGCACTGTGATGTCATGTAACAAGTCGGCCATATAAGTCTCAATGTTAAATTCTGTTTTGCTAGAAAAAGATAGGAACTAATCTTTGTCGGCTTATATCTTGGTTATTTTGTTAGCTATTCAAAAAATATTTTTTCTCAACTGTTTGTTACATGAATCAGCAGCAAGACATACATACATACATACACACATACATACGCTCGAAAAACATAACCTTCCTTTCGGCAGTCCAAGAACTTGACGTCAGTATAACGGTATCACTGCAGTGCCCGTGCAAATTTGATCGACCTTATTTATAAGCAAATAAGGCTGTCACACGCAACTTTTGCAAAAAGCACACAAACCCCTTTTATGTATACCGATCCAGATTATACCTTGTTTTAACTTTCCAAAATGTTTAGTTTAGGAGTTTTTAGTTTGATATAGGTACGCTATTTAAAATGAACGTGACTAACGGACTTGAATAAGCGGATAGCAGCGATCTCCCCAAAGTCGACGAATTTATGTTGTTACAGTTATTATGGTTGACAAGTGACATGAACTGACAGACAGTCAGTTCTGTTTCTGTTTAAAGTTACTTTTTTATTTTATACCATGCTAAGATCACGACATCAGTATTCCTAACTTTGTATATACGGTCTTTTTAATGACTATTTCTTTAATAAATTATTAACCACGAATTTAAGTTAAATAAAGAAAAACCGAGACACACGGGTAGTCTAATTTTTAACCAGCTATTATAAACGCGAAAAAACAAAAATGCCTTTTTTTTTGAAATATCATCTGTCAAATGGATTAATTTTTCGAAGTCCCTGTAGCATTACTCGTTTTTTAACCGACTTCATAAAAGGAGGAGGTTCTATGTTCCACAGTTATGTATTTTTTTATGTACCTATGTTCACGTTCATATGTTTTTTTTTTAAATTGAAATGATTGTGTATACTTTTGAGGTGGTCCTGTTGTCACCATATATGAATCTGATGAAGGAATCCGTGAAGAATTGAGGGAACTCCTCAAATATTTTAGGCACACATTACATATACCGATTTTAGTATTTTTTAGTAACAAGTCTAGCACTTGCATTCAAAAAGTATCATTTGGTGAAATGGAACTGATGATGAAGGCCACAGATGGCCAACGGAACTCCTCAACGGTACCTATTTCAAGGGTGGTGATGAGATATCTCGATTAGGATAGTTGAGCGACTTAAAAGAAGAACATTTAATTGTTTAAATAACACTATCTGCCGCATTCAGAGAAATCAATTAAATTTGATGCTCGAAAAAGGTTCTGCTGTCACTTTCTTGCCTATAGCAATAAAATAAGACAGCACGTCACTAAACAAGCATTAAATTTAATTGACGTCTCTGAGTGCGGCAGTACTACTTTCCCGCGGCGTTTCTTGCGGTGAGTTTGAAATGGACTACATAACAGGTTGTTATGATCACTTGAATTATTAATTTGGCAACATCATACGCAAGTCTGCAAAAAATCTGAACTTCCGGATTTGACGCAAAGTACCCCGTACTTTCAGGCGATAAGGTTACTGGATTAAATTTACAAAGGCCATTTTCGGGTTTCCATACAAGGCGTCCCTTACATCAAATGGGGTCGAATTTTATTGTGAGTACCTCTTATAGTGAAGAATATTTATGCTGAGTATGAACATCCTCCTTGTGACAGTTTTTGATTTATGATTTGAAATGAAATGAAATGAAATACTTTATTCGCTTTAGACATGGTACATCATAAAATAACATTAAATATTGTAGGAATCACATGTCTCACCTGATCACCATGCAAAATCTTAATCTTAATCTAAGTGTCACAATGAAATAAATGATAGGTATGTATAATATAAATTTAATTTACAATGATAAAACTTTACTTTCATAATTTTAAATATTTTAACTTTAACCAGTCAGGTGTCCTGCGCACAACAGTTGTGCGTAGAAAATTTTGGCCGGTCGTGTCCCACGCACAACTCAACAGTTGTGCGCAGGACGGCGCTGTGATTGGAGATTTTTTATTTCATAAACGAAGACCCTGCTAGTGTAAAAAAATAATCCTCATTTATTTTCATCAGTAAAACGTAAGTGTATAATCTTTATTCCTTTCTACGTGCATTGCCTGTTCTTTTATCTTTAGATTGATATATCAATCATAAAATATAATTATACCAATCGTAAACAATTCACCTTTTTCTAAACTTAAAAGAAAATATAATATCTCGAAAATCAGCTGGACATTTCGTGAACTTGTGTAAATCAAGGGCCGGACACTTGATGGGTTAAATATCTATAGTACATTATCCCAAATCATTGAAAAATTCTTTAATAGAGTAATATGTTTTGTTATTTAGCCACTGGAATAACTTTACTTTAAATCTTCTCAATGGCAGTTCTTTTAGACCGTTTGGCAGTTTGTTGAAAACGGACTGCCATTGAATAGCAGTTTCTGCGGTACAAATCAGTTCTACTTTTAGGGCATAATAAGCCTTGCTGGGTATCTGGTATTAAAGTGGCAAATTTCATTATTTGTTGTAAATAAAGAATGGTGGGTTTTTACAAAGCATGACACTTCAAAAATATACATGCAGGGGACAGTCAAGATGTTAAGCTTTTTAATTAATGGTCTGCAAGATGTAACAGTTGTGACGTCACATATACCACGGATGCACTGTTTTTGACCTATGAAAACTTTATTAATTTTGACCGAATTCCCCCACAGTGGAATTCCATACCTCAGGATAGAGCTAACATACCCATGGTATGCTTTCTGTGCTGTCTTCTCACTCGTGATCTTAGTAAGACGCCAAGTGCGTATGCAAAACGGTTTATTCTATTACAAATACTTTGTGTATGCGGTTTCCATGAGCAATTGCTATCTAAAGTTATACCCAGGAATTTAACCTCTTCTGACTCGGTTTTTTTTTGGGTTTTCATATGTTACTAAATAAATTAAATGAAAGTTGTTTTATTGAGGTTTACTCTTAAATTATTTTCTTTAAGCCAATTAATTATGTCATTTACGGTACTATTAATATCGTCTTGATAAGTTTTTTTTTAAATCTATTACAATTTAAATATCATCTGCAAATAGAGTACAATGGTGGCGAGTAACAAGAGGTAGGTGATTTATGTAAAGTAGGAATAATAATGGCCCTAAGATGCTACCCTGCGGAACGCCCACGTTATTGGGTTTGTGTTTGACTGATAAGTTGATTCTGCTCCATATGTATCAATAGTATTGATTTCTACTAGTTGATGCCTTCCGCTAAGGTAGCTTCTCAGCCAGTTTATTGCGTTTCCTCGAATACCATATATTTCACATTTTTGCAATAAGAGGTCATGGCAGACAAAGTCAAATGCTTTGCTCATGTCGAAACATACTGCACAAATTGCCATTTTATTATCCAGATTGGTAGTTATTTGTGTTACTAGATTAAAAGCTGCTAAGGTTGTAGATTTTTCTTTTTGAAAGCCATATTGATAAGTTGAAAGTATTTGAAATTTTGTATTGTAGTCAATGATTCGTTTATACATAACTTTCTCAAAGACTTTTGAAAGTACTGGAACGAGCGAGATGGGTCTATAGTTACCAACTAAGTTTCGATCTCCTTTTTTATGAATAGGCTTTATTACTGATAATTTTAATCGCTCCGGAATGATGATTAGTTTTAAAATGGTACTATGATATACGGTATTACTCGATAGTCGATAAGGAAAGTTACGCGTTCGTAACTCGATCTAGAATTTAAAATAAACTGTGTAGAAAAAATAAAATACAGTATTAAAGAGCATCAAATTCTGAGAAACATAATATGTACACTTTTGCGAAAATATGAACTAATAAGCAAGATATCGCGGTTTGAAGTTGTAAAATCCGTTTTTTCGCTCTCCTGAAAACCCCTGTTTTGTAGTTACGATTTAACTCGTATCGACAGTCGAAATGATACTTTCTGAATGCAAATGCTGGACTTCATCATCATCATCATAATCAGCCTATATTAGTCCACTGCTGGACATAGGCCTCCCCTAATGAGCGCCATTGCGCCCTGTCTTCAGCTTGCCGTATCCAGCATCTGCCTGCAGTCTTTCGCAGATCGTCATCCCACCTGGCCTGAGGGCGTCCTACACTACGTTTGCCGAGACGCGGTCTCCACTCAAGAACACGTTTACCCCAGCGGTTGTCGGTTCTTCGCGAGATATGGCCGGCCCACTGCCACTTCAGCTTGCTGATTCTTTGAGCTATGTCGATAACTTTGGTTCTCTGTCGGATGTATTCGTTACGAATCCTATCCGTTTCAAGCATTGCGGAATGGATGAGGAGAAGACTCGACGTAATTTCCCAATCGCTGCCCAGCCCAGCTGGATCCTCCTCTTGACCTCTTTCTCGAAATTGTTTTTACCTTACTGCAGAATCTGACAGACCTAAACACTGCGGTTTGTCTTTGCATTGAAAATTAAGAGGAATTACTTATGTAAATCGGGTTAAATGTGAGTTCAGAATGTGGACCCAGGAACCAAGCCTAGGACACAAGCGCTCCGTGTTGAAATGCGTGAGATAAAGTGAGTACCTAAGTGTAAATCGAACGGGTTCAGTGTCGACCGCTTGTGTTCCAAGATGAGAGAGTGATCTACAAGTTATTAGAAGTACACCGGCTCCCACGAGTATGCGGCGCGAAGCTCGTTCGCTCGTTCAACAGCCGCCACGAAACTCAACCAGGGACCAGTGAGTAACGCTTCCAAACAAAAGAAAGAATTATCTAACTGATCAGGTAATAGTACCGACAGTCCTTGTTAAATACTAGTCCCTATTTAAGTAGTCAATCGTAGGACACAAAACGGGGCTCCGAGCGCGCAAGCACGGCCGCCTTCACAGTTTTGATGCAAATAAACAAAAAAAGTGACATTCCACTTTTGAGATGCTACAATACCTTTATTTAATGTGTCTGGATTTAAGTCATAATGGTCACAGTTACCTAGTCCGGCCATAAGTTCTGCTACTAAGGTTGAGTCAAATAAAACTAACTAATGTTTATTTTTTTATTTTAATACGTATAAAATTTAAAAGCTTAATTAATGTACATTATGAAGAACAAATAATCATTTTATATATTCGCCGCAATTTCCGAGACGATTTTTAACATTCACAGCCGGCATCGATAAAATTTCGAATGACACATCTGTTAATTTCACTTTTTGAAAATGCTAAAGAAGTTAGTATTGATTACCAAGTAAGTTTATTGTTTAATATTATAAAACTTCCTATCTCTGTGTATATTTAGAGACCAAAATTAATTATTTTCTCAATAAGACTCAATTCCAACTTATGAAGCAAGAGAGTTTTGGTGTGTTTTAGTATTGCTGCAAAATTCATGTAAAATCGTAAAGTCGATTTAATGAGACATCATCTCTCTTCTTTATCTGCTTGAAATACATTTGTGCCAGAATTGAAATCTAAAAGTCTGATCAATATGTCACGCAAATTTGAACTCTCTACAAGAACTCTTACAAAAGTTGTGGCCGTTATAAGTATCATCGTCGTGCGTAAATTGAACTATGATTTTCTAGACCGAAATGGGAATACTTCAAGATCGTACATCAAATAATTGCAATTGTTTAGAATACATTCTTTTTATTTTTATTTAATATAAATCAAAGTTTCGATTAATATACAGATTTATGAAAAACTCCTTTTATTTATTTTTTAATTGAAATAAATCTCGGTAACAGCACTTATGACCCGACTAGGTAGATTGATATTTTTGAAAAGATTAGTTAAGATCATCGATGGCTTTTGTAGTGTAGACAAGAGACGTCCAAATGCTAGGTAATATATTACGCCTGCCACATGAGAACAGTATCCAGTGTTGTATACCATTAACATCAACGACGTACGGTGTGTACTGCAAAACGCATTTGTACAGTTTTCTCTGACTTCACCCTGAATTTTTAATATGTTGTTGTTTTCTTTTACGTATTGCATATAAGCCATCATCATACAGCATTTCCGTTAAATATGATATAGCTTACCTGAACTGATAAGTCCCCGTAAACAATATTTTTATATAATTTTCGGTTAACAATGAAAAAAACCATAATTTCATCAGAAATTACACAGCTTTGAATAGAACTTTTTTTCCGAACCCATCCTTTTTCTTCCATTTTGCAGGCTAGAATGTTATATTCACCCCTTTTTTCGTGAATCACTTTCCATATTTCTACAGAAATATTTTGGTCTAAAGTTAACCTTTTATCAAAAAGCTTATTTTAATTTTAATATACGAGGGGCGGCTGAAAAGTAATCTACCTAACAATGAAACAAAAGACTGTCGTGGCTAATTTTTTTTTATTTTTCTATATAGTCCCCTGCTAGTAAAATGCACTTATTAAATTTTTCAAATATTGAATTTAAACCATTAAAAAAAAAAACTTTCGGTTTGTCGTCAAAAAAGTCAGTAACCGCAGCCTTCATTTCGTCATCGGTCATAAACCTTCGTCCCCTGAGGTCTTTCTTGAGAAGTCTAAACAGAAAATAGTCACAGGGGGCTAAATCTGGACTATAAGGGGGGTGGTCAATGGTTTCGAAGCCATTGTCTTTAATTGCTAGCTTCGTTGTGCGGGCGGTATGCACTGGTGCGTTATCGTGCAAAATCAGAATACCTTTGTTTAGTTTACCTCGCCGTTTTTCTTTTATTGTCTCTCTTAGTTGGTATAGTAAGTTTGAGTAATAATCAGCATTCATTGTAGTTTTCTTCGGTAAATAATCTATGAGCAAAATCCCTTCTGTGTCCCAAAAGATTGTAGCCATAAGTTTACCTGCCGATGGACAGACCTTGAATTTCCGAGGCGGCTTCTCATCCTTAAATTTCCACTGTAACGACTCTTGCTTACTTTCCGGGTCCCATTGTCGAATCCAAGTCTCATCACATGTTACAATTCTAGAAATTATTTCTTCCTCTTTCCCTCGACTCATCTCCAAAAACTCTTCGCAACATTTGACACGCCTCTCCATGTCAAATGCAGTCAACATTCTGGGGACCCAACGTGCACTAACCTTGGACATGTTCAAATGCTCATGAATTATTTCATTGACTCGCTCTTTACTGACGCCCACATCTCTAGCTATCTCCCACTGCTTCACTCGTCGGTCCTCTAATATAATTTTTTTCACCCTGGCTACATTTTCATCGGTGACGGCCGAAACTGGTCTTCCGCTACGAGGATCATCTTTCAGACTCTCACGACCTAACTTAAACTGCTTTGACCAAAACTTTATAACAAATTCGGAAGAACACAAACTGCCAAACACACGTAACATACGCTGTCTGATCTCCGAAGGCGTATTCCCTTCTTTAGTCAAAAACTTAATCACCGCACGCTGCTCGATTTTATCCATTTTCACTTTTTCTACCGACATGTTTGAAACAATTGTAGGAGACAAATAAACGTGATGCAATAAACAAATGAATGTAATACATTTTGAAAATAGAATAACAAACGAATATAAATCCATACCAGCCAGCATTATTTTTGTATATATTTCTGACCAAGGAGATTACTTATCAGCCGCCCCTCGTACAGTATGTGATCAAGACGTTTTCATTTTTTTAAGACTCCGTTATACCGCTTTTACCTTGGTTACGATTCCAGAAGAAAATCTAAACAACTAAAAAAAGAAGAAGCTATTCTCTTTTTTTTAATTGTTTAGATTTCCCTTTGATGGGAGGCATCAGTAACTTATTACCTTTTGATTCTAAATATCCGACCACATCACGGAACCCTCTGTCGACAGCAAATATGTTTCGAGGCCGCAACAGTTCGCTTAAACCATTCGGGTCTTTTAGATCGATCTCCATTATTTTAGCATAATTTAAATTAGTTTCAAATGGCCCAAACATGTTTATAATGTAATGTACATATCCATATTTCGTGCACACTGCAAACGGTTTACATTGCGAAACTTTTTTTTGACCTGAGTATGACTTTTTTTGATATTCGTTGTTCGTGCTCTTTTGATGGCGTGCATATGTGCAATCACAAATTAATAATCAATTGCTCTTCTATTTACTCTATAAAGAGTCCTTGCGATTTCCGACGTTTGATTAGTTACAAGCCATTCTCTTGTGTGCATTCTCATCAAACTCTTTTGTTAAAATATTTCTTTCTAACAAATCAATTACCCTTGATGAGTAGGTACTCAGAGACGCCTTGTTCTCCAGGGATTTGAAGCATGGTACTCATGAATGTATTAGAATTACCTGTTCGTAATGTGACTAAAAAAACAATCTGTAATTGATACCTGTCAAGTTGTGTTTATACTTCACGATACAGTCTTTCTTACTAAGGGTAATTGGCATATTTTTATTATAAAATAATTAATAGTACTTAAAACTATCGTTAGTTAAAATTGATGTTCGTATTGAAGACACTCACTGTATATGATTTCTGATATCTTTCCAATGATACCTCATTCGATGTCATAATGTACAAAAAAAAACCCTAGCTTTATTTGTATGGAAATGTGGGAAAATTTCGGCTTTATGACTGAACGTTTTTGACAATAAATGATTGTGATATTAATAGTTTATGCAATATATGAGAGCCAAAGGCGAACATCGTAAAGGAAGACGCCACAAGTGTTTTTTGACTTATACCGTTGCATACAATACTTTTTCTAAATAAGGTTTCAAATATTATGCAAAATTAAATTACCAAAATGACAAAATATGTGTCTATGGTTAACTTTGTTTTTACATTGACGTGCACTTGCCGGGTTTTATATTTAAAGAAGTTTTTCTTAAGTTGGCAGTGATGCACTTATATCAAAGTTTTTAAACAAAAACTATGAATTCTGAGGTTTGTTATGTTGGTAAAAATGTATTTTGTTGTAAAGTTTGTGTTTATCGCTTAATACTTTAACCTATTTAGGTTTAGTAACCTTTGGCAGCTAAGCGTGTCGTTTTCGCTCAAAAAAGCACAAGTGCTGTTATGGGGAATAGACTTGATGGTCGGATTATTTTGCGGTCATATTAGTATTCGTGACTATACAGTGTTATTTTTGGACCCTCCGCCAAAATTTAATATGATTTATGGGAACTAATAAGAGACTTTTAAGTGAAATAATCAGTTCTTTTCCTTTTGAATTGTACATTTTATAGCCACATTTATTTTAAAATTTCCAGCGTTTGGTAAACCTTAAACCGGCAATGAGGACGGTAAACAAGAGTGACCATATTTTTTTGTTGTGTTTGCAGAAAAATATATTATATATTTTGTTTTATTCACAAATTTATTGTACTGCTGTTCCGGGATGATGCGGCAATATTTGGCGGGTGGTCCAAAAGTAACACTGTATAAATGACAGATAAAGGTACAGGAGTAGGAAAACATACATACAGAGAGACAGAAAGATAGACATGGCGACCGCAAGACCGTCAGAAACGAATAAACGGATTGCAAACATATTCTAGACCGGTATAAAGCGGACTTTAGTTCTGCCGTAATATTTACGTACGGTCCCGTCCTGGGATACACTGTATGTTTCTACAAACGCCAAATGGTTCGAAAATGTTTACGTTATAAACGTCATTTATAAAAAGAAATTATCCCAACATCATTATGTTTTAGTACACAAATTTAAAGTCAGTATCAATATAACCGGATTTATGGTGTGTTTTTGTGGACAGGGACGGCATCAATGCGACTCCTTCGTGTCGATTTGGAGAGCCAGACGAAAGGTAAGGTACCAATTTGCTTTTTGGACACTTTAGCACTGGTTTATCAGAATCTGACGTCAAAAAGATAAATTCAAATTTAAGGCTTGCAACTCCTGGGTAATAGGATTTAAAGGTCTTGATATTTGATTTTCCACCAGTTCTACCTAGTCAGGTCATACGTTCTGTTACTAAGATTAAAAAGAATAAAAAAAATGAGTTTTTCATAAACCTGTATATTAATCAAAACTTTGATTTATATCTTTACATAGTATAAAACAAAGTCGCTCCCGCGGCCTGTTCACTTAGATCTTTTAAACTACTCAACGGATTTTAATGCAGTTTTCAGCAATAGATAGTGATTCAATAGGAAGGTTTTTATGTACAATAAATTTTGGTTTATGTACGGGTGTTACAGAAAACTCACATAAACTGAGGCAAAGCGAGGGCGGGCCGCTAGTAAAATATAAATAAAAGTAATGTATTCTTAACTATTGCAATTATTTGATGTACGAGCTTGAAGTAGGTATTCCCATTTGGGACTAGAAAGTCAATAGTTCAAATCACGCACGACGATGATACTGATATCGGCCACAACTTTTGTAGGAGTTCTTTTAGAGAGTTCAAATTTGCGTGCATACCTTTTGATAACACTTTTAGCTTTCAATTTCGATACAAATGTTTTTCAAGCAACTAAAGATCCGCTTGTACACCGGTCAATCTTGATGTCTTATTAAATCGACTTTACGATTTCGCATGAATTTGCAGCATTACGAAAACACACCAAATCTCTTTCTTCATAAGCTGGAATTGAGTCTTGTTGAGAAATATAATTTTGGTCTTTAAGCATACCTACATAGAAATAGGAAGTTTCATAATATTAAACAAAAAAAGGTCCTTCGTAAACAAAGATAAACTTTTAAGCGTTTTCAAAAAGTGACATTTACAGAAAAGTCATGCGTAATTTCATCGATGTCGGCTGTGAATGTTAAAAGATCGTCTCGGAAATTGCGGCGACTATATAGAATGATTATTTGTTCTTCAAAAGGTAAATTAATTGAGCTTTGAATTTTTATACGTGTTTAAATAAAAAATAAACATAAGTTACTTTTATTTGACTCGACCTTAGTAACAGAACTTATAAAAGGTATAAAAGTATGATGAGGTCAAAATTAAACATAAAAATATAATTTTGAACTTCGTATTATATAAAAGTAACTTTTAATTCGCGTTCTGAATTCTGAGGTGTGAGATATATTTTTTCTATTCCACATAAAATAACATCATGATTTATTACGATTCAGACATAAAGCCAAATGAAGTGACAAGTAACGTTCCTGCAAATGTAAAGCGAAAATTTAATTATTTGGCTTCAGAATTACTAGTCTATTAAAAATACGACACTAAATCAAAGTTTTTGTTTGATTTAAAATCACCTTCCTCACAATTTTTACAGTACTCGTGATAAACGATATATTTTGCTTGAGATCGAAAGGCTTTTAGGACATTTTCCTGTAGCCCAGTCTATAACAACACAAAAAAGGCAAACATCGCAAACCCGCATGTAACTACGATTTGCTTATATGTTGTTAGTTGCGTTGTGAGTATTTAACATCCAAGTTTGCAACCTCGAAAACCCAGTGCTACCCCCACGGTGCTCGAAAAACTGCGAATTTTTGCACTTGTTTCAGTTTTTTTGAAAAAACTTCTCTAAGGAAATATTTTCCAAGTATTTTTATTAGACTTTAATAAAGATAACTAAATTTGCTACAATTTGAGTGTAATTTGAGCACATTATGTTTATTGGTTGCGGAGAAACAGCAAGTCAAAGAGGGGCAATTTTCTTCAAAAAGTGAAAATGTATTGGTAGGGTTATTTCGAAGATACATATCGGCTCAAATAATGCTCCTAGGTAAAAGTTATGTTAAAAGAATTTGTAGAAAATTGAATTAGTCTCAATTTAATATCAAAATGGTGCCTCTAGGCCTCATAGTTTCATCCAAAATAAAGAAATAGTAAAATATCGGATTTTGGCAAAATAATACAAACATTGTACTGAATAATTTTGGGAAGATTTTCTTTAAAAAAAATGTGAATTTACCATTTTAGATCTATAAAATATGGCTTCAAATAAACATACACTAAAGAAATGAACATACTTCCCCGTTGTTTTGTTAACTGCGTTAATGCAAGCCACTTGTTTCAGTTTCTTTGAAATAATTATATAAAGGAAGCGTTTTGTTGAGTATCTTTGTTCATACTCGTATATTAATAAAGCGTACTAAATTGGCTACAATTCAAGCCTAATTTGAGTACTGTAAGACTAATTACTTGCGAAGATACAGCTAGTCAAAGATTGTCATGTTTTTCAACAAAATGAAAATTTCGTGTTATAGTCATTTTCCAAGTTACGTAATGCCTAAACTTATGGTCCTAGAATAAAAGTTCACATAAGATTTAGTGTAAAATTTGACTAGCTTCAATTTAATAGTAAAGTAGTGCTTCTAACTTTCATAGTTTTCTCAAAAATATAAGAACTATTAAAATATCTGATTTCGGCTTAAAGATAAAAACATATGTATGAATGTATTTCTTAAAGATAACCAAAAAGTGTAAATTTGACATTTTAGATGTAACATGGTTTCAAAAAAAATTAACGTAAACATAAAAAAACACAGCAAACCTATATTTAAACTATAAAATAATACTATTTGCACGGTCAAACAAAAACAGTTTAGACTTTCGTCCTTTTGGAAGAACCAGGTCTCATCGAGTCTAGATCAGTAGGGAGGAGTGGGGGAAGAGGGATAATATTTTCTGGAGTGGAGGCGGGCCGGCTCATGGTGTTGGGTCGTCCATATCCTCGTCTTCCTCGTCCAGGACGATAGGCATGGCGTTGTTGCAATTTCACCCGTGGCACAAGGAACATAGGATAGATCACCTAAGCCCAGCCTGTCTGCAATTGCACGACACTAAGCAACCTCTTTTTGCATTTGCAAGTCACCATTTAAAGCAACTGAGGAGCGGGCTCTTCGCACATCTCCGCAACCCATGGACATAGTGAGCTCAGGTTACGCTCTCATTGTGTAAAATTTAGTTATCTTTATTAAAGTAGAATCAAAGATTCTTGAAAAACGCTGCGTTAGTTAGAGTAATTTTTTCGAAAAAACTGAAAAAAGTCCAAAATCTCGCAGCTTTTCGAGCACCATGGGGTAGCACCAGGGTTTTCAAGGTTGCAAACTTGGGTATTAACTACTCTCAAGGGACCTAACAACATATAAAAAATCGTAGTTACATGCGCGTTTGCGATCTATGATGTCTTTATAGACTGGGCTACTGATAACAAACCAACAGACAATATCAAACTCTGACAAGGGTGAAATTTGAATTGACAGACGTATGGCAATATTGCCATATGAAAATCGATTTATTTTTACTTTTAAATTGTCATGAGATTCCTTTAGACCTATCTACAGTTCATATAAGTACATTACGGGAGGTTTACTCTAAACTAACCCGCGTTTTTGTCTTAACTTGCAACCAAATTAAAAAGCCAACCTATTAAGGCTCTGACGATGCCGCAACATACTCGTAGGCTCGTTGGTTATTAATTTGGTACGGAATCAATCGGATACGGTAGTTCTGTAATTTTTGTTTCGCAACCTTGTTTAAAGTAAAAAACACCGCTTTGTTTCCAACCATTATGCGTAATGATTTTCGCGCGTATCTATTATGTATGTATGTATCTATGTATGTATGTAATATTCTTTATTACCTCGTATCATCCTAACAGCTGGACGGATTTCTAAAATTAAGGTGTCGTTGGATTTTTCTCGGCAACCCAAGTGTCTTAGGATAACAAACGTCAAAAAATACAACATTTTTAGGTGCCATTATGAGTGGTTCGAAAAAAAATACTTTTATCAAATGAATCCAATAGGGTATCAAAATGAAGAATATTAAAAAGCAATTACGAAAATATACATAACTCATATGTTTAAATGTAATTTGGTAAAGCAAATTACAAATAATCAAAATGAAATTATACTTTCAGTTTGATTATTTGTAATCATAACATAACAGTCTCCCCCTTTGGTACCGATGGGCGTACCCGACGAGGTAACAGGACTTAGTTGTTCTTCTTAGGGCGTCCACGACGGTTTGCATCTGGCTTGGGTTCTGCCTGCTGAGTAATCTTCCTTGGTCTGCCCCTCTTCCGTATGGGTTGGACGGGTGAAGGTACGGTCGCATTACCGCCGTGATAAGGGCTCAAGTCTGACGTATGGTATGTCCCATTCTTTTTTTTGAGTCTTTTTAGGTTGAGCCAAAATATACGTGAAGCCACCGACTTGTTATTTTATAACGTAGGGTCCATCGCGTTTTGGAGCGAATTTCCCACTGATGCGATTCGTCGCCTTACTAACAGTATGAGCAGTAGTGAGAACAAGATCATCCTTTTTATAGCTAGGGCTCTCCCTGCGGCTCTTGTAAGCGTATTCCTTCCTCCGTTCTGTATTTATCTCCCGGGTTTCCTTTGCTCGTTTCAGGGCTGTGGCCAGAAGTAGTAATTTCGGAGTTATCTCTGGTACGAAATTTTCTGACAGCAGTATTTCGCGTAAGTCGTGCTCGTTATCATCTGGGGATCGAAATTCCCGCCCGAAGGTTAGGTATGCCGTTGTATAACCAGTTACCAGGCTAGTGGCAGTGTTCATAGCGAATCTGATCGCTGACAGCTTGTCATCCCAGGCTGTGTGGTCATCTTGCGCTAGTATAGCTAGTTGAACCTTGAGGTCTCGGTTCTTCCTCTCTACCGGGTTAGCAGCTGGATGGTACACTGGGGTGCACTGATGCTTGATTATAAGACAGAACGCCACTTGTTGCATGGTTGCACTAACAAACTGGGGACCGTTGTCGCTTATAAGTCTTCGCGGCAAACCATAAACCTCATTAATCAGTAAAGTGGCACAATTCTCGGCACTAGCATGTTGCAGAGGAAATTGCTCTATCCATCCAGTTGCAACGTCTTCAACTACTAGGATCCTCATATTTCCATTTCTGGTTATATGCAGCGGACCAAATCGATCAAATGAGATGACCTCGAATCTCTGGTTCAATGGGGTTGTTTAATAATAAACCAGCAGGTTTAAGGTTGGTTGGCTTATATCGTTTTTCTAGACCCCGTAATGACCAGCTCTAGCTTATCATGAAAGACTGATAAAATGTTCGCCCATTCATGTTCAGGTACTACTAATTGGGCTTCTTCGGAGTCTTCATTCGGATTGTAACGGTACAATAATCCATTGTTCATAATTTACCCTTTGCTACTCCAATAAGTCGCATTTTCCGACTCACCACTTTCAAGTGATTTGATTATTTTGGTTACTTGCTCGTCATTCATTTGTTCCAGACGTATATCGGCAGGGCTACGCACAAGAGCATCGATAACGGCCACCGTACATATTTCACAGGCTTCAACTCCTGCTTCTTGGCATATTGGGCGTGACAGGCCATCTGCTACAACGTTTGTCTTCCCTGATATGTATTTAATGGTCACATCAAACTCTTGAATTTGTAGTGCCCACCGCGCTAGGCATCCTGTGGGAGATTTCAGTGACATTAACCACCGCAGTGCCTGATGGTCAGTGTAAACGGTTACGGGCAATCCCTCAATATACCCTCGGAATTTGCCAAGAGCCCATACTACTGCGAGCGCTTCCTTCTCTGTCGACGTGTAATTTCTTTCTGCGGGACTCAGAAGTCTACTGGCATACTCAACTGGATGCTCAAGTTCTCTCTCCCCTGGACCAGAACAGCTCCAAGCGCATAATTGCTTGCATCTGTCTTCAATATATAGGGCCTAGCTTCATCGGCTTGCTGGAGAACAGGCGCACTGGTAAGACACATTTTTAAATTGGTACACGCTTCTTCTTGTTCTTTACCCCACATCCACGTCTGACCCTTCATTGTAAGGCGAGATAGAGGCTCACTGATTTTAGCAAAGTTAGGTATACATCGCCTATACCATGAACATGTTTGTAAGAAGGATAGCAAGTGTTGCAGTTTTTGTGGCGCCGGCATGTGAACGATTGCGGCTATTTTGTCCGGGTCAACCTGTACTCCCTGCGGCGTTATGTAATGACCTAGATATTTGACTGTTATGCAGCAAAATCGGCACTTATCCAGGACTACTGACATCTTCACTTCCCTCAGCCGTTTTAATACTCTATCTAAGTCGTCAAGATGGCTTTGGTAGGTATCAGAAAATATGATGATGTCATCAAGGTAAGCCAACATTTTACATTTTCAAGACTTATTCGTACTCGATCAATCAGCCGTTGAAATATCGCAGGTGCATTCCGAAGCCCAAACGGCATTCTTTTTAACCTGTAGATTCCGAATGGTGTCATAAAAGCGGTTTTATCCTGGTCTTCGTATTTGACCTTGACTTGCCAATATCCTGCGCGCAGGTCAAGAGTAGACATAAAAGCGCTGGGCTTAGCAGCGTGCAGCAAATCGTCTATTCTAGGGATAGGGTAGGTATCTGGCACCGTGATTGCGTTCAGTCTTCTATAATCGATGCATACGCGGGTACTCCCGTCTTTTTTGGGTACCATAATTACAGGGGCAGCCCAAGGTGAGGAGCAAGGTTCAATTACATCTTCGCTTAGCATCGTCTTTTAACAATTGGCAACGCACTGGTGACAGTCGGTAAGGAGGTACAGAGATCGGTCCGTTAGTGTTGGTAATGATGGCATGTTCTGCGAGTGTGGTTAGCTCCTTACTGAAATCAAAAACTTCCTCATTATCATGCAAAAAATGTACTAATTGTTCCTTCTGATCGACGGTTAATGTACTTGCCTCACTAGCTTTTACTTCTAAGGAGTTAAATCCCATGTTACAGTCTGGAAACAGGGTCTCTTCATAGTCCGTAACGTGCACGTTGGTGTTCAGAAAGCTTTGCTTTGCGTCTTCGTGCATATGATCGACGAATCTTGGCGAAAAGCCATCGAAATGTGGTCCTTTAATACGCTTGTCGGGTGGTGTTAACTCATTGAAAGAAATTGGAATGAGCTGGTATGCCGATTCAGTAGGTAAAGACGGCTCGTCAAAAGGCAATGCTCGACAATAGGTAGCGCTGCTTTTCTTGAAGATCTTTCCACTGGCAGGGCTATATTTTTAACGGGCGTAGCACCTAAGTGAGCCATGGAAACACTAATAGTAGTTTTTTCTCTCAGCTCATAGATGATGTGGGGTGTATCTGCGAAGTGCCATATCATTTGTGGCACGTTGAGAACCATCTCAGCGTCTTGGATAAATCCCACACCCAACAAAATCCGGTTCTCATGAGAATCAGAAAAAAATATAAAAGTGGTCGGTATCGTGCAATCACAAAGCGAAACTGGGACTTGTATTTTCAGGATGTCTTGTTTCTTTTCTATACCATCAGCCAATGTCACTGCAACGTGATCTCTTCCAAACTTGTAGCCTTTAGGCATACATACAATTCGTACGAGGCAACACTGGTTTTAGCACAGGTATCTACATACGCGGTTCCAGAAATAGATCCAATTCCTATACCAACAAAAGGTCTTAAACGGGCGTAAGTTTTTACATTAAGGGCACAGAAGTCTACTTTCTCAGTCTTGACTGTCGCTGTTTTCTTGACTGACAAACAGTTGCGGCATTTCGACCGAACCACACCTGGTGTTCCGCATCCATAATAAAAGAGTACGGACTGAGTAGGTGACGGTGCTTGCGTAGTGGTAGCTGATACAGGGTTTGTTACTTCCTTTGGCCTTAGACGTACCGGCTCGCTGACTCTTCCTGCCTTCTTCCTACGGCAGACCTCCTCAGTATGGCCGGGTAGACGGCAATAGTTGCAACGTATTCGGTCTTTTTGAGCCTTTGGTTGAGGTGCATAAGGTGCATTCTCGAAAAGTTCCTCTGCACTTTGGACACATTTTAGGAGAGCGTCGAATGTTTTGATAGACTCTCGGGGCATTTTCTCTCTAATTTTCTTATGCAGGGTGCCATAAATCATGTCCAGTTCGTGGCACTCAGGGTGACGAGGTAAGGGTAACTGGGCAATCAGATCTCTTTTCCCTGCGATGAATGTTTCCGTTAACTCATTGTCACGCTGATGAACCGCTATAAGTTCCTTATAGATAGCATGAGCAGGCCTTTTAGGTGCAAAAGCTCTCCGCAGTCGACTTCGGAAATCGTCCCAGGTGAGTACACTCTCGCAGATACCATTCCACCATCTAGCCGCTCCATCCTTTAAAACGAGAGGCAGGCTAAGCAAAGCATCCTTATCGCTCATTTGCTCCGCTCTTTTGCAACATGAGGCAGAAGACAGAAAGGTCTTTACAAGTTCTAGATCCCGTTTCCCATCATAGTCGAATTTCACTACAGCAAACGAAGAAGCACGAGCAGCAGTGCAGGTGTTACAGCAGAAGTGATAACTCCCAATAACTGCTGAAACTGTGCTTCTGACATGTTTACAGACATCTCGCTTCCTTCCTCTTGAAGTCTCTTCTTCAAACGTGTCTCGACGGGCATCGGTCGCTAACTCGTAAATGATCCAGGCCCCACGTTGGGCGCCTGTTGTAGAAGGGGCCGATTGAACAAGGTCACGGGGTAAACGGCGGCAGGTACATTGTCACGGGATGCAGAGATAAAACAGTTTATTCCGTTCCGAACACAGATTTATGCACAGAGTGAGAGATATTATAACACCTATTTGACCTGTTGCTTAATTAAAATCACTTTGGCCGCGCAGGGTCATGTTCTTAGGGGAAATCTTAACAGCGCGATGTAGGATTATGCCGACACTAGCGCCATCTGTTGTGCAGTAGCTGAACTAATTAAGTGACGCTTACGGCTTGCTACACTTTAACTTTTAAAGTGTCGAAACTCAAACTATTGGGCATATACAAAAAGTTAGGTACTAATAAAACTTGCAGAAAAAAATACATTATTAATGAATAAAAACTAAAAAGAGTGAAATAAATTAAATTAAAAAAAAACCCGACTGTACTAAAAAAATCAACTGAAAAGCGAAAAACAAGCTCTATAATCTACAGAAAATTGTAAGAGCAATGTACATACTTATTGATATTTATAACAATTTAAATTTAACTTGAATATTTGAAAAGATATTGCAGGCGGTGACAAGCAATAAATTACAAAACCTATTTCTTGACAAAAATTAACATTTGGACTAGCTTTTCCCCGTAATAAGTATGTACATTGCTTTTACAATTTTCTATAGATTATGTAGCTTGTTTTTCGCTTTTCAGTTGATTTTGTATTGCAGTCGGGTTTTTTGCCTTTTTAAATATTTTTTGATGTAATTAAGTAATTATATGCGACATTATCAACATATGTTACTGTAAAATGAGCTCTGAGTTTATTACAACTAAATTACATAATGCTTTATTCACTAATTTGACCAAATTTTAAATTGTCATGGTCCGATATTACTTAAATATCACATTGCCTCATTTTGAAAATGACCAATGGCGTAATGACTTTGACCTAAAACGTCACATTCCCGAAATACTAAATAATTGAAATTGAAATGTAAATTTCCTTCAAATACCGAATCATAGATTCGTCAAAATTTCACAATAACTTTAGCCGAAACGACGTATGATTTTATAATCTTTATATTAGCACTTCAATTAAAGTGGCCAGCTTTAAAGAAGATTAAAACTTTAAGAATAAAGCTTTTTAAAATGTAGGTATTCTGGTATTTGGTTGTTTTGAACATAATACGAGTATGATGTTCTGAATAAGGATGTTGTGAAGTTTGGTCACAATGAGCTTATTTTTTTTTAAATTCAGCCATATTAAGTATCCGGTGTTATAAGAAAAAAAGGCATTCTGGGATTTAGGTATTTCGACACATAGTCCTTTTGAGATCAAGGAGTACCTATTAGTAAAAGGGTAAACTGAAATTAAACTGTAATGAATCCAAACCTATTAGGCCAGGCTATATCAACACAAAAAATAAGGCAAACATCGCAAACGCGCATGTAACCTGTCGTGTTACGTGGTCTTCCGATAATTCGGATGACCAGGTACCAGACGTTAAATGTAAGATGCGAGAAAAAGAGAGGCAGATTAGAGAGAAAAGGACAGAAATAGTAAATCAGGGTCTGGGTATTTATTTAACACTTAAAGGCTATCGTCACACAGAATATTATAATTATTACACACAAATTAATAGTACATTACTGCACAGACCGGGAAATAGGCCGTTGCGGGACGAGTAGAGTTAGCGTGGCCAAGACGCAGTCGAGGCCGCGATATATACGAGTCCAGCAACCGCCCTTCCCGGTCGAGGCTTGTATAGTGCTTTTCTCCAAGATGTGAGGAAATTTAACACAGTTGTTAATAATATTAAACACAGTCCCAACATTTCCTTGAAAAAAAGAACAGAAACGTACGATTTAGTATGACACTGAAATAAAGCATTAAATAAAATCACAAATTATTTAAACGTAATAAATTCAATTTGAATAAAATATAGTTTAAAGTACTACATTTTTAAAATTGACAGTTAGGTACCGGAATTTATAATGACCGTTTGCTTATTAGTCAAATTGAATTCAAATTCAAATTCAAATAATTTATTTCAAATAACTATGATATAAATACTTATTAATCTAAAGTTATGTAAAAATGCTACTTATCAATCTAAGTTTATATACAAATTCGGCCTTCAAGTAACAATTTACGTCCCGGAAATTTATAATCTGTCTTAATTCATATCAATAAATATATTTACGTAAAACGTTATTTATAAGCCACTATATTATACATTATCTATCATGTCAACGTCATCAATTCCATTATTACTTACTTCATTTTTGTCTATACTTTTATTATAGCCGTCATCTTCCAGGCTATCAGATCTATTAAATATTAACCATGGTTGAATTTTATCAACAGCAAATATGCTTTTAAACGGTCTATTACCTTTCCTGAACATTGGCGTGTCCTCGATTTCGTATCTATCATTTGCTAGCACTATTATGATATGGTACAGTCCTCTTAATTTAGGGATTCGTTTCTTGCTATAAGCAGTAGATTGAATATCTCGCTCAACTCTTACCAAATCACCAACTTTATAATAAACCATTCTCTTTGCTTTTGTTTTATTTGATCAGATTTTATATGTTCCCCAATTTCCTTCCTGATGACATCCCTATCAATACTTTCCTCTTCTAATGCAGAGGTAACAGAGAACTTACGTAACAGAGAACATGAATTTCGTGATAAATTAGTGCCAAAGAGTGCTTGCGACGGGGTCTTACCAATACCCTTGTTAAGCGTATTATTCATTCCCCATTGTATATCCGAAAGACTATCATCCCATGCACGTTCAGATTTCCCAATATTGGCAGCTGTTAAGGCAACTAACAATTTTCGGTTGTATCTTTCTATCTGCCCATTTGCTCTCGGGGTAGCAACAGCATTTAAGACATACCTCGCACCTAATCCACTTATGAACTCTTTGAATTTATTTGAAGTAAACGATGTACCTCTGTCGGAAATTATTCTTTTTCGTCAGTGCTTTGATACTACTAGATGTTCTCGTATTTTTAACAGGTGTTATTACAATAAATTTTGTAAACGCATCTATGATCAGTAATATATGGGTATATTTATATTTACTAGTAACAAAAGGTTTAGTGGTGGTAGGACCTTATGCAGGATCCGTCCAGATAGCTATCACCATCTAATCCATTAACCCACCGCCAAGCAGTAGTGTTTGCATTGCTGTGTTCCGGTGTGGGGATAAGACAACCGGTGAAATTACTAGCATAGAGGCATTCCATCTTAGTCCTCAGGGTTGGCAACGCATTTGAAGTCTTACGATTGCAGTTTTGAGATTGTAGTCTTGAAGTTCCAAATGTCTTTGGGTCTCAGATCCCACTTACCATCAGGTGGCCTGAGTGCTTGAGTGCCTTCTCCTTGCCATGAAAAAAAAAGGACCTAAGTGGTCAATATGGAATGAAATTATCAGCAATTTTCTCTATTGGGTGAAATTGACCAGCTCTTTTGGCAACTGGAACTTTAGTATGTGCGTACTTCAAGCACGATGGTTATGGTTATGGTGATGGACTCCTTTTTCCGCACTTAGACCGTGTCCGCCAGCCTAACTCTGACCAGCAGCGCAGGATCCTCCTGTTGTCTCCACAGGCTTCTCGGAGTGACCTTGGTGTCTTGAGGATTTCAGTCCGTTGAGCAGCTAAACCTACGCATTCCAAAATTACGTGGGGAACTGTTTCGTCGGCCGACAGGCATCCCCTGCATAGGGGGCTATCGGTCATACCTAGAACATATAAATGTTTGTTAAGTGAGTAATGTCCAGTAATGTTTCACCCCGAGACAGTTTGGTCGGCGCCATGGCTAAGTAGGGCTTGGCTTATGCTGTTGAATTGCGTCTCATCAAAGGCCCCTTGATGTCGATGAAGGTCGCAAGAGTAGATGATTGTGTTGATAGTGCATTTTCTATTGGTGAAGAGACACTGTTTAGCACTGATTCTGTTGATTTACCTGAGCAATAGGCATGCTGTTGGTGGTGAAGAGGGTAATGCGCCAGAGACCCGTCTCTGAGATCCCGGTCACAGACTAGTTCCAGAGTTTTCAGTCAGAATGACGTAAGGCTTGTTGGTTTATGTGATTTAGGCCGCGTATCACTCTTACCTGGTTTGGGTATGAATACCACTTTAACTTCTCTTCATTTTGTGGGGACATAGCGGTGCCAGAGACATGCTTGGTAAATCTGGACTAGGTGAGGTGCCACAGTATCTTGGCACTATTGTAGGAGTCCAGGAAATATACCATCTAGGCCTGCCGCTTTAAACGTTGAGAAGCTGTTGATTGCCCATAACACTGTCACTACTATTCTTTTGGCAGTATTTTCGGCCTCAACAGATGGTTGTTCAAATGTCTGCCGATCCGTCTCTTTCCATGTTGAGTCGAGAGTTTTTATACTGTATCTAGGTCCGCTTGTATGCGTCCCAGTCTGTTTCCCTCCTTGTTTTGCGCACTCTGTTGAACAGCTTACGTAGTTTGCTTCGCATTTTCTCGAGTTCAGGTCCCCAAACACGAATCACAATACTTTTTTATGAATTTTCTCATTTAAGCGAACTAGTAAGTGGATTTGATTCTGTCATAAGTATTACCAAAACTGAAATGACCTATAGCATCATGATTATATTTAATTATCTGCCACCTGATACTTTGTATAATAACCCTCTTTTAAGAATGAATTTCTTGCTAATCTCTAGTATATGGTCAGTTTCTTTCTCTTTAAGAATATTAACAATTCGTTGAATTTCTGGATCATTCTGTATAGCTATCCAGTCAACTGTAATACTTCTTACCTCAAACAAATCTTCACTAACTGGATTGCGGCTTAAGGCATCTACGTGAGCCATCGATTTTCCAGGTTTGTATACAATTGAGAAATCATATTCTACAATAACTGCATTTTCACCATCGAGCAACTCACGGTATAACATTTTTTTTCTTAAAAGTTGCCCTTAACGAGTTAGTCTGTGACGATAGTGAAATGTTTTCCAAGCAAATAAACCCTAAAACGTTGTAAATAATTATGACACTACAGCCAACGTTTCTAAGTCGTACGAAGTAAAATGCATTTCTTCTGGTGAGGTTTGTCTACTATAATAAGCTACCGCTTGAAATGGGGATTGTTCATACTTTCTATGCAAAAAAAATCCAGCCACACCCAATTGACGCGTCTGTATGTAATTCTGTTTCAGAAAGATTCAAATATAGCCAGAATAGTCCTGTCAGTTAAATTTTGTTTAAGTTTACTAAAAGCATCTTGTTCGTCGCACTCGCAATCGCAATCGGTTTCAAAGCGGAACAATTGTTTTCATTTTTTATGCAGACAAGCCCTCGATTTTCAAAATGAAAACGATGGCGATTGCGAGTGCGTTAGGCAATAGCCCCTCTGGTCTTATACCATTTTTATCAATTTCGAACCCTAAATATTCAATAGATTCCATGAAAAAATTACATGTTTCCAAATTTAATGTCATGCCAGCATCATGAAATAACTTTTAATCAATTGTAGTTTTTAAAAGCCGTCGCACAGACGGGTATTTGATATAAAAACCTGGCCATAAGTCGAAAAAAATATAAGGACTAGTCGTATATGGAACGCGATGTTCTAATAGTTGAATAGCTATGACGTCACGCGGCAGCCATCTTTTGTTCTTCAGACTAGTATTTAGCCCTTACCGGTAGTTGGAATTCAACGTTCGTAAATACTACACGTGTTCTCAACGCGCCTACCCCCCGACATTACTTTCTTTAGGTACTCATTGTGAACAATTTTTGCTGTGGGCCTACACTTCGACATATTTCGTTTTGGACAATAATCGTGCGAAGGCACTTACTTACTGGTGTTGAACTGAATGGATTTCTAATCTTGCCAAAAATAATTTCGGGGTTCCCTCTTTTGCCATAGTATCGTTTGTCCTAAAGTCATTTTCCATAACACTTTTGCCATAATGGATGTTAGTCATAATGTTCAGTACCCATAATGGTTATTTCCCATAATGTATCGAAACTCCTAAAACATTTTGGTCATAATTTGGTCTTCATAATCTTTAATGTCCTCATTTTATTAGTACTAAACTTGTGACACCTAATAAATTAAGTCATAAATTTGCAAGTCATAAATGTTATCAATACTAATTTAACTAGTAAGATTGCGCTTTATTATAATATCGATTCTCCTAACAGAACCGACTCTGCAAACCCTGATTCCACGTATAAAAATACGTATCTATACCCCTAGAGTGTATATAAAAAGCCGGAGGCGCGGAGGGAGGGCAGCCCTCACCCGCTGTAACCAAACGCAGACATCGTGTGAGCCGTAGCGGCTGAGGAAAAAGCCGAAGCTGCGGTGGCGAGCACAGGTGTCTGCGCTTGGGTACGCAATGGCGAAGATGATGCACTTCCCGCAGTACCGGAGCAGTCCCATATTGTAAGCTTTTATTAATATTACTACATTTTATAAATATAATCAGAAAAAAAATTGCAGTGGAAAAGAAATGGTTCTTCCAACTTCTCCTTTTATGGTGCGGCTCTCCACTCTCATGCCGCAGGATGCTAAAACCAAACTATAAAGAGCTTATTAAGACTACGAAAACTAATGATAATAAAATGAATGTTGATGTTTAATATAATTTGGGCACGAAACTTTACGTACCTACTTAAACATTGTCACGTTATCTTTAGGACAAATGATAATTAGGAGCAAGAACGTTATGGCAAAAATTAAAAAGCCCAATTTAATCATTAGGACAAACAATTATTAGGAACCCAAACATTATGTCAAGAGAAAATAGGTCGATGAAAATTATGTCAAGTAATCATTAGGATAAACGATTAGTATTACCACAAACATTATGGCAAGTGAAATTAGGATTGCAAACGTTATGGGAAAACATAGAGAGCCCATAATTTCTCTAAAAGGCTGCGTTTTTGCCTCTGGCCATGCGACCCGACTGATTCGTTTTTCTGATGGTTCGATGAATGTTATAGTTTCTGCAATATTCTAAGGGCTAAAAGCCACAAAACGAATAGTTACTTTTAAACAGCATAACTCCTAGAACTGCATTCTGCAGCGAGAAAGCAACTGTTTTTCGCCAATAGGGTTGTCGCATATTAATTAGTAATACCGTCTTCATACTTAAATAATTTTATAGTCTGTCAATTTTATTAGTAAATAACTTGCACATTATTAAATTAGTGAATGACTGTTCACCTTGAGAGGACTAATTACAATGTTTCGTCCGTCGGAGTAAAAGTACCTACTTATAGAAACCGAAAAAAATCACGTACGTGTGCATTTGAGCTAAGAGAGCTAACTTATTATTTCAAAACAAAAAGGGCATACTGTATTAAGGCTAGAATTAGTATTTTTTAATTTAGGTACCTTTATATAAAAAAATGTATAGTGAAGTTATTTTTATTACCTACATCTTTATTAAATAAAAGGCGACCTATTATTAAATATAATCCAATATTCGGACCTACAAACTAACAAAGAGTATTATTTGACAACCCTAATTTACTGCCGTATTTTGTAAAACCAAACGTTAACCAAAACCAAAACCAAACCAAACCTTATTACAAAATGCCTACATAACTTCGTAGTATGCCAGTTTCTGACTTAAGACGTTCTGGTATGCAATATAACAATGGCTTAATGGTTTTATTGCTATTTTCTCTTAAACTTTTGCGGATACTACACCGTCATAATTGAATCAAATCAACAGGATTAAAAAAAATCACCTCGGTTCGAAAAGACGCACATTTTTAGTGGGGCAAAGGGACGACGTGAAGGTGCAGTAGCGATACGCTCATTATAGTACCTACCTATATTAAGTACCAACTCAATATACTTTATAAACATAAATTTTATTTGATTGTAATTGCCCTATTTGTAAATTAGAAAAAGCAAGCAGCACATAAAGAACACCAGGGTTGAACCTAATACTTACTCCGAATAATAAGCTGAGCGTGTTTTTGAGAGTACGTATCTAGGCCTGATTCGTAACGGATTCGCCAAATTCCAAACCCTAGCACCTAGCTCTAAAGGTTTTCTTAAGTTTTATTTTTTTAGCGTTGGCATAACTATTGTCACAAAATTATGTAATGATTACCTTTTATTGAGTAATTTGCTGATAAAACCAAAAAAACATGACTCAACGTGAACGCTGTGAGCAGATGGTCGCCAAATGGATGGAAAATACACAGCGTCCGAACCAATTGATCGCAAAAGAATTAAAAATCACAAGAAGAACCGTTGATACGGTCTTGAAACGATACCTTGAAATCTTGTCTACCGCTCAGAAGCCTCGAACCGTAGAACATGGTGGTGTTCGCGATCCTGGGCTGACAGGAAAATCATTAAGACGACTTGCAAAAATCGAAGCATGTCCGAACGGGACATAGCTAAAAAAAAACTACAAGTCAGTCAATGGTGAGACGTGTTAAGGAACGGGCTGCTATGAAGACAAAAAAGAAGCGGGAGGTGCCGAAAACATCAGAAAAACAAAGACTCACCATAAAAACTCGATCGAAAGATGTACGACTTTCTGGGTACAGATAATTTTCATTTGATTTTGGATGACGAAACCTATGTGAAGACGGACTTTTCAACACTTTCAGGCGATCAGTTTTATACTATAGCTGATGGAGAAATTCTTCCAGATTCGGAAACCACCATACGAATGGAGAAGTTCGGATCTAAGTATCTGGTTTGGCAGGCAATTTGCCCATACGGTGATCGTAGCAGTGCACATGTTACAATTGACATAATCAATAAGAATATTTACATCAATGAAGGTTTAAAGAAACGTGTAATACCATTCATTCGAAAACACAATACTTCGGCTTTATTTTGACCTGATCTGGCTACAGCCCACTATGCGACGTATACCCTAAACTTCCTCAAACAAAATGATGTCCAGATCGTGCCTAAGGCACTGAATCCGCCGGATATTCCACAGTGCACCCCTATCGAAAGATATTGGGCTCTGGTCAAAGGAATCTTGCATAAGACAGGTAAGGCTGCCAGCAACCAACAAAACTTTCTGAGAAAGTGTAACGCAGCGAGCAGGAAAGTGGCTAATGACACTGTCGCACGGCTGATGGAGGGCATTGGACAAAAATTGCGGCCAGAATGGGAGGAAAAGTAGAATTATAATAATAGTATAGGGATGATAACTTTATACAGTTTTTTTAATATAAAATCATATATTTTGGTCAATTAAACCACTTAGCTTGCAGTTACAGCTTTTTCAATTTGGCGAATCCGTTACGAATCAGGCCTGATTCACAGTATATTTTACCCGAGCAAAACCGGATTTTGCTTTAGGTTATAATAAAGTAAACTTTCAAAATAATTAAATTGATAGTCATTATTTTTTTTTTTCCTTAACGACGAGTTCGGCGCTAGATCAACCTCTTTTTTTCGCGTCTTAACTAGCCGTGTTAGCCGCTGCTTGAAAACTCTCACAAACTTATAGGCCGCTACGGGGCTACGAGCAGACGGTATACTTTGTGTACTCGTTCGGCTTCCTCATCTCGCGTTCGCTGGCAGTGTCGCTGATCGCGGCACGCGTGCACTCCGCCAGCCAGAAGCCGACGCATGCGCTTTACTGCGTTCCTTCAGCTGCTTATTGTATTGAGGTAGGTTTTAAATATCTCTATGTTATCTTTGCCTCTTACAACAATGGGACTAGCACAACTTGCCCGGGACGCTTTTATTATTATACACGTATACGGTTTTGGCCTTAACTTACAAGCCTTAAAAGACACAAACGACATTGAGCGACATAAAAATCAAGGGGGAGACAAACTATCCTATAAATAAAAGCCCTAAAAACGCAAAGCGCGATGTAAAGCTTAATTTTTTTAAACTTTTTTTTATTTTATACTTTTTAGTGATCATAATTATGCTGTTATTCTCCCATTTCTCAAGAAACAATAGAACATTTCAATCTCGCCGCAAGCAACGCCGTGGGAAAGTCATAGTCATATATTTAAACCTAAATATGCTTCGTCATAGTCGCTCAACTATCTTAATGGAAATATCTTGTCGCCACCCTCGAAATATATACCGTTTAGGAGTTCCGGTGGCCATCTGTGGTCTTCATCATCAGTTCCACTTCACCAAATAGTGGTTTACAAGACCAAATACACGAGTTACAATGAAAAATACCAAAATCGCTATAGTTGTGGCTATAAATTTTGAAGAGTTCCGTCGATTCCTCATGGATTCCACCATCAGATCTTCATTTTGAAAAAAATGGGACCAATCTGGAAGCACCAGCTTTCAAATAAAAAAAAGAATCTTCAAAATCGGTTCACCCAGTCGAAAGTTCTGAGGTAACAAACATTAAAAATAAAAAAAATACAGACGAATTGAGAACCTCCTCCTTTTTTTGAAGTCGGTTAAAAATAGCGTATCACTGGTCCGTTTCTTATGGCCTGTGGTTTGTGATCGGTAGTTAAACTAACTAATGGTCAAAAAACGTTACTAATGGTTAAAATCTCAAGGAAATGTGTCAAATTTTCGATTCCTTTTTCGAATTTTAACAATTAGTTGAGTTAACTACTGATCAAACAACAGGCCCTTATTCATCAGTTTCGCTAATTTGTCAGTTTTCTTGGTAGACAGTGTCTCTAGGTTGACAATTTAGCAAGTTCGCCATTTTCGTAATGCTTCAGTTTCCTTATTCGCTTCGTTTGTTAGGCTATCGGTTTCGCAAGTTTGTCAGATTCCTAATCCGCTAGTTTTTTTATATGTTAGTTTCTCTAATTTCCCAATTTACTTATGGTACGTTACGCTAGGTAGGCAATTTCGTTCCCTCCGCGGGTACTCGCCTCGTAGTTGCGGTGGGACTATGCTTTGTGGCCGGGATTTTGGGGGGAAAAACGTGTTGGTATTGAGAATTGCAACCTTGTTTGTGGCGTGGTAGGGTTTTAGAGGAAGACTGACTATGAGCGCCCTTGATTTTCCCGGGGTGCTCTTTCAATGCCAGATTAAGCTCGAAACTTGTCGAAGAGGCCTTTAATAATTGCACAAAAAGAGTGCGTGAAGAATATGTATGCACCGATCTATATTCTTCAAACACTTTACATACAACAATATTATGTTACAACGATAAACAATTTATGAAGATAGTGTAAAACATTTCAAAATGTCTGATTCTGAATGTATTGACATAGTACAGTCAACAGCATAAATAAGTGATCATTTATGTACCTTGTTACTTTAACGTCGTGTTTGAAATGTCATACAAAATTGTGAAACGATTGAAAGCGACAAGGTACATAAATGATCACTTATTTATGCTGTTGACTGTACCAAATTTAAATACTATTAAAGACGGCTTGTACAAAGCACGACGGCAAGGATTGAACGTTTAAAATACCGTTTTCCGAACATTAAGAGATGTGGTGATTCCTGAACCTTTTTCCAAAGATTTTCTCGTCTAAGAAGAAGATAATATTATTATTTTCATGACACCCTTTGCTATACAGCACTGCAGTGTCATAAAATAAATATTATGTGACGGTACGTTTAAAATGTTTACTTACTTTATTCTATACATGCTGATGAAGGGAGCTCTGAAATGCCAACAAATGCCGTGCCATTAGCTTATTGCCTACTGTTCAATAAAGAAAAATAAACATACGACTGTGTTTTGAAATACATATATTAAACAATTGATACTAAATTTCAAACCTGAAAAAATGCATATAGATTTTAAGTTGGATGCAATACAAGCAATATGTCAGATTTTGCGCAGCTTTGTCATATTTGCCAACTACGTATATCCCAGAAGGGTAGCTAATAATTCAAATAAGGAAACTAGCAGGTAAGGAAACCCATTAGAGAAACTTGTAACTCATTGAAACTGGCAAATAAGGAAATAGGCATATTAAGAAACTGTCTAACAAGGAAACTGACCAGTGAGACGCTAATTCGTCATTTAGGCCCTTTCGGGAAGACTGGAAGAAAAAATTGTGGTGCCTGCGTAATACGTGAGAGAAAAATGCATATTTTTCAGATGTTTTCTAGATTTTACAGTTAAATTCATTTCAGTTATTTTTACAGCAAAGTTGTATTGTTAAGAAATGAACAATACTAAATGCGCTACAGTTTAGATCATTTCTATACTTAAGTATGCTCAATAGTTACTGAGTTATGAAGAGAAGAGGTCGTTCATAAATACGTTTACTTTACCATTTTCACCAACTTACGATTCTGCACACTTTCATTAAACACCGACCACCATTACTCTTACAACCAATTCCTTTCCGAAATGGTTGGAAACTGACAAAGATACTACTGAATAAGGTTGAATACGCATAGGGATTGCAATCCCGAAAAACGGGATCACGCATTCCCGCGGAATCCCGCTGCTTTTATTAATCTGCTGGATACCGCACCTTCAAAGCGCGGATCCACGGATCCGGCAAATTAAAAAAAATGCGCTAAATCTTTCGCGTAATAGGATCTATGAGAAAGTTATGATTTGATTATTAATCATTATATGAATAAGACTGAATTAAAAATATAAAACTATTGTTAGGAGTAAGGGTAAATAATTAAACAGAACTATTAAACTATGCCAAACATTTAAAGATGAATCTAATAAAACGGATTACTAATTACTTATATGTACTTAATTAATAGAAAAGAAATTATTTCTGTTGCTGTAAGAAATGTTCAATAAAAGTTGATTTTTACACAAAAATCTGTAGTTTAAATTTGATTTTATCATATAATTTCCAAGGTGCGGGATCCCGCGTAATCCCGCGCGGAATTGAGTCATCCCGCATATCAATCCCGCGGGATTGAATGAGCTGCGGGATTGCAATCCCTAAATACGCAGTTAACACCACCTTCCACTGAAAACTATTAGAGAACCATTTCTAGAATCAATACTTAAGTTAATATCTAGAATTTCTCTTCAAAAAAGTTATAGAAATGTTTGCTTTCTAAAATTAATGCACTTGTTAATTTCAAAATCGATTCTGGAGCTAGGCCCTCATGTTTTCCAACAAAAAGAGACACCGCATTGACGTCATTTTCAACCTCATTCAGAAAGATCTTTACCAATTTCCCACCATTTCAGTACTTTGTGCTAAGATCTTATGCATTGAAAGTGTCATTTTGAGTTGGTGGCAACCTAGCAATTGTACATACATTGCTGCAGAGACCAGATAAAAGTTCATTGCGGCAAGAGTATGTTATATACGAGTCCAGCAATTGCCCTTGCCGGCCGAGGCTTGTAATGTACTTTTCTCCAACAACGCAAGAAAATGTAACAAATTTGCTTATTTATATTTTAAGCAAAATACCTAAATTGCCTTCAAAAAAAAAACCTTGCCGCCATTGCCCGCCATCAGCATCGACATCCCTTATAATGCCATTTAAATTCAAAACAGGTACGACATACGAACATAGTATAAAACTGAAGAATACTATTCAATAAAAACATAAATTTTAAATCTATAAATCCAATTTGAATAAATTAAGTATTAAAATCGAAACAATTATTACGGGCTTCAGTTAATTTGGCAATTCATTTTGTTTGTAAATTTACGGCTGGCTATAGTTTCGGCTAGTTTCAAGTATCGTATTTCAATGCCAATGTATAGAAAAGTTGAAAACCAAATTGAAAGAAAGGAAGAAAATACACTTATTCACAACAACGCACAAATGAAGTTAAAACAAACAAGTAAAACTACTCAAAGTTGGACAGTTGTTGTAAAACGGTCTCAACTCAGCATGTGCTGGCTGTTTAGCCAGCCCTGGTCCTCCGTTGCGACCGCTTGGTGACAGCACGAGAGGTGACTCAAACTTTTTAAAAACTTAATCGAACACAAAAAAAGAAGAAATAATACATCAAAAAACAAAATAAAAACACGGATGACTATGTACAGGTTCAAAATCATAGACATATTATTTTCTTAGAACAATATACAGCGCTCAGGCGGCAAGGACTGACACTGTTATCTCTGCAATACATAACTTAAATCTAATCTGTGGCTTTGCCTGAGCGCACAATTAAAGCTCAAAATGGTACCTACATTTATTACGAGTACATTAATAATTAGTCGCCGAGACAAAACAACTAGAAGCCTTTATCGAGCTTTAGTGAAAGGAGGCAATGGAAGACGGGAGTCAACAGCAAGAAAAAACGAAACGAATAATTAAAACGCATAACAAGTATAACAACATACTTACATAGCAACCCGCGTGGGACATATAACACTCAGGTTTGTATTACATCGGTCATATTCCGCTCGTGCCATGCTTTAATGGTTCCTAATTCACTTGGTGATCTAACAAATACTCATTGCTTTAATTTCGATTTTATTTTTAATTTAGAATTATAGCGCATTTTGTCTTGTCCATATCTTTGTCATATACACTCGTGGACCAATAATACGGGTCAGAGTGCGTTTTTCATACAAACGAGGCTATTTCGAAGCCTTGGTTCCTCGGCAGGAGTTGTTTTGAGTGAGGTTTAATGGTGGGTATTCCGAGGTTCAATAGAGGTTCTCAAAAGTTCTTAAGATACCTAACTGATCGTACAATCAGATAACATCACAGCGAGAGAGTTTGGGTCAGCGTTTGGATTTCCTTACATTTTATTGCAATTTTAGATGTTTTCCTTAACATGCACGATTCCGGCGTTAACCACAGATTCAATCAGTTGGGTATCCTAGGCACTCTCGAAGTCCTGTATCGATGCTCGGGGTATCCATCATCAGATTTCACTACAAGCATCCTCCGGCGAGGAACCAAGGCTTCGAAGTAGCCTCTTTAGTATGAAAAACGCACTCCGACCCGTATTATTTGTCCACGAGTATAGTTAATATCTTATATAATTCAGGTTTACTTCGTGCTTTGAGTTATTGATGTTAGTCCCGGGTTTGATTCCCAGTCAGGGCCTATGTCTCGAAACTTATTAGATTGATACCTAGTATTAGTCCATGAGCTAATTTTTTTACAAGTTTACTAGTGTGCGTTACGCGAAGCTAAAGTAGTAAAATGTAAGTTACCATCAACTAATAAATATGAGCTAATATTAACCAAGTAAATTTGAATTGGTAAAAAAAAGTACTTCTGTAAATTACACGGACTAATCTCAGAAGGCTTGTAAAAACGATTAGACCAAATTATTAGAGACAAATTTAGCAAGAAATAAATATAATGTAGTCGGATTCTGCTACTTTCAACGGTGAAAAAGAAACAATAATAATTCGCCGTCGTCGAGTTTTTCTAACTAGAAATACCTACGAGATATTCGAATCCATATTCGAGTTTAATGAAAGATTTCGTTTAACGAGCACAAGAATAGAAGACCAGATTACAGTTATCTGGCCTGGGTTCCTTGGTTGACCGAAAGAAGCCAAGCCATGTTGCCGAAACGAATAATCCTGGGTGTTTTACACTGGATGGGTACGGCATCACGTGCCACTCAGTAACTGATGTGCATGATATATCAAATACAAGTGTTTGTCGAGCTGTGAATGAAATGGTCAATTCCATAAAATAAGACATGTTTCCGTATTTAGTCAAGTGGCTAGAAAATATAGAACGTGTTGTTGAAGCGGTTCACAGACAGGCAGGAATCCCCGTGGTTGCTGGATGTTTGGATGGGACATTAGAATCTATTGATGCCCAACATGAAAACGATGAACAGTTTATCGACAGGTACAGTCGTGTTCATAAATATGCGTAATGTGTACACTTTAGTACATTGTCACATTTACCGTTGTGGCAATTTATATATGGTAGTCTAAACAAGACATTAAATAGACAGGGTAATAAAGTGTACACATATTTATAAACTCGACTGTACGGATACCACTCAACAAACTGTTCGGTTGTTTGTGGTCCCTATCTTATTTTTATTATTCGTATCGTATGCTTAATGGCAGTGCGCAATTCAAGAATTATTCGAAACAGTGGAATCTTTGTTGGAATGGAAAATGGCTAGAGGCCGTTAACTAACACAATATTACTCGCAGATATAGCTATCCCCTGAAAGATTGGTTGATCCTATCTTTAGTTACGGAACCCAATGATCAAGGAAATAAAAGTTTCCTGCGAGCTGATAAGAAAACTAGGAGATGTGCTATTGGGATCCTTAGATAAATTTCCGTGTCTGAATCATTTGCGGCTTAAGAGGTTTGTGAAGCTAAGAATTTCCGTACAAAATGCGATAAAGATTTTTTTTCTCTTAAACCTAGTTCGATTTTCTCGATTTTTTAATAAGTTGTAGATATTATGAAAAACTAGGTCTGTACGCTTTCATTACAAAACAACAACAAATAACAACAAATAAAGAAATTAAAAATCGGAAACGTACAGACCTAGTTTTTCATAACAACTATAACTTATTAAAAATCTTAAAAATTGGACTTGATTTAGGGGTGAAAAAAGTTATCCTGCGGAGCTAAATTTGTATGGGAGAACTTTGACAGCTACGCGTGGCGTTAAAAAGGGTAAGCACTTGTATCAGGTATCTACACTACATTGAATACTCAATTAAATTACTTGACTTATTATTTTTGTATAATAAACGATTTAGCCCAGTCTATAACAACACAAAGAAAGGGAAACATCGCAAACCCGCTTGTAACTACGATTTTTTTATATGTTGTTAGGTCCGTTGAGAGTATTTAACATCCAAGTTTGCAACCCCGAAAACTAAAAAAGATGGTCGAATTGGGTCACATACAATTAGGAATAGAGTTTGCTTATGCACTGAATCAACACACAGGGCTACCTTGAATCCCGAAATAAATCACTGTTCCCGTGGGATGGCAAAATTACTAATTCTACGCGGACAAAGTCGCGGGCAGAAACTAGTAATCTTATAAACGAATAGTTTCGAGAAATAGGGCCCAGCGCTAATATTTGCGTGATGTATTTGTTTCTGAGTCTTGGTTTTTGTCTATGTATTTATTTCTGTATAAAAGTGTGCTTATCGTTGCCAACCTACAGTCAAGGACTTTAAATGTTATGCCACTATGGAACCCTGTCGCATAACGTTAATCATTCATTTAAGCGTAATTTCTGTCATTTGGTTAGACGCTGTCATTATAACAGGGTTCCATAGTGGCGTAACAATTAAAGTCCTTGACTGTACCTAAAGTACAAACATGGAGTTTAGTTGGGGACAAGATCAATTGGTGTGAAATTGTCCCCTGATATTTTAAAAAAGGTAAGACATCTCTGGCCTAGTTTGCCAGCCACCCCATTATTCTACATAATACTAGTTTCAATACTAATTATTTTAACTGTACATTCCAGGTACAAAGATTTCTGGATCAAATACATGGTGATACAATTGCTTTGAGTGGTCTTCAATTTTTCAATGTTAAACGCGGATTAGTTCTTACGGTAAGAAAACTCAAAAGTATAAACATTACTAATGTTACATTAGCATTTACGTTTTTTTTATTGCCATCGACGGGCAAACAGGCGGACATGTATCGGTGAATACAAAACCGTAGATTGCTCGCATCATACTTGGTAATTTTATGGTTGAATTCCTCATTTATTATACAGGGTGACTCCTAAGTGGAGAACAGGAATTTTTTTTCTTATTCTGTAGCTTTAGTTTAAACACTTTTACTTTAGAATATGTAAAAATCTTTTTTTTGTTATAATAAAATCAATAATTAGGGCAGCGTTCACAACAGGTATTACAGTAACATTCAGTAACATTGTAAATACCGCAGATGATATTTTGTATTTTGTTGAAAACTTGTAGCATAATATCTTGACTCGTAAATGACTCTGGTTCACCGAAATAAAAGCTTGCTGATATTCATTTTTTTCTTTGAGAAAGCAGGATTATCCAGTGAAAGCATGAAATCCGGTCAAATTTCTACACAACGTCGGTCCTAAGCTGTGAAGAAATCGATCCTTTTGATCATACAGATGACTGCATGGACCGAGATTGTCAAGTGAGATTACAATTGAATTCCAATGAAGTCGTAAGAAAAATGTCTTTTCCAGACAAAATAATGACGCATAAAAATTACCTCGTGCCGGATTACGATAGGGATGATTCTTTAATACAGGATAAAATAATATGGGCACCCTTGTGGGGTTTGGCATGAATAAGTCGGTACCTAATTCTTCCTCTTCAAGCTTATCTTCTTCGACATCATCTTCGTCAAGTTCTTCATCAGACTCTGATAGCTCGTCTAGTTCAGTAAAATTGTCCAAGAGCCGAACAAAGATGTATCTACATTTAATAAAAAATCTTGTAATGAAGACATTGAACTTACTAAAAATGGTGACGACACAGGTGCACTGTTTCAACCAACAAATAATAGAAACGTTGAACCGAGCAACCAAAGTTTGAGATAGCTAACAGGTACCGAGGAGAGGTCTTATAAGGTCTTATGATGAAAGCTATATCGATTTGATTGACGACGATCCCACTTATAATGCTGAGAACCTGTTGAACAAAACAATAAAACTAGATTTTTTTATTCGATTTGACTAATATTGCTTCTTTTTTATTAACTTCAAGTAGCAATGACACATCTTTGGACTCAGACAATACTAATATTTAAAAAAAAAAGTAAAAATAAAGGCCGCAAACGTACAAAAAACCCTGTCGAAACGGCAAAACAATTAAAGATTTATACAATTACTCGTACTTTGCGGAGCAAAAAAAGACTGATGGAAAAGAACTGGGAAATTATATAGATTATTAAAAAATATTCGCAACTGAATTCAATTTAAGTTTCTTTAGCCCAAAATAGGACCAGTGCGACTTCTGCCTATCATATCAGAATCCTACAGATGAAAAAAAGAAAGAATTAGAAGGAAAATATAGTATTCACGTAGAAGAAAAGGAATTCAGTAGGATTGAAAAGCAAAATGATCGCAAAAATGTTTCAAAAGATAACATTTATTCGTAAATCTTCGTTAATGATCCAGTCAAATCGTGTTTTTACTAGGAAAGTTTTGGGGTAGTTCTGATTTCTTCGATTCTATATGAACTTTGGGGTGCTGAATCCGAATCTGAGGTTTGCTAACAAAATTTCGTGACGCAACATTGACAAAATCGCAAAATAAGTGAAAAAAAACTGCTTTTTTTTAGATTTTTGCTTAAATGTCGGAAACTATTAACTTTTAGTAAATGGCTTGTTTACAGAAATTAAAGTTCTCAAAATTCTCTACAAATAACACTATTTAGTTTTTTTTTAGAAGAGCCGTTCGGTCTCATGTACGAGTTGAAAATTGGCATATTTCACCGGTCACACGCACAAACAGACGCGGAACTTAAATGGCGTGCTCTCGAGCCGAGTCAGTTCAGTTTGTGACTTTGCGCACGTGCGGGGCTCTCTATCTCTATCTAAGTTCCCAGTCACTTTGTAATGAGTATTAACGATAATACGATTTCTACAAGTTATGTTTACGTGCGGTGTTAAAAATGGCTCCCAACGCAAATTGTGGTATTTGTAGAGAATTTAAAGAACTTTAATTTCTGTAAACAAGCCATTTACTAAAAGTTAATAGTTTTCGAGTTTTAAGCAAAAGTCTGAAGAAAAGCAAAAATGTTTCACTTCTTTTGCGATTTTGTCAATGTTGCGTCACGAAATTTTATTAGCAAACCTCAGATTCGGATTCAGCACCTCAAAATACATATTGAATGAAAGAAATCAGAACTACACCAAAACTTTCCCACCAGGGGCACTTTTGAGTACAATTTCACTGCATTATAAATCGATACATCTTTGCTTATTTCCAGTGCCTGTTGATTCCCATACATGTGGATCGATATCACAAATATAGTACCGTCGCACTTATACTCCCGGCTGAAGGTTTTTGGTACCTGGGGGCATGTTTGGCCCTTACAATTTGTATGGCTAAACAAATAAATGTTTGAAATAGTCCCCTGAGTAACGTATATAAAACTATAAAAATCACGGGTTAGAATAAAAGTTAAGTTAAATTCTTTTTTTTGAAGCTTTAAAGCGTCTGGCGGAAATTATTGCCAGCGGAAAGTGTTGAATATTATTTTGTAATAATATATTTTATGGAAAATACACAAAAATCAAACAATAGAATTTAAGTTAAGTTGGCCCTTTTTAGGGTTCCGTACCGAAATGGTAAAAAAGGAACCCTTATAGTGAGACTTCATTGTCTGTCTGTCTGTATATCACAGTAGGTTTTCTCAGCAACTACAAATGCTATCAACTTGAAATTTGGCATAGTTGTACAACTTGCTAGCCCGCATCTGTTTTAAGTAAAAATAATATGAAAATAATTTTATAAATAATTGAAAACTGTTCTAGAATGGGGGATTGAAAAATGAAAGTGGTTTGATTATAGCAAATGGGGTGTCATATGAAAGGGCTCAATCTGCACACTTCAAAACTATTTTTATTTTCGGTGATGTACTTTTTGATTTATAGTCAAAAATGTACAAAAAATTACCGTCCTCCCCTTATCTCCGACGTTTATGGACCTTAAAATATGAAAAAACCCTGACGTATTCATATTATTTATATTTTATGGCAAAATAAGATGTATTCTTCATTATTTACAGTTTTTGTGAAATAACCAAAAAACTTTAAAAATATGTATTAGTGTTGAGGCTAGTCAAGAATGACCTTATTGCATAGTACATAAAATTCATAACAAAATGAGTATTTTCTTTAGCGGTTACCAAGCATATTATTTTAAATACGGAACTCTCGGTGCGTGAGTCCGACTCGCACTTGACAAGTTTTTTTTAGTTACCTTTCTCACCTGGTACCTATTAATTGGCCGTCTAACCAACTAAGCACTTATGAGGGCGTTCATTGTACATATGAACAATACACGATGACCCACATTTTGTCCTTTAAAAAATAAAAGAGTGTAAAAAATTAGCGACTCAAGAAAGTGACCAAAAACCGCCAATCTTTGTGTATTTTTGGTAGAGACAAACGTGTAAAGGAAATATTACACTCGACTCTGACCGAAAAGGCACTATAAAAAGCAAAGATCATTTACCTGAATGTACAACAAATATTGCAAACAAGGCTAAGCAACTGAATCTGTTTTGACGCAATTAAGCAAAAAAAGCAGATGCCATTTTGTTATACTCAATCGTGCTTGCATTAAAGTAACATCATAGATCCTGTTCAGTAAGGGTGCGTTTCCACCAGAGATGCGCATTAATGTGTTTTCATACATTGGACACCGCGCGACACCTCGCTCCGATTGTCAAATGTATGAAAACACATTAAAGCGCATCTCTGGTGGAAACGCACCCTAACTCTCTCGCTAATGGCACAGTTTGTTTCCTCTCTTTCCTTATGTTTTCCTTGATATCTTTATTTATTCTTGCAATCTGTTTCCTTCTACCGTTTGTTTCCTTTGCTTCTTGTAAGGAGGCTCTTTGGCAGAGTAAATGAGTGTTTGTTGTTGATAATGGCTGTGTATACCTCGTTTGGATAGGTATTTAACTACACGTAAACAAAAAAAACCACGTGACATAGCCGGTCAGCCAATAGGAGCAGAAAACTGATACGTCAAAGCTCGCCCAAAGAGTTTTGATTGGCTGTTGAACGGAGCCACGTAGTTTGGTTTGTTTACATTTAGGTAAATACCTATCCGAACAAGGTATAGTTTTGGATTTGGTGTTCATGTAATGCTTAGATGTAGATTGAATTTTTTCTTCGAGGCTGTTATACTTTTCCTGTATACCTAGATTTTTTCTTTGTTGTCATAGAAGTTTGGTAGCGTGTCCAGTAGAGATTTAGATATCAGGTCTAATTGGTTTTTGTTTGCTTTTAGGTTGTTTGCATTCCATCTTGGTCTAGGTTTCTTTTCTTGGGTTGTCATTAGTTTTGCTCATATTAATCGGTGATTGGTGTTGAAGTTGAATTTGTTGATGGTATTCATATCGACAAAGAATTTTGTTTGGTTAGTCATGATGAAGTCCATTTCGTTTTTGTTTTGCCATCAGGTGAAATCCAGGTCCACATACGCTTCTTGCTTTTTTTAAACTTAGTGTTAAGTATAGTCAGGTTATTCTCCATGGCAAAATTAACAAGCTTCTCTCCATTCCTACTTCTCTCTTTGTTGCTATAAATAAATGGCCCTGGTGCTAGTTCTTCTGCATGTCTTTCTCCAATTTGACCGTTGAAGTCTCCCATCACAATAAAAAAATTGTGGGCGTGCTTTAAGAGCGCTTCATTTAAATTGCCATAGAATCTACTGATTGTCTCACAATCTGCTTGTTCTGTGGGTGAGTAAACTTTTGCAATAGTCCATGGGTCTTTATAATTTGTTAGATTTATGTTCAATAATGCAATGCGTTCTGATATGCCAATGAATTCATCCATGTATTTTGAAAAATGGTTTTTAACCAAAAATCCTACTTCGTGTCTGCATAAGTCTCGCCTATATGGTAAAATGTGTAGTTTGGGTATGCAACTATAGATTCTCCTGCTCTCCTTACCCCGCTTAGTCCGAGAATGTCCCAGTTAATTTTATCTAATGCATGTGACCACTCTATGAGATTTTCTTCTGCTTTTAGTGTCAAGACATTTAGCGTAGCGAGTAGAATGGTTCTTGTTGTTTTTGTTTCTGGTTTGAATGGCTATTGTTGCATAATGTGCTTTTGTGTTTATTTCCATAGGAATTCAATGTTACATTGTCACAGTTGACATTGAAGTTTAAGTTTTGTGGAGGGTGTTGGTCTAGTGTCCCACGGGGACCAGCCGGATTGGGACTCGTAGTGTTATTTCTGTTATCCGTTAATGTGATGCCAATGTTACCAATGGTGCCAGTCAGGAGCAAAATCAGACCCCACAAATTTTAGACCTATTTCAATACTACCAGCATTAAGTAAAGTTTTTGAGAAATTAATTCTTAATCGAATATTCTCACACTTTAATCAATACAAGCTACTTCATAGCAGTCAATACGGATTTACCAAGGGACGGTCTACAACTGATGCCGGTTCTACTTTGGTGAAACATATCTTTGATGCCTGGGAAAAATCACTGGATGTAATTGGAGTTTTTTGTGATCTTTCCAAAGCTTTTGATTGTGTTGATCACGTTACGTTAGTGCGGAAGTTAAGCTACTATGGCATCAAAAACATTGCACTAGATCTTATTACATCTTACCTTGCTCACAGAACTCAGCGGGTAGACATTAACAAAACACAATCTTCTGATCCGTTCTTGTTTTTAATCTATATTAACAATCTCCCATATGTAGTGCGCGATAAACATGAAATACTCTTGTTTGCTGACGATACTTCACTTATATTTAAAGCGGATAGGAAACAGGATAATTTTAATGATTGATGAATGATGAATGAGTTTAATGACATCAATGTTGCATTATCCACAATTGTCGACTGGTTTACGGCCAACAACTTACTTTTAAATGCCAAAAAAACCAAGTGCATTAAATTTTAATTGTCCAATGTGAAGCAAGTGAATGCGGCTAGAATAAGACTGAAGGATGAGACACTGGGATTCGAGGATAGAACAGTATTTCTAGGTGTCACTCTGGACTCAAAACTGCAATGGAGTGCGCATATATTCACACTTGCAGGTAAACTAAGTTCAGCGGCTTATGCGGTAAAGTGAATCCGACAACTTACTGACGTCGAGACGGCGAGACTTGTGTACTATAGTTATTTTCATAGTGTTATGAGTTATGGAATTTTACTGTGGGGAAAAGCGGCTGACATCCAGACCATCTTTGTACTTTGACAGAAGCGGGCTGTACGTGCTATATATCAATTAGGGTCTCGTGTTTCGCTTAGGGATAAATTTAATGAAATCAATATTCTGACAGTCGCGTTGCAGTATATCTTTGAAAATATCATGTATGTACGCAAACACATACATGAGTTTAGACATAACCGCGACGTTCATAATTTAAATACTACAAATAGGGATAAGCTCGCTCTTCCAGGTCACCGTCTCCGTAAGGTAAGCACTTCGTTTGCGGGGAACTGTATACGTTTCTACAATAAGATACCATCTGATATCGTCAATATGCCGTTAAATAAATTTAAGACTCGAATCAAGCGCTGCTTGTTGGGTAGCGCATACTATACTGTAAATGACTTCATTGGTGACCCTGATGTATTTAAGTAGTGTCTAGGCTATTACTTATTTAAGGTAATTTCTTAAGTCTAGGTTATTTCTGATATTTCTATCTTGATAAAAATGCCTTTAAGCAAACTGTGTATTCAAACACGAAATTGTATGTTTACTTTTTTTACTTTATCTTTATTAGTTCTTCTGGTACAAGACGCTTTTGGGTCATTCTAATAAAAGTGGCACGGACAGGTTAAAGTTTCTCCAAAAAAAAAGTTGTGTTTTTTTACCTTCTTTGCTTAAAATAAGCTTCCTGGTGTTCCAATTGTTACATAATTATAAAAGGGAACGGAATATACATGAAAATATAAGAATTATGGCTTGTTGAAATATTGAGATGCAGGTGAAAGTTTCATTAGACAGGTTAGAAGAGAGAAGTTTTCAGGTTAAAGAGAGTTATATTAAAATACAAATTACTTTAAAAAAGCAATTCCCTACATTTACTTTGGTGGATCACTGTTAATGGGTACTGCTTGATAAAGCATCTGTAAAGTTTTTCTGGGAAATTATATGCAAGTTATTAAAATAAAATTATTTAAAATAGTTATTCACTTTAGCTTGCCAATAGTCACACTAACCTGCACATTAGTGCACATATGTCTCTTTAACCCGCCAAGAGTTACATTAACCTGTGCCTAACCTAATCTATGCTAGTTACAGGTTAAAGTTGCACAGGTTAAAGTTAAAAGTAGATTTACAAGACATTTACTCTTAAACCGGTGATAATTTGAACGTTCCACTCTTAGTAATATAAGTATATACATCAGAATACCACGTTCAAATGATTAGTTAATTACGTCCCATACCGTTAACATTAAATAATTGAGACAAGATAAAGTTAACATACCCGTTACAAACTCCAGATTACTGCATTTGATCACTAATCTCCACAAAAGTATGACAGATCGTATCCAACCGTTTCGTATAGTGGTGAGCCACATACTGGCCGAATGTTTATCGAGGATTATGGTGTGCCTATTATTTTCCGTATGTGAGTGAGATACACTATCACGGACACACAGGTTAAAGTAAAAACATCACCGGACAAACTGTCGTGTGTTAATATTGATATATAAGCATATATTTTTGAAACCATATCATAACTAATTGAATGTCATAATATTCTTCTTGCAATATATTGTAAAATATATATAATAAAATATACACAAATAGTTCAAAGACCTAAAAAACGGAAACATGTCTCATTTGGACAAGACAGGTTATAGTAAAAAATAGTACCTACCATTTTTTTTTAACAAAATTAAGGAGAATAAATAAATAAAATGGCTTGGCCTCGATGTAAAAGGTCTGTGCTTATCTATGAATGTTTTTACTTTTTCTGTAAAACAAACATTTAACATACTTTGTATTCAAAAACTCATTGACAGGTTACGGTGCCACTTTTTTTAGAATTACCCTTTTAAATGAGAGCACACTGTGATATTTCTCGCCGGACAGCTATATCATACAATATTACTTTTATGTTGTCCGGCAGCATGAGCACGTCATGCTCGCTCAAAGGTCTTTGCTTACGGTGGCGTCGTTGATCGGGTCGCTACCTTCCCGAACACATGGTTGAGGGATGCGATGGCTGAGATATGCGTCATACTCGTGAACGGGTGCTGTTTGTGGGGTCCGGTCTGTGTCTATGTCTGACGGTGTTCACGTCTGCAAGGACTTGTTGCTCATTCAATTATTCCAGTTATGGCTTTTGACGAAGAGACCTCGTCGTGTTGTTCACCTAGTCATTATTTTTAGTTTAATGTATTTGACATGTAATATTTTTAATTTTTACATTTATTTGTAATGTTTTAAATTTTTGAATTTGTATTTTTTTTTATTTGTGATGGTTCTAATAATTTATATTTGTTGCTTTATTACCTTGTAATGTAACTTACTTTTAAGTATTATTGTATTTTATGTTTGAAAAAATGATGGTCTTGTCCGAAGCTCTAGTAGATTCACTTTATATTACCGACGTGTAAAAGAGCCCGTATGTGGCCAATTTACTGAATAAATATTTTGATTTGATTTGATTTGGTTGTTAGATGTTCCGTTGCCGATGTTTGTTGATTGCTACTTTGGTTCGGGTTAGCCCTATCTCTCACACATGAGAAGGCATTTACTTTATTTGTTTTGTTGATCTTGTTTGGCGCCTTGCTCTGGTTACCTAAAGCCTCTGTACTTGTTCCTGGAGACTGTGAGGGAGCTCTCTTTCTTTTTTCTGTAGCATGCTTATTGTTTGTGATTATAAGTTTGTCGTATCGTATATAAGCCGTGTTGCCTTTTTCAATTTTTCAAACGTCGACGGCTTTATACGCGGAACGTTTTCCAAAACAGAGTACCTACTTAGAAACGCTCGGGTGATCATAAACGCTTTACAGCAAGTTCGAGAAGATTTGCCTGTGACCGGAAGGGCGGTGTCGTCAGCAGTGAATCCTGAGCTTCCGATTCAGACAGAAGAGGAAATCTTGGACCACTTCTCAGCTTAGCCAGAAAGTAGTTCAAGAATTGCTGGGCGTCGTTTCGGCGTGAGCCACACGGCAGTACATAAGGTTCTTAAACGCGACAAGCAACATCAGTACAAATTTTTAAAGGTCCATGCTTTACTCTCCAGGGATCTGCCACCACGTATTGCACTTTGCGAGTGGTTACTAAGCGTCCATCAACAGACCGGCGACTTTTTATCGAAAATAATATGGACGGATGAAAGCACCTTCACCCGGAATGGGATATGGAACCAACGCAACTGCCATTATTGGTCGCGGATGAATCATCATAGTTTTAAAGAAACTGGGCACCAATATCGTTGGGCGGTTAATGTTTGGGCTGCGATACATGGCAATTTCATTATAGGGCCCATTTTCATTGATGGCAACCTAAATACAGATAAATTCATTGAGCTTCTGAATGGGTCTTTGAGAGAATATCTCAATACACTGCCAGTATCAGAACGCCAGCAGACATGGCTGCAGCTGGATGGTGCTCCAGCTCATTCGGAAATTCGCGTCCGCAATGTCCTTAACACCATGTTTGAGGAGAGGTGGCCAGGAAGGTTCGGCCCACGTCGATGGGCGGCTCACTCTCCGGATTTAACGACTCTCGATTTTTTTCTTTGGGGGGCTGTCAAGGACGAGGTATACTCGCAGCCCAGAACTTCCGTGGAACAATTGAAAAGCAAAATAACTGAAACTTTTCAGAAACTACGAGACACCACCGACCTTCGCCATGTAATGGAGTTCATCAAACGACGGTGTGAGGCCTGCATTCGTACACGAGGACAACATGTGGAGAACCGGTATTTGAGACGCTTACACCGACGCAGTGATTGAAATTTTTAAAAGTATGTTTGTAAATAAATCATTTTTAATGAATCTTTGTAAATACATTTTTTTATGTACGTTACTAATTTTTGAATTTTCAATCATTGATTATTGATAGGAATATGTATAATTAGCTTAAGTAGCCTCAGCTTAAATAATACTTAACTTTGAAACGTCATTAATTGCGTTTTTAATTAATTGCATTTTTCGTTATACAATGCGTGTTAAATTATTTTGTATGGTTATTTTTTTTTATTTAATTTTAACAAAAGCTGCCTATATGTGCTCAGTAGGGTTTATACTAACCACAGTTAAAAGGGACGCCCGTATACCATTTACACACTGTATACGCAAATTATGAGATTAAAAGTATCCAAATGTTGTTAAAACCTGAAGTATTACCACTGTAATAAGGACTTTTCTTCTACAAAACAGTTTTAACCAAATATCTGTAGATGAAATTAATATTTACATTAAAATATTTATTTATGCGGTTGCATTTAGTTTTAACTTTACAATTATTATATAAATTACTTATTTATGTACATTATTTAGAAAAGTTAAAACTTACCGATGCGAAACTTTTTCATTTTATTGGCAACATATGAGTAGTTTTGTTGGAATCTAAATACGGCGTTCAGTATATAAAGGTTTTGATCACAACTTTATGGGTGACATGATGAAATTTAAACACATGTGTGCATTTCTTAATATTAGATCCTAATAATATTTCAGCCTTATCAGGAGATGATAGTAAAGATTTACTTAGTGGTCTCCAAAGGTGTGTTCGTAAAAAATCGCTCGAATTCTTTAGCCACATCAAGGTCCGAGTTTACTAGAGTACCTATCTTCAACTCGCAGGCTGTAGTGCGGGTCTCTTATTCTAGTTCTGCCAGTTTCAGTGTTAATTACATTCCAGACGGTTTTAATCTTGTTGTCAGATTTACAAATTTTATTCGAACTTCGCTGCAGCACAAATCTGCTTGAATTCCTTAGAATAATTTTTGACATACTCTAGATACTCAGGCCTATGATTGACAGCTCATAGCATATAACTCATACAATATGTACCTATTTTCATGAACTCCGGTGTAGCCCAATCACTAAATTTCGTACCTTGCTTGGCTTTTAAGGAAAACGTACCTTAAGCCGGTACTACGAGTATGTCCAAATATTATTAGCTATTTCTAGTGTAACGGATTTATTGAAAATTAAGGATGTTCAGAAATGTTTGATATCCTCGCCCGCTACGATATATCTGATGGCGACTTTACCAGATGAGAAAAGTAACTAAAAATAGGACTAACTTAACTTGAATTCTAATGTTTGATTTTTATGTATTTCCATAAAATAGTATTTAACATTGCCAGACACTTTACGCCAGCCATAACTTCCGCCAGACGCTTTAAAAATCCCAAACAAAGAATTTAACTTAATATCGATTTACATGTGTGGATATTAACAGGCACTGGAAATAAGAAAATATATATCGATTTTACGAAGATTTACGAGTACTTAGGACCGACGTTGTGTAGAAGTTTGACCGGATTTCAGGGTCTCATTGGATGTGACTAAAATCTTACTTTCTTCAAGAAACTAATATCACTGTGACACCGTTCTATGGTGGGTCAGGGTTCCATTGGGCCGATAATAACCTACTAGTAGTACTAGTGGTAATAAAGGCAATGTATTATTGCAAACTTGTATTTTTAAAGAGCTAAGCATTTATTCTGCAATGACTTTTTTTTCAGATCGCTGGAACAATAGTAACTTACGAGTTGGTTCTGATGCAATTCACAGGAGTCGCGCCGACGCCGCCACCATCGACGATTACTATTCCTATCTTAATAAATAGCAGTTGGCCCCTTAAATAATGACTCTTTTAAATAATAATTTTGGACGAAGTTAAATAGACAAAACAAGCGCCCTTTTTTCGATATCCATCGCGGGTTTCTGATAAGATAGTTCATATTTTTCCGCGTGCTTCCATACTGCTTATTTACTTGATTTGAGAATTGCATCCGTTTATTTTTGCTTAACAGAAGGTTAATGAGACGTAGGTACAAACAGCGTAGCGTACCTCTAAAAAGCGAATTGATGACGTGGCTAAGGTTGCGGGAAATGCAAGCGGCACAGGACCGGTCCTTGTGGCAAATCTTGGGGGAGGCCAGGTTGATGATGATAATGATGATTTTTGCAGATTCATAAGTTTCGTGGAAAGGGCTACTTTCAAATCTGTTTTTACCAGACTGACCCAGAAGCGTATACAGGGTGACTTCGGGGTCGAGATCCTAACTTAAATTTCCCAACCCTGTAAGTTATTGAGATTATATTAGTAGTGGCTTTTAAACAATAACAGCTTAGAATTTTATTGAAATAATATTATGTTCCCCAAATTAATACAAAAATTATGGTCACTTAATATTTTCGTGTTAAACCTATTTCAAAAAGAACGGAGTAGACGAGTAAGAAATTCAGTATGTAGGGTGGACATGACCCTGAATAAAAAGAATTCATTTAATGTTTATTTAAATAAAAAAACAAAGTAATTGTCTTAACGCAGTTAAATCTATTACGTTATGTTCCTAATGGTGTAGTGAGCTTTAGTTTACTTTGTTGCTACACGACCCCGCATATAATGCCTTAATAATATATATATTTAATTAGGTCCGCCATTTGTACTTATTTCTAGGCAATAAAGATTAAATAAATAAATAAATATAAATACGTACGTATGTGGGTATGTTTGCATGTTCGTCCCATTGAGACCTCCTGAAGCCTAAACAGTATGGCCGATTAGTGCAGTGTCGTCAGATTCTTAGTTGTGGGATTGACATAGGCTATTAAGGACTGATTCGTTTCGGATTCGCCAAAAACAATCCTCATTTTCCTTGACAGTCCTCCAATATTTTTTCTGTAACTGTTCATCATGGATATAGCTAATGTCACCAAAATATCATGTCAACAAATATTTTCTCCATAAGCTCAGAGAAAAACGAAAAAAGTGAATCAAAGGGAACGCCGCGAGAAAATTGTTGCCAAACGGCTGTCAAATACTAAGCGTCCTTATCATTTCATCGCTAAAGAATTGAAAATTGCACGCAGGACCATTGTTGATGTTATAAAACGTTACTGAACCTTGTTCAGATACCGAAGGTTAAAGAACACGTAGGCCATCGTGACCCTGAGCTCGAGAAGAAAATCATTCGGACGATTCGGAGCTTTCGTCATGACTGGCACAATCAATAAGGAAAATCTATATTAACGAGTGCTTAAAGAGAAAGCTGGTACCTTTTGTTCAAAAGCGCGTTAGTTCAACATGGTAACTCACTATGCTAAGGACAAGATCAGATGCCTTGAACGTAATGCTATACAAATCGTGCCTAAAGACCTTAACCCACCAAATGTCCCACATTGTCGCCCCTTAGAACTGTACTGGGCTTTGGTTAAGGGAGTTTTACGTAAGACCCGTAAGTATGCACGAGATCAAGAATATTTCCTCACCAAGTGGAATTATTCAGCCTGCAAGAAAGTGACAAATCACAATGTCGCACGTTTAATGGAGGGTGTACGGCAAAAGATACGACAAGAGAAGGGAAAAAAAGTTAAATAAGAACGTTACCGACGCATGATAATTTTAACATCATATTTTAAAAATATATACACCGTGTTTTTGTTGATTTGGGTTAAATTTAAGGGAGCATTCCTTAGGTCAAATAAAGTTAATTTCTCCAAGAAACTAGTGCTCTAACTCGAACCGTTTTGAAGATAATCAAATATTAAATTTAATATGTTAATCACGTGAAACTAGTGTAAAAGGCTCTTATATGATATATTCTCGAAGCCATACGGCTAATAACGGATGCCGACAATTAAATCACGAAAAACCACATCCAATCAGCAATCTTCAATCTCAATCTCAGTCTTTATTGGTCGTTACAAAAGGATTGCTATGGTTACGTTTAAACAACAGCCACCATTGGTTCTGTTCTGTCATCATAAAGAGTTAACACTGGCATTGAATGACAACAAGTTGACATCAACATTTGCCTAACTTAAAAGGACCTTTTACAATATTCATCAATTAAATATTTAATTATTTTGTATGGGATACACAAAAAAAAAATGTTTTTTCGAATATCGTAAAACGGTTTAAGGGATAAGTTTACGTTAATTTTCCAAGCACTATGTCGAAGTTAAAGCAAATGGACACGAACACCCTGTATATAAAACGGTTGAACTCATAATCAAATAGTTTTTATTTTGGCGATTACGCAAGTTCCGCAACGAACCAGTCCTTATGTTTAAAACAAACTCAAGTCAAGTCAATTCAATTTATTTAATGCCGAATACACAACATTTACAACAAAACATAAAAATGAAATTCGAACATTAAATTTAAATTATCAAATTTAAATTAAAATCTTTAATAATTTCTTTTTTCTATTAGAACGCTTTTTCCGACTGCCTAAAAAAAGGAGTGTAATGTTTTCAGGGTTCATGTATGTATGTACGATTCTTTATTACACCATAACTTTTAAACGCCTCAGCCGATGTAGATGTGTGCGGTATCGTTAGAATTTTTTCATCATCCCATGGGACATAGGATACCTAAACTGTTAAAATCGTAACACGAACAATGCCAAAATGATAATTATTTATGTCAAAAAAAGTCTTCTAATTGTTACAATATACCTACGTATCATTTGAAAGGTCTTAATATGACCATTTCAAATATATCCAAATATATAAGCAGTGATTGGATCTAGGATGCAATTTGGGGTGAACGACCTCAAACGTTATACTTAACATGGATGTGACTCGACATTTCCCGGGATTTTGGAAAATGGGTTATTGTTAATAATTAATAACTTTTGACGAGGGTTAAACTAAATAAATAAAATGAAAATGGTAGCTTTCAACATCCCTAGCCTAGCTGTATGTATGTATGTATGTATGTATGTATGTATGTATGTATGTCTATTTCTGGGCACGCTCTGCAGCCTAAACGGCTTGACGGATTTTAACATACGAGGTGTCATTCGATTCGTCTTAATTGCCGAAGTGACATAGGGTATATAATATTTCAATATGGCGTCCGTGGAAAAAATAGGGATGGGGAATAATTTTATTTTATTTTATTATAACAATATGGGTATCAAATGAGAGCTATTAAATAGCCCATTCCAAATATATATACATTTTAACACATTTATGCTACTATTTTGATAGGAAAGTCAAAAAATACGTAAGAAAGAGAGCTTCGCTTCAAATTACAAGCGAAATCACTTGTAGCTTCGCGACATTAAAAATTTAAGGTCCAGAGCTCATATATTGCTTAGTAATAATTAATCAAACCACTATTTTATTAATAAAAACTAAAAAGAGTTAAATAAATTAAATTATTAAAAATAAACGAAAAACCCGACTGCAATAAAAAAACAACTGAAAAGCGAAAAACAAGCTATATAATGCATGTACTTCTATAGATTATATAGCTTGTTTTTCGCTTTTCAGTTGTTTTTTTATTGCAGTCTGGTTTTTTGTTTATTTTTTGTCATTATCATTTTAAGCTTGTAGAAAAAGTTATGTATGCAACGGTACATAATTAGCTCTTAAGGTACTCGTACCTTAAGAAGCTTCATTATGAACCAGTTACATAAATAACTATTAATAGATGAAAAGGCCTTTATTATTTATTATTACTTTCAAAAAATATTTTTGATATAAAATAACTCTTAAGCAGAAATGTAATTGTATAAATAAACGAGTTACTACTTTCTGAAACAAAATTTAGAATAAACATCTTAATATTTAGCGTATAATACAACACAATAGGATATACTAATTATATTCCTTACATAATAAAAAATTATACTTAGAAAAAAGGATTAATAACATGACAAAAACTTAAACTGAAAATAACATGAAATTAAAACTACTATGTTGTAGTCGTCTTTGTATAATCAAAGTAACACTTTATTATTTTTTCAATATTTATACGTTCTTCTATGCAGTACTGTATTTTTTTTCGTTGTTATTACATATTTTGTTAATTGTATAGTGTAAACTACTTAACCTTTTACCTTTTCGAAGTGGTAACTTCTTTACGGAGGGTAAAGCATTTCGTTACGTAACGCGCGTTACTAGACAGCCTGTCCGGCTTCCCTTTCCCTCACGCATACGGCAGAGCGGTAGTATTAAATTTTTAAACATTTTTTTAAATACAAAAATATACTGGAATAGGATGGGATTTGAGCCGCTGCACCGTGGCGTCATAGACCTACCTCTCAGCAGGTAGGCCAATCTTAGCTTACAGGTATGGACGAAAATGGTAAACGGTATTTGACCATAACTGCTGACGTCACCCCGTATTGCGTTTCTAAGCATAAATACTGTTGACAGTGAGCATAATTATAACCTAAAACTATCACCGTTTTTGATTTGTTACTGGTTCGTTTGTCTTGAAAATCGATATTTGAGGGCAGGCCCCTTGGGACTACAAATGCGAACCCGTAATCAGATTTAAAAAAGTGGGTGACATTTTGAACTTTTTTGTTACTGGTTCGATTGTCTTGAAAATCGATATCTGAGGACCCGTGGGGACTACAAATTCGCATTTGTAGTACGCGTACTCAGATTAAAAAAAAGTGGCCGCCATTTTGAACTTTTTTGTTACTAGTTCGATTGTCTTGAAAATCGATATCTGAGGGCCCGTTGGGACTACAAATGCGAACCCGTAATCAGATTTAAAAAATGTGGTCGCTATTTTGAACTTTTTGAAGTGATAACTTCTTATTATTATGGGAGGGCAAACCGCTTCATTACGTAACGCGTTACGGGGCCAGTCTGTCTGGCTTCCCTTTCTCTCACGCGCAGGCTCCTCCTCTCTCACTCTAACCCAGAGATTTAGATTAGTTATCACTGTTGTCGGCCATCCCGGGACGCACACGTTTTTTTATAAAGGTAGGTAACAAAAAGACTCTGGGGATTGTAAGTCATATTCATATAATATGTTAAAATAACCGACTTAAACCCCGGGAAATTGCATCCTAGATCCGATCACTGAGTATTAATAAACGGGTTTACCTGTAAAACGTGATAAATACTACTTAAGGCCGAATTCACCAATAGATGTTTAAAATTTAAACGGTTCTTTAAACCTTAACGACCGATTAACGATATTTTGGTGCTCAACACGCGTTAACCATTGATTAAGTGCCGTAACCGACTGTTTAACATAAACGAAGAAATGCACTTAGTTTAACCACCGGTTAACTGCTCCTTAAAGTGAAATTTGTCCTTTATCCATCACTTTTAGGTTAATTACAATAATATGGAAAACGCTTTTAATTATATATTTGAAGAAAATAATGGACTTGATGATTTTGCAGATATTGAGCGAACTTTACGCCCACCTCGTATATTCCCGCAATAGCAGAAGAACATGACGAGAAAGCATTTTGTACAAAATTTCGTTTATACACGATTTTTGCATTGATTTTAATTCTAAACATACGACACTCTGTAAATCGTGAACAAAGATACTCGTAGTAAAGGACATCAGGTGTGTGTGAGTATGGTGTCTCTCTCATTCGCCTTACGAGTCCTACCAATTTGTCACGAATCCGAGGGCCTTTGAACCTATCAGTTGAAACATGGTTAGTTAACCGTTCATTAGAAATGGTTGGTGAACACCAAAAAATGCGGTTTGTTTAAACACTTGTTAAATGTTAACGGAGCGATTAGTTAATCAATGATCACGTTCTAATGAGGTGCCTACTCGACATAGTCAAAGCCGATCAATCGTTACAGCTTGACCAACTTAACTGTGACGTGGAGAAAAAACAAACATTTTTACGACAAGCTTTTGTTGCCGAATGTACTTTTTTTGCAGAGTCATTATCTGCTTATCAAGACCTAACAAATTAGACCCAACACGGTGGGTCTACGTTAAATATAGCGGAGATTTTTTCGCCACCTTCTGACTCCATCATCAGATCAGCTCCATGTCATAATAGTATTGCATTGTCATCCAATTTATACATGTATGCTAATTTTCAGCTTCATCGGAACCGGAAAGTGGGTCAAATTTAACTTGCAAGATTTGACCCGTACATACATACATTGAAAGTTAAATAAAAGCTTGTTAAAATGAAACTAGGGCCGTCATCGTCATGTTGAAATGTCATTCAAATGTCTGTTTCAACAATTTTCGAGTGTTCTGCTTGTTCTACTGAGATATTTCTGAATTGTAAACGTTAAATATGCCGAAAGCTATAAAAAGTGATGCCCGGAACATTAATCTGAAGGTTAAATCTTTTTTTCACGAAGAAGCTCAGCAACAGGCTCCAATCATACCATTTAAACCAAATATATACATAGGCAAGTCTATAACAACACAAAAAAGGCAAACATCGCAAACCCGCATGTAAATACGTTTTTTCTTAATTATGATTGTTAGGTCCGTTGAGAGTATTTAACATCCAAGTTTGCAACCCTGAAAACCCTGTGCTGCCCCCATTTGAATAAGCCTCAATTTAATACCAAAGTGGTGCCTCTAGTCCTCATATTTTCATCCAAAAAAATAGAAGTATAATATATTTTGGCTATATAACAAAAACATTGCACTGAATAATTTTGGGATGATTTTCATTAAAAAAATTATGCAAAAATGTGAATTTACCATTTTAGATGTATAATTATGGCTTCAAATAAACATACACTAAAGAAATGAACATACTTCCACGTTGTTTCGAAAACTGCCAAAATTTAAGGCACAGGTTTGAGTTTTTTCGAAATAATTATACTGGGTGTTCCTAAAACCAACGTCAAAACTAAAAGGGCTGATAGAGCAGCTAAAATGCTATCGATTTAACCCCTATGTATGTTCAGCGATTGTTACTAGTTTCGGAGATATTGATCATTTTAATCAGAATTTTTGTAATTTTCCCTTATAATCATAGGCTAGTAGTCAATAACCTCCGTTTTCCCGCGGATTTGAAGATAATTATAATGACATTAATGACAACTGTTTACATGACAAAGTGCTAAATGCAACATCTTGTCAGTTAATTGCACAGGATGATTATGGTTAGACAGAATTTAAATTTATTTTCCTTTGATCGGTAAATGAAAACAAAAAACATAGGTATAAAAAGTTTTCTTAATTTCTATTTAAATTAATTATTTTGATGTAAGGAACCATGTCTTAGAATATCAGTATCTAATTTGTTAGCACCTTCGTATTATACATAGATATAGAATACGTCGCAAGTGATAGTGAAACTGAAAGTTATGCGGATAGTGATGATTGTGGCTTGGAGATGGAGGAAATATGGCCTCTCAGCCGGGATAATGTCGCACATTCGTCAAAAACTGACCATAATTATTGTAGGCCCTACCAGAAATGTGAGCATGATGTAACGAGTACGAATGGGGTATTTGCAATTCACACCTGCGACCGTATTATGGTCGCGTTTATCGTGTGGATAAAGCATGCGTCAGCTGACGATTGCTTAAGTGCGACAGAGACAGATGTTTTATCCACGTGGATAAACGTGATCATAATATTTACGCACCCTGGGAGGGATGAGACTTTAAGGTAGCGATACATATTTTTTTTATGTATACCAAATTGCAAGATTAAATATTAATTCCAAGAATTCGAAAATGCCATACGGCGTAAGTGATTTTTTAATAATTCTGCATTTATAAATACATATATGAACCCGTTATGCAGTACCGACATTTGAACAACATATTTAGTAATAATTTATTAAGCATTTTAAGGCTTACAGAATAGGTACAATTTTTAAAGTGTGAAAAGATATTGTTTTCCGAAATCCCCGGTTTCGTTCATATTAAAGTTATAGCAACACTGAAACGATGGTGACGCCACCTTTCAGTTCACAGATAAGTTGGTCGAGCTATAGTTCGCATGGGAAAAAAAATTACGACTGTGTATGTATCTACATAATGCTTTTTTTTAATTAAATTTTCGTTCGTATATTTTTTCAATGCAGTCGGGGGAATGATTTCTACTGAGACGATGTTCTTTAAAGTCAAGTAGTTACCTAAATAAATTGGTTTTTAAAAAAAATCCGTCCTATTCGAAAAATAAAAGTTATTTTTTACTTTTTCGTTCATTTTTTTTAACGGCAGTAGTGATTTAAATTTTTCAGCTACAACAATTTTTAGCCTATTGACAATCAAACCATAAGAATTCAAGATATTCAGGCTCAATTTATTATAAATTATTAGTCTTTGATTTCTCGCAAGTAGCATTGCTATAGCTAAAAATAAATGCTTTTCTTAGGTCGTAACGCCGGTCGAGGAGTTAAGTCTTTAATACACTGGAATGTTTGTACGCCGTATAAAATATTTATAATATAAATACGTACATCGCACTATTTAATTGAAACCTGTTTCGTGTATATTCTTAGATTTAACTACGGTCTTCGATTTTGTTGACCGCTCGTTAGTTCTTTATAAGTGAGAAAGGTATAGTATATGTGATTGGATTAGATCTATCTGACCGTTAAAAATGTACTGAAATTCATAATATAAGAGACGGCGAACTCAAAATGCCGAAGTAAAATTTTAGTCATAATCACTGCGAGGTACCCTAGCTTTCCTTGCTCTTTCCATTGTTCTCAATGATCTGCCAGACCACTTAAGCCATAATTGTGTAGTGTATGCAGATGATACAATGTTAATAATTAAAGCCGAAGATGTAAATAATTATAATCATGACATTAGCAATAATAATAATTTAAGAATAAATATGGACAAAACCAATTGAATGCTATTTGGAACTCACAGATTGTACTTAAAATTTTACCATGTATTAAAATTAACGAGTAAAGGACGTGGAAATTACACAATTTGTAGAAATTGTTAAAGATAATTGTAGTTTTTGAAAAGCGCACGTTTGTGAATTTTTTGCTGTACTTTATAAGTTTGTTTTCGCTCTAAGAAGATTAAGTAGCGCCTGCTCGAAAGAAGTTCCACTTACAGCTTACCACGGTTTTGTAGCTTCTAAGTAATTACGGGTTGTTGATATGGGGCAATTCCGCAGATGTAAAGAAAGCATTTGTAGTTCAAAAGAGGTGTAAAGGACAGGGTCTCTATTCCAGGTGATAGAAACCATATCGTCTTTGACCTGTTATGGTATTGTTTTTAGCTCGGCCGCCATTAAAGTCAAGTCGGTAAATAAGAGCTATCAAAACGTTGACAATACGAAATAAGTCAAAGACGATATGGTTTTACCCCCAAAATCTCGGCCCATTATGTACTAGCTACTCATTTTCTAATCTATGTTAACCTCTATTCCAACCCACGGTAGTACTAAGAATAAATAATAACTATGTAGAAGCGATACTCCCGGATCCCGACGCGCACTCGGTACGTTAGATACCTACTTTCTGGCGACACCTGTGGTGTCTAGTCAGTCAGGGGCGTCACATACGGAATATATATTAAAATGCCAAAATAAATATTGATATTGTGTCTTGAATTGGTTTTCGTATTTGTATTCTTATCTTATCTTTTTGATGGGGTCCTTATGGATACACTTCGACCCTATGGGATCTTTTGTGCAATTACCCCTCATTCAGAGCTTAATCCAATGCAGCCTCCATCCCTTCTAAAAAGCGGATAGTGGAGTGCAATGGCAGTGCCTTGAAATCGTTCGGTTCTGGGTAGCCACAACCGAGGATTTTCATTCTTACTCCGGCGAGGGCATCACATTCACACAGTAAGTGTTTCATTGTCTCCAGGTCTTCGCCGCACATTCTACAATCTGTGTTGTCATAAAGGCCCATCTTTGCTAGGAGGTGTTTAACCCCAAAATGGCCGGTAAACACTCCGATAATATATTGGAGTTGTCTTCTGTTGAGTTTCCAAAGTTTTTTGGTCCAGCTCTGGTCAACTCTTTCTATGAAGAGCTTTGCATGCCCTCTAAGCCTACCGTAGTTTTCCACTCTTTTTGGTGATATTCTAAAAGGGTTAATTTTTGTTTTTCGAAGAAAAAATACGGAAACCTTAAAAATAAATTAACAGATAAGAATTGTATTTTGTAATAAAGCTTTTTCAACTTCATACAAAATCAAATTAATAATCCGGTAAAGAACGTAAAAAGTAACTCCGGATCCCAGACTATAAAAGTTACGGAGCTTAATTATTATTTTAGAGGTTGTTTACAGACTAGTTTCAGTGTTTTACAAATTATTAGTAGCCAAATAAGCCATGTAATTTTCTGGAGATAATTTTAATATCATCAAAAAGTATTTATCTCTAATTTAACGGAAATGTAAAAAACTTATTTAGCAGCAATGTTTCCACGTTGAAGAAAAACAAAAATAACATTTCGTGACTTAACTTGTATTCGCAAGTGACAGCCCTAACTTTGGGCACGGAAGACAGAGGGGCGTAGCAGGGTGAAGGGGGAAGTAGGTATTTAAAGCGCAGCATTTGGGGCCTGGTCCAAGGAGATTCGCTTCTACATAGTTATTATTTATTCTTATGGTACTGCCTCTGCCATGCATTTTTATTATAATTGATTGCATTATTTGCTATAGAAAACCCTTATGTGTTTGCTACTCATAGTGAAGTATTCACAGATCCATGAGATACAAGGATAAACTGTATTTGCCTCTATCAAATTTTAACGTCTACAAAGTATCGTTCTATATGTTCTATATTTACCAATTTTAATACAGAAATGCCCCTGTATTTAATTAATTTAACCATTTAATAATGGCTACTCGAAAAATGATTTTGCTCCGTTCGAGAATTTCTTGAATTAAGGTATTACCAATACAGTATGTAACACGACGAGAAGCAAACCTTTAAACACGTTGATGGCCAGATCGAGTTTAGTATAATATCACACTTCTTTTTAGTATTTGTTAATTATCTTTCCATTAATTAATTTATGCAAAAACCTATTGTTACCTTTTTTCAAAGTCGGTTAACACTATGAACCATCCTGTGACACTAATAATAAACATAACTGATAATGAAGTAATTCCACAAATCCTTGCCACTGCAGCTTCAACAATGATCGCGAGTATCACTGTCGATATCATTTTCACTTGGACTACACTTTTAACGTATGTTAAACCAATTAAAAGTTATTTAAATACCATATTTTGCTAAAATAAACATACAAGGTTATTCAATCACATCTGATCTGTCATTTAAGCGGACATTATTGTCAATTTATTTTTCTTCAGCCAGTTCGCCCAGTAGGACACAAAAAAGGTCGAAAATAAAATGACATGTTAAGCACGTGTCATGTCAAATTGATCTTCATGTTGATAGATTATTATATTATAAAAAGAAGAAATATGCCATTGAATTTTAGTGCTGAGGAGATCATGGACATGATACTTATTTATGGTGGGTGCCAGCGGAACGGCAGTGCCGCTCTTAGATTATACGCCGAAAGATTTCCTCTTAGAAGACAGCCAACTAACGCACGTGTCATTGTAAGGACAATTACACGATTGTGGGAAAATAATCGGCCGGTTCCTTTTAGTACTGGTGGATCAGAAACCCGTATGTCTCTTAGAGTAGAGGAACAAATATTAACTCATTTCGCAAACGAGCCTGGCTCCAGCACAAGAAGAGCGGGGCGACTTTTTGATATTAATCATATGGCCGTCCACCGAGTGTTAAAACGAGATCAACAACACCCATTCTCCATTGTCAAGGTTCACGCGTTAAAGCCCGAAGATTATTCAAAGCGGGTTGTTTATGCAAATTTGGCTTTGCAGAAAATATCGGAAGACCAACAATTTTTAATAAAATAATTTGGACTGACGAAAGTTTATTTACGAGGAACGCAATGTGGAATCGGCGAGTTGTTCATCACTGGGCTAAAAAACATCAAAACCCTCACGTTGGTCGTGAGCTAGCTCACCAAACTCGGTGGTCGATTAATGTATGGGGTGGTGGTATAAGGGGTAATGATATTATTGGACCAGTATTTATAATTGGTACATTAAACGGAGCTAAGTATCTTCAAATACTAAATACATCTGTCAGACGTTATGTGGATAATTTACCCCTAGCCCAAAACGTACAGACTTGGTATCAACACGATGGGGCACCGCCACATGTTTCTATTCTAGTAAGGCAAAGACTAAATGAAATGTTCGGCAACCAGTGGATGGGGCGTTTCTCAGATACATTTTGGCCGGCTCGTTCACCGGATTTGACGCCGTTAGACTTTTTCTTTTGGGGTTGGGTGAAACAGCTGGTATTTAAAAAAGAGTCCGGAACACAAGAGGAAATGAAATTTCGCATCATACAGGCTTTTGACAAAATTAAAAGGCGTGCCCAGCAGAATCCAAATTTATTACGTAGCGTTCATGACAATAACCATCGTCGTTTGCGTCAAATTAGAGAGACTGGTGGACGACACATTGAACTGCGTCGCATTTAATGGTAAGTGTAGACACAGCCTTATTTAAACTGATATGTCATGTATGACTGTGACGTGGTGGACCTTGACCACTCTTTGACCTTTACACTGATAAGAAAATAATGTAAACAATGAATACAAAGTGTTTTAAAAATAATAATGAAATAATAAATATTAAACGACTTAATGCAAAAGCGTTAATACTTCAATAATTAATGCACCATAGCTTTATTCTCCACCTAAACATTAACGGGTTTAAAGGTTTGCCTCTCGTCATGTTACATACTGTATACTACTTTTTTCGGGCAATAAATGTCTGCGTTTAGCTTTTGTCTTTTATTATCTCCTATCTCCTTCAAATATTCTAATTAATTCTTATGTAGATGATATTTTAAAATATTCGATTTATAATACGTGACAACTTACGTCATTCATGCAATGACTAAATATCTTATGGAAATGGCATACCAACAAAATAAAATGACGCTTGGCTGTTGAAATATGACGGACTGTCAGGTGTTTTAGTGCGGCCTCGATTCAATGTTATCGATAAAACACCCATATGGGTGGAGGCTCTGAACTTGTCTGTTTTTTTATATAGAATCGGTTATAAGATACTCCTATAAAAATAGTTTTCAATAGATCGCTACAAGAAGGTAGGTATATCATTAAGTTGAATTGTCATCTAAATGGAAAGAAGCAAACACCATTCATATTCATAAAAAAATCTACCTATATCATTAGTCCAAAATTACACGCTTATAAAATTTTAAATATTTAAAAAAAAATGTTTTAGAAACTGATTTACAACCAGGTTTATCACAAGGTTTCAAGAGTTATTAGAACGACTATCTACTAGCGTTTCCCAAGTGGAGATCACTGCTGGGAAAAATATACTGCAAGAAACTTAAGAGTCAGTCTTTTTTTAAATATTGTTTACGGAAATGTGTCCACCATTTATGGTATCATAATTATGTGGATAACCAATATACGGTACTAACTTCTTACTATCGTAATAAACATACAGTATCAGTGGAGCAAATCCATTGAAAATACTAGGGTTGGTACTACACATCACATTTGTGACAACAGTTTGATGTAATGTAAACTTAATGTGTTTTTTGTTAAAGGGCCTTCTAGACGATCGTCAACAAGCCTTTCTGCAGAGGTGACCTTGTTGGAGGATTGGTTGGTGACGCCGTCGGCGTGCCATTTCTGCTGTGTAGACAGTTGTTGGCCGACTTGACCTTCAATGACCTTCATCGACGGGCACGAAACCGTGTAGACGCTTGTTTCCAACCAACACAAGGCAGATGCATTGCGGCAGCCGGCGAGGGCGGGAGTGCGTACGATGCGTAGCTTATAGGTATTATAAGCTATTTACTCCTAAAATTGTACTGATAAAAATAATGGTGCGTTGCATACAATTAAATATACGTTACATCTCTCTCTTATTTTAGTCTAAATATTAACTTAAGCCTAAAGGCAACAAAACTTTTAACTTGTAGTAATGATAGTCTATTTTTTTTATGCTACATAAACAAAATATTTTATAATTCCAACTTTTTGATATTTTGAATGTGTGGGAGCCATTTTTAGTTTCGGTCCGCGACGTCCGCAAGCTCAAATCACACTGAAATCGGGAGCTTATTGCCAACCGTGTAGACGGCACGCCGACGGCGTCACCAACCAATCCTCCAACAAGGTCACCTCTGTAGAAAGGCTTGTTGACGATCGTCTAGAAGGCTCTTAAGGATTGCAGGCCGCGAAGAGCTGTTTCTGTTTTTAAGAGCTCACCACTGCTGCCCGGCGCGAGCGATTTCGTACCCCATCACCCCGCGGCCCCCCCTAGAATCCATCGCGGAGCGCGGTTCGAGCGAGCGCCGCGCGGCGAGGCGCACCCACAATTTTGCCGTACCCGCACGGCCTTAGAACGGAAACAGTTGAGACGTGTTGTGTATTTTTAAACATAAGATTTTTCAACCGCGTCATAAATAAATAATTAGATATCTCTTAAATGATCGGCGTGTCCTATACTTATGTAGGTACCTATGTATACTATATCTAATAAAAAAGTAAAATAAGATAGCTAATTGTATTCAAAGGACACATTCTATTAATGTTGGAAATAAGTATAAAAACTACCTGAGCCGGGAATCGTACCTACTAAAAATACAAAATTATTCCTTTTTTATAGTATCATTGAAAAGGGTCAATGATAATGCTAAAACCTCTGTAATAATCAAATAATTCAAAACATAAGTTTAACATCTCTAGTAGGTTAATACCTGGCTCAGGTTAGTCAAAAAAACTTTAAAAAATAAACGAATGTCTCCTTTGAGTTAAATTTGCTTAAGTATTTAAGACTGCGCCGAGTATCCAGTGGCGCCCTCATTACTGTTATTCTGTTTTCTAATAAACTAAAGTATTATCTTCAAATCGAAGGATGGTTTTTTGTTTTATGTGTAGCATATATAACAAAGTTTAACCTTTAACCATCGTTTATTCAACGTAAAGGAAAAAGGTGGCCACTTTTTTCCGTTAAGTTACTCATAGTTCAATTGGGAATATTTTGATACACGTAAAATAAACTTTTTGATTTTTATATAAGTTACTCAGGGGACTATTTCAAACATTTATTTGATTAGCCATGAAAATCGTAAGGGCCAAACATGGCAGGCACCAAAAACATTCAGCCGGGAGTATGAGTGCGACGGTACTATATTTGTGATATCGATCCACATGTATGTGAATCAACAGGCACTGGAAATAAGCAAAGTTATATCGATTTAACGAAGATTTACGAATAAATGTTATCTTTTGAAACATTTTTGCGATCATTTTGCTTTTCAATCCTACTCAATTCCTTTTCTTCTACGTGAATACTATATTTTCCTTCTAATTCTTTCTTATTTTCATCTGTAGAATTATGATATTGTTACGCAGATGGCAAAAGGCGTCTCATCTTTTATCGTTAATTTTGGTGCTTTAGAAGCGTTTTCAGCAGGCTGAAATATCGTTTCAGTCCGTTTCAAAGGTAGCTCTATCACATACCAGATTATCAGAATTTCGACCAACTTGCCGTTGTTTTCAGGCGCCTGAAACATGTTTTCAGTCCGTTTCAGGCCACCACCCTCTATCAGATGACGCCATAACCTGAAAACCCATTTTCAGGCATTTTCAGGACCCCTTATGGGCCTTTGAAGTACATTTCAGTATATGGCAATTTTCCACTAAGAGTGACAGAGATAGCATGATTAGAAAGAGACAGCTAAACTGAGAACCTTCCAGAAACGTGTGAAAGAGATAGCATGATTAGAAAGAGACAGCTATACTGAGAACCTTCCAGAAGCGTGTGAAAGAGATAGCATGATTAGAAAGAGACAGCTATACTGAGAACATTCCAGAAGCGTGTGAAAGAAATAACACGAAATGAGACGGCAACACGCGGAACATTCCAGACTCATCCAGACCCGTGAGTCAAGGTTATTGCGATTGTAAAAACAACAAGGTAGCAAGGCGTAGAACATTCCAGCAACGAACAGTCTCGATCGACCTTGGTGGGGCGAAGTCCCAAGTAACACGTAGGCGCTAAGAAAAGAGTTATAGGAAATCTATAAGAGCGCTAACCAGATCCTAAGGTTATAAATAAGTGTTACGATTTGGAGTTAGAGCGCGCTATAACTCTACTATACCCCCGAATTGGGCACACTTTTTAATCACCTTAGGTTCTTTAATGGCGGTAAAGCAGAGTTAAGGAATGGAATAAGAGGTATAATAAAGCTGTAAGAGAGCTATAATAGCGATAACTGAAACTACAAGGGATAAAAAGGTGGTAAATAGGCGAAAATTAACTCCTTTTGTGGTACAATAGAGTGAAATAACGCTTATTAACTCTTTAGGTGCTAAGAAGGCTGCAAATAAGTGAATACTAACTCCTTAAGCGGTACAGTAGAACTACAATATCGCTCACTATATCTTTAAGTGTTAAGAGGGTTGCAAATAGGTGATTATTAACGCTTTCAGTTCTAGTATAGATCCACAAAGGTTAAAAAACGGCCTCAGGTTTTAAGAAATTTTTAACATCTAATAAGATAGGTACTTTTTTTTATTTCGTCAACATAAAACTTAATATGTCATTTGTCGGAACCATCACGAATGGCGGATTTGTAAAAGTGAATGATATATATCAACGCGTACGTTTTGCAAGTGGATAAAAGTTGACTTTTTACTGCGAAGGTAAGTACACTGTGAATAAGCATACCTATGTATTATTAACAAATAATTTAAGCGCCCTATGTCTGTTCTCTATTTGCTGAGAAGAATATTTTACTAGATATGGAGTGACATTAAACTTTTAGAATAATCTAATAAAACGTTATCTATACTATTTTTAAGGTATCGTGCAACTATTATTACAACACAATGAAGCAAAATACTTAAATTAAATATTAAATTAAACCATTTCCAAGAATTTCTGGCTGCTTTAGATTTTTTTGGTTGTGTCGCCATATTGATTTGTCACGAGTGATCAAATAAGGGGTACAGAAGTGGTATTAAGCTCTATTACTCTACCTAAAGTTATACAGAAGTCACATTAAGCACTAGAAGTTCTATAATAGCGAAAAATATTTCTATTATATGGCTTTAAGTAATACAAGAGAGGTTTGTACTTTTTTAGGCATTTAGTGCTGTAGCGTGCGCTACCATGTAGCCGTCGTGTCGATGTCGTGAGGCAATCGCCGCGACGATCGTACAGTATAAATGTCTCACCTTGTGCGCACGAACAAAAGGATCGCCGTTGCTCAGCTGGCAACGCCGCGCCTCGCGCGCGCGCCGGCCGCGCGCCAGTCGCTCACTAACCTTAGCATCAGACGCATGTTATTCTCTCGCTCACGCGCCATTGTTTGTGTTCACTTACGCTAAATCCATTCTTCAGTTTATCTATCAGTGATAATAACCATACTTACCTATATTCTTGTGTTGTGTTGTGTCTGTGCCATTTCAATAAACTTTTAACATAATCAGGACTAACTATTATTGCTCATCCCTCTAAAATAGTGATTAACCTTCGCAATACCTACCGGCGATACCTAAAGTGCTATAAAAGAGTTTATGAGCACCATTGTAGAGCTTATAGCGGTAATTAATGCTTTTGTGCAACTCTTGGTTCTTGTCGAGAGCTTATTATCACTTGTATAGCACTTTGGGAGGTTGTAGTCAATTATTACTTCTTATTTAGATCTTATAGTGGTATGATTCACTTAAAGCTATAACACAAGATGCTTTGCCCGTATTGTAGAGTTAAAAATCACTGCTCTATCTCTTAAACCTTTAAGCTCACCCTTATAAATCTGTTGTATAACTTTAAGTGATAGATTTTGCTTATCTACGCTCTTATGTCGCCAAAAGTTGTAAATGTTGCTGCTATAGAACCTTAATAACTCGTTAAGTTCTAAAACAAGCTCTAATTGATGCCTAAATGTTTGTTGGGGTACATCGAACATTCCGGTAGGCATTCTAGAATAATCGGACTCGGGAACTATAAAACGGCGGACACCGGTTGCGACGAGTCAGTCTTTACTTGGAAAGCGATCAGTGCGAATAAGAGCGACCCGTGCGATTATCTGAGTATTCGAAGTTTATTGTGCGATAATTGTTTTGTAACGGTTTAAGTGAGTGCGTAATTAAAGTCTACTTTTGATTATCGGTGTATTCGTGCATTTCTATCAGTTACCTACCCCCACGTACGTAACAATATGATAGGCAGAAGTCGCACTGGTCCTATTTTGGGCTAAAGAAACTTAAATTGAATTCAGTTGTGAATATTTTTTAATAAGCTATATAATTTCCCAGTTCTTTTCCATTAGTCTTTTTTTGCTCCGCAAAGTCATTGCATAAATCTTTAATTGTTTTGCCGTTTCGACGGGGTTTTTTGTACGTTTGCGGCCTTTATTTTTACTTTTTTTTAAAATATTAGTATTGTCTGAGTCCAAAGATGTGTCATTGCTACTTGAAGATAATAAAAAAGAAGTAATATTAGTCAAATCGAATAAAAAAAATCTAGTTTTATTGTGTTTGTTCAACAGGTTCTCAGCATTATAAGTGGGATCGTCGTCACTCAAATCGATATAGCTATACTATACTTAGCCTTAGTCTCGTAGTAATTATCCCAGTCCAGTTCAGCTGTAGTGTTAATGTCCCTGTTGAATAGTTGCCTGACATTACCCCGAAGTCTATCCAGTTCTGGTCCCCACCAAGGGTGACCCTTAACGGATGTCTTCGCCTGTGGGTTCAGAGGACAAGCCTGATAGTAACAGTTCACCAGGGCGTTAGTGAGGTTGTTTACCTGTTGCTCAATTTGCTTAGTATCCCGAAGATCATCCATCGGTGGTAAGATCGAGAGATGCTTACCATGGTCGGACCTGAATTTGCTACGATCAGTCTTCGGAGGATTTCGTCTGGGATTTGGTGCGGGGAACGATGTCTTGAGGTCGAAGCAAATCCATCTGTGGTCTGAGCAGGATGCCTCTTTCGAGACCCGCCATTCCACAATCAGTTCGCTGACTCTTTCCGTAGATAGGGTGAGGTCAATTATCATTCTGCAACGCCGGTTTATGAAAGTCGGTTTGAAGGCAAGTGGGTGACATGCACATACCCACGTCACGTACTCAAAAATAATGCCTAACGTTTTGAGTGCTTTCGACAGCTTTGGCGTGTCGTTACTCAGAGATTTTTGGCAGGCGCTTGAGCCGGAACATACTCCCGGCCGTTGAAAGATCACTTTCAACCTTGGAGTTCTTCAGCGCTGGGAAGTTTGCAGAGCCGTACTAGGGAACGGCGCACGCAGCCCCGGTTCGTGGTGACGTCAGCTACTCTGGCTATCCCGTCGGAGCCCGTGATGAGGCGGAGGACGCGGCCGAGCTTCCATGCGAGTGGTGGAGCGTTGTCTTCTGCTAGAAGTACCAGGTCCCCGATGCTCAGCGTGGCGGAATTGGCCTTCCATTTAGTTCGCTGCTGCAATTCAGACAGGTATTCTCGTTGCCATCGTTGCCAGAAGTGTTGCTGTATTTTTACCAGGCGCTCATGGCGTTGCAGCTGGTTTTCTTTGTTGTCAGTCAGGTTCGGTGATAGTGGAGCAGTCAGCGGCCTTCAGATCAGAAAGTGTCCTGGGGAGAGGGAGAGGAGGTCGTTAGGGCAGGACGATAAAGGGCACAAGGGACGGCTGTTTAGAATTGCCTCCACCTGTGCAAATAAAGTTGAAAGGACCATGCCAAAAAAAACCCAGCGTCGATTAAAATCAATCATATATGGTTAGGTAGAGCATATCCAATAGATCACAAATGTGTAATTGGTTTTCTAGAAAACAATCCCCAAGTATTAAAAATAACTATATGAAAAGCAAGCTTTAAAAACACGACTGCATTTTTTATACTGTCGTCGATATACCTACATATGTTAATAATTGTCATTTTGCCATTGTTGTTACTTCAATCTTAACAGTTTACTATGTCACCGGGATGACGTAAGGATTCTAACGATACCTCACACATCTACATTGGTCAAAGGATTTAGAAGTTATAGTGGAATAAAGAAACTCACATACATACATACATACAAACATACAAACATGAACCCTGAAAACATTACACTCCTTTTTTACGGAAAAAAAGTGAACACCTTTTCTGATAAGTTGATTAGGTACACGAAGTTGAAATGTTATAATATAAAGTTATCTAATGTATAATCTCATTAATTGAGTATTCATTTGTACCTTAAATCAACTTTGATTTCAAGAAAATACTTTAGATATTAAGAAACACTATAATTTGATTTATTTATAGTTCCTAACGAGGACGACGCGTTGCCCTAGTTGGTAGTGACCCTGCCTACGAGGCTAGCGGTCCCGGGTTCGATTCCCGGTAGTGGCAAATATTTCTGGGTCTTGGATGGTTTCTATGTATTTAAGTATATATTTCTCTAAGTATATCAGTATTTTTATCATAGCCTAGTACCCACAGTACAAGCCTTGAGGTTAGTTTGGGACTAGGTCAACTGGAGGGACATTTTTCCCCTGATATTTATTTATTTATTAAATGAGGGCGGCACTGGATAGTCGGTGTTTGCTCGTTGTAGTCCCTAACGTATAAGCTAAGCTAGTCAGCTAAAGTAAACAATGATTTTAATGAACCTACGGCATTAATGATTTACGGAAGAGTAGTCTAACAAACGTCGATTATATATTTTAGTAAATGGAAAAACAGTTAAAACGTTGGAAAGTCGCGTTCGGATACAAAAATCGTAAAGCATTCTGTTAGAGCCATCTATCGAGTTACTTTGTAAATAAAACATCTTGCGAATAACGTGTTGTTATGATTATTTCTAAATAACTTTTTTAGAGAAGTACTTCAGAAGAACGAACACCACAGCTGTACGTTAAACAAACACAGTGGACTGTAGAAAATTATAGAAGTCTTGCATGCATCTCTTACCTTGTGGTGGCTTCATTCGACTTTACCTAGGGCCCTGGTTATATCCTGGCTTCTGGCACACAATCAGCTCAGGAGTACTCCAACCACAAACAACAGCACTTAGACGCTTGCAAGCAATTAAGAATATGGAATTTATGAGAGCAGATCTTGAGAACGTGACCTAACTCAATCATTCAAAAAACGGAAGTCCCATTACGGAAATACGTCATATGGTAACACGATTGAAAAGCGTTCCTAACCACGCATACAAAACTACCTATATACTAAAATTACTAAACATACCGGCCGCCTTAGAGTCACTACCTCTAACAAATAATGGACGGTAACTAAAACTACTAATCTAACTTCCTAACACTAACATGAAGATGAGTCCGGGAGCGGACAGATCTTCACCACAGCGCGCCTGACCACGCCGTGTGCTGTGCGCACCGTGACCACGCGCACCACGCCGTCGGCGCCGGGGTGCGTCTCCGCGATGACTCCGAGTCGCCACTGCATCGGCGGCGTGTTGTCCTCCACGAGAACCACTACCGAACCGACCGTTACATTATCCTTTGACACTTGCCACTTGGGTCGCTGCTGCAAAGTGTGTAGATATTCTTTGCTCCAGCGTTTCCAATAGTGCTGAATCATATTGGTTAATAGTTGCCACCTAGTTAACCTATTAACGTTTGTTTCCGTGAGGTTCGGTTCCGGAATAGCCACGAGCGGCTGCCCTATAATAAAATGCCCGGGTGTCAGCGCTTGCGGATCACTCGGGTCGCTACTCAGAGGACAGATCGGCCTGGAGTTCAATATCGCCTCGATCTGACACACGACCGTATGAAATTCTTCGTAAGCCAACGTCTGTTGGCCTACTACGCGTTTTAGGTGAAATTTAAAACTACTTACTTGCCTCTCCCACAAACCTCCCATATGTGGGGCATAAGGGGGATTAAAATGAAATTTAATTTTTTGATTGACGCACTCACGATTAACCTTCGTCTTAAATTCATCCGTTTTGCATAGTTCATGGAACTCCGACAATATTTTGTTCGCCTTAACAAAGTTACGGCCGCAATCACTATACAAATCTGTACAAAGGCCACGACGACTGCAGAACCTTTTCAGAGCTCCTATGAAAGCTTCAGCGGTCAACGCATTGACCATCTCTAAATGCACAGCTCGAGTTTGTCCGCAAATAAAGACACAAACCCAAAACTTAGTTAATTTGGAATTTCGTTGTCGACTTAATTTAATATAAAAATGACCACAATAGTCGATGCCAACCTTCAAAAATGCACGACATTGTTCCACACGAAATGTTGGTAAGTCACCCATCATGGGTGTTACGTTTTTAGGTTTATTCCTAAAACAAACGACACATTGAAACACTCTACTTTTAATAACACTTCGACCTGACAAGATCCAGTATTTTTGTAGTAACAGATACTGCAACGTTTGAGGACCGACATGCAAATTAATTTTATGAAAATAATCCACAATAAGAGCCGTCAATCGACTCCTTTTAGGAAGAATCAGTTGATGTTTTGAATCAAAATCCAATGAAGATTTCGACAACCGCCCGCCAACACGCAACAAGCCGGCATCATCAACAAATGGCTTCAGGCGCTGAACAGCTGTTAAACACGGCTTATTCTTTTTTAAGCAATCAAATACATCGCTAAATTCAATTTGTTGCACGACCTTAATGAGATGCAACAAAGCTTTCTCTGACTCCGAGACAGAAATAAAATTTGATCGGTTTTTGACAACATTGGAACAATTACCTTTAAAACGTAAACACCAAGCGGTCACTTTCAAAAGTTTAGTCAAGTCCGAGTACCTACTGATTATATCCGTACAATCAGCAAATGAAGAAAACGATTTCACTGGGCGTTTTTCACTGTTAACTACGTCAATGTCTACGTCACATACATCAGACCTAGACACTGACGCAGGCCACTCATTATCAGGCTGCGACAGCCACTGAGGACCTCGCCACCACAACTCATTCTGCACTAGCTGCGACGGCAACACTCCGCGCGACGCGCAATCAGCCGGGTTGTGTGCTGATGGTATGTGAAACCAGTTCTCAGGGGAAACATTACTCTGACATTCACTTGCCCTATTAGCCACGAAAGTCTTGTACTCATACGAAAGTCCTTTGATCCATGCCAACGCTATTGTGGAGTCTGTCCACGCATAAATCCTATCGATTTTGAACTTTCCTTCATAGACAGACAATACATATTTCAATAACCGGGATATGATCACGGTGCCGCACAGCTCAAGACGCGGAAGGCTAATACGCTTAAGAGGGCTAACGCGTGACTTAGAAATTAACAGGTGAGTATTCCACACACCATCACCTGTTAAAACACGCAGGTACACAACTCCTGCAAAACCTAACTCGGAACTGTCAGAGAACGCATGAAGTTCGGCTTTCACAAAGTCCTTCAAAATAAACCGATCTATCAAAACATTCGACACAAGCGGTAGCTCATTAATATATCGCAACCAAACCTGTTGCAGATCATTAGGTAGAGGCTCGTCCCAGGTTACACCTCAAACTCACAATTTTTGCATCAAACACTTCGCAAATAGTGTAACTGGACATAACCACCCCAACGGGTCATAACACTTGGCGATCTGTGACAACACTGCTCTCTTCGTGCACTCCTGTGTACAAGGTGAAAAATTGTAAAGAAACTGGTCACTCTGCGGTTTCCACTGCACACCCAAGACTTTGATGACACCTTCATCATTAGCCGCTGAAAACGAGACACAAGTTTCCTTGTCGCAATCAGGAACGTCATCAAGAAGAGAGGGGACGTTACTAGCCCATTTACGCACTGAAAAACCACCTGCAGCACACAACTCTACCAGCTCGTTCTTCAGCTCACGCGCAGACTCCAGCCCCGTCGCACCGCTGACAACGTCATCGACGAACACATCGTCGATGAGTACAGCGGCCGCGCGCGGGTACTTGTGCTTCTCATCAGTGGCCAACTGCTGCAGAGTCCGTATCGCGAGATACGGCGCTGAGGAAAGACCATAAGTGACGGTACGCAGCTTAAACTCTTTTACTGGGTCAGAGGAACACTTACGCCACAAAATGCGCTGATAGTCACGATCCTTTTCGTGTACTAGAATGCCACGAAACATCTGTTTAATGTCAGTAATAAATACGACATCATGCAATCAAAAATCAAGCAGAATTTTCTCAATGTTCTGCTGAAGCTTCGGTCCAACTAGGAGTTCATCGTTAATGGCCACACCATTACTCGACTTCATTGAACCATCAAACACGACACGCAGCTTCGTCGTTGAACTTGATTCCTTTATAACACAATGATGAGCAATGTAAAACGGCTTCGACTCACTTTCTGAAGAATGTTCTACAAGCTCCATGTGTCCTGCCTCTAAATAATCCTTCAAAAAATCGGAGTACGCCTGCTTTAAAGAAGAGTCACGAGCGAGCCTTCTCTCAAGACAATGAAGACGCGACAGAGCAATATCTCGCGATTCACCGAGGTTTGGACGATCAGTCTTAAACGGGAGTCGAACCACGTACCTACCCGTCTCGTCTCGATGGTGACCATTAGCAAAAATATCTTCGCAACGCATCTCTTCAACACTAAGAGGAGGCGCGCGCGTCGGCTCTGACTCAACCTCCCAAAACTTCTTTAAAATAACATCGAGGCTCTCCTCAGAAGTCACAGAAGCAAAGGACACGCTTTCAAGGGACTTTAGGCTTTTACCGGAAGTTCCGCCCATCACAAGCCACCCGAACACACTATTGATGGCAGACGGAAAACCGTCACGACCTAAAATACGCCCATCACGTAATAATCGCGGATACATCTCCGCTCCTAATAGTATATCTATCCCAGCAGGGTGATAGAATTTAGGATCAGCAAATTTTAAATTATCCAAATGTGACCACTTGTCACGGGATAAAATCGAACTAGGTAAAAAACTAGTGATTTTATTTAATACTAAACACTGACAACAAAATTCGTCATCGCCGTCAGTAGGTAAGATCACACACGAAACAACACTTTTCGCCTTACCTACATCAGACATACCGAGACCACTGACCGGCACACACACACGCCGACGCGGTAAATCTAAACAGCTAGCGAATTTAGACGTCATAAATGACGACTGAGAACCGGGGTCCAATAACACGCGAGCGAGCTGCGTGCCCCCATCACTACGGCGCACGCGCACTACGCAGGTCGACAGCAGCGCGACCGAGCTCACAAAATCAGAACCCTCCATGGCCGCATGGTTCACCACACCCTGCTGCGTCTGCGATCCAACACTCGCATTGGACTTGCTCCCCTCGGTGCTCGCGCGAGCCACATTGGAGTCACACTTGGCCCCGGACTGGGACCCCTCCTGCCCGTGAGCACCTCCACGCGAAAAATGCAAGAGTTTGTTGTGAGGCCTATCACACTTGTCGCATAACGAACCCGACTGACAACCATGCGACGCATGTTTATCACTAAAACAATTAAAACATAAGCCAAAACGTTTTACTAAATTCATTCTTTTGAATGGAGCTAAGCTCAAAAACTTCGAACACTTACTCAATGGATGCTCAGCACCACAAGAAATACACACTCGATCGTGGTCGACATGAGTCGCAAAAGAATTCGTGCTCTTAGCCTTACTCGAACCCGCGCTACCACTAGGCTGTGACCTTCGTGAGACCTGGTGAGATGCTTCACACGCATGCATCTGTTTCGCCAGGAATTCCATGAGTCGGATAATCCTTTGCATAAGTCGGATAATCGCGGCCGTCGTCTAACGACAATTCATAACGACGCCTCGTTTCACAGTCTATTTTCTTTAAAACAATGTGCAACAATAAAAAGCACCACTTGTCTGTAGGAAAATCCAATGCCTTTAACGCACCTACATTTTCAATTAAAGTATTCGTCAGTCGTTTCATCCCTTCGACATCAGTATCACTGCGTAATGGCACTAAATTAAGCAGAGCGTCCACATGCTTGTTCGCTATGCGGCGCTTATCAGAGTACCTATCCTCTAACGTGTGCCAAGCAAGATCAAAATTTTCACTCTTTAACGGCAGGCACTTAATTAAACTAAACGCTTCGCCTCGCAAACTTGAACGAAGATACTGAAATCTTTCTATGTTCGACAAACACTTGTTATCTTTTATCGTTGAACAATAAAAATCATTAAAACTATTCCACTCTGAATAATCACCCGAAAATACTTGTAAAGGCAATTTCGGTAATTTAATATTACTTTTATTGTCACTCGAGTGAAAACTGTCATCCAACTTACGATCACTAGTTTCTAAATTACGTTTCATGAGTTTCGCATACTTTGCCCGAATGTCATATAATTTAGTAAAAAATTCATCACGTATTCCTTCCTGATCAGCTTCGACGAACTGCTTAAGAGATATAAGTTTTTTTTCGATTGACTTTTGAACCTCTTCGAACTGCGAGCGAATCATATCTAGGTCACCATAACCTGCTTCCAATTCGTCAAAATGGTTCGTTCTCTCATACTCTAATAGCCGATCTAATTGTTTAGAAATGAATTTTCTATGAAATAACAACTGTTCTATCTCCATTTTAACGAAAACAAACGTCAATTAAATACAAAAGATAACTTACGTGAAAGTTGTAAACAATCCAGTCAAAAGGATAATATAACACGGCTCAGTAATATTGATAACACAACACTTCAATACTAGTAATTACGGCAACACAACACAACTTAGTCGCGTAATGCTTAGGCGAAAACTCAAACAATAAACCAGTATTACTTCAATCTATACTAGTTTATTAATAAATTATCAATTATTACGAGGTCACAGTACGCATTAAAACAAAAATTAACACTAACTATCGCGTTACTACACCTTTAAACACAACTTTAAAGATTACAATATATTAACAATAAGCGATAAACGTCACAAACTTCACGTTCGACTGACAAAGTCACCTCAATCACTGCGGTGCAGTTACACGAATCTACCCTAAATTCAAAGTATAAAATACTTATTTTTGCCGTAGCAAATATCTATACGTATTTAGTTAGGATAAATTTACACACAAATTATTCCGTACTAAATAACTAACTAATGAATCCTGATGCTAACTATCGAAGCTTTTCATTTATTTAGCGAAATACGCACACTACGAATTTATTAAATAAATAACGACACACGAAAAGCCAACGAACAAAGACTCAAGATGGACGCCGTTTCACAGTTCAATCGTATCACCACTGAGCAAACGCGACGTCAAATTTAGAAAAAATGGAATTCTAATTTTAAAATAACTAGTTCCAATTACATCCGATCGTAAGGACCAAATTATGTACGTTAAACAAACACAGTGGACTGTAGAAAATTATAGAAGTCTTGCATGCATCTCTTACCTTGTGGTGGCTTCATTCGACTTTACCTAGGGCCCTGGTTATATCCTGGCTTCTGGCACACAATCAGCTCAGGAGTACTCCAACCACAAACAACAGCACTTAGACGCTTGCAAGCAATTAAGAATATGGAATTTATGAGAGCAGATCTTGAGAACGTGACCTAACTCAATCATTCAAAAAACGGAAGTCCCATTACGGAAATACGTCATATGGTAACACGATTGAAAAGCGTTCCTAACCACGCATACAAAACTACCTATATACTAAAATTACTAAACAACAGCATTGTTTAAAACATTCTACTACATCAAATAAACCTAATTATATAATTATCCGTCACAAAACAAGCACATCATCTACATAGGTATTATTTTCTGACTACGGAAAGTTTTCACTTTTTTTAATACTTGGGGATTGTTTCCTCGAAAACAAATTATACATTTGTGACCTATTTAATATGCTCTACCTAACCCTATATGATTGATTTTAATCGACGCTGGGATTTTGGTCCATATACTTTTTGGCATTGTCCTTTCTTCGAGTGTGAGATGGCTGTAACCGATAACGCGTCTGAGATGATATTTTGCCGATTTTACGCCGGCTTCCCAAATACCACCGAAATGAGGAGTGTAAGCCGGGATAAATGAATTTAATTGATTGCTGGCTTGCAAAATCAAACAATGGATTTTGTACATGTTTTATAAATGATCCCAATTCCTTTGCGGCAGACACGAAGTTAGAACCGTTATCGCAGAATATTTCCGTTGGTTTACCACGGCGTGATTATAAAGCGTCGAAGTGCCATTATAAATGCATCCTTCGTTAAATTCCTTACGGCCTCGAGATGAATGCATTTATAGCGTAAGCACACAAGCACAAATAACATTTAATTAAACGACTTCCACGGCCCTTGCGATTAATAATAGAAAATGGGCCAGCAAAGTCCAAAACATAAATGGGTAATCCGGAGTTATGCGCTGGGTTGGTAAGTTACCCATTTTGGGTTGTAAGGTTTCGCCTCGGAGACGCCTGCATCGCGCGCAGTTGTTGACTGTGCGCCAAGCGAGACACCGCCCGTTCACTGGCCACACGGCTTCTCGCACCGTAGCAAATAAAGATTGTATCGTTAAGTATAAGCACACCTTGGTTTAGGTTTATTTCAGTTAACACAATACTATTCTAAATTCAAATTACTGTCAATGTGTACTTCTGAATGTCAGCTTCTATTTCATATATCAAGATATTTGTTTGAAATAAAAAATGCGTGGACTTACTCCAGAAAAAAGAAAATCTATAGTGGACAAATGGTGTACGATAATAGGAATCACTTTAAGAAAGCTGGCAAAACTTGAAATGTAAGTGTTGGTGCAGTTCGAACTGCCATTAAAAAGTATGGCCAAGAGTTTACTTTCAACGACACGCAAAAATCGGGACGAAAACCGGGTCCTTCGAACCCCATTTTGGAAAAGAAAATAGTAAAGGCATACAAACAAAATCCAGAAAGGTCTGTCCGGGACATTGCCAAAAAATTGGGTACATCTGCAGGAATGGTCCAACGTTCAAAGCAAAGAAATAACTTGAAGACATATAAAAAGCAGAGGCAGCCGAAGAGAAGTGATAATCAGAAAATTTCCGTCAAGACACGAGTTCGAAAAGCGTATGACTCTATTTTTTCAAACAAAAACGTTTGTGTAATAATGGACGACGAAACGTACGTGAAGTTGGATTATTCATCACTGCCAGGACCTCAGTTTTATACAGTAAACAAAAGTTCAGATATTAGTGAATCTCAGAAGTCTATTTTCACAGAGAAATTTGGCAGGAAAATCATGGTATGGCAGGCAATCTGTGAATGTGGCCTAAAATCAAGTCCATTTTTTACTACGTCTACAATGACAGCTGATCTCTACGTGAAGGAATGCCTCAACAAACGAATTCTGCCTATGATTAGGAAACACAGTGTCCCGACTGTATTTTGGCCCGATTTAGCGTCGTGCCACTATGGATCCAAGGCGTTGCAGTAGTATGAACAGAAAAATGTTAAGTTTGTACCAAAAACCATGAATCCACCAAATTGCCCTAATCTTAGGCCAATCGAACGTTTTTGGGCTATAATCAAAGCGAAACTTCGTAAAAGTGGTAATTCTGCTGATTCTGAAGAGAAGTTTCGTCGAGACTGGAACAGGGTCGCAAAAACATTCGATCAAGATGCTGTCCGATCTCTGATGTCGACGTTCAGAAATAAATTCCGAAAAATGGCTAGGGGTGTTTGATTTTATTTTTATTCACAAGTCCACATGTTGTTTAAAGTCTCGTTGGTTATAAGAAATGTTTTATTTTTAATTTGCATGTATATAAAAAAAAAAAACGTTTTTTACTTGTGCTTATACTTAACGATACAGTCTTTAATAGCTGTGGGCCAGCTTGCATATAATTGAGATGCTTTTAAACAATAATTTAGCTAACGTATGCGCGGCGTGTAGTGGGATGGGATGTTTCCTTTCATAAGAGTAATAATTTGTAGCGTCTAGTCGGCCGCCAACACGCATCAGTTCATTATCCAAAAAAGGAGATAACGATAAAATTTTACTTTTGTTTTTTTTATTTTACCTTTAAAAAGCGCGTCGTATTCAATGGGAAAAGATTGACCTTGAGCGATAATGCACAGGGAGTGCCATGACTCAAGCTGCTCGTCAGCTGATAATGTACCTACGCGCTTGCGCTCGTCAGCTGATAATATACCTGCGCGCTTGTTACGACGGTACTTAAGGTTAAAATAAATCTTTTCACGTAAACAAATGATCGCTGAAGTCTATTCAGAGATGAAAAATTTTCAAAAATGATTATGGGCTTCGGGCAAAATTGTAAGGTTGTTAACCTTTAGCACTGGCTATTCTTGTTCATTTTTAAATAAAAACCTAGGTCCTGACCACCACAGGGTCAAGGACATTATACTTTTTGCGTCTACCCCTCGCGAAATTAAATCGGCGGGATTAGAATCTGTAGCCACGTACCGCCAGGACGACGGCGAAGTCAGTTCTATGATTCCACTAGTTCGATTAGCGACAAAGGTTTTTAGTTTTTAACCGACTTCAAAAAAAGGTTCTCAATTCGTCTGGTTTTTTTTTTATGTATCTTCCCCGATTACTTGAAGACCATCGGACCGATTTGAAAATTTTTTTCGTTGTTTGAATGGGTATACTTTCTAGTTGGTCCCATTGTCAAGACGTCAGGATCTGATGATGGGAACTTGGAGAAATCAAGAAAACTCCTCAAATATTATATGCACACCTATAGCGATTTCAGTATTTTTCACTGTAACTCGTGCATTTTCTTTTGAAAAGTACTATATGGTGAAGTGGAACTGATGATGAAGACCACAGATGGCCACCGGAACTCCTTATCGGTACCTATTTCAAGGGTGGCGATAAGATATTTCGATTAAGGTAGTTGAGCGACTATGCCGAAGCACATTTAGGTTTAAATATGACTATGACATTCCCGCGGCGTTGTCTGCGGCGAGCTTGAAATGTTCTATAGTTTCTCATTAATATTTAGAAGTGGAGCTACGTAACAGCATAAATATGATCACTAAAAAGTATAAAATAAAATAAATGTTTAAAAAAACAAAAACCCGCCTTCAAAAATGCAAAAAATAACTTCTTTTAAAATGGTAGGTCAGTCCAACTGAAGTCGGCGTCCCGCAATATTTTAAACCAAAAGCCGAATGCAGTTGGACTGACATACCATTTTAAAAGAAGTTATTTTGTGCATTTTTGAAGGCGGGTCTTTGTTTTTTTAAACATTTATTTTATGAAATGTCACCTTTAATCCACCCTAGCACTACACTTGAGTCACACCAGTGTACAATTTGTGCCGGCTTGCACCTTAGGGAGTCAACTACGGCCTTGCAAAGTTTAGCGGCGAGCAAACCGGCACACAATTCTCATCGCGGAATAGTGGTAGGTTTCAAAGGGGCAATTTTGGATTTCGCACATAACAGTCTGACAGTTACGTCACCATTAGGGTTAACGAGTGTTTCCCGTTCGTCCGATCCGTTGACCGATCAATCGGTCTAACGGGAATTAATTTTCCCTTTTGACCGACGCCCTGTTTTTAAATATTGTACAGTCATGTCGAGTAATTAATTTTTAATTTTATTTTTAATTTGAATATGAAGACTAATAAATTCATATTAAAATTAAAAATAAAATTACCTATAGGTAAAAATACCTACGTATACGTAAGAATGGAAGTAGTAGTGCCTATTATTAATATTATTTTCTACTTTTAAAGTAGTTTTAGCATATTATACTAAGTAGTTACCTAATAAAAATATAAACAACTAAAAATTACTTAATAAATAATTAGAATGGATAGGATGGCATTAAGCTATTTTTACCACGGCAATACAATCAATAGCCGCGGGCAGAGGGCTATTTATTTAACATACAAACTGTTTGTATGTTATATTACTTATAGTATATTGTAATATTTACGACGTGGGGTTACGACCTCTTGGTTACTTGTAATTACTGCCCATTAGATAATGAAAATGTATTTTACTGTCTAGATGACGTTAATAATCAAATATACCACTTTTCAAATAGAAGTCTTTATGCTTGTCACTTAAAATTTTGTAGGAACATGGAATTATTTTTTATAAATAGAAAAGGGGGCATAATTCTAATACGTGATGGCTTTCAATATAGCAAAAACAAAGTCTTTAAAAACGGGACGGAACTTTGGATGTGTATTCATCGCAAACGACGAACCGAAAAGTGTTGTGGCTCGTTGACTATTAGCGTAAGTAAGATCTATTGACCATTAAACATCATTTCATTATTGCGAAACCGTAAAAATTGTATTTATTAGTTCAGGGCAGAACGGACGTCGTGAAAGAGAAACCGCATACTTGCATTCCCGATATAGGTTTGTGCGAAGTGGAGATTGCAAAGTATCGCATGCGGGAAAGGCTTGTGCCACCTTTCAACCTATTCCAGCAATATTCAGAGAGAGTGTCGATTCCCTTCAAAATTCTGGCTTACAATTTACAAATACATTACCATCATTTAAATCTATGAAAAGTTCCATTTATAGACGCAGATATAAATCTACTGGAACTGTGAAAACGTTTTTCAATAATCCTTGTGATGTGGAGATTCCTTTTCAGTTTAATAATTTCGTTTTGGCAGATTATTTACATGACGGCACTCGCATTATTGTATTTTGTACAACTGAAGCGAAAGAGATGGTACAACGTATACATCATTTACTCTGTGATGGGACATTCAGAGTCTGTCCATCAGGGTTATCACAGTTGTATACTATACATGGTGATCTAGGAAGTGACATAAGCCATACACACATAGTTCCTTTGATTTATGCATTAATGAGCAACAAAACTGAAAAGAGCTACAACATACTATTCAGTATGCTTAAAAGTAAGCCTAAAACTTTTTCATTGGATTTCGAGCTCGCCGCCAGAAATGCGATTTTGAATAATTTCGATGTCCAAATTAAACACTGTTATTTTCATTATTCAAAATGCATATGGAAACGAGGAAAAGAACTACAACTAATTAAAACAAACGTAACAAAACGCGTCGTTGCTCTCACATGTGTTTTGCCCTTATTACCATCTCAAATGATAAGAGAGGGCTGGTCTTACATAATTACGAACGCTCCTACTCAGAACAATATAGAACAATTTAAAAGATATATGACCAGCCAATGGCTTACAACCGACGCCTTTATTGAAACTTGGTCCGTATTTGGCATGAGACATCGGACAACAAATTTCTTAGAGAGTTGGCATAAAGAACTTAATAAAAAAATTGGCCGGAAAGCTCCAAGCCTTTTCCAGCTCTTAAGTGTTTTAAAAAAGTATGCCAATGATTTTCATCAAAGTACTGGCGGCATAGAGAGGCGAAAGAGTAATATATTACGCGACGACTTCATACTAGGCTCCGAGCTGATGCTTTTTAACGGCGACATTAATGTTGGACATTTTTTGGAACGTGTACGTTAATTTCCTCACGACCTCATCGGTAAGCGTTTAACCTCCAATAAAATCTCCAATAAAATTTAAAAAATTCTCCATGACGTAAGTTTGACACGTCAAATGGTTTTCAATCGTTGTATATTGATTATTTGATTTGAATTAAAAACAATTTATAGCGAGTCGTGATAAAATTTAATTAAGTTTAATTTGTATACCTACAGGGACAGACTACCATAATGTCCAAAAGTAAATATAAAAATATACTGCTATTGAATGTTATTAGCATTTTATGTGTAAGTTCATGGAGTTCTCTTAATGTATATAATATATTGTTTCAGAAATCAAGATAACTGCCGACAGCCAGTCTATTTTGTCTTTCAAAAGTAATGAATATAGCGATGACGATGATCTGGATGTACCTCAACTGGACACGCAAGATTACTATATACGATTACCAGAAAATCAGTCACAACTTGAACGTGGTGATCGCACGCCCACATTTTACTCCTCTTCAGGATCACAAACCCATATAATAAATAAAAATGCAGCTACACAGACTGCAATTGATACAACTTTAATTTTAGAAACTGGAGATTTACTGGCAAACATTATTCTTTAAATAAGAACAAAAAATAAATGATCTATTTCTTCGTGTTTACTGCAATGCCGTAACAAAATTTATAGAAGATGTTAAGGATAAATGTAATAAGTACCTTTGAAAGCATACTATGTAGATATTCCGTTAATTTAGTGGTTTGAATTGAAAGTTTGGATTTTTACGTTACTTTGGATGCTACAAATTACATGACGCTAGTAAAGTCAGTGTCATATAGGTAGCAGTCAAGATAATCAAATACTTGGAATCGTCGTTTATTTTAGCAGTTGAAAGTTAATTTTGTTTTAGTTTTATGTTTTATAAAGTACTTTTCAAAATGACTGTACATGTTTTTATTATGATCGGTCAAATGGGACAACGATTTCCCATAGGTCTGATTAGTCGGTCGATCGGGAAAAAAAAGTCTCTTTGGACCGATTGATCGGTCAACGGATCGGAAGAACGGGAAACACTCGGGTTAACGGATCTTAAATAAATGCAGGTTCCGTATGCTAACTGGGACGCGTCACTGAAAGAATGCAGTTCAATAGTTTTAGGTGAATCACACAACACTAACCTTGGTATTTGCAAGTTAGACAATAGTTTCAAACCATCGGAAAACTTGGTCCAATCATCTTTTATATGCTGAGGTACAGGTTGATCCCATTACAATTTTTGTTCCCAAAGCTTTTGTAGCATAATTTTAGGTAAAATTATAACAGGACCCAAAATGCCTATTGGATCAAATATTTTAAATGCTTTTGACATTATGAACCGTTTTGTTATTGGTTGCTCTGGATTATGTGAAAAGCCCTTTATAGGAAAATGTAGGTTGTCAGTAGAAGGAGTCCACCCGAGCCCGAGAGCACTCGAAGACTCGCTGATTGTTAAACTGTCTTGTTTATCCATATCAACGTTTTCAAAAAGAGATGAATGATTACTTTTATATATTCTTAAATTAAAGCAACCTGATTTTAATGCATTCGACACTGCGTTTTGTATGTAAATTAACTCTTGTGGGTCGTCTGATCCCGTTATAAGCCTCTATTTGCAGTAGTTCGGTTGTTAGTCCGGTTGACCGAACTAGTGCTACTTTTTAGTAGCAGTAGTCCGGTTGGGACAAAGCACCGGACTATCGCTACTGCTTTAGAAGCAGTAGTTCGGTTAGTAACGTAATTAAAAAAAACGAAAGAAATTATTGTACATACCTACTTTCCTTATAATTATTTTAAAATGAACATGTAAAGAAATTTGTATAAAAATATCTCAGTAGAAATATCGCCACAAGTTAACTGTAGTTGGGTTTCTCTAATAAAATCATCTCTTTCAGTACATTTCTTACTTCTTTTCTTTAACGTCTTCTTTCCGAATCTCCTGTATTGATCGACTTTTAAATTTGCAAGGGTATTGTCATCCTGCAGTACGTGCAAAATTTGTATCATGGTTGGGATTTTTTTAATCAGCCCATTCATTTTGAAATTCCAACCTTCCACAATATTATTCGTCCGATGACGATTAGCAAAAACTGACCATATATGAATAAAGTCCGGCCTCATCCAAAATTTTTCAAAATATTTCTGGAATTTATTTAGATTTTCGTCATCAGAGGATATTTCATTCCGTATATATTGCCAACCCGCATTTATTTCTTGCTCAGGCAGCAAAGCTAACACAGAACATAAATTAACTATATATTTGTGTTTTTTCTTTATAAGGTTATATTCCGCCGCTTTACGCTTTAAACAATTACGGTAATGAAAATAACAACCAATCATTGTTGCATTTTTAAATACATATTTTATGGCATTCATATTGGCTTTTTCGTAATCAACGTGTATTTCTTTAGGATCCCACTCGGGAATTCTTGACTTAATTAATTCAAAAGCAATTCTATATGCCTTTTCGCTCTTATGTGACATAAAGGCAAATGCCAGCGGTATCACGTTATTTGTCTCATTTGTGCTACCCAAGTCTCCATGAATGCTAAATAACTGAGCAAATGGAGTGGGGCTGGCCTTGAAGGTACCATCCATGAAGTAAACTTTAATAGTTTTCATATGAGCCTGTGCATCACTGCTACAAAAAATAAGTATTCTGACGTCTTCATCACAATAATCCACTAGTAAAATGTCAAAAAATAACGTTGGAACTTGCACTTCGGAAAGGGATGTTGAACGTAATTTCTCCACTCCCGCATGTTTACGAATCTTGCGATAAATTGTATCTTTCTTTTGTGAGAATGTTGGGATTGGATTGGAAGATGCTAAATCTAGGCCCTTATTTCGTAATGCCACTAAACATTTGCGATATACTCTGGGTGCAGGTTCTCTTCCTTCTGCAGCCTCTGTTATGCATTTATTGATAAATTCATCGATATTATTTTGTGATCCATCGGAACTACAAGTATGATCGCCCGTTTTGCCGATTGTGTCTTCTTCCTAAAAATGTTTATGAACATTCCATTAATAAAGAACAGAATATTCTACAGAAGAGTAAAGAAAAGAGATTGCTGATGGTATAGGCAGGTCTTACCTTTGCTAATGTAACATAGCCTTTACAACGTATATTTTCATCCTTGTAGTATTTACAACGCCAGTAGCTGTTTTGCGTAACATAAACAGAATTTCTATAAAACTGATACTCACGAAACAACAAAACTCTGCCTCGTCCTCGTTTAATTATTTTAAAATCACTTTTATCATTCATTTTTGATGTAACGGTAACACATTAAGGTATTATTAGCTTTAAATTAATTATGCATTGGTGAAGAGCAATAAACACGAAGCCCCATCAATAAGGAAAACGACGTATTAAACAATTGAAAATAAACATTGTCATTATGATTAATACAATTCAACTTAAAAGAGTCTGTATACCTACATCTGAGAGAGTTTGCATATCTATTTTGTGGCGATATTTCTACTGAGATATTTTTATACAAAGTGGCTCTCTTTACATGTTCATTTTAAAATAATTATAAGAAAAGTAGGTATGTACAATAATTTCTTTCGTTTTTTTTAATTACGTTACTAACCGAACTACTGCTTCTAAAGCAGTAGCGATAGTCCGGTGCTTTGTCCCAACCGGACTACTGCTACTAAAAAGTAGCACTAGTTCGGTCAACCGGACTAACAACCGAACTACTGCGAATAGAGGGTTATAAGGTCATCGACATAAAAATCCTTTTGAATTATATTTTTAATTAGGTCATCATCTTGCTCTTGCCCTAGTTGCCATAAGCAGCGAGTACTGAGATAGCTTGCGCTAGCGGTAACATATGTCAATGTATTTAGTATTAATGTTTGAACGGGTCTCTACTCGTCCTCCCTCCGTAGAATCTGCTGTAAATGTCGATCGCTCTCGTCTACTAGCACCTGGCGGTACATTTTTTCTATGTCGCCGGTGAGTAGGTATTTGTATTGCCTTGCGCGAATTAAAATTGAGAAGAAGGTGTCTTGTACGGTTGGGCCGACCATCAAAATGTCGTTCAATGAATAACTGGACGTGGTGGGGGCGGACCCGTCAAATACTACGCGGCACTTTGTAGACTCGCTGTCCTGCCTTATGACGGCATGATGGCATAAATAGTAAGATGCTGGACTAGGAGCTGCATTGCTTTACTACGGTGCAGACTCGTGGTCACACCAGTTTGTCACCCCAGTGCCTTTCGACGGAGCCCTGCCTATGGCAGGGCTCCTATTTCTGAGCGATTTGCCCTTCGGGCATCTTAAGATACCTAACGAACCTAACCTACCTACTTTTGCGGAATAAAAATTATTTCTGACGAATAACCGACTAAAGCGAATAGCACTGGGGTGACAAACTGGTGTGACCACGAGTTATCCGCTATTACTACTTAGACTGGAAAGATGACCCATCTCGGCATAGTCATTTATAAAATTGGTATAATCTGCCTTTAAGGAGGGGTTTCGCTTGAACCGTTTTTCAAGATTGATAAATCGCCTTTTTGCTAAATTGTAACTTTCACCTAAATAATCAGCTGATTCCTTTAAAGGCAACTTGACACAAAATCTAACTTCTACATCCCTTGTGGTGAAAGCGAGAAAGTGTTTTTCACACTCACTTTCACCTATACTCATTATTGATTTATTGGGAATCTCCTCTAATTCATAAAATTTTGTAATTATTTTCCCATGGTCATCATCGTTTTACGATGTAGAAACTATCGCATGATTGCAGTGGATCTTTTTGTTAAATCTTGCTGCGTTTATAGGGCCGGATACGATCCAACCGAGCTGTGTATTTCTCAACTTGGTATTATCGTTTCCCAATGAGCGGTGTTCATTGCCCAGAATGTCCCAAAACAGATCGGCGCCTATAGGGGCTGCCTGATGGAACAAAGGGTCAGCAAACTGGTTATTTTTTGGCAATTTAAGCGACTTAATATCGATTGGGAACTTTGGCAATTGACCGGTTAATTCTTTTAACACAAAACATAACAAAGTAGCGTTAAATTGGCTATTTATAGATTTTAAATTAATATTACAGCTTTCTATCACATTTTGTGTAGAAGTGTTGCCTATACCTATGACCTTTAGTGAGTCAATTGGGTGGGCCTTCAATGATAGCCTGGTCTTTAGGGACTCATTTATAAAAGATGATTGACTACCACAATCTAAGAGAGCTCGAAGCTTGACCTTTTGCTGGACAAGTGGATTCGACACCTCTATGATGGCAGTGGACAGTAAGACTTGGCTTACTTTTTGATAGGAATAATTCACAATAGTTTCATCTAATTCGTCGACAGTGGCGAGGTGGCTTGTCGAGGATGGCGGACGATGAAGTAGGCTATTGTGCCGCTCGGTACAGCCGCGCTCGCGGCATGGCCCCATGCGACACTCGCTCTCATTGTGACCTTGCCTTAAGCAATTAATACATAGTTTGTACCTTTTCACTTCCTTCATCCTCTCATCAACTCCCTGCGCCTTGAATGTAGGGCAATCATAAGTTCTATGATGTTCATTGCAGATAATGCACGAAAATGTATTTGACCTTTTACTGTGGTTATTATTAGTGTTTGCAAAGGATTTTATAACGTTCCCATTCTGACCCAATTTTTTATTATAATTGTTGTTGGGTGCAGAACGAGTTATAGGACTGAACGGCTTAGGTATATTTGTATCTGATCTACCATTACGGTTTAAGGTTTCCAGCACGTCAGCACGGTCTATCAAAAAATTATAAAATAGCTCTAAATTTGGTCCATCTCTTGTTAAATTGTTTCGAAATTCTTCCCATTTTAATAGGGTGTTACTGTCTAATTTAGAGGATAGCATAAATATTATTTATACATCCCATTTATCTGTAGGTTGACCTAAGCTAGCAAGAGCTCGCGAATTCTTTACAACATGATCGACTAAAAATCTCAGAGATCGCTCAGATTCACGAAGATTCAGATTTCAGAAGTGGTTTAATATTAAATAGTGAACTTAAATGGTGATTGATTAAGATTCGCTTATTATTGTAACGACTTTATAGCAAGTTCCAAGCTTCAGCATAATTGTTGGCAGATACTTCTAAATTAGAAACAATACGAGCCGCATCACCTTGCAAATACGAGATCAAATAGTGGAATTTATTAATTATTGGGATGCGATCGTTATTATGTATTTATAAGACTTTCGAAGGTGTCTCTAAACTCTAACCAACGGAAATATGCGCCGTCAAAGGGGTTTGGGTAAAAGCGTTGTCATTTGTAAAATTCATACATTTTCAAGGTGAGCGGTCATTCGTAAAAGTGGTAAATTATGGTAGAATTATTAAAAATAAACATATTTTGTTATTTAATGTAATACTCTTAAGTGCATCGAAGCCGAGATATTTAAATATTCATACTTGGGCGTATTTTTGTACTAAGAACTGAATACTTAAATCTTTAAAATCTCCTCTCCGATATTATTTAACGCCATAAATTATATATATCTATATGTATTTAGAGGTCCTCTAAATAACTATGTAAAAATAATCAGTGGCCGCTGAAAAAAATATGGCAATATTCTTCAAACAAATTTACCCAATGCCCTTTAGCTACCTGAATTTGTGAAAGTTTCAAACCTATCTCATAATTTGAATTGGGATCATCCACACAACAAGATGAATTGTGAGCAGAATTGCGTCTTTGCTCGCCTTCTGGCGAGGTAGGTCACTTTCTTGGGATGTCAATTTAGAAGAACGACATGTTCGTTTTAAGTCCATTTCGATAGACGACATATTCTGACTTAGTCATCTTCTGAGCAGGTCTGTTACGAGGGACGTCAATTTCTGAGTTAGTCATCTTCTGAGTAGGCGTGTTACGAGAGACGTCGCTTTCGGAGTTAGTCATCTTCTCAGTAAGTCTATTTCGAGGGACGTCAATTTCTGAGTTAGTCATCTTCTGAGTAGGTCTGTTACGAGGGACGTCGCTTTCGGAGTTAGTCATCTTCTCAGTTGGTCTATTTCGAGGGACGTCATATTCTGGGTTAGTCATCTTCTGAGTTGGTCTGTTTCGAGGGACGTCATTTTCTGACTTAGTCATCTTCTGAGTTGGTCTGTTTCGAGGGACGTCATATTCTGGGTTAGTCATCTTCTGAGTTGGTCTATTTCGAGGGACGTCATTTTCTTACTTAGTCATCCTCTTATGTGTCATATGTCATATCGGTAGACCCAGCTTCAGCTTGCTTAAGTAATAGTCGGACGCGCGCATGAAGGGTTCCGTACCATTATTTATAAAAAATCACGTTTGCTGTATGAGAGCCATAAAGCCCCCTTAAATATTTATTTTATTTTAATTTAAATATTAATTTTTAAAGCTAATATACAACTTAATATTCTGTAAATATTTCAAGCGTACCTGTTGCCGTTATTAATTTGGAGCAAAAAATATTAAGGGGCGAGTTCACCAACAATTAAACGGACGGTTAAGTCTTAATCAACTGTTAATCAATACATTTGACAACCGTTAAACAGCTAATCGTCCGTTTAATTGTTGATGAACTCGGCCCTAAGTCAGAGTATTAATATGTCAAAGTCTCAGAATACCAGGTAGTAAAATGCCATATTCATTTTAAGAGCCGCTACGCACTGTCGACTAGTCGACTGGCGACTCCGTCTACATAGTGCGTAATAGTCGCGGCGTCGGGCCAGTCGCCTGTGCTTTGCCACTTACACAACGAAAGGCTGGTCGCTCTGGCGACCGGCGACTAACTGCGTAAACACCTATTTAAACTATAGAAAGTCACAGTTGCCGTCGACCGAGTCGCCGGCGACCAGTCGACAGTGCGTAACGGCTCTTAAAGTCAAAGTCTTGAAATGTTAAGCTCCTAGATCATAGAATGTTAGAGTAGTACCTACTCGTAATATGTAAAGTCACAGAATGACCTGCCCCCTATTTCACCATCCTGACAATGACAGGTGACAGGTGATACTTCGATATACATTGCCGAGTTAATACGTTTTTACATCACTAATATAAGCTGCGCCATGCACAGTGAAATGTCACCTGTCACCTGTCATTGTCAGGATTGTGAAATAAGGGCCAGGTGGCCTAGACAATATGCAAACACCGCTAACGTTTTTCTGTCAAAAATATCTTATAGTTTCAGAACACATTCTTGTTCTGAAACTCCCAAGGCGTTTTTTGGTAAAACGCTCATTTCGATTTGGACATTTAATTCAACGCCTAAGGTAGATTGAAATAGGAGCTACTGTAAATTAAATAAAAATAATAGCCATGTATTGGATGAAATGAAAGAAAAAATCGGTAGTTTGACTATCATTGCCAAAACGAAACGGAGATAAAAAACTTATTAACTGAGAATTATACGTTAAGAAAAAAGATTGCAGAGTAACAGTTGAAAATTAAAAAAAATCTTGACGTATAGCTAATCATTTATATTTTATTGGAAATATTAAATGGAGTGTTCAAAAGTACCAGTTTTTGAGAAATAACATAAAAAAAAGATTGAAAAACTGTATTAAAATTTAGGACCTTATTGCATAGAATTGTTTATAACAAAATAAGTATTTTCTTTTGCGGTTACCAGGCCATCTTAAAAATGGAACCGATATGACATATGACACATAAGACGATGATTAAGTCAGAAAATGACGTCCCTCGAAATAGACCTGGGCCGGTATTCTAGGCGGTAAAAACGATATCGTAGTTTTCCTGTCATGGTATTGTTATGACGTCAGCCGCCATTACTGTCAATTAAATAAGAGATATCAAACCGTTAATAATATCGATAACAGATCAAATACGATATTGTTTTTACCGTCTTGAATAGAGCCGCAGCTCAGAAGATGACTAAGTAAGAAAATGACGTCCCTCGAAATAGACCAACTCAGAAGATGACTAACCCAGAATATGACGTCCCTCGAAACAAACCAACTCAGAAGATGACTAACCCAGAATATGACGTCCCTCGAAATAGACCAACTCAGAAGATGACTAAGTCAGAAAATGACGTATCTCGAAACAGACCAACTCAGAAGATGACTAACCCAGAATATGACGTCCCTCGAAATAGACCTACTGAGAAGATGACTAACTCCGAAAGCGACGTCCCTCGTAACAGACCTACTCAGAAGATGACTAACTCAGAAATTGACGTCCCTCGAAATAGACTTACTGAGAAGATGACTAACTCCGAAAGCGACGTCCCTCGTAACAGACCTACTCAGAAGATGACTAACTCAGAAATTGACGTCCCTCGTAACAGACCTGCTCAGAAGATGACTAAGTCAGAATATGTCGTCTATCGAAATGGACTTAAAACGAACATGTCGTTCTTCTAAATTGAGATCCCAAGAAAGTGACCTACCTCGCCAGAAGGTTTGCTCGCATTGCAATTTTTTAGAAAACATTTCGACTAAAGTTTTGGCTTGTGCTATGTTTAGGATAATATCGTTTTCAATCTGATCACGCTCGTCTACTTCAGTCGGAATGGTTTCAGGACTTACCACATCTATTTCATTCTGCAAGTCATCAAACCTAAGACCTTTGGCAGATGATCTTTTGCTTACTAAAGCTTTATAAGCGTCTTTATCTGACGACACCGCAAGTGTTAAGTAGTTAAGCTCTGCGAATAACAAAAATCAAATGGAATTAAACGCTTAAATTGAAATGATATGGCTCACGTTCCTCGCCTCGGTAGGGTGACGGCACCAATAATGGACAGTTTAAGCGGACGTGTTTCGATTTTTTGAATAAAGTCATGGTTATTTAAACTTTAATATAAAAGTGTTTTTTTTTAAAGTAACGTTATGTACTTAGAATATATATAATCAACAAAAAATCCAAACAACCATGTGTGCTTTGAAAGAAAAATACAATTTTTTCAAGTTATAAAATCACCAGTAATGAACAACAAACATCCAGTGATGGTCGACCACTCATGGACAGCACCAAATATAAACATCTAGTCATGGACATACTATTACCAATAATGAACACCCTCGATGGACGGTATTAATTGTTGCTTCCACAACAACAATAAAAAGCGCAAAATATCACAAATCAGCTTTAATTGTTATTTTTCAAAAATTTGGTATTACAAAAAACTTAACAAATGTTATAAATTCAAATTAACTGTCTCATTAGCTGGCATCCCAGATAAAAACATTATTTAAAAATAAATCTTGGAAATTAAAATTCTAGAATAATGTAGTTTCTCCTGATTCGTCTTGGCTTTAAATAAACATAATCAGTCTTTGATGTAATCATCAGTTTTAACATAATACACCACTTGGTTAGAAATTTTAATTAAACATAAGTACTTCAGATACCCATCAGTCAACTAATCCAATGCTTAGCATCTTTTGAAGTAAATAAACAAATAACAAAAAAGTGTACAGTCACCAGTCACCAGCAATAATATTATATTATCTAATATGGCATTCAAAAATATCTAACACGGTGACGGTGCCTCTGACTGGTGATTGTACTTACAAACTTTGTAACTAGCTTAAAAACTTACACTCTTACTTCGGTACTATACTTAACAACATCAAAGCAAAAAAGAATATGCTTTTCAAAGTTATCTTAAATGTATGCTTAATTTTAAGTTTTCAGTCTTCTTTAATAGTCAGAGTTTTGGTAAAATATTATTATAGTTTCGTCTAATAAGTACAAAAATAATTTCATGAAATATTTGTAAATATCCTCTTCTTAAGGTAACTGACTTTAAAAATAATCCACTTTCATAATTTAATGAGATCACTAAATATATCTTTGAGTTTTAGGAGCTCTCTATATATAGTCCATTCGCTTAGATAGTGTCGCTACACATACACATACTTGCGGTTATTGTCATAAAATACGAATATAATTCGAAGTAAACTGCCAAATTCGCATGCGGCATAACACCCGCAAGAGAATTTGGCTACAGTCTACTCGTACATGGAATTATATTCGTATTTTATGACAATAATCGCAAGTACGTGTGAGTGTAGCGACACTTGACTATCTAAGCGAATGGACTAAATTATAAACATTTGAAACCTGAAAGCCAGTTAGTATTTGGTACAAAACAGGAATTATACAAGTAATAAGATTTTAAATATTGTAGATGTTTGGTAAATATTTATCCATTTCTTTTATTTTAAAGTAGCCCCTGTTATTTAGGGGTAATGGTTCACTAATTACTTTTATAACGTATTCGGCTCTGTACCAAATTTTGTCTTGTTTTCAGGCCACCTAAATGACTTGTTAGTTGATAAAATCATCGTAATTACTTCATATTGATCGCGATCAACTCCCTCTGTTTTCCCTGGAAAATATTCCCCTTCATATTTGGGTCAATTTTTGAAACGCATGTTTTTTCGACATTTGTATGGCATTTTTTTTGTTGACTAAAATAGCTTTTTAGCGACGTCAGCTGTTTGGGTTCTTAACAAGAAAACATATGGTGTATGAGGCACCACTCTGTTTCTAATAGTTTGCTATATATTGACGCTAAAAAAAATAGTGCCATATCGGCTGTCCCAAACCAAAACCTAGTAAGAGCCATTGAGAAAATTTTACAGGAGAAACAAAACAAACGTTTTTATGTCCCTCTTAAAAACTATAAGCCCTAGGTAATTGATTGTTAGTGCTAAATTATGAAAATAAATGACTCTAATAGATGAGTAAACAAAATTGAAAATAACACTGTAAATGCCAGTTTTATGAGACTTACTAGTAGATTTGTCGCTAGAAATGTCTCAAAAACCAAAATCAATAACCTAGCATAGTCTGTTACTGGGAATTTGATCTGATTAGTTGGTCGGTTCGAGCGTTTTTCTCTTATGTAAAAACCTAGTACTTAAGTATGTGTGTTGTGATCATTGAAGTTTAAAATTAAGTGTGCAATATTTTAAGTAAATACTTGTCACATAATTATAATCATAAATAAATTTCACCTCAAATTTACTCAAAAATGTATCTGATTAGATGAAAATGTTGACATTTATAGTCTTATTAAATAATTAGAGGATCTACAACTGAATCGTCATCAAGGCAATCTAAATCAAAATTTTCTAATTCTGGCTCCGTCCAGAAAAAAAAACAACACACGAGAAAAAACTTATTACAAAAAAAAACGGATTAAATAATTTAACTTCACCCTCGTAAGCTGAATGTTAAAAAAGCAAAACCCAATCTCTTTAGTAAATTTAAGTTACCCAGTTGATATACAAAATTTAATTAATTAATTAATTGTATAATTAATCACAAAAAAGTGTACAAAATTTGCACAGTTCTGTGTCTAAGCTTCCACGCAAAAACGAACACAAAATTAAGCCAAGAACCATTCGCTAATACTTTTTTTCATAATTAAATTAACCCAACAAAGCTTATACGTACACAGTTTGTTTTTTATATACGTAGGTTACTCGTAACTAGGGAGCGGATTATTGAAATAGGTACCTACATATTTACCTGTAGCTGGCGAAACGTCGCGAAAGATCATGTAATTATGTAAGTGCGGAATAGGGTTTTTAAAATATATTTATAATATTTTTAATTGTAGTTTCTCAGTATTACGTTTAACCCATAGTTTAAAAAAACAAATTACAACGCAAATCTGAGCAAGTTTTTAAATAGCCAAATAAATAATAATATGTACCGACTCGACACCAAATAGATGGAAATAACAGCAATGAAAAATAATAAAATTTAATATAAAGTCCGCATCCGGCAACTACTACCAACAACACCGCCACGAAACTACCTATGTAAATATGTACCTATCCTTTCCCTACTTAGCTATACTATAAGTACTATAACACAAGAACAAGTTTAAACACACATAATAGGTATGAAGCAGGTATCTGTATCTATTTTATCGTGCATACAAACAAACAACATAAAACAAAGTAAAGCCCATGGGTATCCACATTCATTAGATGCTTATTAGTGTCCAGAAGAAAACTGCAATATAAATAGGAGAGCATAACAATTGTTAACGCATTAATAGTATCTAACTACCTAAAACAACGCAATTTTTATTTCAAATTTTAATTCAGAGAAAAAGTTTAATAGTAAACAATAAGTTAGTACATATCTTGATAATGCGGCTGCAAGAATAAGTTTGCTCCTATAACTATTTCGACTAATGATATAATATAGTAAAAAAATAAATAAAAAAAAAAACAAAAACCCGCCTTAAAAAAGCATAAAATAACTTCTTTAAAATGGTAGGTAAATAGGTCAGTCCAACTGAAGTCTGCTTTTGGTTAAAATGTTGTTGGACGCCGACTTCAGTTGGACTGACCTATTTTAAAGAAGTTATTTTATGCTTTTTGAATGCGGGTTTTTGTTTTTTTAAACATTTATTTTTTTACTATATTATATCATGTGAGTTACAGTGAAAAATACCAAAATCGCTATAGGTGTGTATCATAATATTTGAGGAGTTCTCTTGATTTCTCCATGATCTCATCATCAGATCCTGACGTAGTGACAATGGGACCAACTAGAAAGTATACCCATTCGAACAAAGAAAAAATTTTTCAAATCGGTCCAGTGGTCTTCGAGTAATCGGGGAACATACATAATAAAAAAAAAACCCGACGAATTGAGAACCTCCTCCTTTTTTTGAAGTCGGTTAAAAAGGTGGATATGTTACCCGCACTTCGATAGTGGCACCCTAAAACCAAGCCAATTGGTACACCTTTACTTAGTCTTGCGCTGTCAACGGAACCGTGAACTAGTCTGCAGACCAACATACACTCGTCTCTGTTTCGGTCTCGGAAATTAGCATACCATCCTGCTTTCACTTGTCATTTATGAATTAGTGTGTAATTGCAATATTTACTGATTATCTGTGCGTAAGCCGGGCCATTTTTACACGCGGAATACCGTATAGGTAACATATCTACCTCTTTTTATATTATACTTATCATTGATTTCGACTCATTTTGGTAGAGCTTTAACAAACAAAAACACATCGTTCAGCGCCAGAGCAAACTTAGTGACGACGGTTCGGAGCGCGTTGACGACCCTTCTCCCCAAGCAACGCCGCGCACCTCACCACTCGCCCCGCAGCACTCCTTATGCATCGACTTGCTAGATTTTGTATAGGAATAAATTACAAATTCAACAATACTGAATAGTTCGTTTCGTAAATCTAAAACCTAGTATGAGTAATTCATCAATCAAATTAACCTATCGAGTGCTATTTAACAAAATACAAAAACCTAGTAAGTGCAAATTCCAAAATCAAAAACCTAGTATAAGCCGTCCGTTTCATAAATCAAAAACCTAGTGTGAATAATTTCCCAATTCAAAAACCTAGTTCGCGCTTTTTAACAAATACAAAAACCTAGTAAGTGCAAATTCCAGAATCAAAAACCTAGTATAAGCCGCAGTTACTAATTGTTTGGATTTGGATATGTAACTTGCTAGGATTTTGAGTGTGGTATCGACGAGTAGCAGATGGAGTTGCTAGGTTTAGGGGGTCTCATATCTTCGAAACTAAGCGCGATAGAATTATGGGTGTTTTTGCATTACACGCAGCACTAAATTTAAAGATGTGTGGTGTAAAAAAACGAATTTTGACAAATTTGGCTCTTGCTAGGTTTTGGTTTGGGACAGCCGATATAAATGTCCACAGCGCCATACAAAATGTCGATATAGTGTCATAAAAATGTACTACTTACGTACTTATGGGCCAATTTTGATGCGGTTTTCACAAACCTTTAGCTAGTTTCTTAGGGGTGGGTTTAGTATTATAATTTATATGTATAGTCTCTCCCTGTGTGCCGTAATTCATGCGAAGCACGGAGTGGGTCACTAGTTACTTAAAAATATGAAACCTTCGCTTTTAAGTAATTTTTTTTTGTTCAAAAAAACATGAACAAGTTGATATTAATAGATATGGAAATAATATTTCGTATTTCATTCAGATTTTGTTTTTAACCGACATTTGTATGCCAAATTCGACATTTGTATGGACAAAATAACCGTACAAATGTCGCCATAGGTACCAATGTCGATAAAACGGTTTTTCGGCGATCTTTCTTACATACTTACTCGTTTTACTCATTGACTAACACGAAATTCTTACTTACCCCATATTGCTTACAATTAGGTATTATGAAACATATATTTTTATTCCATTCGTAAAGAAAACCAATAAAGAAACGCCCATACAAATGTCGTGATAACCGTACCAAAATACATCAAAAAGAGACTACCCTGTTTCCTCCATCAAAAATATCGGCTCTGCGTCCACATCTTTTGGCAGTCGAAACCTAAACTAACATGCTTTGGTATCCTAACTTAATATGACGGTAGGCCATTAAACAAACCAGATTCAACGGGGTTTCCTTGAGTCATTACAAAAACGGTCGCACGCGGGACAGCTACAAAAATACTTTCCAGATTTTAATAACTAATGTATTGATTTTTTTTTAATGTTTTAGTTAATGCAGTAATAAAAGAGCTGTACAACGGTATATGTTGTGTATTAATACGTTGTCTACGTCCAAAGTTATGAAATTTTGTTTGAGCAAAACCGCAAGTGGGACACGCAAAAAAGCGGTAAATTTCGCCGTTTTTAGGATTTCAAATTCGATTCTTTCGAAATCCATTAATATTTAGTACACTGTTTTATATAATTCAAGTAGATCAAAATGCACAAAATGCAAATATACTGCCGTCCTATGGAGAAAAGGCACAAGTGCAATTAATTCCTAGAAGCATATTAAACTCTCAAAAGGTCTCAATAAGGTTGGAAGTTCAATACAATTCATATAGTAGATGTGCCTTTTTTCTGTAGGAGGGCAGTATATGTGTAACCATACTCTATGTTTAATGTACTTGGAATAACAGCACACTGGGACCGCGAAAAACGATCGTTTGAAAATTGACCCATTTAACGATAACATATTGCCCTTTGGCAATTTTGCGGCTTGATTTTGAAGATACCGTCAACCGACTTAAAGGTTCGTCGTAAGAATCGGAACAGTTAGTATTTTTTCTCTGATTTATGCGAGGCCGCTTAGACGATCCTCCATCGCACCACAACTCTTTCGACGTTTAGTGTTTTGTATTTCTTGATTTTCGATTTTACTCTCATTATCATCTTCATTCGACGCACTATCTTCACTTTCAGCATACATTAATTTTACATCGGTGTCTTCAGAAGTTGTATCCTCGGGGTTATTAAGTTTAAGTTTTGATTTCAAATTTTGTTTCTTCTTAATGATGTTTATTTCCTTTAAGATCCTTTTTTCCTTTCTTTCAGCGGCTTTCTTCTCTTTTTGTTCTTGTAGTTTTTGTTATTCTATTTCTTTCTGTTCGTGGTATTCTTGCCAGGCTTTACTAGTCACTGCAAATGGAAGCTTTTATTTCCTTCTTCTTTTCTTTTCCTCTGTTTCCCAAGGCCAGAAAAGTTTTTTTTTAAAAGATGATGGAACTGTTACGCCTAATGCGGCCTCCAAAGGATGTTTTTGAGGTGTTTTTGTTGGAGGTACGGAACAAGATGGAAGAATTCCAGCCGTTATTTGCCTTGCCGGTGCCGGATCGGGTGCTTCTGTGGTGTCTGGTATTTCTGAATAATTAACCGTCGGAGCAGTCTGCGGTACAAAGTTTTCTTCGTCGTCAACCCCTATAATATGATGTTTTTGAAGTGTTTCTGCTTGAGGTATGGTGTTTAGGGCAATAAAACATGTAAATAAATACTGAAAAGACTGTATTTCACTTGTAATATTAATCTAGTACAAAAGTTTAGACCTCTCGCTCCGACAGTGGGTGAGCAACTAGTCTGTGCCGGGGCGCAGATAATACAAACTTTATGTATGTCTCGTACGAAACGTGGAAGATTTTCGGGAGTAATTTGCCTTACAGGTACGTGTTCAGGTGATGTTTCAGATTCTAATTGCACTATTGCATCGCGAACATCTTCTACCCTCTAATAGCTCTAGCTTTAATTACTTTAAGAAAAAAGGGCAGAGGTGAAAATCCCTTCGCAGACCTGGGAATGGAGGGCCCAGGTACTGCCGGGCTCGCACCGGCTAAAAACACCAATGCCCCTATTACCAACTAGAATTTAGACTCCCGCGGATACTACCCCAGCCAGTGCTGAAAGGCCGGAGGAGAAAGTCCTTCCTCCGTTAACATATCCGCGGGGTTTTTCCAAAAAGGGGGGATAGGAATGGGGGTGGGATGGGGGGGAGACTTATAGCTATGTGGGAATCCTGACGCATGCATGCTTACAGACTACGGGCTTCCTTTCTTTTGCCCGACAATGGTAGGGTTGGGTCGGAGATCTTTTTGGACCACTTGTGTGGCTGTGGAAACCATCTTTATGGGTTTATGGGGTACCCTTTTTGAGGCTTTCTCTTTTGCCTGGAGATACTATTTTTTGCGCGTGTCTCCTAGCGCTGCCCTCTTTTGTGACCTTCCATTGGAACTTAGTCTATACATCTGCTATAATTTAATGGGGGGCAGGTGTCAATTTGACGAGGGACCAGTGAATCGCGCGCGGAGCCTTACCCCAGCCTATGCTGAAGGGCCGGGAGAGAAAATCATTCCCCCGTTTACGAGGCCGCAGGATTCCCCATCCTCCGTCCTACCGACACCCGTTAGGTAGTCGGGAGGTGCGTGCGTCAGGAGGTTGCTTATAATATAGCTAACTCTAACCTTAAGTGTGTGTTAAACACTGAAGGTTAAAGCTAGCTCTGGGTTTAACATATAGAGGTCATTAGAACAAAGAAAGAGATTTTTTTTTCAACAGAGGTTATTAGAAATGGGGTTAAGTGGGTTGGAAGGTTTTATACTATTTATTGCATCATCCTACGAGATTATGGGTGCGTTGGGGCGGTTTGTGTGGGGGAGAACAATGTTTGGGTTGGGGAAACTGGGTACTGCGAGGGGAGGGGGGAGTTTGAAGGGGGGGTACAAGTATGAAGGTTTAGGGGGAAGGTTGGGGGAGGTCTGGGGGTTGTTTCGGCGTGGGATCCTGCCCCGGTCCTGTGGGCGAAGGGTTTGTGTGGTGTCAGATTTCAGCGTAGCGTTTTCCAAATTATTCCGGGTACCGAACTATTTGTTCCTTAAACACGCTACGCGTACCACTTTTTCTATAAAACCCTTCGTGCTTTCGCGGTTGGCTTCTGTTCCCAGCAGGGCTTTCCAGCTTGAGCTATCCGGAGAAACTTTGACTCCGGTCTTTTGCTCAAGGTCGAGCCTTTCCATGCCAAAACGCGGGCACTCGCAAACAATGTGCCAGATGTCCTCATCAAGGGTCGGGTCGCAGACACACAAAGGTGAATCTTTGATCTTAAAACGGTGGAGATAGGCAGCGAAGCCTCCGTGACCAGTAAACGCTTGAACCAAGAAGTTTGTGAGTTTGAGTTTCTTTAGTATGCTGTTCGCATCTCTCACAGTTGTAAAAACCTTCTTGGTTGTCGCACCTGTCCCGGATGCCCCGTAGCGAACCTGCCACCACATGGCACCATGTCATATTGGGGGGCGGTCTTTTTTTTAAGGGCTGCTTGCTTTGCCAGTTCGTCTGCTCTCTCGTTTCCTGGCGTTCCAACGTGAGCTCGCAGCCAATAGAACCTGAGATCGGTCCCCGTTGCTCTTGTTTGGATTGTGGCGTTTTTGATCTCTTGGACCAAGGGGTGTGTTGTGTCCGGTGATTTGAGGAGCTCCAGTGAAGATCTTGAGTCACTGAGGATGATGACGCTCTGCGCCTTGTATTTCCCTGCGATCTGCACTGCCCTGAGTATAGCGTACAGTTCGGTTTGAAACACGGTGTTATAGGGCGCTAGCTTAAAGGTTGAGTGGCGGATTTCTCTTCCATTCTCCCACCATGTGAGTGCTGCTCCCGTCTGGCCTTGTGAGCAGCGAAGTTAAGCTTATTTTGGGTACCCCATTCGACTACTTTTTGGAGAGTCCGTTCGGCTTTGGCTTTCACTGCACCTGAGTCGGTGCCAGAGAACACCACAGTGACGTCGTCAGCGAAGGCCTGACAGTGGGCGTCCGTGTCGTTGAGCATCTGTAGGAGATCATCTAGAATTACATTCCAGAAGATTGGACCTCCTATAGAGCCTTGGACACATCCCTTTGTGGTGGGCTTTTCGCTGGTTTCGCCCGCGTAGTGTACCCTTATCATGTGGTCGTCAAGGTAGGAGCGGACCATATGATAAAGATTTCTCGGACAACCTTTCTTGGCCAGTTGGGCTCTGAGCTTCGGCCACCAGGCGTTGTCGAAAGCTCCCTCTATGTCTAGCGAGACAAGTAGCACGATACGTTTCTTCGTTTCTACTTCGGTTCTTATGTGTCTCATCAGATCATAGAGGGCGTCTTCCGTTGATTTCTGGGGCATGAATGGGGGAGGATATTCCACTTGATCCTGTTTACTAGCATTTTTTCCAGGATCTTCCCTAATACCGACAATAGACCAATCGGTCGGTATGTCTTGGGGTGGGTATAGTCCTCCTTACCGGGTTTCCGTATGATGCAGACATGTGCTGACTTCCAGGCTTTGGGGAAGTAGGCTAGCCTAAGGCAGGAATTCGCTAAGCACAAAAATACTTCTCCATTGCACTGAATAGCTGCTGCGCATATGTCTGCAGTGAGTCCGTCCGACCCAGGTGCCTTTTTCGGGTTCATACTTCTGACTACCGTATCCATTTCCACTTGTGTGAAAAGTGGATCATTGCCAGTGAGGTGTGACTCCACTGCTGGGTTTTCTCCCTCCGCATCATCCCTGGTGCTCCTGTGATGGTCGGACTCACCGTCCTGGCGGTCATCCGGGTAAAAGCATTCAGCCAGTCTTTGAGCCGACTGTTTCGGTGTTAAGGTGAGCCCCGTTCGTCTCTGACGTCTAGCCGTTTTCCTGATTACTCGGTAGATTTTGTCCCACATAGACTCCCTATCCTGCGCGGAACAAAAATCCTTCCAGCTAGCTCTGCTGTCTGAGCCTCAGTCGCTTTCATGGCATACTCTTCCTTTACCTGGAGGTATTGGTCGAGTACGTACTGCCTTCGGTTTGGGGCTGCGTTCCTTATTCGCCTTTTCCTTCTTAACACCTCTTTTTCCAGTCGGTCCAAATCATTGGACCATCACGGCGGCTTTGCGTTTGTCTTGGGAGCTCCCGGTTTCGAGATGCATTCTTCACGTGCTTTCGACACCGCACCAATGTAGGCGTTGGTCGCCTGCTCCAGTGCTTCTGTGGCCCCAATGTTATTTAAAAAATGCATCATCAAGTCTCTTTCCACAAGCTCCACTGACAGATCGGTCTTAAACTTGGTCCAGTCAGCTTTCTTTGTGTTGTAAAACCTGGTTGTTGGTCTTGGTACTGGCTTCGGGGCCGCTTGGGTAGTGACCCACTGCAAATGTTTGTTCTATTTGGGGGATATAGGTCTTTCGGATCCAAGTAATTCTTGCTTGTTTTTTAGCCCAGATCACAAACAGAGATTTATCTTCGCTCGGTATACTTAGTTCTAGGGTGTTCCTGTCTTTGTAGTATAAAGTGTTGAATAATACTAACTTTTGCCTTGAATATATTTTGACTATTTCACATTCTAAGTATATAAAAAACTCAGTCTGCCTCGGATCAACATCCATATGTATCGCTTGATCATTTTTAATTTTATTCATATCGATGTAATCCGGCCCAAAGGGATGCAAACCTCCTGCTCTAAATCCGCTCCGAATGCATTCTTCAAATATTGAGGATATTGCATCTTTAAGCACTGGGGCAAAGCGTTCTTTTTTAAGAACTTGGCCCAAATGATCTAGTTGCCACTTAGAAACTTCTCTTCGCCAAGCTACTTTCAAAGGACAAAAAACTGCCAAATCCATAGGTTGCAAGATGTGGGTAGAGTTAGGGTATAGAGCAATAATTTCTATCCCATTTGCAGAGCAAAAATTCGAAAGGTGTAACGTAAGATGTGATTTGTGGCCGTCTAAAAAAAACAAAATGGGTTTTTGAATACCCTGCTGCTCTAGCCACGGATTGAAAATGTTTGCCATAAACTCGTAAAAAGTGCTTCCGCACATCCAGCCAGATTCCGATTTTCCAATACCCCAATTTTCAGGAACAGTGGCACATATATGGGCCGGCACTCTTTCATATTTAAACACTATCGTTGGTGGTGCCAACTGACCGGCGGCATTAGCAGTGATTAACACTGTCAGGTTGTCTTTTTCGTCACCGCAGCATTTATAAAGATGTTTTTCACCTCTTTTACACAGAACCCGGCCTGCTTTCGGTGATAAGAAAAAGGCACTCTCATCAGTATTAAAGATAAGGTTTGGTGTCTCTAAAATATATTTCAATCCTTTTGATTCAAGGTATGAAGTAATTTCATCAAACCATTTCCGGATATCTTCTTCGGCAACGTCATCCCTCGATTTCGCAAGATTTTGTGCTGTCTTTTCTAAGACATTCGGGTGCCTTTTAAGAAAGGATTGGAAGCATTTTTTTCCCGGTCTGTTGTTTGTAAAGGGGTTAGGTTTACCTTTCTCTGTCACGACTTTTTGAACACTTTCCATAAGTAACTCTCTATTGACTGGAAAATGCCTTTCACTCATTGCAAGTAACCACCCTACTAAAACGTCTTCTTCAACACTTGTTAGTTTTAGGTCCCATTGAACAGCCAGCTGGACTTTTTCCAGTCACTTTATTATACAGTGTGATTCGAGGAACTCCAAACGTTAATGACGCCGACGCTATTTTTTCCCCGTTCTAACAGCTTCCATAGTATCCCCCATTTGCTCAGGGGTATAATCTATTATTGGTGCCATCTAAGACAAAATATAGAAGCCAGTTATGGATATGAAAAAATACCCAGTCTTGGACACTTCGTTCATTATTGGTAAATGTGAAAATATTGATCCAGTAATGGACAAGCATGTCCATTACTGGAACTTATCACATTTTAAAACCAGTAATGAACAAAGCATAAAAAATTTGTAAATGTGCACTGACACATTCATCTTTACTTACTATATGTACTGGCGATTCTCCAACGTTTCAATAAAATGACATCATATCCCAATACACCACAAAGCAAGGAAGTAATTTGCAAAAAGATATAGTCAGTTTCTTAACGATTTCAGCAATAAAAGTTGATTTTTTCGAAGCAGGGTAGTGATTCTCTCAACAAGCAAAGGTGATCGTTCGCTCGAGTGAAGGTCCAAGCGGCGAGTTTAAGTAGTCCCGACAGAGCGAACAAAACACATTTTAGCGCGTGTATTCAATTTGGCAGCATGACTTCACCAACGTATAAGGCTCCCTAATTGACAATGCACGCGGTAAAATGTGTTTTGTTCGGTCGGACGGGACTACTTAAACTCGCCGCTTTTATTCGCTCGTCCGTTCGACCGGCCGCCGTTTTTTGAGAGAATAACACACCAGGCCTTACGACAACATTTCACTGAGCTGCCATAATTGAACCAGACGGCCGATTTTTATGATGTGTGTCACTTTGACAGCTCTAGAGTCTGTTGATTATGAATCAGTGTTGTTAACTTAAAAATATCTCAACAGTTGCTTAATATTTGATTTTAAAGGTAAAAGTGTTCATTATTGGTTCCATGTCCATTACTGGTTCCATCAACCTAGTACTTGCCGCTCAGGAAACCGGCTGCGCACGCTCAGCGGCTCGCTCCCGGTCGGTGCCGAACTCGCGGTCAGCTGGCGCGGCTCCGCGCAACATGCGCAGTGCCGATCGATATAACCTGAAATAGTCGGCAAAATACGCTAAATATCTAACAATGACTGCCTATTATTAAGGGTGCCTACTGTATAACCTCTTGATTTAACTTTCGAATGCGTATATTATCACTATTGTTAAGGTAAATAGCAATGTGCAATATATTATCTTTAATTTATAAGAACCATCAAGTTATAGATACTAACTTTATTTTTTATTTTTTATTTCGGGTAGGTTGATGATGATGATGCAAAATTTCTAGAACTTTCCGGCTTGAAATAGCACTAAATTAATTGAACGTACTTTAATTTACACACATGGAGCGCTTCTCTAAACAGTTGACTAGGATTTAGAGGTAATAGAAAAATGAAACTTTGGATGATAATGATGAGTTTGAGGAAGGACACTTATCTTTGGTGACGCGCAGCTTCTCGATGCGAAACTTTCGCTGTTTCACTGCTCGAAACCTGGCTTCTCGTATTCTTCCCTAGATAGAAACCCGTGGCTTTAGTCCGTCCACAGCAAGGCTCCAAATCTCGGTAGAAAAATGATGAGCTCCGCGTGGCTGATTTCTTGCTCCGATTTTTCTTATTATTTTTGCTATTTTTGCGGATTCTTGTTTATGACCCTCATGTGGCCACCATGTTCTATCTTTAGCGGATATCTGGTGTCAAAATAAAAATGCTGGAGATACAAAAGAAATTGCATATAATTGTCGGTGTTACTCGTACAGCGGCTTGAAAGCACACATCACGTACTCAAAAATAATGCCTAACGTTTTGAGTGCTTTCGACAGCTTTGGCGTGTCGTTACTCGGAGATTTTTGGCAGGCGCTTGAGCCGGAACACAGGGATCGACACAGGGAGAGTTTTTTTAAGAAAAGGTTTTTAAATTTTCACACAATTTTAAAATAGGTGTATCCCAATTGCTGCGCACTAAAGCTTTAGGCCGTTGATCGCAACGCACAACGTTGCGGTACCAATGATATTTTATATTTACATACGTTATGTTCATACTAAACGCATTTAAAACACGTCGACAATTACTGACAGTTGCTACGTTGCCATATTTCTACAGACAAAGACGATAATCCGTAGCGAACGCTATTGTTAGAAAGACATAAATAATTGTTTCAAATTGCGTACCCGATGACACCCGAATGAAACCTAAACATGAAAAGCCCGGTTGCCGTGTGGTAGCTAAATGAGGAACTTCAGGACAAATAGAATTAGGATACATAATTAACCACACCTCGTCAGCTTTTTGTGCTGATAATGGTTTCTTTAAACCAGAGAAATCAGATGACTTTGAGTTCAATATATCAAAGATATTATTAAATATTGTAATAGACTCTATTGTTCCTCCGGTGTCTAAAAACAGACAAGATTTTATTAACTCATCGCACAACTTAAGCGCATTTGCAATACTCATACTCATGATTTGTGTAGCAAGCTTTACCTTCATGATTTCATTACGGAAATGAATGTGCCAAGATGTTATTTTGTTTGAAAAATTTAAGCTTATATTTTTTTTGTCTTACTAAGTTTACCAATAGTTGCCATCTGATTTCTTTTCCATTTTTATCTATAGTCAGTCTTTTAGCCTCGAATGAATTTCTAACTAATTTGATTATATGACACGCGACAAGCATCACTGCTACCTCGGTTTCACATTCAGGGTGTTTTAAAGTTGTTTTTAAGTTACCTGGGTTCTTTAGGTTGCATTCTAGTAAATTAGTTGCATATAGATTAGCAGAACATCCGTCAAACGTTATTGATAAAATATCAACACCAACATGGTAACATTCACTAAGACAGATCCTTACTAAATTGGCCCGTACTTCAGCTTACAATCCGTTAACAAGAAAATAGCCGACCGGAATTTTCCAGTTTTCGTCTATGCAGACTAATGTAAAGACATAAGCTTGGGTGGCTATTTCGTATGTCTTCGAAGAGTTAGCGCCGAAATCTAAAACGCCTGCAGTCTTTTTGCCGGTCCATATACTTTGATGCCGGATAGCCTTTTCGTCAGCCACTAACGTGCACAAAATCCGTTTACCGCTGATCTTGTGTGTAAACCCAGGATTACCAGAACTATTTTCGTACCACTTGCTAATGACTTGCGGAATTGGTAGTGCTTCGTTAAAAACCTGCCTGACATATTTATAGGCCGCTGCAGAATAATAGTGTAGACAAACTGCAAATTTCCTCAAAGTTGGCGTGTATTTTTTGCGGTCATTCTTTAAATTGTGGTTTTTATTAACCTATTAGTGAATTCTACAGCTTTAGCTTTTAATTTTAATTAATTTAATTGATCAAGGGTGAAAACATTTTTTCGTTTATATTCAGTTTTTAAATTATTGCACTTGGTTTTCAGCCTCTTATTTTTCTGAGTTAGTTTTTTATTCTTCAATATGACCTTTTATTTGGCTTGAACAACTTTAAGCTTATATTTCATGTAAGTTTTTTTGGCGTATCAAATATAGTCTTCGTCTGAAATATGTACGTGGTTTAAACTATTTGGTGACGAAGCTGATGAAACGTTCAATTCCACTTTTTTCTGGTAAAAAAGGCAATACATATAGTGCTTGCACAATAAAGCCGGAATTCTACTGCGGTGCATGCTATGCACGCACTCGCTTTAACCGTGAGCCACGCGGGTCAATTGTTCCTAAGCATTACTGACGTTATTTTGAGCGTGTGCTGCTCCAATACAAAGCGAATTTATACCCGCGCGTGCATGCGTAGCGTGCGTCTTTGTAGATTTCCGGGTTTGTTATAGAAAAACGGTTTTATTTTAAGTATATCCCATTTAATATGGCGCGCATCGAAGCGGTTATACCGTTCACCAAGAGTCTATTATTGCTTAACCCGCGCGCCATATTACTTGTGTCCTGGGGTTCATACATTTTATTTCATTACCTATCTTTATTACAAGAACAGCCGACCTTTTTAGTCTGCGTACGTTTTTTGCTGTCATGACAAGTAAACATCATTTGCAAAATGATCTAAACCAATTTGTGAATATTTTATTGAGAGCCAATCGCCTTCATCAACTATGTTTTCTAATAATTTTTATTCATTTTGCTCTTTGTAATCCATCTTTTGGCATTCTATAATGTAATAAAACATAAAAGATTAATTAGGAAAAACAAGGTAAAATAAAATCGTTGGTTGGACTGCAATACTTAGAAATAACTATTTTAATACACGCCGTTAGTTTAAAGAACTATGGAATTCAAGACAATATGTAGCGTTCTTGACAATGTTAAGTAGACCTTATTGTCGGTGGTGTCAAAATATTGATAGTTTTTTGAATCTACCTAAATTACTTATCAACTCATATAAAAATTATAACCTTCCTCCTCCTCCTTAACCTCCAGGCATTATGGATCACGTGGGAAGTGCATTATGTTCCCTATAAATTAAAATCGAGGATTGGTACAGGGTTACATACACAGTTTCATAAAGAACCTTAAGAAGGGTTTTTTTTAAGAAATCGAGTGCCTCTGAAGTATATTTAACAATAAGTCGTTCTAAATAGTACAGATTTGACACGTTGTCATTACAATTTTTTACTAGAATACATGATAACGTCAGAAAATAACATTTTTATTTTATATGCTTTGTATTGGCTTGTATCTGTATGATGACTTAAATCCAAATATTTTATGACTGTAATTCATAGTGCATGGCTATACAAATAAAACGACATAAGTTTGGGTTAGCGTTTTTGCACAAAACCCAATCAAATATAAAAGTAATCGGTACAGTAACTAAAAAGTTGAAAATGGCCGCCACCTTTTTAAACTTTGATGATGGTTTCGCATCTGAGTCCACACGATACCACAGATATCGATTTTCAAAACAATCGGTTAAGTGACTAAAAAGTTCAAAATGGCGGCCGTTTTTTTTTCTACTCTGGAGACCTACTTATTATTTAACTGGAGACAACGTACTAGAGCGGAATATGCATTACATTCGCCCTCTCCTAAATTATATATAGCGGGGAAGGCGGTTGGGGGGTGTCCCCCGTCATCCACCAACGGTACATATTAGATTGAGCCTCTATAATTTCCCTTTATATTAAACTTTGAGCTTTTTTTAAATATAGTTAGCTTAAAAATCTTTTGATCTATTTCACAAATGTCCCAATATCTCGAAAACTAAATTCCTCGTTATGGTCCATTGAGAACGTCACATTTTTTTTTATTATAATAATATTATTAAAATTAATATAAACATTTTCACTGTTCCAATCGAACCAATGCTACCCTAACGACGCGGCGTGCCTAGATTACCGGTGCTCGCTATTCCCGCCAAGTCCGAACGAATGGCCGCCATTTAGCTACCCGTCTTTATCGCACTCATGCGATAGGTATCTAATTGTGTATCTCATGTTTCACAGGTGACGCCGGTGCAAAATATACAAGTTTGCAGATGTTAAACAAAATGTAAAAAATATTTACGGTACTTAGGAATGAAATGAGACATAATTTCTTCCTTTTATAGTTCCAGTGTAATTTCGGAAGGCTCGAAAAACACAAGACGGATTTTTTTATGATTTATATTTGTTGCTTTTCGGTAATAAAATTTTATTGTTTTGACTTGTGCGTGTCAGCCGCAGCGGCGCAACTCAACGGTAGTATAGGTAAAGAACTTAAGTAAAGTTCCTCTTGCATGTAGTAGTAACACATCTGTATAGGCCGTTCGACATTCTATATTTGAAATTTGACGTAAATTCCATATAAGTTTTGTACACAACTACATGCAAGAGGAGCTTTACTTAAGTTTTTTACCTATAAGGTAATTTACCTTACATTTTGAGGAACGCTTTTGCGCGCAGATTATATCTTAATATAAAATATCAGTACCTGGAAGACCGAGCGTCGCTCGAGTTGAAAACGAAATTCCCCGAAGATGACAACTTGACAGATCGATTTTTCGCCCGTTAACCCCTAGATATTTCAAATTTTATCGAAATCGTTTGAGCTGTTTAAAGGTATTAGATTGTGCAGTACGATACTTGGTGTGCGGCGCCGGACACGGATTAAAAACGTCGAGAATAGTCAGTTGTTACGTCGATGCACGCGTCGGCGGCGAGGGGAGAGTGGGGAGAGGTTCACCGCACAGCGCGGCGTAGCACTCGTTTATTCGCTGCGGTGTGCGGTGTGCGTAGGCGCAAAATCGATTTCTTTGAGGATGATTTAATTGAGTTAATCCGTAATTATTACGAAAGTAACCCTTAAACTTTTCTTCACAATCGAATAAATGCTTTTTTATTAAACAACCTTCACTTTTTCATTGTAAATGCATATTTTTTGGACTACTTATAATTCTGTCATGAAGCACGATAAATTCTTCTTGTTCTTCTTCTGTCTCCGTAAGCAAAGCAAATTTCCATTTGTCCATCACGCACGTCTACATTCGTGGCTGCAAAAATTCAACTCACCGCTTCAACGCCCAGACCGAGGACGCCGCGTCATGACGTCGCATCGTACTGCGTACCGCAGCGTTGTGCGTTGCTATCAACAGACCAAAGCTTAAAATTTACTAAATTATCATCATCATTGAATACGTGTAGTATCTGCAGCATTGCTGGGTGTAAAATTAATAACGGTGTTTAGTTTAAAATTCCACCCTTCAACACTATTAATACGATGCTGCTCTCAGAATAATTTCCATATTTTAATAAAATTTGATGTCATCCAGAAAGAAAATAAACTTTAAATTTATTTAGGTTTCCATTCCAAGCAACAGAGAACATATCTTTAGATATGTAATGCTAGCCACGCGTAATATCTTCTGTGGGCAGTAACGCTAAGACACTGCACAAGTTAACGAAATCCTTGTGATGTTTAGCTTTCATAGATAGTTTTTTAGCCTTACGACTCAAGCAATTGCGGAAATGAAAGTAACATTTTTTTTTGTATTTTTGTTGTATGTACTATAAAGTTTTTACACACATAAACACGTTCGCGGACATATCGAGGTCCAGTCAAATTTGACGTCTTTAAACCTTGTGGGAATGACAGTTAAAGTAGAAACAACAGCCTATTTTTTGGTTAATTTTCTCTTACGTAATGCGTAATCTCAAAACTTAGTAGAGAAATATAGCTGGTGCAAAGTTCATATACGTACTTACCTCGTGGTCGCACCTACGGGACTTTAGATGTGTCTGACAAGGTGTAAGAACTATCGAAACTGTCGGGTAACTGAGAAAACATCTTTTGGTAGTTCCTCAAGTAACGAATATAAAATTCAGCTTTTATACTATATCGTAAGTATAATTATAATTCAGTATAATTTAAGGGTGTGTGTTCAGTATAAGTTAAGTATAATTTAAGGGGTTGCAACTGTAACAAGTGTCTGACAATAGACGATGTGACTTCTAATATTATTCCAAATAAAAAATGTGAAAACTGAGCTTTATACTCTTTATACTTTAAAAAAATCGAGGTGCTATTTTATACACATTTGCTACCTGTTACCTGTCAAAGCCACCGAGATCCAAACTTCATAGTCGGGGATCGATAACTACCTCTATTAGGGACATACACACAGAAGCTTTCAGGTTTTATGAAATAAGGAACGTCTGATCGTCACGGGCTCTTGCTCTATAAATATTCAATTCAATAAAAATATGATCTGACGAAGGATTTTTTAATTTAGTACCTATTTTAATGATTTTTTGAGACTAGTTTAGTAGGTAACTAGAGAGGTACTTAGCTTTGGCTAAATTGAGTGATAGCCCTAGTCAAAATTCCGATTAACCTCGCTTGCGAACCTATTAACCCCGTCAGGTGTAAATTGGAATCCAATAGGGTTTTTGTTGAATTACTCAAAATATGGCAATAATTTAGGAATCTAAGGTTACTAGGTAGTTTACTTGACGGTTGCATAATGCTAATTACGCAGTCTCGTACAATACTTTATTTTCACACATATTATAAGTACTCCAAGATGGGTTCAGAAGCCGAAAGGCAAATAGCCAGAATGAAGAATGTCAGTAGGTATGCCAAATCGCTTGAAACTTTACAGCAGTAAAGTTTATAAATAAACAAACATACTACTTTTTATTTTATTCATAAAGACTCAATAGTTTTGATTCTATGAACGTTTAAAATTTGGGTCAATAATATTAAAGCGCCCGGGGGCCATCTTGCTGGGGTGACGTCATCGCTTAACAGCGGTACGCGCCCTTATATGAAAAAGTAAGTTTACAGGGCTATAACTTTTTAACTGTTATAAGTAGGCAGTTGAATTTTTCACAGAATACGTGTTTTCATAAAATCTATTGTTTAAAATTGTACAATGAACAATAAATCAAATCCCAAGAGGGGTCCCCATACAAGAAACATGATTAAAAAAACAAAAACCCGCTTTCAAAAAGCAAAAAATAACTTATTTAAAATGGTAGGTAAATAGGTCAGTCCAACTGAAGTCTGCTTTTGGTTAAAATATTGTTGGACGCCGACTTCAGTTGGACTGACCTATTGGCTATTAACAAAAACCCGCCTTGGGTTTTTGTTTTTTTAAACATTTATTTTATTTTATACTTTTTAGTGATCCTATTTATGCTGTTACGTAGCTCCACTTCTAAATATTAATGAGAAACTATAGAACATTTCAAGCTCGCCGCAGACAACGCCGCGGGAATGTCATAGCCATATTTAAACCTAAATGTGCTTCGTCATAGTCGCTCAACTACCTTTATCGAAATATCTTATCGCCGCCCTTGAAATAGGTACCGTTAAGGAGTTCCGGTGGCCATCTGTGGTCTTCATCATCAGTTCCACTTCACCATATAGTACTTTTCAAAAGCAAATGCACGAGTTACAGTGAAAAATACCAAAATCGCTATAGGTGTGCCTATAATATTTGAGGAGTTCTCTTGATTTCTCCATGATCCCATCATCAGATCCCGACGTGGTGACAATGGGACCAACTAGAAAGTATAACCATTCGAAAAACGAAAAAATTTTTCAAATCGGTCCAGCGGTCTTCGAGTAATCGGGGAACATACATTAAAAAAAAAACCCGACGAATTGAGAACCTCCTCCTTTTTTTGAAGTCGGTTAAAAATAAATATTTTTTTTTAGCATTTTTATACGGATTGTATTTTTATAATGGCTTCTTATTTCGATGCTATTTTGAGCTTAAATTGTAGTCTAATTGTTGTAGTTTACGACTAAATAGCAATGTCAAGTAAAACTGATACAAATATGTGACAAAACTGTTTTTATCAACACGATGTTTTAAGCGGTCACCCATCCTGTTTTAGACTACGCGTGTAGTTGCTTAACTTTGGAAGGCGAAGTACGGGTTGTATTTGTATAATAGCTTTTTATTTCGGTGTCACATTAAGTTTAGATAATAATCAAAACTCCATACAAAAATATATAGTTTACGACCAAACAGTAAAACTCTTACAAATATGTTAAAAAATAAACAAAAACCCGACTGCAATAAAAAAAACAGCTGAAAAGCGAAAAACAAGCTATATAATGTATAGAAAATTATAAGAGCAATGTACTTATTGATATTTATAACAATATAAATTTAACTTAAATATTGGAAAAGGTGTTCCAGGCGGGAACAAGCTAGTCCATATGTCAATTTTTTTCAAGAAATAGGTTTTGAAATTCATTGCTTGTCCCCGCCTGCAATACCTTTTCCAATATTCAAGTTAAATTTATATTGTTATAAATATCACTAAGTACATTGCTCTTACAATTTTCTATACATTATATAGCTTGTTTTTCGCTTTTCAGTTGTTTTTTTTTATTGAAGTCGGGTTTTTTGTTTATTTTTAATTATTTAATTTATTTAACTGTTTTTAGTTCTTATTAATAAAATAGTGGTTTAATTAATGATTACTAAGCGATATATGAGCTCTGGAGCTCAAATTTTTAATGTCGCGAAACTCTCTTTCTAGCAAAAGGAGTTCATTACTTAACATTTACGTATTGTTTTGACTTTCCTGTCAAAATGGTAGCAATAAAGTATTATAATGTATATATATTTGGAATGGGTTATTTAATAGCTTTCATTTGATACCCATATTGTTATAACATTTTTTTTTATTCCCCCTCAATTTTTTTTCGCGGGCGCCATTTTGAAATATTATATACCCTATGTCACTGCGGCAATTAAGACGAATCGAATGACACCTCGTATGTTAAAATCCGACAAGCCGTTTAGGCTGCAGAGCGTGCCCAAAAATAGACATACATACATACATATATACATACATACATACATACATACATACATACATACATACATACATACATACGCTCGAAAAACATAACCCTCCTTCTGACGCAGTCGGGTAAAAAGTGCCTAGTTAGTTTAAATCAGCACGATCGATGTTTAGGTAAGCGGTGGTTGCTTAACTTTGGTGATAGGACTTTCTTTACAAATTTCGTGTTAATTTAGAATTAATATCGGTACTGTATAAAAGAGTGAACTATAAAACATGATTTTTTGATTGACCTAGCAGTAGTTCTGATACTTCGTGTATTCATTTCATCGATTTCAAATTTCGCGCGCGGGCGCTACCAAGTCGATAGACGTACAGTCAACAGCATAAATAAGTGATCATTTATGTACCTTGTCGCTTTCAATCGTTTCACAATTTTGTATGACATTTCAAACACGACGTTAAAGTGACAAGGTACATAAATGATCACTTATTTATGCTGTTGACTGTACCTACCTACATACCTACAACAGTGTCGCTTTGCTAGGTCTAGGCATTATTGCCACTATCCCAAAATTTAAAGTGCTTGATTATTATTCTAATTTTATTTAGCCAACTTATTCGACAAACATTACAAATAGAAAAGCCGGTCAGTGACAGACAGTTAGTTACGTAATACAAAATAATAGATAAACATAGCTGCCATAGTAACATCAAAACGAATTCGTAAAAATATTACGACTTACAAAGTTAAGCAAGTACAAGCGTAGTCTATAACAGGATGGGTGACCGCCTAAAACATCGTGTTGATAAAATCAGTTTTGTCACATATTTGTAGCAGTTTTACTTGAGATTGCTATTTAGTCGAAAACTATGAAAATTAGACTACAATTTAAGCTTAAAATAGCATCAAAATAAGAAGCCATTATAAAAATACAATCCGTATAAAAATGCTAAAAAAAATGATTTATTTTCATCTTTCTTGTATGGGGACCCCTCTTGGGATTTGATTTATTGTTCATTGCACAATTTTAAACGATAGATTTTATAATAACACGTATTCTGTGAAAAATTCAACTGGCTACTTATAACGATTAAAAAGTTATAGCCCTGTAAACTTACTTTTTCATATAAAGGCGGGTACCGCTGTTAAGCGATGACGTCATCATCCGTGAGCGCTAGCCGCCGGGTTTCGAGCACCGCATACGAAGTTTAAAATTTAATATCTCGAAAACTATTTGACGTATCGAAATGTTTTTTTACAGCTATTTATAGTTTTGAATGAATAATACGGTAAGCCAAAAATCTAAACTGGCTGACATTCTCTATTACCTTACCTGTGGTAGTAGGTGACAGCGATGACAGCTGTAATATAATTATGAAATTACGTTATCGAATATTGTAAGGTAATGAGATCCAAATTTGGAACATCTTCCAAAATTAACAGCTGTCATCGCTGTCACCTACTACCACAGGTAATGCTGGTTATTGCCTACGGGTTTTGAACGAATAATAGTGGATTTATGATATGAGTGTAGATAAAAGAGCTTACCACACATTTTATATGGTAACTTAAAATAAATTACGGAAGAAGTTAAAATTCCAGTTGAAAGTAAAGATTCGACGAATAACGGTAGTTATTTATTTTATTTCGCTATCATAAAAATCAGCCAAAACATAATATTCTCCTGAAATATAGACGGTAGTTGAACCTCGGAAAAGACGCTAGTACGTATTTTATCGACTTGAACTTGGACATGAATTTTGTGATAAATGTTTGATTTCTTTTGGGTTAAGTTTGGCCCTTCAGAGCATGCTGTCTCACGCATAAAATGTCTACTTTGGGGAATGCACAATTCCTGAAATGCACAGTTCCTAAAATTTCAAGTTCCTAAAATAACTACTTCGAGAATATTGTACAATTCCTATAACGTGCATTTCCTAAAAGGTCCACTTTCACGTACCTTTACTTTCCTAAAATGCCCAGCTTCCTAAATGACCACCTTTACATAACCGCATGGCGGCAAGTCAGACTTGCAAAAATCTTGATATTTGCGTGAGCTTTACACCCTTTCTAAAAAATCACCATATACTGAAATGTACTTCAAAGGCCTGTAAGGGATCCTGAAAACGCGTGAAAACTGGTTTTCAGGCGTTTGTTTGTAGTTGGTGCTTTCAAACAACGGTGACTTTGTCGAAAACAAGGTGCTTTAATAGCTTATCACGGTTACGTTAATTCTACGCTTAGATATGCTGTAGTAATATGGGGAAACTGTACCATGTTGAGTCAAGTATTTATTGTTCAGAAACGCTGCATCAGAGCAATCTTCAGAATTAGTCGAACAGAATTATGTCGGCCTTACTTCAGTCATTATAATATCCTCACAGTTCCTTGCCTGTACACATTCGAGGTATGCACATTTGTACAATTTTACATAAATATAAAAATCAGTTTATCGAGACACAACAGCTGCGTCCTCGTAAAGTTAGGTTACAATATAAATATAAACTACATAAGCCATCTGCGAAATTGGCACTGAGTTCCAAAAATACCTACGTTATGTGTGTTACAATATATAATAAGCCACCTGATATTTTTAAAAGTAAGAATTTAATGTTATTTAAAAAAATGACGATGGCATGGCGAATCTAAAATGTTTTTGTAGCATTGATGAGTTCCTAAATGAGTTAATTTAACTGTGTGATTCTTGTGAATTTTATTGTAAATTGTTCTAGATAATGTAACTTATATGAATAACATTTGTACGCCAGTCTATTGAGGAGAGCCTATGTTATAACTTAAGACCATGTTTTACACCCACCAACACACATTTTGACAAATAAACTTATTCATTCATTCATTCAAATTTTGATAATCTTGTAGGTATGTTATACAGCTACCTCTGAAACTGACTAAAACGATATTTCAGCCTGCTGAAAATTCTTCCAAAGCACCGAGAATAGCGATTAAAAATTAAACACCTTATTCATATTGTTTTTTTTTATTTTAAATTCATTGTTTTATACACCGTGCCCGGGACGTTCCCGAAGGATTTTAACAGCGTGTTCCTGAGGTTAAATGGAGTTATATTAACATAGGTTGAATTCGGCTTTTTTAAATTTTCATTTTTGTCATACAAGTTAAATGGAATATTTTCGCTTCTCCAGGAAACAGCCTAAGGACGAGCTGGCAACGCTTTTCTTGTAATTAGCACTTGTTTTTAGGAAATCCCCTTGAAAGTTATGACTGTTATGAAAGCGAGTAATTAGTCCCTTTCTTATTTGTGATGTTGGAAGAGTTCATTGAAGAAAGAAACTAAACTGTGACATGAATAGGAACTTATTTGCGTATACTCGTAGTTAGCGTAATAAGCATAGATTATTTCAAAGGCGGATTTAATTAGATAAGTCATTCTAGCCCAGTCTACAACAACACAAAAAACTGGGCAAGAGCATGTCGGACCATGCTCAGTGTAGGGTTCCGAAGCCGTTAGGTAGGTACTACAAACAAATTAGACTTCGCGACAAACTTAACTTTGCCGTTGGAAACCTGTTATCCCCATACATCGACATAGGTCACGGTCAGTTTACCAACACCGCAAATAAGTTTTACAAAGTCAAAGTCAAAGTCATTTATTGTTAATTATAGGTATGTACAAGGTTTTAATTTTTTTTTCTAGGAACAGCTATAATTTGCCATTTCGGCTTACAATATCTTATATCTTATAACTAGAATTTAAACATAATCTAATAATTATCGAATACACTATTAAAAAACTCATCGATTTCGTAGCACATGTTACATATTAAGAATTTTATTAATTTTCGTTTGAAGATAGTCAAGTTCAGTTCTTTTATATGGTCCGGCAGATGATTGAATAGTTTTGCAGCCATTACATAAATACTCTTGTCATAATATCTAGTTCTAGCGGGGATCACTGGGTGTACATCAAATTTGTTTTGGTTTAGCCTTGGCCTTTTTTTATTTATTACTCGAAACAAGTGGAGGTGTTCCTTTATAAATAAACACGCTTCCAAAATGTACATTGATGGGAGAGTCAAAATATTAAGTTCTTTAAACAGAGGCTTGCAGCTGTCTCTTTTTCGAGCGCCTACAAGGGATCGTATACATTTTTTTTGCATTTTAAATACAGTTCCTCTGCTCACAGAGTTCCCCCAATGCATTATGCCATACTTCAGGTTAGATGCAACATATCCGTGATAAGCACAAAGTGCGGTGCTTTGAGAAGAGATTCTCGATGTATTTTTAGGGCAAAAACGAATCGACTAAGTTTCTTGCAAACGTGATTTGTATGGGCTTTCCAGTTTCCATGGCAGTCAAGCATCAGGCCAAGAAACTTTATTTCTTTTACTTGGTCTAGCGTAAAATCTTTGCCTAAAATCTTTATCTTGGCCTGGTAGTTTTCAAGATCCTTTTGATCTTTACTAAAATGGTGGTATCATCAGCAAATAAAACAATGTCATCGTCTATCGCTTCTGGTAGGACATTTACAAATAACAAATAATAATGACCCCAAGATGCTGCCCTGAGGCACGCCGTGCTCCACGGTCCTCATGGTCGAACTAGAAACGACCTCGGATTTGCTGTTTTTGTCGATTTGTGTTACAACTGTGTACTGTTTTCGGTTACTCAAGAAAGATTTTATAAGTTCGTAAGCGGGACCACGGATGCCATATTTATAAATTTTATTCAAAAGCGATGCGTGATTAACGAAATCAAAAGCCTTTGTCATGTCCATGAAAATAGCTGTTAATGGTAAACGTGTATTTGAGCATTTCTAAAAAAGTTTGTACATTTGATCTTTGCCTTTGTCCTGTCCAGTTTTAAGCTTTTAATTTATTCTGAAAATACTTCACATTTTTTTTGATCTATTAAACTAAAGATAATTTTATTTTCTTAAAGACAATATTTTTTTATAAGAATAATTTCAAATAATCGTTAAATTTGATTTGTATAGAAAGTCGGATGTCCCATTTTAAAATAAGCTTCTAAATCGTCGATTTTCCATAACTAAATGTAGGGTTCGATTAGACTGTTTTGTTTTATTACAAAATGCTTACCTCAGGAATTTGTAATTTGTATGTTTTGCATATAATTTTTTACAAATATAATTTTATTTTAAAGTTTTAAGTTTGTCCTTAAAATCGTTCCTATTTTGATTCCAGTTTTTGTTACCGTATTTTCGTAGTGAAGGCAATTTTTGCAAAATTTAGTAAATCTTTTAATAGGAAACTGGTAACACTAGCACTGTGGTACCCATCTTGTTCGTTTTTGACAGTCAATTCAAATCGAGGTGTCGGTTCGAACTGCAGGTGGCAAGTGATCAACCAAAATAAAAGTCAGTGTTTGTTACCGAAAAACTAGGGTATGTTTTGTTTTTTCTTCAGTTTTGCTTGAATTTTATACTTAAGTCCTTTATTAAGACTACATATAACCAAACTCTTTATTCGAATATTACTTAAATTTGATTATAAGAGTTTTTTAAAGTATCGAGAATCACATTGTTACTTCCTTTTTTGTTACTTTGGAACAATTCTTAGGAGGCATGTACAGTGCAGTATTTGAGAATATGTCATTTTTAATATGAAGTCAGATTAACCGACTTCAACAGGGGGAGATGTTTTATTATTGCGTAGTAAAGGGAATTGCATACGTAGTATAAGTAATTTATGACGTATACATATTTTAAACAATACCTAATACTAATGAACACACTGCCTAAGAATTCCTAATTTGTTACCAAGGTTCCTATTATTGTTACTGTCCCTTGATATTTTAAGATAATATTGTTGATTTTTGTTTAGTTTTTGTTATAAAACTCATACTTATTATTTATTTATATTAAAACATAATTGACCTTAAATTATAATTTCCATTGATATTAAAATTAAGTTTAATAAATACGTGTCACAATTTAACTTTAAAACTGAGGTTTGATTAAAAGGTAACGTAAAGGAGTAATTATCCATTGTTATTATTTACTACCTTAAAATAATAAAGAGTTTGTTAATTAAACTTACGCAATTGGTTATTACTATCCTGTTTAATAAATTATAACAATTAAATTGTTGTCTAATTATTAGAATTCCCTTCTCGACCTGTCAAAAAACAGGAATTTGTGATTGCCCCGATTCAATAAATAAACTTTACATATTTAATTACACATGGAATCTGTAAACAAAATTATTATTCCGGTCCATTTTGAACTAGTTAATAATATGCAATAAAAATATATTTAAAACGTGATATTAAAAATTTGGTTACCGCTATCTACAAAATGTACAAACTTTGTTAGAAATGCTCATTTAGGCTTTCAGAAACAGTGGCCATGAGTTTAAATATGGCTAAGTTCGTAGACTTATACTTTCGAAATCCATATATTGCATTGGACAGAACATCATAATTATCAAAAAAATAATAAGTCTAATATAAATTATTCTTTCAAATACTTTCGAAATTATCAATGTTAACGCTACTGGGCGGTAGTGTTCACATATCTCTTTGTCACCCTTTTTAAAGATTGGTTTTACAAGGGTTACTTTCAGTTTATCCGGAAACGATCCTGTCGATAACGCCAAGTTAATTATAAATGAAAGTGGCTTTGCAATTTCGCCCACGCAATACTTTATTACCGCAGTTGATATATCGTCATATCCGACACTGTTTAAGCTTTTCAGTTTTTTTATAATTTTAGTGACTTCAATCGGAGACGTTGGCTTCATAAAGATGGTCTGCTCAATCGAATCGATACGATTGCCGTGAAGCTGAGGCGAGCTGCGGTTTTGCTGATTTCTTACAACATCAATGAATGTATTATTGAAAGCGTTTGCAATATGAACTTGGTTATGGAGCGTTTTACCTTTATATTTCACCTGCGCGGTTATCTGCGCTGGTATTCTCGCGGTTCATTGTACTTGGCTTCCTTTATTATTTTCCACACTGCTTTACTTTTATTTGTTGATTTATTTAAAAATTTAATGCTTTGAAGTTTTTGAGAACACGCTATAGTTTTTCGAAGGATATGATTGTACGTTTTGTATTAATTTCGATATAGGTTTTTGTTTTGGAGATATTTCCAATATATGACTCTTTTATGTTTGCATGACTTCTGTATTCCATTTGTTAACCATGCTGGCCTTTGTCTACTCTTACATTTGATTAGTCTGGATGGGAAACACAGATTGTTTAAATTGTTTTATCAATTTAAACATATTATAAAAAATCATCGTTTGATTCATATACATCGTTAAAGGTAAGGCTTAATAGACATTTTTGAAACTTATTTAAGTTTTCTTCACAATAATCTCGTTTCTTTATGAACCAGGCATCAATAGTATATTTTTCAGGTAAAGGACACTTAAGTATTTGGGCAGAGTGATCTGATAAATGCAAGTGAAGAATTTTGCTTTGGCATATGCTCAAATTATGCAATATGTTATCCACACATGTTCCGCTTTCTAGTCTTGTGACTTGTCTAAATTCTATTTTTAAATTATAGCTTAATAACAAGTTTTCAAAATCTCTTGAGATTTTGGTATTTTGAATCACATTTATATTAAAATCACCACAAATAATTATTATTTTTCTACTTAAGTTACACAATTTATTCAGCATTGATTCCATAATATCCATAAATTCATTCAAGTTAGCATCATTAGGGACTCGATAAACACATACTATAATTATGTTATATTTTGGTAATTGCACAGCACTACATTCAAAAACCATACAAATAGACATTTTCTTAAGTTCTAGTAGTTCCTTATATTCTAAGCCTTTTCGTATTAAAATGCATGATCCGCCTCTTCTTTTACCGCGACTGTATGTATACAGATGCTTGATTGTAGTTAAGTAAGTTCAGGTTCATGCTTTCTCCTTCTTTTATAAAGTGTTCTGTTAAACAGATTACATCGATTTCTTCTCCATTTTCATATAGATAATAAAGATGGCTGCCAAAAAGTGACACATGCCTACTCTGTACAGGTGCCGTGAGGCAACTGAGGCAGAAGAGGCATTTTTGAATCATAGGAGGATTTACAGTCAAATGAGGGAGGGATCTATATATACGTTGGAACGCGGGGAAAGGGGCTTTTTTACTTTTGTCGTTTGTCACGTGCGGACGTGTGGCTCGCTGGGGTTGCTTTTAGAGTAACATTTGTTTGAATTCGCGAAATATTTCTAATTTATTGTATTGAGTTTTAGATAATTAAATTACTAGTTGGAAAATTAAATTAATTCGATAATTTTAAATTCTAAATATTACAAGGGGGTTTAAATAACAGTAATTCTTGCTTAGGAACCGGGGTGTCTTTAGGTCTAGGTACCGAGTACCTAGTGTTTAGGATGTATTAATTTTTATTTCTGTACAGATCAAGGAGGCAAAACTAATCGTTGAGTGTATCAGGTTATATCAATAACTTGGTAAGGTTTAATCTTTGTTAGATTTCTTTTCTCTCGTTGTTAATAATTCTGGTTCATATAGCTAGAGTTGCAATAATGAGGTTTCTTTTGTTTATTTGTGTTATTAATTGCTTGTTTAACTAATCAATAATTTTCTGTGTACTTCCCTTTACGATTTTTGGGTGGGTTATCATTTGTTTCTGGTACTTTGCTTAAATTAAATGGGGTATAAGAAGTATTATTTATCATGGGGAGGGGAAATTGTCTTTTGAATTACGCAAGATTTGCAAATTTAAGTATCAGAGTGATGATCAGGCAAACCATTTAAATGTCTGACAAATCCGGGGTAGCCTAACGGTGGCAAACGCCCCTGGTTTGGAAACTTTAGAGTCTAAAAGAGCCTTGGGCAAGCCCAGTTAGTCTGTTTGTTTCAAAACAGACTTCTGAATAACTGCCTACTTTGTCTCAATGCCAGCTTTAGAAAAGGAATCGGGACCACGAGTTGGTACGCAGGTGCACCCGAGGGCGTTTCTTTGGATTTGAGGCAGGGTCCCGATAAAACTTTTATATATGTATATAAACTAAACACACAATAGGGAGTCTTACCATCACAGTCTTCTGGCCATTGGTCTTGTGTGATGGCGGAGGCAAGAACACGAGTTTTAGGTTGCTTTTATCAGCCGACTCAGCTGAACTAATACTACTAAGGCCGCATTTCACCAAACTTGGAATAGACTTACTCCGAGATTAGTCTATACAAATTCGGCGTTTAATCTAGGTATAAGACCTTATTCCGGTTTGGTGAAATGCGGCCTTATAATACTAGCTAATTACTGGGAGAGGTAAGCCCATAATTTAGATTTTTAGTTTAGGCCTTGAAAGTAGTGTTAGGTTAACTTCATTGGATAGGGCAAAATAGGGAATAACTTCATAAACTGAGGAATAAAACTAACTTATAGTTAACTCATAAAAGCAAATGTAACTTTTATGAACTAACTTTTCTAAGGAAATAGAATATAAATTAGACAAGTAATACTGATTTTGATACAGTAATTCAAGAGGAAAATATAATTATCTTGATATTTGTAAGATAATATATAATGCCACACCAAAACATCAATAGTTAGCTAACAGAAATTAGTCCTACATTAGTATGAATTTTATATAAAGTAATTATAACATTGAATGATAAGATATTTTTAAAAGAACTATGTGGTTAAAAACAAATCCAGAATTCCAATAGTTGACTAGCAAAAATAAGTCTTTTATTAGAATGAATATTTTTATAAATCTAAGTTAAATATACCATTAGATAACAAGATATTATAGAGAGTACTATATGATTATAAAGCAAATCTAGAATATCAGTAGTTAGATTAAAGAGATAAGTCCTTTTTAGAGTGAATATTTAATAAAGTATAAAACAAATATACCAGTAAATAATGGAGTGACTATAGAGAGAATTGTCTATTTACTTTCCTTGGTATCCTTGAATAACATGAGGATTCAATCTAGCTAGAAGACAAAATGACTTCTGTGTCCCACTGTACTATATAAGATAAACATGGATACTTGGTGAAATTGAACATCTCATATAGTTATCCGATACTTTTACCTAAAGAGTGTGAATTCACGTATGATATGATCAAGGAGGTACACGAAGAAAACTATCATGTAGGTGTCAACCATACGTTGAGCATTATACGAGAGTCGTATTGGATTCCACAAGGTAAAAGTACTTCGTACATGTCCTAGCTGCATCAAACATCGAGGAGGACCTTTTAAATTACCAGCTACACCTGCTTTACCACCAGAAAGGATCAACTACTCTCACCCCTTCACCTTTACTGGAGTCGATTATTTGGGACCAGTATTAGTTAAAACTGAAACAGGATCAAGGAAAAGGTGGATCTGTCTTTTCACTTGTCTGGCTGTAAGGGCAGTCCATTTAGAAGTTGTACAAGACTTAACTGCAAATGAAACTCTGCTTGCGTTAAGAAGATTCATTTCTACAAGAGGTATACCATCTTTAATAACTTCGGATAACGCTACAAACTTCAAACTTACATCTGAAGTCCTGACACAACTTTACTGCTTAGACAAAGGAATAAAGTGGAGATTTATACCTCAGTTGGCCCCTTGGTTTGGCGGTTTCTACGAGAGACTTTTAGGGATTGCAAAGACTTGTTTGAAAAGGACCTTAAAGAAGAATCTGTTATGTGAATGTCAACTTCTTACTGTTATAAAAGAAGTGGAGGCCGTTCTGAACTCGAGACCTCTTACCTGCGTTGATGCCGAGCAGGATTACATCCTGAAACCATCTAATTTTTTAGCAATGAAGAAATGTATTACTTTAGAGGCTGATCCTGAAGCTTTAATATCACAAGGGACTTTAACAAAAGCGGACCTTATACAAAGTTGGAAGAGAAGTCTGACAATTCTAGAAGAATTCAAATCTATGTTCTTTAATCGTTATCTTCCCAGCTTACGTGAGCGGTATCAACATTCTCCCAAGGAGCCCAGAGTAACATCTAAGTTGACGCCTGAAATTGGTCAAGCAGTTCAAACAAAAGGAGCCGTACAGCAAAAGTCAAAGTAGGGAACACTGAATTCACGAGATCGATAGCACAACTATATCCTCTAGAGGTCGAGGAACTAGAGTCTGATACGAATGCTGAGTCTAAGGCCAACCATGACATACCCGTAATAAATACGGATCAAAATATTGACAATGGCACTTCAATCTATGATAACATTGAGAATGATGATGAAACGAACAAAAGTGGTTATGTAGATATGCCACAACTCGACGATGACAATACAATACTTATAAGTCATATAAAGACTTATAAGTGAACTAAGCAATATCAATCTTGAGTCACTTTAACATATATAATATAAATATATTATTTAGAGAAAATCACTCTAATGAAGGATAAAATAATCTACTGAATATTTGAGTAAAGAATGCTCATATCCCAAATCTTTCCTACTATACAACTGACTGACTAATATAATTTATTTGGCAAGGAGACTGTCCGTCTATGGTGGATGTCTATTGAGGAGGAGTAAGGTCCTGGGATAGCAATCCTAAGGCATATGGTGGAGCCTTCCTTCCCTACGGGGGGCCGCAAAACATAAATTCTTAGATTTGCTTTATTCTAGATTTAGGTTACACAAATTAAATTATACGAACATAATAATTATATTTTTAGGAATTACTTTCTTAGTAGGATGGCTTTCAACCGGATAGGAAACGTTAATTGAATCAGGAAAACTAAATTAAAAATAATAAGTTGTAGTAAATATTAGGTATATTTCTAGGGTATATTAGGTAGGATTAGTTAAGATTTAAAACAGAGACTTAAATAATTCTAGGGTTATTTACGATTACAACTATGGGGTTCTATGTCGTCACTTGACGATCACATGCCAAAACTAATTTACATTATAATAGATTGATAGGGATAGTAAGAGAGTAGGGTATATTAAACTGAACTATTTAGGTTTAGAAATATAAGGCTAGTAAAGGTGGAGCATAGGAATTATATTTGGTTCAATGTAGGGTAGACGGTAGGAAAGTATTAGGAACTAAGAATGCGAAGTATAAAGTTTAAATTATATACAAATTTAGTTAGGTAGAGTATTTAATAGAGACTTTAGATATTATTATATACATATAAAATTAAAATAGGGAAAGGCGTTACAATTAGATCTGCGAAGATAGGATTTAGGAGCATAATTCGTGAAAACATTAGGGTAGGGTAGGTCGGGTAGTTACAAGAGCTACCTCTGAAACGGACTGAGACGATATTTCAGCCTGCTGAAAACGCTTCTAAAGGGCCAAAGTTAACGAATGAAAATGAGACGCCTTATGCCATCGGCGTAACAATATTGTGATCGGTACCGCAGATAACATCAACCTTTTTGCCTATATCCAAGAATTCCTGTATAGTTATGTACACGTAATATAGGTATCGGATTTGCCTATTAAGCCGTTGATATTTTGATACAGTAAAAAATAGTATTATAAGCAATAAGATTATTATTAAGTGAATTTTGCCTAATTGATTGTTTTTGTACCGTGTTCATAAAAAAATACACTGTTATAAAAGTGTAACGGTTATAAATTAGTCTCACCAGCTAGATAAAACTTCAGTGTAGTGGCTCTTTCGCGTGAGAACTAGTAGTCTTTAGGCTTCAGAATCGGCTGTTTAAATGCTATTTTACTAATTTAAAACAATTAAAGTGACGAGAGTTCTCTTGACATACTGTCTACTTTGCTAGGATTGCCAGCTAGCTATGATTATCTAAGGTCATGATTATGTAAATTTGCTTTTATAATAAGCGATGTGCAACTACAACGTGGCTGAAGCTTTACGTAGATACAGAGACAGATATCCTCCACCACATCCAACTGGGCGTAGGATAATTTTACGGGCTTTGGATCGTATCGGTAAGAACCAGCCAATTGTACCAGGAACAACTCAGAACGTCCAACGTGGAGGAGCCGTTGTTAAAATTGCGGCTCGACTTGAAGAAAGGGTGCTGTATTATTTTATAAGAAATCCGAGAGTGAGTTGAAGACTAGCGGGTCGACATTTTAGAATAACCCATACTGCAGTATTTGGAATTTTTAAACGTGCCAGCCTTCCTTACAAAATACCGAGTATTCAAGCTTTACTCCCTAAGGGCTTCTGCTGATGGCTCGCGTACTGCTGATGGCTATTACAAAAAATAGTGGAAGAGCGTGATTTCATTCGGCGTATTATTTGGAGTGATGAAAGTTTATTGACACGTAACAGAATGTGGAACAGATGAAACGAACATGTGTATGCCGAGGAGAATCCTTTCGCTTACCGATTTTCGGGTCAATTTAAGTCTGGGCGGCAATTTACGGAGAAACTATCATAGGACCTGTGTTTTTGCCTCCAACTCTAAACAGAGACGGATACATGTCTCTTCTGAACACTGAGCTTGACAGTTACTCGACGAATTACCAATGCCTGAAAGACGACGCACTTGGTTCCAGCAACACGGTGCACCAGCTCATTATGTATACGAAGTACAAATGAAGTTAAAGAACGAGTTTGGTATCGCTGGATAGGCCGGTTTAGGCCGCACCGTTGGCCACCGAGGTCTCCGGATCTCACGTGTTTAGATTTCTTCCTGTGGGACTCTGTAAAAGATAGTGTGTACAAAACGGAAGCGACACTGCGGGCTGCGAAAAAGAATTACTGTTGTATTTAACACTGCGTAGAAAAAATTGTGAAAAAATAAAACTAGAAATAATTTATTCAACGCATACACACATTTAAAAAAAACCAATGATTAAAACAAAAAAAAAACATTTAACATGGCGTTGAAAAGCAAACAATGTCATTTTACAAAATTTCATTTCGCAAAAATGTAATTGTGCTTAAACCATTACATATTTATTACATAGGCTACATGGGCTTGTTAAATAAGTTGGGTTAGGTTAGACTTTTGACCACAAAAAATATAAAATTATGTGGTGGGAAGTACATCTTTGCGAATTGGAAGTTTGTAAAATGACATTGTTTGCCAAATGATGATTTGGTAAAACATTAGTGAACCCGTTGAAAAGGGCCCCCCTTAGCTTTGTGCCGCAGCAAGCTGCGGCGCTAGATTTCAGAGTGACCCCGTCTTAAACTAACTTAAATATCTAAAACAAAAAGGAATGAGAAAGAAGAGCATACACTATCAAAGGTGCACTGACATATTTGGGCACGGGCTGCAGCGTGTATTATAAGACGCGGAAAAAGCTTTGAACACCGAATGTAAAGGTAGTGTTAGAATTTTCTTGTCGTCTTGTTCTGAATATCTGATCTAATAGTCCATGAACAAGTTGTTCATGGACTATTAGACATTTATGCGTCATTAAGTTATTACTAGGGTAACGTTCGGAAATAAGTGTGGTCTCAGAGTTTTTAACGTGCCCCGTTTCCTTTCCTTACTCGAGCCGTGATGGGTAGGTGCCCTAGGGTTGTCACCACAATTAAAAATAGGTGAATTCGGTATTATTGTTTTTTACTTAATTCATGTTTATAACCATCATAAATCGACTATGTACCTCTTTATCGACACAATATTTCCGGGAAGGCCCCTAGTGTCGTTCCACCCTGTATAGGGTGCCTTTTATATTTGGTTATATGTGCTCCAGCTAGAACCTGTCCTAGGGAATCAGGAGGATAACACAGGAAGATGTACAGGAGTTTTGTTTAACTCGAAGTAAATGAATTTATTATTATACTTTTTTATTTTATTTGTTTTTCCTGTAATGAACCCCTAGTATGCTTAGGCTTAAGATCCGTGCTCAAAATTAGGATATCTTTTTGTATTTTTATTAAGCTTAATTTTATGGACTATGTCGTAATCAGAAGAGACTAGAACTTGGTACTTTTTTGACCTCCCGCATACGAGGGGTTAAATAATTACCAATAAATAAACTACGTATATGCTGTTAAGATGTCTTCTTGCGTTTTAGTTGTCAAATTGAATCAAAACCAGTTCATATTTAAAAATAGCAGCCGCGACCTGAAAAAACATCACGCCTTTAGGAACTTCTGTGATAAGGATATGCTACGATAGGTACCCCACACTTAAAAGTCTTTCAAGTCGTTGAGCTCACCAGTCTTCGATAAACAGACAAAAATAAATACATAGTTAGTCACATAACTAGGAACACTTGAAAATTGTCTACCCTTATATCGATTTATAAAATGTAAACAAGCAAAAACTGTTTACAGAGAAAATAATCTCGCGACACAGGCTAGGCCTAATGTGAGGCGAACTCATTTACTGTGTACGCGGGTTGCCTTTTTACCCGACTGCCGAAGGAGGAGGGTATTGTGTTTATCAGCCTATATATGTATGTTTGTTCCTTTGTGGCACTCTAGAAACTAAACGCGTGGGCCGATTATGATGATTCTGTCAATCGATTTATCTTAACCTTGTGAGTGTCACTAAAGATATGAAAGTAATCAAAATTCAATATGGCGGCAACCAGACGCCATATTGTAAAAAAGAAAAAAAAATAAGTGAGCGAACTGTAACAAGTGGGGTATCATTGAATAGATATTTAAAATGTATCATTAGGTTTCTTTCATCATTTTTCATTATGAATGATCATTTAGGATTTAATAACGATTTAAAGTCGGGTTTTTAAAAGATAGCTTTTTTATAAGTTGTGCCGTTTGAAATAACCATAGACAATTTGGAAAGTGTATTATCATTTATTGTTTGTCGAGAATCCCCACGATATTTGATACACTTTACCATTCTCAAGAACAAGTTTTGATAACACTTATTCCACTATGAATATAGTAGACGTGTTTTGACTCTCCTCGGCGAAAACAATGCAGAGTTTCTTGGCACCATCTGACACAAGCCGTTTTTAGGGTTCCGTACCCAAAAGGTAAAAAGAAACGTTATTGGAGAACGTAGGGAGCTAACAGACATACATCATCTGTAAAAATTTCAACTATCTGGCTATCACGGTTCATGAGATACAGCCTGGTGACAGACAGACAGACAGACAGACGGACAGTGCAGTCTTAGTAATAGGGTCCCGTTTTTACCTTTTGGGTACGGAACCCTAGAAACGGCTTGTGTCAGATGGTGCCCAAAAAGGCTCCCTATGTTCTCCCATAACGTTTGTAATCCTAATTTCACTTCCCATAATGTTAGTGGTAATAATAATCATTTATCCTAAAGATTACTTGACATAATGTTTATCGACCTATTTTCTCTTGACATAATGTTTTTGTTCCTAAAAATCGTTAGTCCTAATGATTAACCAAGTTAATCATTAGCTTTTTAATTTTTACCTAACTGCCAAAGCAGGACGGTAATGTGTTTAACAGCCTATATATCGACGGGTAAATAGAACAACGGTCTATCTGCAAAATGTCTACTTTTCAGGAGAGGAGTTCAAAGATTCAATCGTGTATATTTCATAAAGTATATAAGTTAGCTTTTTAAAATTCTAAGAAGGGATTAATAGCAAGACAATGATTATATTAAAGTAATAAAGTATTTAATTTCTTTATTATTTTCCGAGTTACTGGGTTACATGTATACATGGCACGTTTTATTACGGAACTGCAGACGGCAAATGGTAACATAGCACGTTATTCGACGGAACAATGTGTGTAATATATTGACATAGTTCGTTTTTCTATGTTTTTTTTTTAAGTTGTAGTGTCCTAAGTAAATAAAATAAGGATATTTATTGAAAAATCAACTTCTTTATTTAAAAAACTTTAGGAACGTCAATAATCAGTCTAGTATGAGATCTTCCTTCATGTTAATAAAAAACTATAATACTTAAAATTTAAACAAACATAAAAACACTTTCTTAAAACAAATATCTTAAAGACTATCACTAGCCTTTCCTTACTCTAAGGTAGCCGAGGTAAAAATTTTGATAAGATCAAGGCACACTATCAATCACAATCTGCTTACACTTTGTGTCACAACAAAATCACTGGAATTGCCTTCATACAAAAATCTAAACAATGTAAGTAAATGGAACAACGTGAAAAATACACGTAAAATCTGTTATCAAAAAAATAAAACATAAAAAATCTGCTTATACTACTTCGTCAAAGCAGAATTTACCAAATTAACTGGAGTTTGCCTTCCTATAAAAAAATAAAAAATATGAAACAGCATCATAAAAAGATAAAAGTAAATTTTAAAAATAAAACTAAGTATACTAAACTTGTGACAGTTTGTCACTTTTTAAGTAAATCGCCGAAATCAATGAAATATAAATATAAAAAAACTTTTAATCATCGTCACTCTCATTTAACGAAACACTAGATTGTGTTGAAGAGAAATTAGGAAGCGATTTAAAGTAAGAAGAATATTCAGCCGGTATGATTCCAGTTTCGCACATATTAACCAAGTCCTTATATTTTTCCTTCGAAATTTTAAGAGGCTCGGTATAAGCATGTTTCGGGCCAACTAGCGACGAGTTCCTAGTATTCCCACGAATAATAAGAGTATCTTACTGTTCTTCAGCGAGGTCATACTTATAATAAAGTTTATTTGCATCACTACTTTCAGTGTGTACTTCTCTGATATTAATCCAAGATTTTCTTTCCCCTTTTATATTTTTGAGCCAAACTATATTATTTATTAGACTCTTAAAGTCGTAAATGTCATCCTGGACAACATTCCTAACTACGTAAGGCTCTCCTTCAGTCTTAGCCCGCCTCACCAGCAGACGCCATTCTTCGGGAGTATATATTACTCGAGTTTGGGACCACGCTCTATAAGGGAGTGCACACTATCTGCCTCGTTTTGCGTGTGTCCCTTCTCGAGAAAACGGTGTGTTATCGAAACATTAAATATACAAGACGCGTATAAATAAAGTGAAAATACAATCCGGTTGCGGTTCTGGCCTGTACAGTTGTCAGACCAGAACCTAAAATCTTTAACTCCTTCTCGTGCATTCATTTCAATAAAATCTAACAGGCAACTACTTACTTCATTGGCACCTCTTTTTGCAATTGTTTCGTCCCACATATAACACACCGCTTTCTTTTTGCCCATATTGAATACAGTAAAATTATAACAAGAAAGTTTCCTTTTATAGTAAAAGATACTAATCTGACCATGTGGACACGTTAACACCTTTTCAAAGTCGAAAACTGCCGATAATATTTTGCCATCCGATTCCAACGCTTCCTGTTTATCTTGGCTTTTAAAATGTCTAGAAAGCTTCTTATTGTCTGTATGTTTCTTATACTTTTCAAGTTCATCTTCCGTGTGGGTTTGTTTATTTCTAAAAATGTGACACTCGTCACACTGGTCCTTTTTTGGAACATGAAACCTAGATTGAAATGTCCTTTTTAACCGACTTCAAAAAAAGGAGGAGGTTCTCAATTCGTCGGGTTTTTTTTTTTTTATGTATGTTCCCCGATTACTCGAAGACCACTGGACCGATTTGAAAAATTTTTTCGTTGTTCGAATGGGTATACTTTCTAGTTGGTCCCATTGTCACCACGTCAGGATCTGATGATGGGATCATGGAGAAATCAAGAGAACTCCTCAAATATTATAGGCACACCTATAGCGATTTTGGTATTTTTCACTGTAACTCATGCATTTGCTTTTGAAAAGTACTATATGGTGAAGTGGAACTGATGATGAAGACCACAGATGGCCACCGGAACTCCTTAACGGTACCTATTTGAAGGGTGGCGATAAGATATTTCGATAAAGGAAGTTGAGCGACTATGACGAAGCACATTTAGGTTTAAATATGACTATGACATTCCCGCGGCGTTGTCTGCGGCGAGCTTGAAATGTTCTATAGTTTCTTATTAATATTTAGAAGTGGAGCTACGTAACAGCATAAATAGGATCACTAAAAAGTATAAAATAAAATAAATGTTTAAAAAAACAAAAAACCGCCTTCAAAAAGCAAAAAATAACTTCTTTAAAATGGTAGGTAAATAGGTCAGTCCAACTGAAGTCGGCGTCCAACAATATTTTAACCAAAAGCAGACTTCAGTTGGACTGACCTATTTACCTACCATTTTAAAGAAGTTATTTTTTGCTTTTTGAAGGCGGTTTTTTGTTTTTTTAAACATTTATTTTAATATATCCCGGTACTGTCGCAACTTCGATGCTTTATTGGCGTACTTCGAATCATCAAACCATTCCAGGTACAGCCTATGCATTTTAGCCATATTTAAACTTCCATCTTAGTATAGTTTCGTAGAATCCTTCCTAATGTAGTGAGATTCAACAGGAGCGAATGAATTGACATGGTCACATACGCTTCTAATCATTTCTTCATTCAGAACTACCCTAAGATTTCGATGGCGACCTCCGTTATCTTCAACTGTGACCGTAGTGCCGTCACATTTTTCACAAGCGGTCCTTACCATTCTAGGACTGATAGAAAGGGTGTTCAAAAACATGGTTTGACAGACATCTACCCGGTTAATCCCACTTTTTGACTCGGACTCAGATGTTATTGGGAGGAAATATTTGTAAGTAAATATCCGATTATTTGGGGAATCTGTGTTTAAACGCCTTTTTTTCTTTATTTTATCGCAGTATTTTACGATAAACGCCCACTGTTTTTGTCTGTCACCAAGTTTCCAAAATCTTGAGAAACACTCAAGTCGTTGGTCATTCAGAATTTTTTCGTGACATTTGTAACGGCACTTACAGTCACCATCAGATATATTGTAGCGGGCGAGGTACTCAAATATTTCGGAGCAGCATTAATTTTCAATAAATTCGTTACACTAGTTATGGTCAATAACATCAGAACATGCAATTTGTCATAAATATAAGAGCAGCGACTTTTCAATAAATTCGGAACATATAACGAGGTAAAAATATCAGAAAGCACAGAACGTCAAAGGTATCTACGCAGTCGGGGTGGGCATAAAGATCGGAACATTTATGGAAAATATACCTTAAGTCTGTATCACACAGTTTAAATTCGTTTAGATTCGAATTCCAAACAAAACATAAATACGTTATGCCAAAGATCGACATGCATAATAAATATAGTAACGAATTTATCCATACATCATCCATCTCCATATTTCGGTCGGTCTCTTCGACAGCATCTAAATTTTCGTTTGCATCCGGTACAGGAGACATCTCCTCCATATTTCGGTCGGTTTCTTCGACAGCAACTAAAACGAAAAATCACTATATTTTTTTATCATATCATTATAAGTAACGTAGCAAATAGATACATAGATACACAAATACATACATTGAATTTACTATCTACCCTATTTTTGCGTCGGGAGTTTAAAAATAAACGAGATTAATATAGGTAATTATCGCGAAAACGTTGTAAATAACATACATTTTAAATGTTAAATCATGAAAACTTAATCTAACAGTAAAAAAAGTGCATTTATATATGCACAAAAAGTTACATCTGAGGGCTCAGACAAGATGCACTACGCTAACTAACGTTTCTATTCGATTCGTTTTTAAACCAATCGCGTCACTGGAAGATGACGTGATACGAAAAGTCACGTGGTCTACCAGTGACGCGATTGGTTTAAAAACGAATCGAATAGAAACGTTAGTAGCGTAGCGCATCTTGTCTGAGCCCTCTGAATTAACGTCGACGAACAACGGACCACATTCACATGTATTTTTTTTTTTTTTCCGAAGAAGAACGGTCGATGTGCATATAGATCACGTCAATTTCCGTAGAAAAGAGATCGATTTAAATATAAACAGCATAATTTTGTAACGTGAACACAATAAGTGTTTTAAGACTAAATAAAGCTGCTAATCAATTTATTATAATAACGTATAACTTTAGTGATTTGCAAGTAACATGACTGACTCCGTAGTATATCGTCACATATGAACATAGAACGAACAATTTCGTAATTTCGCCAAATTTAAAAAAATAATAGTTACAAACGCCACTCATAGATCATAACAGAATAACTACAAATAAACATACATTTTAATGCCAATTTTCGGACTATTGAATTCATACATTCTTCAATATTAAACTTTTTTGTCGACATAAAACCACTTGAATGAGTAAAACCATTAATATTTTTAACGTAACTTACCTTGCAAAGGACGATTATAAATATCATTTGTATCTTCCATTGAACTTTTCTCATTTTGCTTAATGTTGTTCACTAAACTTAATATTCGTTTCGACCTTGTGTTGAACATTTTGACGCGCACTAGCCGTGGGCGTTATTTCACGTCACTAGCCTCCTGAGACCCGGGTCCCTAAAATATTACTAGTCATAAAGACCTAACTTACTATCTATAGAACAAAATGGCAACCATCATTAAGTCCTGACAATTCAAAAATAAATTATATCATTATGACCGAACTAGCTATTAAAAGAACGAAATCGAGTATTTCAAATTTACCGCGAACTTTAAGAAGAAACAGCATTATCTCCATCGTCATATATTTGTCTCTATCCAACGCGTCGAATCAAGCGAAAGAAAGACGCCATATTTATTCTTAGTAGCCAGCAACAGGTGACAATGGCGCACGTCGAAAACAACGTAAGTAAATACCTAAATATTTCGTAGAAATATTAGTATTTGTGTGAATAAAACTGTTTTATTTTGTTATTGAATATGTAATATTTATCAGTAAATGATTATTTTTGACACGCACGCGGCGTACACGATTTTATTTGTAGGAATTTTAATTTGTTCTTTATAAAGTGTGTTCGGTCATTGTACATTAAATTTGGCAAAATCTTTTGTTCTTTTATAATCACCTTCGGTTTTAATTTAACAACTTTGTTTGATGAGTGAAAATTTAATTTGTACCCTAAATTCTTGTGTATGTCTGTCTGTCCTTCTGTTATCAAACAGTGATCGGATCCAGGATGCAATTTGGGGTTAATGACCTCAAACGTTATGAATTATGATTCACTATCTACATAATAATAGCTCATTTATTTTATACCTACATGTTTAAAAAAAATGTTTTATCTATACTAATATTATAAATGGGAAAGTGTATGTGTGTGTCTGTTTGTCTCGCTTTCACGGCTAAACTGCTGAACTGATTGCGATGAAATTCGGTATGAGGATAGTTTAAGTCCCGGGGAAGAACATAGGATACTTTTTATCTAGGAAATGGTTATAGTCCCGAAGGAATAGCGATAAACGAGTTCTACGTGGACGAAGTCGCGGGCAACTGCTAGTATATAATATAGCTCTTAAGCAGAAATATAATTATATGAATACGAGTTACGGCTTTCTAGAACCAAATTTAAAAATAAGCATCTTAAAAGCATAGGTACAAATTAAAACACAATAGGGTACTAATTTTGTTGTTATTATATTTATAGTGTAAAGTGATTTACCTTTTTACAAAGGTAGGTAACAAAAACGTCGCGGGATTGTAAGTCATATTTATATATAAATGTTAAAGTAACGGACCTAAACCCCGTGAAATTGTATCCCAGATCCGATCACTGGTTATTAATATTTAACTACTGGTAAAACCGCAAGTGATATACAATATATATTTTTTATATTTAGCGTTACGCGACGTGGATATTTATCAAGTTCTCAATGAATCTGAAATTGATGATGCTGAGGATGATGAGGACCCGACGTATCAAGATCCTGAAATAGTACCTTCGAGTCAGCGTAGCGATGTAGATGTTTATGGCGACTGGTCTAGCTTAGAAAATGATAATTCTTCTTCCTCGGAAGATGAGGCGGAACACCGTTCTACCGGCAACCGTCAGGCCAGGACTCGAGGTCGAGGAGTTATGAATCGAAACTCGGTACGTACGCGTGGGGGAGTTCATAGTCGCAGTGCAGTGCGATCTCGGATCCGTACTCGTGGTGGAACTTCAAGAGGCGGTAGAACAAATCCTCCCACTTGGGTAAGATCCACATTCATCCAGGAAATTCCTGCTATGTCGCAACCGTCATATCGACCCTCCGAGCCGAAATCGTCGATGATGGAGTACATTTATGAGTACATGGACAAAGACTTGCTGGCTTTGATAGTAACTAAGACTAACCAAACTGCTGTTGAAAAAACAGGAAAAAGTTTAAACTTTACCTTAGGTGAATGCAAAGCTTTTATTGGAATAACCATGCTTATGGGATGCATTGGATATCCTCAAATTCGCATGTTCTGGAGCGAAAAATATGCTGTACCAATTATAGTTAGAACCATGGTGCGAGATCGCTATTTCTTACTTAGGAATTCTCTTAAGTTGGTATATGATAATGATGTTGCCGATGATGTAAGGAAGAAAGACCTGCTTTGGAAAGTACGTCCGTTTCTAGATAGAGTTCTCCAGGGATGCCATGCACAAATTCGGGAGCAAAAAATTTCCATTGATGAGATGATAATCCCATTTACGGGTGCTTGTCCAATGCGTCAGTACTGCCCTGGCAAACCGAATCCCACTGGTCTTAAAGCCTTTATTCTTGCTAATCCGAATGGCCTAGTGTGTGATATATTAGTATATCAAGGCAAAAATACTATGACAAACAATGGTGAGCTAAATGTCGGTGAGAGCGTGGTTGTGGCTTTAACAGAGACGCTAGTCCCTGGCCACATTTTATATTGTGACCGGTTCTTTACAAGCGTCAAGTTGATGGATGAGCTTAACAAACGTGGCTTTAAATGTACAGGAACAGTGATGAAAAACAGACTGCCTAAAACGTAAAAAACAATTTGCTGACTGACAAACTATTAGCAAGAAATGGCAGGAGCAGCTATGACGTTCTTGTGAGAGAGGATCAACAGGTAGCTGTAACTAAATGGTATGATAACAAGGCCGTTTTGTTGTTGTCCAGTATACATGCGGCAGAAACTGTCGACGAGTGTAGACGATACGACAGAAAACTACGTAGCTATGTACAAGTTCCAAGACCGGAAATAGTTACAGAATATAATAATAACATGGGCGGCGTGGACCTTACCGACAGATTGCTTGCTGTCTGCCCTTCGAGAATGCGTACCAAAAAGTGGACTGTAAGGTTTATAAGCCATTTAATTGATTTATCTGTCGTGAATGCTTGGATTAAATATAAAGCTGATCGAAAACTGCAAGGTACTCGTGCACACAAAATACTTCAACTGCGTGCTTTCAAGCAGTCTATTGCAGAAGAGATACTAGATGAATACCTTGAATCAGAAAATGAAAATGAACGCGTTCTGGCAGAGTCGTTGAACGTGCAAGGCATCGACTGCACCTTGAAAAGAGGCAGACCTCCAGTTAAAGCAATCCCTTCGACTTCTTTCAGGCTACGCGGTTCCATTCACTTACCGGCAATGGGAAATTCTCAACACAGGTGTAGGCAGAAGGGCTGTACAATGAAAACTACCATCTACTGTAAAGCTTGTGACTTACCCCTCTGTGTTACTGCCAAAAGAAATTGTTATGCCGATTTCCACACTCAAATGTCTATTTAATGACTGACTTCTAATTGATTTACCTAATATTTATGTTACAGTGTATCCATTTAGATAGACTGTAACACAAATATTAAGTAATTTCAAGGTATTAGAATTCATAACTAGGGGATACCTCAAATTTAGTCATAAAGCAAAAAAGAAAAATTACTAAACGGATCTCATAGCTATGTGATATGATAAATATGATAATATTGATAAATGTTATTTTAATGTTAAGATTTTATGATGTTGATTATGCCAAAGTGCCATACCAAGAGTAGCAATTTAATTAGTAAAGATATGTTTTTGTTTATTATTTCGAGTACATTGTAAACGGATAAATGTTTGAGTTAATTTTGTGTTGTCTTTTGTTGATTTGTAACATGTATGGATAAAAAAATTAAAATAAATGACCGATCTGTGTTGTTTAACTACCAATATTACCTACATTTACTCTTATATACTAAGACCGAGTGTTCTTTAAAAAGAACAAAAGTTTTATAACATTCATTAAGTGCAATTTTTTTTTTTTTTTAAGGTAATAATGTTTGTTCTAGCAAAAATTCCATAGACAAGTATAAAACAGTTAAAATCGGTGTTAAAAGTTCAGGACTCAGTGACAATATTGTTTTTGTTCTTTTTGAAGAACACTCGGTTATAATGCCATCTGATATGTAGTAATACCCAGGACTCAATGGTGAACGCCATTTTGTTCTTTTAAACGACACCTGGGACTCAGGAGGATATATACAATAACTAGTTACGCGACAAGTAACCGATTCACTAGTTTCGATTCAAATTACAAGTAGTGATTTTTGTAAATGCGTTATTACTGTTAAATATCTGTGATTGTTGGGTGTGGGTGTGAGTAGTTGAGCGACCGAGCAAGCGAGAGGCTGTCTGTCTACTGTCGAGCCTGCCGACCGACCGCGCGAGCGAGATGGCAGATCGAAAATTTCCGAGTAAGCGACTAAGCGAGAGCGGTGACACGAATAAATCCGAAGTAATCCGAACGCTCACATGCCGTGGCATACAACAAAAACAAAACAGCGTAACAGTATTAGTATACGTTTAATTTTTATACGTAAGACTAGAGACATAGACAATAAAATAGAGTGTTCTGTTTGTAAATAATTTGAAATTTTGAACAGCTCGCGATTCCGCGAAGCGAGCGTCACTTTGAATGAATTCAAAAAATAATTTTGTTTGTTTTAGTTGACGTTGTACTTATTTGTGCATAATTTTGAGTACTTTCTTTTAAAAATTAACGTTTATCTCTTATTTTGGTGTTTTGTGTAAATTTAATGTAACATTTCTTTGTTATTATGTAAATATAATTAGTGTGGATTGTATTAAGTCTATATAGAGTGTAAATATAGTGAAGTGTAAATAAAAAACTTGTAAAAATGTCTAGATTGAATTCTAGTGCTTTGTGGGAGTTTTTTCAAAAACTGGATAGTGAAAAAAAAGCAAAATGCAACAGTTGTGGTGAAATTTATAGCTTCAAAACTTCAACTGCGAATTTGAAGACACATTTGAAGCGAAAACACCTCCATGCGTATACAAGCATTTGTACCGCGCAATCAACGGCAAGGACCCCAGAACAAAGTCGTGGGCAGGAACCCCCAGGTGATGTACAACCTCAGCCCTCGTCGTCCAGCTTCGATGCTGCGTCAGCTTCTACTTCCAATGCTGCATGTACCATACCCATATACCGCACCGCGCAACAGCGCATTGATAGCTACGGAATTGGCAAAAAAGTATCCGTAACGAAAAAAAGACAAATTGATAATGACCTGGCCGATTTATTTATAGACAGTTATCACGTTTTTTCGTTGGTAGAAGAACGGGCTTTTAAAAACTTTTCCCGCCACATACCTGGGTACGAGTTACCATCACGAAAAACTGTCTCGAACATACTGATTCCTACATTATACGAACAAACAGTTCTTCGAAAAAAAGAAGAAATACACGATATCGAATATCTGTCCCTAACAACAGACTTATGGACGTCTCGGGTCAACGACGCTTACATTGCTGTAAAGGGGCACTTTAAAACAAAAGATCTTGTTCTTAAAACATTTTTACTAAAATGTGCAGAATTTAAAGATACGCACAGCAGTGCGAATATTCAAGCTGCATTGCTCGAAACGACCAACGAGTGGAATGTGACAAATAAAATAAATTTTATTGTTAGTGACAACGCAGCCAATGTCAAAAAAGCTATAACTGATATAGGGTGGAAGCATTACGGATGCTATGGCCATACGTTGAACTTAATAGTGCAAGATGCCCTAAAGTTAGTCCAATCTTCTTTGGACAAAGTTAAAACTATCGTCCGACATTTCAAGACAAGTACAGCAGCGCTAGAAAAATTATTAAAAGCGCAATCACAGGAAAAGCCGGGCGTGACACCAAAGCGATTGATCCAGGAAGTACCAACCAGGTGGAACTCTACGTTGGCTATGTTACAGCGATTTCTTGAACTAGAAAATCAAATATGTGCCACTGTTGCAATTCTTAAAAAAGATTTACCTATCTTAACTGTCGAGGAATGGACAATGTTTCACGAACTGTGCAAGGTTTTAAAACCTTTCGACGAAGCTACGAAAGCTATGAGTGGTGAAGATTATATGACAGCCAGTACCATAATAGTAATGACACGCTGCCTTAGGGAATCGTGTGACCAACTGATTCTGGAAGGTTTTACTGTTGTAACTAATAATGTCATTACAGCGCTTCGGACAGGATTAGATAGAAGGCTAGAAGGTGTAGAGAGAAGTGGCACGTTCTCAATATGTACCATTTTAGACCCGCGGTACAAAATGAATGTGTTCTCAGACGCAAATGACGCTGCAAAAGCTGCTGCCAGTGACATTAGACGGCGACGACATGGGGAAAACCACCCGCAACCATCCTCTTCAGCCACCTCAGCTTCCATACGCGTACAAGATAAATTTTCACCTTGGTCTATTTTAAGCAATATTGTCGGGACGCAGCAGCAGCAAGTAGGCACTCCTTTGTCGTGTGCCATCAAGGAAGTAGACTCTTATGTAAAAGACAACATTCTACCAATGTTTAATGACAGTGGGAAATTTAACTGTCCATTGTAATGGTGGCAACTTAACCGCCAAATTTATCCCAACCTTGCCATACTTCTACGCAAGTATGGCAACATAATGGCAACTTCAGTTCCGTGCGAGAGGATATTCAGCATGACAGGGCTCACGATTAATAATCGCCGCACACAATTGAAGACACACAAAGTTGCCCAATTGACGTATTTAAATGTTAACTTAGATCCAAAAAGATTCTTGATACATTCATAAATTCGTTTATTCATAAAATTAAAATAAAACTAATGAAACAAAAATATGTAAATGTGTATAATACTTAGAACAAAAAACTACTAATATAAAACTTAAAAACTGTGTGTAAATATTCACACAAACAAACAAAATAATTGTACAGTGTAAATAAAAGTGCAAAAACAAATGACAGTGAAAACGTTGAAAAAGTGTAAATAAACTGTAAATATTTCAAAAGTGTAAATAAACTGTAAATATCAATCATCATTGTATATACAATCAAATCAACTTTTAAATGCGCCTGCATTCATAATTTTATTAAAATCATAGTTTCAGAATAAACACTAATCTAATCAATCATATTTAAATACATTTAATGCAGTCAGTCCTAAGCCTGAATAAAGTATGAAGGGAAGTTAATTTATTGGTTTAAACGTATAGCTACAAACACTTAGATATGATACACATTGAGATGTGATTTAATTTATTTTCGTTTGTGTGTAACTGTATAGTTGATTTGGTGGTGGTATTTATGCAAACAATCACATAGCTGAATAAAAATAACTAGTTACAAAAATCACTACTTTAGAAACAGGTGACGCCGACCAAGTCACTGATTTCGTTACGTTTCTTGAAAATGCCGTAACGACCCACGTCTAACGCGCACTCTCCGCCGGACATAGCTCGAACTGACGATCGGCGGGGCGCGTGGCTGCGCTGCCCCCGCCGGCGCGGGGTAGCGCGGGGCGTTGCGTGTGCGTTTGGTTCGTTGTTCTACGCATCCGGATTCACATCGTGCGTTTTTCGATTAAATTATCTCAGAAACAATACGTCATAAAAAAAAATGTATACCAATAGATAGATCTTCTAATAAGGAAGTAAAAAATACAATAAAAACGATTTCGTACTAAAATCACATAGACCGTTGTTCTATTAACCCGTCGATATGTATGTTTGTTCCTTTGTGGTGCTCTAGAAACTAAACGTGTGGACCGATTTGATGATTCTTATGTCAATTGATCTTGTGAGTGTCACTAAAGATATAACAGTAATAAAACAATAATATGGGGGCAACCACACGCCGACGATTGTAAAAAAGAAAAAAAATAAAGTAAACGAATTATAAAAAGTGGGGTATCGTTGAATAGGTATTTAAAAATCATCTTTAGGTTTCTTTCATATTTTTTCATTTTGAATGACCATTTAAGATTTATAACGATTTAAAGCAACAGTCGGTTTTTTAAAGCTTGCTTTTTGTTATGTTATTGCCATAGGTATTCCCTTGGTTGATATAACAATTTTTCAGCTATTTTCGGATTGCCTAATATCTTTTAGAATGTTTAACCATTTGTCTATCATCACTTTTAATATTTTTTGTTTAGTACAGTGATTTATTAATCGAACCGCGTTTAGTCTAATAGACGTTTTGCACCATTTTTGTACAGTCTAATATTCTTATACCTAACGATTAACTTACGTAAATATCGTTTAGTATAACGTTTATTTAATCTAAATGAGTAGGTATACTGATCATTTGATCGAAATTCGTATTGCCTAATTTACGTTTTGCATTATTTTTATTTAGTCTATATACGTTTAGGTGTCTAACGATCATGTCGTCTAATTAAGTGCGGAATTAAGAGGGTTCCTTTCTTTTACCGCAAATATTTTTGTATTCTAATATTGTCTTTTTAATGTAGTTTTTTCCACACAGTTAATATTTTTCATTTCATTGATTATAAACCGACATTTTATTTGACGAATAAGACGTATTCTACTATTAGGCAAGTAAGGTCGAATAATATTTAAGAACCGAGTTCAGGGCACCCTATATCCACGTTGTCTGGTCAGCCCTACCCCTAGAGTGTTTTTGCAAAACGCGGAGCCAGAAGCTCGGAGCAAGCGTGCGGAGGCCGGAGCTTAGCGAGCAAGGCTCGCGAAGCGAAGGTCTCCCATGCGAGTGAGAGGTCTGGCGAGAGCCCACTTATTTCCAATAACTGCCCCGTTGATTCATTTTTAAATATGATTATTTATGTAAAATAATTTAATTTCGATTTAATGTTGATTTGTGAATTGACTATAAGGCAATATGATTATTTGATATTATGCACTATGAATAAAAGATAAAACAAAATTATGTCAAATGAATGATATAATGAAGAATGTCAGTAGGTACGCCAAATTGCTTGAAACTTTGTAACAGTAAAGTTTCTAAACAAACAAACATACTACTTTTTATTTCATTCCAATAGACCCAGTAGTTTTGATTCTACGAATATTATTGACTCAAATTTTAAAAGTTCGTAGAATCAAAACTACTGGGTTTATTTAAATGAAATAAAAAGTAGTATGTTTGTTTGTTTAGAAACTTTACTGTTACAAAGTTTCAATATTTCACAAGGAAAAATTCCATAACTTATAAACAATTACGAATGTTGAAAAAAAGAGATGCTTTAGAAAGCCCTATTATTCGTTCACTAAAAGAAATATGTAATGTCAAATTAAAATGTTTCGTATGGGTGTAGTTAGTACGAAAAAACTGTTGACGGTGCTAAAAATTGAAATGAAAACATCGAATTAAAATGTTAATTTGCGATCCTAGTATGATAGGGATGGGTTCGCAAACATGATAAAGATGTAAAAAAATATAAGTAATGGTTATCCATTCCCTTTTAGGCCAATTCGTGCCATTATATCAAAGAAAATTTAACTTAATAATATCAAATACTATCAACTACGCCAAAACTTGTTCACAAAGGTATTTATTACATAAAAAAGTTTAAAGTGGTCCAGGTGTTCCCTCATTTACTTCGCCGAATGCCTCTGGATCCAATTCAGCCTCATCTTTGGTAGTTACAAAAAAATAAAGTTTTTAACTCTTTTTGATTTTTGTTGTGTTTTTAGTGTAGATTGATGGAACTTATATTCCAGATTAGAATTGTACGTCTTTGATTTAGTTAAAAATGATACCAAACTTGTTTTAGTACCTAAACTTAACAGTTATTAACCTCAGACACACTGGGCGGAAAATCCTCCTCCCCCACTTGCATGAAAAATCTGCGTGCCTCCAATTCTTAAAATCATCTTAGGAACCCAAAAATTAATCCTCCCAAAGGAAATCTTTGGTTCAGAAAAAGCCGTATTTTACCTTTTTATGTCGTGTAAAAACGCAACTAGGTATAATAAAAGCGTTCAATATGCGACTGCTCCGGCGCTGTGGGAAGTGCATCACCTCCGCGCTTGCGAATCCAAACACAGACACCTGTGCTCGCCACCGCAGCTTCGGCTTCCACCGGCCTCAGCCGCTACGGCTCACACGATGTCTGCGTTCGGTTACAGCGGGCGGGGGCTGCCCTCCCTCCACGCCTCCGGCTTTTTATATACACTCTAGGGGTAGGGCAGATATAGGACCACGTGGAATCGGGGTTGGCAGATTGAGTTCTGTTAGGACAACCGATATTATAATAAAGCGCAATCTTACTAATAAAATTAACCTTTATGACATGCAAATTTATGACTTTATTTATTAGGTGTCACATGTTTAATACAAACAAAATAAGGACATTAAAGATTATGGCGACTACAATTATGACCAAAATGCTTTAGGACAATCGATACATTATGGGAATAAAGCATTATGGGTACTAAACATTATCGCTAACATCCATTATGACAAAAGTGTTATGGCAAATCACTTTAGGACAAACGATACTATGGCAAAACAAGGAAACCCATGTCTGTTGCCGCAATAACATCAAATACTAAAAACAGAGTAGAATAAATATTTAAGGGGGGCTCCCATACAACAAACGTGATTTATTGGCCGTTTTTTGCTCGATATCAATAACGGCAACAGGTAGACGCTTGAAATATTCATTGAATATTTAGTTGTATATTCACTTACAACAAACGGGATTTTTTATAGATAATGGAACCCTTTGTGCGCGAGTCCGACTCGCACTTGACCGGTTTTTTTGCTCATCGCTCGGCAAATGTGGTATCCATTGCGAGATTATTTTTCTTACACCGAGCTGTTCATGCAAGATTTTTCTAATTGTTGCCCTGAAATGCCCGCAAGTGCCTCTATTCCACGGAATGTCACGTGCTGATCTTCGACGATCAGCTGTCGCACAGTGTCGATGTTCTCTTGGGCCACGGCGCATTTTGGACGACCTTCACGTTGTTTGTCGCTGAGATTGCAGTGTCCAGGTTGAAATTCTAAATACCAGCGTTCTACAGTCCGCACAGTGCTTTGTTACTAAATACAGAAGTCAGCTCCTCAAAGCACTGAATTCGCGTTAACCTCTTTAAAAGTTATAGAAATCTATAGCACGCAAAATTTCCTTATAGATTTTGAATGGAATAATTTAAATTGGATTTTTTATCTACCGTATTCTAGAGATGATTTAGTGGTAGGAGAACTAGGTCGCAAAATGACCACATTTTTTTTTCGTTAAAGTTGACGGAGCCCCGCTTAAGGGTTCCTTTCCTATTCCTGGACGGTTTGCCGTTCGGGCATTTGAAGTAACCTAACGAACCTAACCTACCTAGTAACACAAACAAAGTGGTAATTTTGCGACACGGAAATTTTAAAATGTAAAAGAGATGTGGCGTTTTGCGGAGTCAGTAATTTTGCAACTTAACTCATAATTTCATTTACATTCGAAACAGGTACTTAATATTGCTTAGTATGAAAATAAAATATACCATTAAATAGAATCACCAATTGAAATGTAATTAATGTAGGTAATTGAAATAATGGCGGTTTTGATTATAACATTTATAACGCCTTTAAGATAATTCGACATATTTTTTATGAACTCCATTTATGTTAAAAGAAAGTGAAAGTATTTGATACACTTTTAAATACGCTTTAAACGCCGTTCTTAAAGGTAGCCTTCCGAGCCGGGCCGCAGACCGCAACCGCAGTCGACACTGCGGCTGGCCTGTGTAGATGGGCAGGCCGCAGTGCCGCCGCGCTCGGAATCAATTTCATAGAGATTCATAAAAACAAGTGGTGTCGCTTGTAGTTTGCTGTTGCAGTTTGCGGTCTGCAGCCCATCTCGGAAGGCTACCTTTCTAGTCTATCTCTGACATTTTAAAAAGTAAAATAAAAAAAGGAATCACTCATTTCACGAGTTTTTTGGCTGTTTGGAATTGGTTATCGTTTGTCCTTGTTTGTGTGTGTTGTTAAATGTCTTACTAATTGGTAGACGTCTTGTGTCATAAAGGGAAATGATGGACGATCTAAAGAGTTTCTTTTCATTTTGATGTGTAGTAGTTAGTTCCTTTTTATCTTGTGGTAATCCATTGAATCAAATTGATGTGTTTAATGTGTGTGAGGTGAGGTGAGGTGAGGTGTGAAATTAGGATTACAAACGTTATGGGAGAACATAGGGAGCCTTCTTAGGCACCATCTGACACAAGCCGTTTCTAGGGTTCCGTACCCAAAGGGTAAAAACGGGAACCTATTACTAAGACTCCGCTGTCCGTCTGTCTGTCACCAGGCTGTATCTCATGAACCGTGATAGCTAGACAGTTGAAATTTTCACAGATGATGTATTTCTGTTTCCGCTATAAAACAACAAACAAAATAAAATACATATTTAAGGGGGGCTCCCATACAACAAACGTGTTTTTCTTTTCCGTTTTTTGCTAATGTTGTATAGATAATAGTACGGAACCCTTCGTGCGCGAGTCGGACTCTCACTTGGCCGTTTTTTTTAAAGTACTTTTTGTAGGTTGTGCTTTCTACCATGGTTGCGGACCAGGAATGAAAGAAAAATACTGATATTCATTTTATTGTTTCAGAGAAGCGATTCAATTAAATTAACACAGTTACTTTTTGTTTGGTGTTTAGGAAAATTACTGGCTATTATCTACCGTGGGGCCCAGGTTTCTCATCCCCGTGGTATGATTTCTTTCAGGATTGAGTTTTCTTGTGCTGGCAAAATTTATCCAATATAAATCGAGGTGGGTAGGATGAATAATCTTTTTATATGAACTGTCAATTCAAATTGACAGCAGAAATAGTTTTTTAAATTAAGGGTAGATCCAAAATGACCACACTGCATCAAATGAATATGTTATTGGTGGTTTCCGTTTTTGGCCTCATATCCTTAATATTTCACAAGAATACCAATCACGCAACATCCACGTCACATACATAAACTTTCGATCAGTAACAATTTTGACACTTTTAATCACTGCTTTAATTAATTTGTTGTGAAGAGAACACTATTAAGTGACGGATGACAGATACCTTCGCTAAGGCAGTAACTTGGAAATTTTAAGTACCGAAAAAATATTAACGTAATTTTTGATTGGTGGTCATAATCGATAAGTGATATTTGTAGGCAATTGAATGAGAAAAACGCATGTTTCTAATTATGTGACCACCTATGCACGAGTATATACCCAACCCGGTGAATACCGATTCCAAAATCCCGTTCCTTTGAAGAAACATGACCTACTATTTAACCGACTTTAAAAGGGAGGAGGTTCTATGTTCCACTGTATGCAAATATATTTTTTATGCATGTTCACCGATTTCTCTGTCAATTGAGGACCGATTTAAAAAGGTCTTTGGTTTAATGGAGTACACATTCGAAGTGGTCCCATTGTAACCAAATCTGAATCTGATGAGTATCAATTCCAACATTTGAATTCAGAAAGTATCATTTGGTAAAGTGGAACTGATGATGAAAACCAAATATGGCCACTGGAACTCCTCAACGTTACCTAATGTCAAGGGTGGCGATAAGATACCTTGATTAAGACAGTTGAGCGACTATAACGAAGAACATTTAATTGTTTATATATGACTATGCCTTTCTCACGGCAATGCTTGCGGCGAGCTTGAAATGTCTTACAGTTTCATATCAACTAAGAAGTGGGACTACATAACAGCTTATTATGATTACTAAAAAGTGTAAAATAAAATTAATTTTTGAAATAACAAAAAATCCGCCTTCAATATCGCAATAAAATAAATTAAAATGGCACGCAATAGGTCAGTCCAACTGAAGTCGGCCAATCACAATATTTTTTACCAAAATCCGACTTCAGTTGGGATCATGGACATAGCATATTTTCGCTGTGCTCAACAGACCAAAGAAGCGTGAGAGAGAGATGTCTTATTCAAATGAACACCGTGCGGGAAAAAAGATACAGCCGCCTGTAGTACCATTATGTGATTATTTTTACGAGTATAAGGCCATAGCGTCCGAGCATCTCGCGTGTCAAAACGAAATTTACCGAAATAATTAGGAATCATATTAGCTTAAGCAACAAAGACCAAAAACTGCCTCTCAGGGAAAAAAAACTCGTGTATAAGCGAATTTTGGCATAGTTGTAGGGAATGGTGTTTTAAACCACATACTAAAAGTACTGATGGCTTTTTTTAGATTCTCGTAAATAACTTGTAAACGGTGGCCCAATAGCAAAACATATTATTATTTTTTATATCCTTGTGACACCTCTAGCTTTTATTTTCAGAATAGTCCATAAATTGGCCTACTACTTGCCAAAATATCAATTTTTTCCAGGCGGTACTTCCTATCAAAAATGAGCAATATGTGTGGCCAAGTCTGTATTCAATCGGTTCTGTTGACTTGCTATGCAAACCCGACTATGGCCTTTCGGGAATCATTATTCCCTCCATATCTCATTAAATATTGATCCCAGCGAAAAAGTGTATCAAATTTATTTTGTGGAGAATTTTATGTAGATTAATTATGTAATGGAGCATTTTTTGCTATAGGCTACCGTTTACGAGTTATATACGAAAACTAAAAAAGGGACCTTTACAAACCCTCCCCACCCGTTAGCTCCACCCCCACCCATCTATACTTTTAGTATGTGGTTTAAAACACCCTACAACTATGCCAAAATTAGCTTATACCCGAGTTTTTTCCACTGATTTCTCTTCGTTGCTTAGGCTATATTATTAAAACTTAAAATGGTATTTTTACTACAATGGTGTCTTCTTCAGTAAGTGGATGTGATGTTACAAGAAGCAATAAACCCAGACAATACACGTTTCACAGGTAAATAAGATATAATTCATTGCGTCGCCACTTTCCATACGAGTATATCTATTGCCAAATTTGCTTTGGTAAATAGTTAAAAAAACAGTTTACATCGTAGATTATGAGTTGTTCTTTGGATTTTCATCAATATTTTATTGCCGTATGTAGAAATAAGCAGTAATTTGTGTAAAATATAATTATATTAGATTACAATAGGGCTCGACCAATTGATGCCGTCATGAATATCGATAATGTTTTGAGGAGCAACTAGACTAGGGGTAGTTAACAGAATAAGTAATGCAATATTGAATGCGTACAGACCTTGTATTTTTTCTTAAAGTTGGCCTAAAATGTATTTTTTTGAGCTTTTAGGTTTCCAACTAATCCTTTGTTACGAGAAAAATGGTTATTGGTTATAAACAGAAATGAATGGGCTCCAAATAATAACTCTACTTTTTGTAGTAAACATTTTGAATCAAACCTATACAAAGGAAACATCGTCGTGTTTTAATGAAAGACTTTATTTGTACCTGTAAGTATGATACCAAATGAACAAGAACAGTACTTCTTGCGTATTAGTGACTTCCTAACGACAGAAGTGATAACTAATCTAAATCTGTGGGTTAGAGTGAGAGAGGAAGAGCCTGCCTGTCATTGCCGTATGCGACAGAGAAAGGGAAGCCAGACAAACTGGCGCCGTAACGCGTTACCTAAGGAAGCGGTTTGCCCTACCATAAGAAGTTATCACTTCAAAAAGTTCAAAATAGCGGCAACTTTTTTAAATCTGATTACGGGCTCGCGTTTGTAGTCCCCACGGATCCTCAGATATCGATTTTCAAGTCAATCGAACCAGTAACAAAAAAGTTCAAAAAGGTGGCCACTTTTTTTAAATCTGATTACGGGTTCACATTTGTTGTCCCGACGGATCCTCAGATATCGATTTTCAGGACAATCGAAGCAGTAACAAAAAAGTTTAAAATAGCGGCCACTGAGTACGGGTTCGGATATTTTGTAGTCCCCACGGATCCTCAGATATCGATTTTCAAGTCAATTGAACCAGTAACAAAAAAGTTCAAAATGGCGGCCACTTTTTTTTAAATCTGATTACGGGTTCGCATTTGTTGTCCCGACGGATCCTCAAATATCAATTTTCAGGACAATCGAAGCAGTAAAAAAAAAGTTTAAAATAGCTTTTTTTTTTAAATTTGAATACGATTTGATATCGATTTTCAAGAGAATCGAACTAGTAACAAAAAAGTTCAAAATGGCGGCCACTTTTTTAAAATCTGATTACGTTTGTAGTCCAAAAGAGCCCTCAGATATCGATTTTCAGGACAATCGAACCAGTAACAACTCACTTAAACTAATCACTTATGGTTTTAGGTTATATGCTCACTGTCAACAGTATTTATGCTTAGAAACGCAATACGGGGTGACGACAGCAGGTAAGATCAAATACTGTTTAGCATTTTCGTCCATACTTATAAGTTACGATTGGCCTAGCGGCTGAGAGGTAGGTCTATGACGCCATGGTGGCCGCGGTTCAAATCCGATCAAATTCCAGTATCATTATGAATTTTAAAAATTGTTTAAAAATTAGTACAATGGTTGCCGTATGCGTGAGAGAAAGGGAAGCCAGACATGCTGTCTAGTAACACGCGTTACGTTACGAAATGAATTACCCTCCGTAAAGAAGTTATCACTTCAAAAAGCAGTAAATAATAGTTAGACCTAAAAGCAGTTGTAAAAGAAGTAAATAATAGGCCAGGGTTTCGAGATCACAGAAATGGCATAGAAATCGCTTGTAGAAATGACTTACTGCAAAAATTAATCAATAGGGTAAATGGAAAAGCCACAAGAAAAATCAGTCACACGGCTAGGTATGACGAAGATCTTAAAAAGTTCGCTCTAATAGTACATTTTTATAGTTCAAGGAGCTATATTTACATCAGTGACAAATTTGGGGTGTGTAATGTTTAGTATAAAAACAAATGGTCTAATTTTAATTTTACATACAACTAAAAACATAATTCTAATTTGTATAATGATCAAAGTGTATAATTTTATAAGGCATACAAATAAAATGAATAATGCCTCGAATCATAATTATGAGTGCGTATAATAACGAAGTGCATAGCGCACTAATATTATAATAGTCATTTAGTATAATATTTAAGTAAATAACGTATGTTTAATGTTATAACGAATATAATAACGCTGAATAATTATAAACTAACAGCAATAAACTGAATATTAATTTTATATTTATGGGTCACGGTTTTTAATATTAAAAAAATATATCATAACAGTATTTTTTAATTTTCTCCTTATGCACCTACTACTTATAATAATATATAGTATAATAGTAACTTAAAAAGAATTTTACGAACAAGTTGACGGAGCTCCGCTGCAGGAGCACATATTCCGCGTAGTTATGGCGCTTCGCGCCTTGTCTCAACTCTAACCTAACCTAACCTATAAATAAAAGTGAGATGGACCTAATTTAGCAGATTGGTTTACATGACCTTGATTTAAACATATTATAATTTATATTTAGTTATATCTTCTATAATTTTTAATAATTATACTTAATGTATAGTATATCAAATGGCATTATCCCATATGAATATTATACAAAAGGTTGTTATGCTACAAAAAATATACATTTTGTTGTTATACTGGACGTTTGTTATCCATTTCGCAGTTAGGTAAATGAAATTATACAAAAAGTTTTTATACTGATTGAAGCGCACCCACAAACTTGATCTTTTTTTACCACACATCAACACTTTACGTAAATGGTATTCACGGTTAGACTGCGAGCCGGGTTTCACTTCTGAATCTTTTAATAATATTTCAGAAATTGCAAAATCATAACCTGTTTTTGTAAGTATAAAAATAAGAGAAGAACCTGAAATTGTCGGCAAAAACCAATATGGCTTGAACGATTTGGATGGTGACGAGATAGAAATCGCCAAAGAAATACTTGTATTTCTGGTAGTAGCTGAAGATGAATATTGGAAATCGCCTGTTGGATTTTTTCCAGCAAAAAGCTTTAGCTTCAGAAAAATCTAGATTATTAAAAATATGTCTAGATCTTATAAAAGACGCAAATTGTGACGTAGTCTCAATTACTTTTGACGGCATTCCGTCGAATTTGAATATGGCACAATTACTTGGCGCCTCCCTGACATCAGAGCCTTATAAGCCGTACTTTTTCTACAACGGCAGAAGGTACTGTAGCGCTCCATAAAAATAAAAGGTACGGAACACTACACGGGATGGTTGTGATAAAACCATCAGCACGTAAATTTGGACCTGTATAAATAAAATAAAACCGAACGAAATTCAACAAGGTTATATAATAAGGAGAACACACAATGATAAAATTAAAACAAACTACATACAACGTAACTATAAAAACAAGGTCACAAGGCTGTTACGGAACTTAGCTTACGTATCAAAACAATTTAACACAGAACGGTCTGCGGGTTGTCACAATAATAAAGTTTTTCTAGTTTAAAAACCCATTGCCTAATAAAGGGTGAAAGACCACATTAGAACACGGTCAGGCCAAAACTTGTATTCAATTTAAAGGTAATTCTGATTCGAACTAAAACAACAAGAATCTGTTAAAATGCAAGAAGCGCTTCATGATTAAAACTGATATGTTCGAAGTATTATAAAACTGGGATAACAAATTATGGTTTTGATCGGTAGAAAAGGTCTAGGGATTCTATAACATTTATAGCCAAAATGAAACCGAATGATGATTAGAATTTGGAAAAGTAAAAATCATCGTAATAGTAACTGTCCTGCGAATATCCGCCGTTGCTTGTCGCCGTGTGAAGATGTAACCTCCCTGCGTTCGTCGCAACCGTCGCAGCGGGTAAAACCTGCGGGCGCTGCCGCAGACGACGACCCGTTGCCAGCGAACTTGACGGCGAACCGCACGTTGAATCCAGACGTCCAAATCTTCAGTCGGGGCGTTGAGTCGGAAGATATGGGGTAAGCGGAGGTGCCGCTATCCGGACACACAGAAGACAACAGCATTAAAACGTTCGGCCCTCAATTGAGACCACGGCGTAATAGAAACGGCCTTCCACGTATCACTACACCGGACGCGACACTCGAAGCTGGCTTCAGTTATAGAGAAACTTGGGAAGACTAGAAATTATTAAATTTTTCTGTTGTATCAAGGCAAGAGTACCAGAATGAATGACATTCCCAAAACAAGGAACGGATCTAACAAAAACGAATTCAAAATTCAAAACTGTCAGTAGAAATTACAAACTCTAACCGGTCAATGAACAAGTCCGCAATACCAAAAAGGCTGAGAAACGAAAAAGGCGAAATAAATAATCAATAAATAACGCGAACCAACGCGATTTGTAGCGGTAATGCTACAATTATCCCCTCACTAGAACTAAAAAACAAAAAATTGACAACCCTAAAATAATACTGAAGTGACATCCCTAAAATTTCCAAAAGTGACAACCCTAAAATAATATCGAAGTGACAACCCTAAAATTTCCAAATGTGACAACCCTAAAATAATATTGAAATGACAACCCTAAACATCGAACACGAAACACCAAAAACACACTTTAAAATATAAAGGTTAAACACAAACAGCATTTGTCAAAGTCGACCTTGATAAGGTTAACCTAAAATGAAAAACAAAACCACAGTCGCGACGAAAATCACACCTGAACACCAAAGATCGCTTACCTAGTATAGTTGAACCGAAACGATCTTGATACTAGACTGACTAAACTAGGACTAATTCTGACTAACTGCAGCCACCTACCCTAAAACATCTAGCCTAACACATTAAAACTATTTTATTAATAATACAGCCTGCTGGAAAAAAGCACCTCTATAACTAACTTACACCTAGTACAGTCAGCCAAAAAAAATTGCAGAAAACGTGATTAACAGACCATTATTACAACCCTACGCAAAGACAAGAAATAACCTACTACAAATACCATCTAGAAACCCTAACAAATATCTGCGACGAAAATTGAATCAAATTATCCTAACACTAAAAACTAAGGATTATACAAATCAACCACCACAAAGTACATAAAGAAGCATATCAGAACTATCAATCAAAAAATAAAGGTATAACGAATTATCATACTGGGTATACCAAATGACAGAACAAGTAACACGATCGGGATAAGTACTCTAACCGAAAATTCCAAGACACTAGCTCTTAAACTAAGGCATACCAGTGCACGAAGTTTACATACCAACCATTCCGCTATGATACCCAAAATCACTGATTAAACAGTTACCGAAAACTATCTAACCGTTGACCCAGTAATATAGCCCAACAAAACAATTCCGTCTTGGAAATTAGCGCGAGAAAAACCACAAGTATCAAGACCTGTTATTGCACTATAGTTGATACGATGGCAAACAAATGCCTAACGTGAACAAAGTGATAGGTGATTAACAAACTTCGAACTTTGAATTACATTGGAATAACAATATGTATAGTCAGACCGAAAAAAGTGAACACGGAAAGGAAAATTCCCTCAACAAAAGTCGACGCAGAAGAAATTGGGGATAAAAAAAAACCGACCACCAAATCTATCTGATAGCAGAAATACACTGAATGCAACAAGAAAGGTGGAACGAAATTTACTCTCAATCCGAGAGTTGGAAGGAAGAAGAAGAAAGAAGTAAACTCAAGACCACCGCGAGGGCGGCCTAATGTCCTCGCGGCATCTTCCACAAAACCTCCACGGAGGGGGCGTAAGGCCCTCCGTGGAGTAAACTGTGAAGAACACCTCACAACCTCCGCGGAGGGGCATGACGCCTCCGCGGAGGGGAAACAAGGAAAAATAGAATACAGAACCCCTCCGTAGCGCTCCATAAAAATAAAAGGTACGGAACACTACACGGGATGGTTGTGATAAAACCATCAGCACGTAAATTTGGACCTGTATAAATAAAATAAAACCGAACGAAATTCAACAAGGTTATATAATAAGGAGAACACACAATGATAAAATTAAAACAAACTACATACAACGTAACTATAAAAACAAGGTCACAAGGCTGTTACGGAACTTAGCTTACGTATCAAAACAATTTAACACAGAACGGTCTGCGGGTTGTCACAATAATAAAGTTTTTCTAGTTTAAAAACCCATTGCCTAATAAAGGGTGAAAGACCACATTAGAACACGGTCAGGCCAAAACTTGTATTCAATTTAAAGGTAATTCTGATTCGAACTAAAACAACAAGAATCTGTTAAAATGCAAGAAGCGCTTCATGATTAAAACTGATATGTTCGAAGTATTATAAAACTGGGATAACAAATTATGGTTTTGATCGGTAGAAAAGGTCTAGGGATTCTATAACATTTATAGCCAAAATGAAACCGAATGATGATTAGAATTTGGAAAAGTAAAAATCATCGTAATAGTAACTGTCCTGCGAATATCCGCCGTTGCTTGTCGCCGTGTGAAGATGTAACCTCCCTGCGTTCGTCGCAACCGTCGCAGCGGGTAAAACCTGCGGGCGCTGCCGCAGACGACGACCCGTTGCCAGCGAACTTGACGGCGAACCGCACGTTGAATCCAGACGTCCAAATCTTCAGTCGGGGCGTTGAGTCGGAAGATATGGGGTAAGCGGAGGTGCCGCTATCCGGACACACAGAAGACAACAGCATTAAAACGTTCGGCCCTCAATTGAGACCACGGCGTAATAGAAACGGCCTTCCACGTATCACTACACCGGACGCGACACTCGAAGCTGGCTTCAGTTATAGAGAAACTTGGGAAGACTAGAAATTATTAAATTTTTCTGTTGTATCAAGGCAAGAGTACCAGAATGAATGACATTCCCAAAACAAGGAACGGATCTAACAAAAACGAATTCAAAATTCAAAACTGTCAGTAGAAATTACAAACTCTAACCGGTCAATGAACAAGTCCGCAATACCAAAAAGGCTGAGAAACGAAAAAGGCGAAATAAATAATCAATAAATAACGCGAACCAACGCGATTTGTAGCGGTAATGCTACAATTATCCCCTCACTAGAACTAAAAAACAAAAAATTGACAACCCTAAAATAATACTGAAGTGACATCCCTAAAATTTCCAAAAGTGACAACCCTAAAATAATATCGAAGTGACAACCCTAAAATTTCCAAATGTGACAACCCTAAAATAATATTGAAATGACAACCCTAAACATCGAACACGAAACACCAAAAACACACTTTAAAATATAAAGGTTAAACACAAACAGCATTTGTCAAAGTCGACCTTGATAAGGTTAACCTAAAATGAAAAACAAAACCACAGTCGCGACGAAAATCACACCTGAACACCAAAGATCGCTTACCTAGTATAGTTGAACCGAAACGATCTTGATACTAGACTGACTAAACTAGGACTAATTCTGACTAACTGCAGCCACCTACCCTAAAACATCTAGCCTAACACATTAAAACTATTTTATTAATAATACAGCCTGCTGGAAAAAAGCACCTCTATAACTAACTTACACCTAGTACAGTCAGCCAAAAAAAATTGCAGAAAACGTGATTAACAGACCATTATTACAACCCTACGCAAAGACAAGAAATAACCTACTACAAATACCATCTAGAAACCCTAACAAATATCTGCGACGAAAATTGAATCAAATTATCCTAACACTAAAAACTAAGGATTATACAAATCAACCACCACAAAGTACATAAAGAAGCATATCAGAACTATCAATCAAAAAATAAAGGTATAACGAATTATCATACTGGGTATACCAAATGACAGAACAAGTAACACGATCGGGATAAGTACTCTAACCGAAAATTCCAAGACACTAGCTCTTAAACTAAGGCATACCAGTGCACGAAGTTTACATACCAACCATTCCGCTATGATACCCAAAATCACTGATTAAACAGTTACCGAAAACTATCTAACCGTTGACCCAGTAATATAGCCCAACAAAACAATTCCGTCTTGGAAATTAGCGCGAGAAAAACCACAAGTATCAAGACCTGTTATTGCACTATAGTTGATACGATGGCAAACAAATGCCTAACGTGAACAAAGTGATAGGTGATTAACAAACTTCGAACTTTGAATTACATTGGAATAACAATATGTATAGTCAGACCGAAAAAAGTGAACACGGAAAGGAAAATTCCCTCAACAAAAGTCGACGCAGAAGAAATTGGGGATAAAAAAAAACCGACCACCAAATCTATCTGATAGCAGAAATACACTGAATGCAACAAGAAAGGTGGAACGAAATTTACTCTCAATCCGAGAGTTGGAAGGAAGAAGAAGAAAGAAGTAAACTCAAGACCACCGCGAGGGCGGCCTAATGTCCTCGCGGCATCTTCCACAAAACCTCCACGGAGGGGGCGTAAGGCCCTCCGTGGAGTAAACTGTGAAGAACACCTCACAACCTCCGCGGAGGGGCATGACGCCTCCGCGGAGGGGAAACAAGGAAAAATAGAATACAGAACCCCTCCGTAGCGCTCCATAAAAATAAAAGGTACGGAACACTACACGGGATGGTTGTGATAAAACCATCAGCACGTAAATTTGGACCTGTATAAATAAAATAAAACCGAACGAAATTCAACAAGGTTATATAATAAGGAGAACACACAATGATAAAATTAAAACAAACTACATACAACGTAACTATAAAAACAAGGTCACAAGGCTGTTACGGAACTTAGCTTACGTATCAAAACAATTTAACACAGAACGGTCTGCGGGTTGTCACAATAATAAAGTTTTTCTAGTTTAAAAACCCATTGCCTAATAAAGGGTGAAAGACCACATTAGAACACGGTCAGGCCAAAACTTGTATTCAATTTAAAGGTAATTCTGATTCGAACTAAAACAACAAGAATCTGTTAAAATGCAAGAAGCGCTTCATGATTAAAACTGATATGTTCGAAGTATTATAAAACTGGGATAACAAATTATGGTTTTGATCGGTAGAAAAGGTCTAGGGATTCTATAACATTTATAGCCAAAATGAAACCGAATGATGATTAGAATTTGGAAAAGTAAAAATCATCGTAATAGTAACTGTCCTGCGAATATCCGCCGTTGCTTGTCGCCGTGTGAAGATGTAACCTCCCTGCGTTCGTCGCAACCGTCGCAGCGGGTAAAACCTGCGGGCGCTGCCGCAGACGACGACCCGTTGCCAGCGAACTTGACGGCGAACCGCACGTTGAATCCAGACGTCCAAATCTTCAGTCGGGGCGTTGAGTCGGAAGATATGGGGTAAGCGGAGGTGCCGCTATCCGGACACACAGAAGACAACAGCATTAAAACGTTCGGCCCTCAATTGAGACCACGGCGTAATAGAAACGGCCTTCCACGTATCACTACACCGGACGCGACACTCGAAGCTGGCTTCAGTTATAGAGAAACTTGGGAAGACTAGAAATTATTAAATTTTTCTGTTGTATCAAGGCAAGAGTACCAGAATGAATGACATTCCCAAAACAAGGAACGGATCTAACAAAAACGAATTCAAAATTCAAAACTGTCAGTAGAAATTACAAACTCTAACCGGTCAATGAACAAGTCCGCAATACCAAAAAGGCTGAGAAACGAAAAAGGCGAAATAAATAATCAATAAATAACGCGAACCAACGCGATTTGTAGCGGTAATGCTACAGTACCTACAATAGTTTATTTGATCCATGCCATTTGATTTAACTAATTAGAAATATTTTGCAGATAGCAACATATTTTATGACAGTCTTGGACGAAAAATTGAATTTAAATTCATTGAACAGCTACAAAACTTACAGCAAAGCGAAGGTCTACATCTCGCAAACAATTTATCTGTGCGACATTTTAATTTCTAAAATCAAAAAATGAAACTTAGATTGGCTGCTCAGTTACTTAGCAGGTCAGTAGGTGTTGCTATCGATGTTTGCAATAAGGCCCTCGATATTTCTGAATTTAAGTATTCTGAGGCAACTGCGGAGTTTCTTTTGTATTTAAATGATATTTTTGATATATTTAACTCCCGAAATTTGTATAAATATGGTTTTAAAAAGCCTTTGTGTCCAAGCAATAAACCAAGTATATTTGATAGAATCGATGAAGTCTACGAATATTTCCAATCATTTAAATGTGAAAACGGTAAACTTGCTATAAGTACTTCAAGACGCTTGGGTTTTTTGGGATTTTTGATCAATATTATTTCATTAAAATGGATGTATGTTAATTACATCGAAAAAGACTATTTAAAATTCTTTCCCACTTACAAATTGTCACAGGACCATCTAGAGACGTTCTTCGGCGCTATTAGGTCCAACGGGGGTTTCAACAACAACCCATCGGTAACTAATTTCATAGCCGCTTATAAAAAAATGCTTTGCTATTCAGAAATTGAAATCAGGGAGAGCGGTAACTGCTTGGAAATAGAAAAGATTGCAATATTGTCTGCTGGTACCACGTCTAGTATTGAGAAAATAAATAGTTCATCAAATCAAAATAAAATCTTTAATGAATTTTATTGTTGCAAAACGGTAATGTCACCAATCTCCAAAATGAAGATGAAAATGATTTTGACCATGAAATTTAATGGTATTATTAGATAATACTGCTAGCTTATCTCAAGTGTCAATGATGATTGTTACATATGTATCTGGCTATGTAGTGGAAAAAAATACTAAAAGAATTAAATGTGAAATCTGTGCAAATACTTTATTGTCAGAGTCAACTGCCATGTCTCATAATTCGTTTATTGTGAGAAGAGATTACTCAAAAACAGACGACTGCTACATGATGTAATCGGACTATGCATTGCTGAAAAACATTTCAGATAAAATATGAAGAAGAAAAGTATGAACGACCGTATATTTGCCAAAAATGTGTTACAAATTCTGCGAAACAATCAGTGTCTGTTTCTTGATTTAAAATACCATATTTTGGACCAAGATCCATTAAGTGATCATAGGTTTTCTATTATTTCCCTTCGCCGCCTAAAACATGAAACCAAATTGATTAAGTATAATAAGGAAACTAAGAACGCACTTATATAAAACTATTATATTTAGAGGTCAATAAATAATAAATAGTTATTTATTTATTTCATATTGTATCGTCATGTACATTCAGATAATGGTGTAACAAGGTATAAGGTCACTCCATGACGCCCTGGGGACGTTTTATAAAGCTACAAGTAACCACTTTACAGGTCTAAACTGGAAACACAGCTGAAATGGCTGGTCGTCATTGGTCGAGGTTGTGTCAAATGAAAACTTGTAACCTGTAAATTGTAATTTGTAGCTTTATAAAACAGGCCACTGTAAGGACACACAATTACATATAATAACTTAAATCTACTAAGTAAATGAAGTTAAGTACTAATAACAGGACCGAGCAACTAATTTTAAATTGTAGTAAAAATACTATTTTAAGTTTTAATACTATGATTACTAATTAATTAGGGAATTTCGTCTTGACACGAAAGAGGCTTTAATCGTAAAGATAATCACATAATGGTACTACAGACATTTATTTTTCTATAGGTATTTAGGCTCAATAAATAATAAAGAGTTATAATTCTACACTGGAATATTATTTATTACTAGTAGGTATACCTACATATGGCTAGCTTGTTTATTTATTTCATTATATTAATACTAACAACTCAAACGGTTACACTGGTGTATCCTTTACGCTTACTTCGGCGTTGGCACAACCCACCAGATTTTGCGTCACGTTTTCCCACTTTTCGGTGTTGGCGCACCACGAGTTTCTGCGTAAAAGATACGCAAAAATGGGAACACATGATGGGAAGTCCGCCAGTTCGAAAAAGTGCGTTGCGCCAACTTCGAATTAATACGTAAACAATACGCCCATGGAGATGCCTACCATTGCAATGATCAGGCAAGTTTGTACAGACTAAATAATCGATATCAAAAATATTTCAAGAGTCATTGCACCACTATTTCACTCACACATTTGCATTTACCTTTGATTACACTTTTCAGATGTCATTTTTCATCTTGTACATCCTATGTTTATGGTTGGAATGACCATGCCATTTTAAAAGAAGTTATTTTTTGCGTTTTTGAAAGCGGTTTCGTTTTTTGAAACATTTTTCGTTGATTGGATTACCCTACCCTAGAGTCATCAATTACTACCTCACCTCTAGAAGCAGTTTCCGGTCCAGAGTAAAAAGTCCCATCCCTTTAATAGCTACCAAATCATGTATTAACTGAGTTTTGAGCCTGCTTATCTGAAACCAACCAAATTAAAATACAAATGAAAAAGGCATATTTATCTCGCATAGGAAAAACCTATAGCGACACATGGGCGATTTTGCAAAGATTATTAGATAAATTGTTACTATTTTAAAATGTGCGTCAGGATGACGGGTGGACGTAAATTTCGAGGTCGTCCTTTAGATGCATTATTTCTTACATTTTCTTCTTCTCTATACCTTTTAACCCATAGATATACCAGTGCTCCTCTAAAACAATTAACAGTAACAATAAGTCAATGAATACTAGTAAGCAAGATCGTCAGTTGGATGATGACGTTAAAAATCTATGTTTCGTTCGCACTACCGACTTGGCGGTGCCTCCAGCAGTATCCACCCACACAGTGCGACGAAGATTGCTTCAAGCTGGCCTTAAACATCATACGCGCCAGCTAATAAGCCATTGTTTACTCACAGGCATAAAGAGTTGCGTTTGGCGTTTGCAGACCGCTATTTTAATTATGATTTTCAAAATGTGGTTTTATTTAATGGACGAAACAGTTTTTGTGTCCTCTGCTGATGGACGACTGTCCTTTTGGCGGACACCTAAATCGAAGAGCAGAACGTATTACCAAACCGACGTAGTGGCAGAATTTCCATTGGGTTTTAGGGTTTTATGAATCATAGTGGCGGGCCATAGAGTTATGTGAGATCTCTGGTCGATTGAGCAGTCAGGGATATCTAGATCTATTACGAGATTTATTTTTGTTGTGTTGTGCTAAACTAGTGTATCCTGATGGTCACGTAATTGAATTCATGCAAGACAACTCTGCAATCCACAACACAACGCAAGACGCGTCTTGGCTTGGGTAGATAACAACGAAAAATTAAATTTAATAAAAATGTCCCCACGAAGCCCAGATTTAAACCCCATAGAAAATCTATGGGGCTTAATGGTTCAGGACTAGGACGAAACTATAGGGTAAACGTCCACGAAATTTGGGAGGAATACAGAGGCACCGACGTATGTGAAAATATGGTTAATTCGATGAAAGACCGTTTGCAGGTGGTGAAAGACGCAGATGGAATGTATACATACGAAATATTAGGTTGTAAATGATGAAAGTAATAATTATCGAAATCTTAAGAATTTTATTATTATTACATCTAGTATTAATATTTTATTGACATAAATTTTGCATCGGACAAATGGTATTTTAATATTTACGAAACCACATGGAAATCTTGTATGATATAGGTCTACCAGAATCTCATGAAAAAAAGGGAAATTTAAATTTAGGGCTTGCAACTCCGGGGTAATAGGTTTTAAAGGTCTTGATACTTGATTTTCCGCGTTTATTAAAAGCATGGTGTGGCGAACTCAGCGTAGAAGTCTTTACTTCTTTGGAAATTATTAAGTTTTCTAGGATAACATTAAAATATCACATTTGTGCAACTAAGATTTATAATATTAGTAACGATTAGTTACCTACGTAACCCTTTAAATCAACTTTGGACTTATATTTCCTAATAAATAATAAGTAGGTTAAATTGAAACAATCGTGTGCTAATAATATGTACTTATTTTTATTAGGATTTAGTTCAAAATTACTTCAAAAATTCGATGACGTATCGTCGCTTAGCTAGCAATACCGTACAGGTCAAAATTGAAGTTTATATTATATTAAATTAACTCTTAATTCGAGTCCAGTCATTGACTTACGCGGTATTGTTAGGTAAGCGACTATGTTATGCAACTTTAACGTAAATCAATGTCGTATTCTGAGGAGGTGCGAGATATTTCTTTTTATTTATTCCTCATAAAAATATCATGAAAACCATGCCGCACAGCTTCGATTCGCCATATGGTGGCAATGGGTAATCCTGCAACTAAATGGCATCTAATTATTAAGGGTGCTAAATAGACTTTTTGCGTGTCAGATATAAAAGCCAAATGGGGTGATAAGTAAAGTTCCTGCAAATGTACAACGGACCTTAAAGTATCAATATTATTTGGCTTCATTTACTAGCGTTCCGCTCTTCTTTATTATTGAAAACAAGCGAAAAACTAGGCGACACCCGGCTTATTTTAAAGATTTAACATCTACTCTCGACATGAGATTGGTTTAACCTTTTTTGGATGTTTTTTCTTTAACCAATTTTGTCTATGAAAATTGTCTCTTTACTTCTGGCCTTTATTTATAATTATTTATAAATGTACGACTAATTTTCGTAATGCAGCGAAAAAGTTAACGTTTCTTAATTTTAGTCCTTAACTAGGTACAATTTTTCCGAGAAACGCCCTTAAACAACATTTATATTATTCATCTTTAATTTTCTACGTTTCGTAAAACAAAATCTTTTAATTTTCCTCACAGATGACTGCAAATAATATGATATGAAATGTCTGTTTTTTTCTCTACTTTTATATCGGCTTAAACTGTTTTTTTAATATTCTACTTGTTTCTAAAGCGCGCAAGGTACGCAAGAGATAAAAAAAATGGGTAATTAGCTTTGTTTTATTTAACGTATATTTTTAAGATCCACCCGCCATCCTGACGACGTCCGTTTCTTTCAGAAGTAGAATAATAATTGATACACTAAAATTGTACACGCCCCCTGTGTTATTTTAACTTAATTCAAACATTTTAAAACAGATACGCTATTACTTATAAACGTATAACAACCGTGGGGTTAGCTAAACCATGCTTTGGCCTTATTGTCATTGTGACATCTGAATTTGACAAATAAGTACAAAGCATGGTTTAGCTTACCCCACGGGTATTCCACGTTTATAAGTAAGGGCGATAGAGTATAATAGTCTAAATGTTACCTCGACGTTGTAAACTCTATATGAGCAAGTTTGAAGAACGGGTAATGCGCCTCTTGAGTGAACATTTATATCGGCAGCAGCAAGCACCACACTGCAGGCCCTCAATATAAGCCAGCTCAGGGATAAGAAGTAGTAGGCCATATTAATAAGAGATTTCTGCTCAGTGCTGTAACAGTAATACTTGGTCAACCAGCTAAAATAATAATAAAGGGACCTATTCAACAAAATAATCTAACATTGTACGTTTTCCTCTATATGGCGAGGCAACCGGCACGGTCGCTGAGGAAGTAAAAATGTATGAACTTTGCCGTTATCGCACACTGGAACCCGCCCATACATTGCAGTGCTCAAAACTCAACTTTGAAATTGTGGGTATTTTGTACTGAAATTGAATTATATGCATAAGCAAGGAAATACCTAGTGCACCTCATTGCAGAGAAATACCTTCATTATCAGTTGTTATAAATTAACATAAACATTAATTAACACTGGATTAAGAAGTAAGAACTAAGTCATATCAATTTACTACTACCTAGCATTTAGTTTCTATAGAGTCAACTGCCGAGATAAGTATACCCCCCTGCATACAAGGTTTCTAGTAAAGGGGGTTACATTTCTCTGCAGGTACAACATTATCATGGAGGAGTTTGCACTTATCTAGGTGTCTAAAAATATTTAATGTAAAGAAATAAAACCCATCACTGACATGTCTCTTGAATTGGATATTGAACTTTATGCTGTGAATTTATATGAATTAAAAATGGTAATAATTTGTATATATTGTTCCGACATACGAGTAGAAAGATTTAAAACACGTATTGATAATTTGAAACTCTTTTATACTCCTTGCTTCAGGAATTTGCGGGGGATTTTCTGATCGTTTGTGGGGGTTTTTAATGTTGATATTTTAAGAAATACTGTACAAAAGAGCCAATTGTTGGATTTGATGGGACAATATAACTTAACCCCAATCCATGTTCTCCCAACAAGGATCACAGAAACATCAAAACCATGTTTAGACCAAGTTTACTGAAATTGCAAAAAAGGCACCACTGACATACTCATAGGGGGCCACTTAAGTGACCACGATGCTCAGATACTTAGTTTATACACTCTTGACAGTGATGCGCACCTAGCGCCTATAGTAAGGAGAACTTTTTCAAGTCTGAACATTTACATTTTCTTGGAAGATTTGTCAAATCAGTCGTACGTAAAAATAGTAAGCAAGCTGAATCCAATTGTAGCTCTTAGATTATGTTAGCCAAAACTGGATTGAGGGATGCCCCTGCAAGTTCAGCTGGACTTACGAGTATAAATGATTTTTATACGAGGACTGATCCATACGTTTTGAGAATCAGTATGAACCATCCACATAATGATATTATTTTAATGTGGAATATACTATGGCACTAATCAACCTTAAATTAAGAAAAACAATATACATTATTCATTTGTTTTTCTGTGATAGTTACTTTAAACAAAAAACATCTGTATGAACAATTTTACAAGACGGCAAAAATAAGAGTTAGTTTTGTAATAATTTGGAGAGGTGTGGAGAAAGTTCTGTACACTGTCATGCAAAATGATCTTCTAAGTCAAATAATGGTTTATCCAAACATTCATAACTGTAAATTACATTTAATGACCAAGTCCCAATTCAACTCCGAGTTAGACTGAGATAATGGACTCAACGCAATATCTTGATTTTATTTTTTACGGATAAAGGTGCATGCTGTATGTACTGTTTGCAAGATTAATATTAAGCACAAGAGTACAACATAGATCAACATATGAAATCAAAATCACATCAAGCTCAACTATGTAATTCATCCTGCAATTTACAGGATATAAAACGAGGCAACGCTAATTTCGAAATTAAAGACGATATCTTATACTCGTATTGCAAATTGTGTAACACGAAATTATTTCCCTCTAAATCTAGTATCGTATCGACCACCATTTACACAACATAACCCATAATAACAATGCACAAGAACAGTTCAATAAATATTTAACACAATTCATGATTTATTCAAATATACCTTGGACAAAACTAGACAATCCTAAATTTAGAAATTTCATAGAAAACATTTTAAATAACAAATATGGAAACGATATTACTGTGCCGAGTGAAACAAAAATTGCTTACCTGAACTGTGTGACAAAAAATAGTTGAAATCAGAGAGGAGTTGCAAAAAAAAAATCATCTCTGTGTTGATGAAACGTCGGATTCTATAGGAAAAAAGTGGCAAATGTTTTGATCGGAGCTCTGGATGGAACTCGTACCCATTCTCATTTATTTGCTTCAAAGGTATTAGAGGTAACCAATCATTCGACAATCACCGAACTCGTCAACGAAACTCTTGAAGATCTTTGCCTCCTCAATGCACCCCTCGATTGCTGACTCGAAACCTATACTTAGGTCAGGAAAGGCTTCCCAAGCTTCAAAAGCACTTCTATAACCTTTACCATATTTGAACGAAGATACCGTGTCACATCGTGTGAATGCGTGATAGTGGGGTGATACTCTTGCTCTCTTGCTGATACAAGTAATACAATTACTTAACTTACTTTTCAACATTCCAAGCAAATTCTGCACCCAGCCGCAAGACACCAAACCAAACGAAACACTCGCGAGGTTGATGCTGCCTGTTCGCCAACTGACGGAGCGGAAGGCAGGCTTTACAAAGGCCGCCGTCATGTCATGTACCCTAGATCTACCGTCCATTCCAAGCGAAGTTTAGGTAAAGTCTCTATTCAGAATTCAGTGTTAGTTAAGTTTTATTGTACCTACTTACTTACCTCTACTTATTATCTTCGCTAATTAAAAATAAGTAGAAATAAACAATATTTCTAAGTATGTTTATAACAAAATATGTATTAGAAAATTATAAAACATACAATAATTTCAATATTTGAACTGCCAAAGATGCGTACTTATGTTAAGTTTACGCGAATTAGGTCTATGCCCATCTTAGACGTAAAACTAAACTAAGTATATATTTCTGAAAAATAGATAAAAGTGGCTTTTTACATATATTTTAATTTTTAACATACCTATATCAAGCGTTTAAAAAATTAAAGAAGCTAGAAATGGAAAAACGTTGTACATGACTTTTGTCTCTTGCCTATTTTTAATTTTTTTTTGTTCGAATGTGAATTATGTTTATTTCAAAAATAGATTTCCCATCCTTAAATTATCCGAATATGATATATTGGACACCATAACAGTTTTAGAGAAATATAGCTTCAATTAAAGCGCAACAGCTTCAAACTACCCCCCCTCCTCCCACTAAACGCGCGGTGGCTGTCGATGGCTCCCGGTCTGAATTCACTTGAGACCAAGCCAAGTTTCAGCGCATAGTCAAAAAGTGCAAGGTTCCTATACAACGGATCGCACTATCAAACCAGCTAGTCCTATAAAATGGTAAAAAAAGAAAATACCCAATGTTACCCAGAACATGTGACATGTAGACAGACATCATTCTTGAACCATTTCAAGAATGATGTCTGTCATGTCATGGCTTTGATGGCTCTTCAAGTCATACGCAATACATGCAGAAATTTGTTTCTTTCTCGCTTCTTTGATCCCTATACGATTAACAATGGAAGAAGAAGATTTTCCAATATTACGAAATATCGGCTGAAATCACTTAAGTAAATAAAGAACTCATTCGTCACTTTTACATAATTTTACAAACAATGTCTAGTGGCTACAAGATAGATCCGTATAAATTCAAAACATTCTGTCTGCAGAACGCAGAGTTATATGTAACACTGTAGCCGTGGTGTCCAATGACAACTACTCTTCATAAAATCCTCATTCATGGAGAATGCAATAATATCTGAGTACCTCATTCCAATTGGTAATTTAAGTGAAGTAAAGTAAGTGAAGTGAGCCCAGGAAGCGAGGACTAAGGATTTTAAAACTATCGGGAGAGATTTACTCGTAAAACTTTAAGAATCGGCAACATGACGAATGTTTTTAATAAGCTCTTGGGTTTCTTCTGATCCATCATTACGTGCTCACGACCTCTGCCATTCATTAATTCAAAAATATTTCACCCGGAAGCTGTCGACATGTTTATCAATGAATATGTAACGTCATCACAGGTATATTTTATGTTTTATTATTAATATAATGTAAAAGATATAATTAACTACATGCACTTCACATTACGAATGTAGAATAGTATAGGTGAAAAACTTAAGAAAGTCACCTGTTGTATGTAGTTGTGTACAGTTTGCAAAAAAACGCATAAGCATAATAAATTATGTAAATATTTAATATGAGTTGTACATATTAATAACATACTGTACATTTTTTATCTCAATCACTCGCCATTTCGTCATCCTCATTTTCATCAGTGGACTGTACAGAAACAATGTCACTGTCATTATCTTCCGAGGAAACACTTATAATGAAACTCTCCGATATTGCATCCATTTGTGATTCTTGACATTGATACTTTTGCTCTTCCTTCATTGTATGAAAGCATACATTTTTCCATTCTTCCTGAGTTATTCTACTAATTTTTTCTTTTGCTAAATTTTTAATGGACTCCATATTCATTGAAACGTTTTTTTTGGCCACAAATCCTTTGACTATTCCCCAAATGTTTTCAATTGGATTGAATTGGGGATGATATGGTGGTAAGCCAAGTGCCGTATGTCCGTGTTGACTTAAAATTGTATCAATTGTGTATTCCACGAATCTTTGCTTATTTTTGAGTACAAGATCGTATAGTTGTGTCTTATACATAGTAGGGGAATGGTCAATATTTCGCTGAGAGAGCCAATCCATTATGACTTGCTTTCGCGAGTTCGAATTCGGTGCCGGATTTTGAAGCGAATTATGGTAACATGCATTATCCAAAACGACAACACTGTTTGGTTTTAGATTTGGTATTAATTGAGTTTTAATCCATTTGGAATAATTGTCGAAATTCATGTTATCATGATAGTCACCGGTTTTTTTATGGGCTTCATATATTAATAATGCGTTAGGAACGAATCCCTCCATTCCGCCTGTATGGACTATTACGAGACGTTTACCCTTTGAAACTGGCTGCTTCATACCGTTAGTACTTCCATCAGACCATGATTTTTGTGTAGAGTGTGATGTGTCAATGTATGTCTCGTCAGTGAATACGATCGGCCGCCCTTGTGCACGGTATTGGTTAATTTTGCACAGAAAATTTATACGTAAATAGCGAATTTCATGTTTTTCCATCAGGAGTCTCCTGTTGTCTTCAGTTTTCTGCCATTTGAACCCCAATAAAGACACGTGTTTCCTTAATGTAGTAATACTACCTCGATAATCAATATCATCTTTTAGTTTTTCAAGGACCAGTTTTAACGTGGGTGTCTCTTTATTGGTGATATGAAAGTTATAAATTGTTCTCCTTATCACTTCTCGATCAAATTCGTCAACAGTAATGCGTGATTTTCGGTTAGATTTCTTTATGGGTGTTTTAAATTTTTGATTTAAATGCATACTTTCAAATTGTTTTAATGTGTTGAGAACCAGTTTTTTCGGTACACCAGATATTTTAATGACGAATTGTTTTGGTGTTGATAAACAATTTATGTCTTTATCGCAAACCTCTTGGAAATGTTTGTACATATTACACAGAACTCTTTTTGTTTGAACATGCAGTGGTCGTCCACTATCAATTTCAGGAAATGGTGCCATATTAATTTGCCAAGCTGAATTCTAAATCGATGTTTTACAATTTGCAATGTTCATTCATGAACGACGCAAAAACTACAAAGACAATTACTTGACATTGACAACTATTTATATCTTATTGTGACAATAGAATCATAAGTGGACAGGAATAATCAAACTTGAAACATAAGCAAATAATGAGTTTGCAAACCATACGATATATTACAAATTTCAAAAATAGAATGTCTATTCGCACATATTACTCACACATACAACAGGTGACTTTCTTAAGTTTTTCACCTATACTCTTTTTGCTTAATTTTACTTATTTTAGTTTTGAACCTGTGTTTTGAACACTGCAATGTATGGGCGGGTTCTAGTGTGCGTCGACTCTGCGTCAGTCAGTAAAAAAACAGCATATAACTACACCGTGGGCCTCAGGTACTATGATCTATGAACCATTCGTCATTTGTGGACTGTCTCGATTAAGACAGTTAAGCGACTATGATGAAGCAAAGTCAAATGGTCTAACAACAATAGAATACCAAAGACTTCTTCATATGTTTACTACTACACCGGCTGTCCAGTGCCAAGAAATTGCGCACCGAGTAACTGTGAATGCATTGTTCCTCGCGAAGTCGCCTGCGGGCAATGAAGAGAACCAGTCTTCTGTTGGTAAAAATTTGGAACGTTTTGTTGATGAACTACCAGATATATTTATTTGAGTAATGAAACTAATGAATGTTGTGTATTTAAAGTTTCGGCAAGTAACTAATTTATTTCGTTTATTTTTAAGAAATAGTATTTTTCGTAAATAAATACTCGCAGGCGCGATCTTTTTAATAATTTTAGGTCTTAAGAGGGTTTGTGAATTCTGTTGTAGTCATTATAGATAACTAGGTCTGTACGTTTCTGTTTTTGTTTTTTAAGTTTGTTACACTCTAAGAAATATTTTCTTGGAAAGGAAAACGTACAGACTTATTTTTTCATGATATCTACAACATATTCAAAAGTCGTAAAAGTCGGACTAGGTTTAAGGGGACCGAAACGTTATCGCATTTAGTATGTTTTTTTTTGTGACACGGTATCTTCGTTCAATGGTAAAGGTAAGAGAAGTGCTTTTGAAGCTTGGGAAGCCTTTCCTGACCTATAGGTTTCGAGTCAGCAATCGAGGGGTGCATTGAGGAGGTAATAGCTTCCATCGAAAAATACGTCGTAACATTGTATGATAGGTCAGATTTTCTGCTTTTAAACAGATATAAGAGGATCTCAAAGCTTAAACCTGAATATTGCATATCATAATTATTATTTCAGATCAGCTTCGTGTACTTTAGTAAATGAGTGCCGTAACTAAGCCTAAGTCTCTTAGTAAGTCAGTCAGTTATTAACGATATGACCAGACACTCCTAAGTCTTGTCCAAATACAGACCAATCCCACTCGCCTCTGTAATCGCTAAGATAGTGCACTGTTTTCTTGACCGGTAAATGGAAAAGCACTTGACATGTTACGATGCACAATTTGGTCTTAGGCCGATTTTTTCCACGGAAAGTGCTTTCTTTGCAGATAGTGCAGTAGGGCACCGACTCGAGCTGTTTTATATCAGCATTTTTTGAGAGACATATGTCAATGGGAGCATGTTTGGGGTCAGTTAACAGTGTTAGCACTGGCTCAAAATCTGCTCTGTCCGTCTAGTTGGGGTTGGACGAAGGTCAACAACAACAGGGAGCCTACATGGACGGACCTGCCTGTTGCTGCAGAAGCATATCTAGAAATTGACAGATACAAATGAAAAGCAGTGCCGCGGCTGGTGCAATTGCAAAAAAAAGGCAGCTTAAATGGCCTCCGTCTGTGTAGTGGATCTTTTAATATACAAATAAATTTGCATTGCGTTGCGTTACCTTTCGTGTTTTTAAAACAGTATCTAAACCCTACTTCACGGATGATCATGCATTTTCTTTATATCCCATGTATTAACAGATTTACTAAGTAAACTATAAATTTATGAAAACTAGATAAGCTTAGCTTTACGACTATATTTTTTGTTTTTAGAATTATTTTATACTTTTAACTACAATAGGTAATTAGAAAAATAAAAGATTACGTATTTTAGTCTTTTCTACTTTTTTTTGTTGTCATATAGTGCATTGTTTTTGTTCGAAAAATAGATTCCTCGTTCTTAATTTATCCGAAAATGATATATTGCATGCCCTAATATGTACAGTTTTAGAGAAATGTTGCTTCAATTAAAGCGCGGCAGCGTCAAACTTCCCCCCCTCATCCCACTAAATGCGCAGTGGCCCTCGATGGCCCCCGTTCTGAATCTAATCAAGACCAGCTAAGAGTCAACTGTGCCAAGTTTTAGCGCATAGTCACAAAGTGTCGTGCAGTAATACCCTAGCTAGACGGAAACATACCAGGGGCATAACTTCTACATAATTATATATTTTTTGTGCTTTAATAATTTAAGACAAAGCTTGTACGGGTGTTGTTACTATAGATCCGTTCTTATTTTCATTTTTCGAAATTTCCTTTGGTTTTGTTAGCTGGTGTACTTGTTTCGCTTCGGAGAACTTCCGGTCCGTCCTTAATTTCATTTGTGCAGCATAAGTTAACTTGTCCGCAGAATAACTGTTACGTAAAACTGCTGTTTTTCTGCGTTTTGAGCCATCACTGGATTCCACAAAATCCTTAATAGGCTTCCCTCCTTTTTGTGGTTCTGGTTCTGATACAGGGTTCTAAACTATACAGTTAAAATCGACATTCACCGCTTAGACAAGTCTTCTCTTTTTCAAAGAAAGTTTTTTACACGTATTATATTTGGTCCATTTTAAATGAAATTGAGTCTTAAAATTACGTACCTCTTAGATAATTTTGTGTTTTAAATGATCAAGACAGTTGGTTTTAAATATTAAAAATAAAAAAGATTTCAATATTTTTTTGAATTTAGTTTTAAATATTATTATGTTGATTAAAATTGTATCGTTTTTTTACGCTAAATTAATTAAGTAGAAAAGACTAAAATACGTAATCTGCTTTTTTTTTCTAATTAAAAGTATAATAAAAATCTAAAAACAAAAAATATAGTCGTAAAGCTAAGCTTATCTAGGTTTCATAAATTTATAGTTTACTTAATAAATCTGTTGATACATGGGAGATAAAAAAATATTAAGCGTTGGTCAGGGTGATCTCAATGCATGATCGTCCGTGAAGTAGGGTTTATTTAAACACACGAAAGGTAACGCAACGCAATGCAAATTTATTTGTATACCTATTAAAAGATCCACTACACAGACGGAGGCCATTTAAGCTGCCTTTTTTTGCAATTGCACCAGCCGCGGCACTGTTTTATCATTTTTATCTGAAAATTTCTAGATATATATAGCATAGCATAGCATATGCCTTAATAATTTAAATTGCAATGTATTTGAAAGCGTAAAAATAAAAGTTTAAAACGCAACTTCAAAAAGCAAAAAATAACTTCTTTAAAATGGTAGGTAATAGGTCAGTCCAACTGAAGTCGGCGTCCTACAATATTTTAACCAAAAGCAGACTTTGAAGGCGGGTTTTTGTTTTTTTCAACTTTTTTTTATTTTATTCTTTTTATATCATAATTATGCTGTTATTCTCCCACTTCTCATTTAATAAGAAACTATAGAACATTTCAATCTCGCAGCAAGCAACGCCATGGCAGAGTCATAGTCAAATTGCTATTAAAAAATTTCGTGTCCGTAAGGTATATAAATCATTTGTTGGTCAATGCATTCATTTCTATAATAAATTACCTGACGAAGTTTTAAAGTTATCATTTCCAGCACTTAAAAATTACTTGAAAAAGTCGTTGATGTCGAAAGCTTATTATAGGGTCGAGGACTATCTAACAGATAAAAATGCTTGGCCTAAATTAAACACCTAAATAACTTAGTAATAGCTTAGTCAGGAAAATATCTAAACATTGTAGGTATAATTATTGTCTAGGGGACACGGTTTCTGTAGGAGAATGTATCAAAACTATGTGGTTGTTTTGCACCGTCATGGGTAAGTATATGTATACTATTATTATTACAATTTAAGAGTTCATCTGAACATACTGAGTTTTGACACATTTTCCTGCTCAACTACGCATGATATATATATTTTAATGTTAAATTCATTGTTTTATATAATGCTAGGTTAAGTTCTATAATTGTATAAGTAATTTAAAAAAAAAACGACTGACTGTTGAGTTTCTTGCGGCGTTTCTTCTCAGCAGTGGTCTCTTGCGAAGCGCTGGTAGATTTTTGACGTGTAAAAGTGCCCGTGCGGCCTACTTACTGAATAAACATCTTTTATCTTTTTATCTTTATCATATATTTAAACCTAAATATGCTTCGTCATAGTCGCTCAACTATCTTAATCGAAATATCTTGTCGCCACCCTTGAAATAATATATACCATTTATGAGTTCCGGTGTCCATCTGTGGTCTTCATCATCAGTTCCACTTCACCAAATTGTGCTTTCCAAGAGCAAATACACAAATTACAATTAAAAATACCAAAATCGCTATAGGTGTGCCTATAAATTTTGAAGAGTTCCGTCGATTCCTCATAGACATTCATTTTGATAAAAATGAGACCAAACGAAAAGCATCAGCTTTCAAATAAAAAAGTATCATCAAAATCGGTTCATCCAGTCGAAAGTTCGGAGGTAACAAACATAAAAAAAAACGACGAATTGAGAAACTCCTCCTTTTTTGAAGTCGTTTAAAAAGAACTTGTGTGGCAGAGAATACTTGCAGTTGTATGCTCCTTCTATATTAATTAGTAAGGTACTTGTTTCTTAATCTTAATACAGTTAGTCGGTGTTAAAACGATTTAATGTTACTTTTGCTTGTCATATAAAGTATCAAAAATGCACATCCCAGTGGCTCAGATGTCCAGAAAAATGGTTGAAAAAATTGTTTACCAGGATTAAGACGTTATACGTACTCAACAATTGAATCAAAAATCATCGTTAAAGAATGTAGGGTTTCGAAGATTCGAAGAAGTTGCCAATTTCCCAAATTCCCGGAATACTGCCACCGGCAATATTGCCGGCAACCTAGGCAAGTTTTCGGCAATATTGCAAACTTACTATTTTTAGGGTTCGCACTACGAACAATATTGCCGGGAACATTTACAGCAATATTCTCACGCTGTGCAATATTCCCGGGCACGGCACATCACTATTCGAGAATGTTATTTCTAATCGTGTTTTCGCGTTTAACAGTTTCAAGGAATTATGATCAAGTTTAATATATCCAAATAACAGATACAAAGGCGTCATGGTTATTGAGATCCAGATCGCGAACAATACAGACTTTATCATATGTGGCCTCTTAAGTTTACGTGAAGTTTATTCAAATGCGTACTTTATTCCAAGAAATAGTTGCAAGCAAATAAAATACAGGTTATTTAAATTTGAAAGCAGAATCAGCGCGCCAAGCTTGCCGTCGACCCTCCGCACGAGCTCCGCCTGGCGGACGTACGCTTCTCTGAGCCGCCGCCATGTTTGCACTTGGGCGTATTTTTCTGTACCGAACTGAAAATTTAAATTTGCCGATATTTTATACAATTCTCTTAATTCTAAAAATCCACTTTGTATTTAACAGGATAAGATAATTAGAATAAGATAGGCGGTGAAGATAATTTTTCCAAATTACTTACATACATACATAAACTCACGCCTTCATTCCCAGAGTGGGGTAGGCAGAGCTACATATTTAACATTTTTAATTACTAACAACTCTGATTTTTTTGATAATTCTGTAACCACAATTTATTAGGCTAAGATATTTAGTGACAGTTTGCAAGCCCATCGCCTAACACTAGGTACTACAAGCCTTCATTCCCTTAGTCGCTTCTTACGACATCCACGGGAAGACATGGAGAAAAATATGGGATTGGACAAAATTATATAAGTTGCTAAAATTGTATTGGTGCTTAATAGAAACACGCCTATAGGTATTGATATCATTAATATAAATTAAGAACGTCAATAATGTTATAAATGCGAAAGTGTGTTTGTTTGTTTAGTTCAATCGATATGAAATTTGGTCCGGAAATTATAGTACTTTCAACCCCGAAAAACCAGACCGTTCCCGAGTAAACATTTATAAACGACTTGTACAAACAGATTCACTGTTAACTCGCCACTAGTGAGCCTTATTGTAGGGTGAGAAGATTTTTAAATGGTCAGTCAACTGTGTTGTTGAGTATACGCGGTCGGAGTCACTGGCTAGTTTTAAGGGGCCAATAGGCATTTACATTAGCATTCGCTAGAAATTATGAACGAATTAATGACGAAATATGCGTGCAACTGGTTCAGTTCTAGTAAACGCTAAGTAAATGCTCAGGTCTATTAGCACCTTAATAAAATCATACGCTAATAATGATTATTCTTTAGATGGAACCATTATGAAACAAAATTCGTAGAACTCAGCATTAAGGCATAGGTATATCATAATTGATTAAAATATTATTATACAATTTAATTAAACATCTGTGCACCACTTGTCTGCAAATACGCTTAGTTCATACGTACCTTTTCTAGAACCTTAGTACGTTTCTCAGATCTCAGGAGAGATTTAACGCATAAGTTTAATCTGTGATATCTTGAGGTAAGCCCTATACTAATTAATATAATCAACAAATCTTGAAAGTTCCATAAGATAGTTGCAATTTTGCTCAGAAAAAATATTGGTATTGCGGTCCATAAACTATATTCAGCTGAAATAAAAGTGTACCTATTAAAACCGATATACATATTATATACATGGCTAAAAGTTAGACTAAGGGCCGAGTTCACCAACAATTAAACGGACGATTAGCGGTTTAACGGGCGTCAAATGTATTGATTAACAGCTGATTAAGACTTAATCGTCCGTTTAATTGTTGGTGACCTCGGCCCTTAGTACCAATTTCACCATACGATGTTAACCACTAATCCTGGCAACGAAAAATTGTAGATGGAATGGCCGAAAGCAGAAAGTTTGACTTCGGACCTTTGTTTGGACTAGATAGGAGATAAACATACCAAAAGTCCTCACCCCTCGGAGATGAGCCCTAGGGGGAAGGGCACAAAGAAGGTCCCGTTTTGTTTTTTTTTTACATCTTGAAAACGATGCGTCATAGGAAATGTTGTTGTATGGCATTATTAAAGCTGTTAAAATTCTCTACAACTTTGATTCTATACATTTTTTTACCTATTTTCAATCGTTGTCTAGATATGAGCTCCGAAAAACGCACGATTTTCAAAAAAGTGTTTTTATCTACGATATTACTGCACGGCACCTTGCACTTGGGATTATGCGCTGAAACTTGGCATAGTTGACTCTTAGCTGGTCTTGAGTAGATTCAGACCGGGAGCCATCGAGAGAGACTGCGCATTTGGTGGGGGGAGGGGGAGGAAGTTCGACGCCGCCGCGCCTTAATTGAAGCAACATTTCTCTAAAATAAAAAAAAAGTTTAAAAAAAACAAAAACCCGCCTTCAAAAAGCAAAAAATAACTTCTTTAAAATGGTAGGTAAATAGGTCAGTCCAACTGAAGTCTGCTTTTGGTTAAAATATTGTTGGACGCCGACTTCAGTTGGACTGACCTATTTACCTACCATTTTAAAGAAGTTATTTTTTGCTTTTTGAAGGCGGGTTTTTGTTTTTTTAAACTTTTTTTTTATTTTATACTTTTTAGTGATCATAATTATGCTGTTATTCTCCCATTTCTCAAGAAACAGAACATTTCAATCTCGCCGCAAGCAACGCCGTGGAAAGTCATAGTCATATATTTAAACCTAAATATGCTTCGTCATAGTCGCTCAACTATCTTAATCGAAATATCTTGTCGCCACCCTCGAAATATATACCGTTTAGGAGTTCCGGTGGCCATCTGTGGTCTTCATCATCAGTTCCACTTCACCAAATAGTGGTTTCCAAGACCAAATACACGAGTTACAATGAAAAATACCAAAATCGCTATAGGTGTGCCTATAAATTTTGAAGAGTTCCGTCGATTCCTCATGGATTCCACCATCAGATCTTCATTTTGAAAAAAATGGGACCAATCTGGAAGCACCAGCTTTCAAATAAAAAAAGAATCTTCAAAATCGGTTCACCAAGTCGAAAGTTCTGAGGTAACAAACATTAAAAATAATAATTAAAAAAATAAAATACAGACGAATTGAGAACCTCCTCCTTTTTTTGAAGTCGGTTAAAAACTATACGTATTGGGGAATGCAATATATCATTTTCGGATAAATTAAAGACGAGGAATCTATTTCTCGAACAAAAACAATGCTCCTTCTAACAAAAAAAAAGTAGAAAAGACAAAAACTACCCAGGGATAATGTGTATTCGATGGATATACCAACTATGTAAACAGCACAAAGACAGCTGAAGATGAGCATAGGTATCGACTTAAGCAGTCTGCCGATATAAATCTCAATTTAGAAACAACGATCGATCATCAATGTCAACCAGGAACATTTTATCTCAAACAGCTACAATAAAAGCAACCTGATTGCCATTCTCAACTTAATGGAGAGAAATGTATGACAAAAAACGTGAGTTCAAAATCGCTGGTTTGATAGTGCATCCGTTGTATGGGAACCTTGCACTTTTTGACTATGCGCTGAAACTTGGCACAGTTGATCCTTAGGTGGTCTCGAGTGAATTCAGTCCTGGAGCCATGGAGAGCCACTGCACTTTAGAACAAAAAATAAAAGTTATATATTAGTATTATAAGTTTTATATTCTGTATATTAGAAGATGAACCGATTCTGAGGTGGTGCTAACAGTGCTAACTGACCCCAAACATGAACACATTGATATATCGATAGTTGAAATGGCAATTGACGTAAAGGACGTTTACCCAATTTTTTTTTACTTAATCTTAAACTACACGCAAAGCTCTATTGACTAGTAAATTTAAAGTTTTTCTCTGAATTATATTTACTTAGACATTTAATAATTAAAATTAAAAAAAAAATCATTTTCGGTCGTATACATAATAAATAAAATTGAAATCGTTCTTAAAGGACTTGATTCTAAAATTCTTAAGGACATTGTCAAATCAATCAATTGTCAAGCAATGTACAACCCACATCTACTTTTTCTTTTTAAAGTACTTTGGGGCGTATTAGATTCAAAATTCGATTCTGACACCTTTACAACTAAAATACAGGGTGTAAGGCGCATGGTTGGACAAAAAACTGGCGAATAAGTGGTGCCTTGAACTACGTATTCACGGGGGTTATTATGACAAAGCTATGCAGTTCATTTTACGGTGAGCGAAAAGGACAGAGCTATAGCAGTTATATAGCTCCGTCCCTTTTTCTCAGCTTAATCTGAACTGCATAGTTATGTCACAGTAACCCCCAGGCCTAATAAGGAATTCCGATCTCAACTTAATGACATGATGACAAAAAACGTCATTAAAAAATGTGAGGTCAAAATAGCTGGTTTGGTTATGCATCCGTTGTACGGGAACCTTGTACTTTTGACTATGCGCTGAAATTTGGCGCCATCGAGAGCCACCGCGCATTTAGTGGGGGGGGGGGGAGATTGACGCTGCCGCGCTTTAATTGAAGCCATATTTCTCTAAAACTATACTTGTTATTGTGTCCAATATATCATTTTCGGATAAATTAAGGATGGGAAGTATTTTTAGGATAAAATAATGAAAGAAAGAAAGAAAATTAATTTATTTACACAGAAACGATACGGTTTACAATAACAAAGAATTAAAACGAAAACATTTTTCATCTGTGCCGTACGTTGCATCAATAAGGGACCCACTCAGTACTATGCCGAGGCAAGCCAAAATGCTGATTATAATGCACTTTATAACAAAAAATAAAAGTCATGTAGGTAGGTACAAAGTTTATTCATTCCTACCTCATATTTTTTAATCACGAAAAATATGTTAAAAATAAAAATATATGTAAAAAGCCACATTTATCTAATTATTAAAAAAAATATATAGTTTTGTTTTACGTCTAAGATGGGCATGGAACTAATTCGCGTAGACAAAACATATTATAAGTAAGCATCCTAAAGATTAATTCCTTTTTCGGCACATTCTTTTTCGGACATATTCCGTTTTCGGCACATTCTTGTTTCGGCACATTTTAGTAAATAAATTATACTATGAAATACTTGTGACTTTGCTTGCGTAATAAAATAAAATAATATTTATTAGTAAAATATTATATTATAATCAATAAAAATAAAAGACAAACAGTACCTACACTGATTACTTAAAATAATTGGGCAACTAACTAATGATAACCAACTAGGTATCTAAATTCATATGCTTCATGGACCCGTCTTTTATAAAAGTTGGCAAAGCCTATTTAAACATTCCATTACATTTATTTTTTTATTTACAAAATCATCTACAACTGCCCGCTCCTGATGAAATTACTATAAAATATTTTATTGTATTTCTTTCTTGCACGCTATTTATATATACTTATGTCTTGAAAATAAAAATAACTATACCTAGGATTAATTTCATTTGTTGTATATAATGATTTATGCCCAAAACGGAATGTGCCGAAACCAGAATGTGCCGAAAACGGAATATGTCCAAAAAAGAATGTGCCGAAAAAGGAATTAATCATCCTAAACAGTTCAAATATTGTAATTACTGTATGTTTTATAATTTTGTAATAAATATTACGTTTCAAAAATTTCATCGAAAAATACGTCATAATATTATATGGTAGCACAATTTTCCGTTTTTTAAACAAATGTAATAGGATCTCAAAGCTTAAACCAGATTATTGCATTTCATAATAATTATTTCACATCAGCTTCGTGTACCTACTTCAGTAAATGAGTTCCGTAAATATTTGTTTACGAAGAAAGTCCGGCAGATAAAACACATCCCACCGACTAAAGTTGCTTTATATCAGCATTTTTTAAGAGTCACATCGATGGTTAAAATGGCAATTGACATAAGGGACAAATCTCTACTTTTTAGGACAAAAATTAAGCTTTCGTTTTTGTGTAAAGGACACAAAGGGTTTATTTAAGGGTAAGGTTTATTTTTTCGTGCTGAATCGATTACAACCATTATATTTTATGTAAATGGAATAGTTTCCAAGATAGATGTCCTTTACGATTACAATTTTACAAATTTGCCTTTTATGACCTTATTACAAAAAAAATATGTTCTTTTTTAGGTCTTAAAGGAATATCTAAAGCATATTTTATGGGTCGTATTGGACAAATTTGTTCGAAATATAAGCAGAATGATCGTTAAATCTAAATAAGTAACGCGTAAAATCCAAATCATAAATCGCCTAATAGCTAATTATAGTATTTTTCATTAAATAATGAATGTTTTAAATATTTGAACTTTTAGTGGATTTTCAAGAAATTGGTACAAAATTAAAAAAACGTAAGTTAAAAAGTATTTTTTCCTTAGTAAATAGTAATAAACGTTCTAGAAAACGTAAAATTACGGAACTTAACTTCTTCATTATTTTTCATTATTATTAATACTAGAACCATTAGCATATTTAATTTAATAAAATCTATCAAATATTAGCAGTCCCTAACATGGACCAAGGCCAAATAATTATGACAAGTGTTCAACTAAATTGGTAAATAACTCCAATTAATAAAATAATATCAACGCATATGGAAAGAGTATTAATCAGAAAAGTTTTTAAAGAACTTGAAGTGCTTAACCTCTTATAGTTTTTTTAAAGCGATGCTTTGTTCTGCTTTTAGTTTTTATTTACGTCTTTTTGAAACTTTACTGTGGCCTGGGATTTTTTCGAGTAATTATTTGCACCAGATATCAACTCTCGCAGAACAATGCAACGGTCAAGATACAAATAAAAAAGGGCGGTTTTATTCATGTTTCTGTTTAATTATTTGATTTTATATAATGAATTTCAGACATTTTTTTGAAGAACCATTTTTTTAAACCTGGTGTCCTGGACTTTCTTGTTAGGCTGAATACGTAGTTCAAGGCACTACTTATTCGCCATTTTTTTGTCCAACCATGCACCTTACACCTGTATTTTAGTTGTAAAGGTGTCAGAATCGAATTTTGTCTCTTATACGCCCCAAAGTACTTTAAAAAGAAAAATTTGATGTGGGTTGTATGAAGAACATTGATTTGGCAATGTCCTTAAGAATTTTAGAATCAAGTCCTTTAAGAACCATTTCAATTTTATTTATTAAGTATACGACCAAAAATGTTTTTTTCTTAAATTTTAATTATTAAATGTCTCAGTAAATATAATTCAGAGAAAATCTTTAAATTTACTAGTCAATAGAGCTTTGCGTGTAGTTTAAGATAAAGTATTGTTATTTTGGGTAAATTTCCTTTACGTCAATTGCCATTTCAACTATCGATATATCAATGGGTTCATGTTTGAGGTCAGTAAGCACTGTTAGCACCACCTCAGAATCGGTTCATCTTCTAATATACAGAATATAAAACTTATAATAATAATATATAACTTTTATTTTTTGTTCTACAGTGCAGTGGCTCTCCATGGCTCGAGGACTCAATTCACTCGAGACCACCTAAGGATCAACTGTGCCAAATTTCAGCGCATAGTCAAAAAGTGCAAGGTTCCCATACAACGGATGCATTATCAAACCAGCGATTTTGAACTCACGTTTTTTGTCATACATTTCTCTCCATTAATTTGAGAATGGCAATCAGGTTGCTTTTATTGTAGCTGTTTGAGATAAAATGATCCTGCTTGACATTGATGATCGATCGTTGTTTCTAAATTGAGATTTATATCGGCAGACTGCTTAAGTAGATACCTACGCTCATCTTAAGCTGTCTTTGTGCTGTTTACATAGTTGGTATATCCATCGAATACACATTGTTATGGGTTGAGGTATCAAATAACGGAACGACCTTATAATGCATTAATAAATATAATAAAGAAGTAAAACACCTATCCTATATTTACATCTAACTTAACTAAGATTGAGCTAACTAACACTTATGCTAATGTTGACCTAACTAATTCTTATACTATGTGAGCTAACTAATTCTTATCCTAATGTTGAGCGCCAGGAGGGTTCAATAATAAACGGGTTCCCTTCCAACCCTGAATGCCACCGGCTAGCGACGACGTTCCTCTGTGTTAAGCGATATGCAATCAGTTCCCTTAATTCCGAAGGGCATATCCTTAGGCTAAAACAAAGAGACCATCGGTCAAACACATTCTGATGATGGCGTGGATAACTTGATTGCGTCTTTATCTTAATAACTAGCACTCACCCCTTCGCCGTAACAAACAGAACACAATATTTAAACTTGTAACTCAATGACCACAACTTCCATAAATTTCCTTAATAATAATTTTCCATATTTCACATAAACTTCATAGCAAGTGGGAACTCCGAGATAGTGGCTACGAATTAGACACGGGTGTGTATTCCTTAGAAGCACGAGCTGGAATGACTCGCCGATATGCAACCGTTGATATTTTAACTAAATTCTAACAATTTAAAATACAAAAAGATATTACACTGCGCAGGCTTGAACCCGCGCCCTCCAACGCAGTAGCCCTACGCTAGACCGCTTAGCCACCGAGACAACTAGAAGAGTCGTTGAATTAGGTGAACCGTTGTTTTAATGTGTTACGGGCATCGTTTACGTCATCATAACCTTATCATTACCATAACATACCCCGTCCCTCATACAAAATAAATAAATGACCATTTATTTATTTTTTATTATATGTCTTCAAATCTTTTACATGCCACATGCCAATGTCTTTACCGTACGCATTATGTAGTTGAAAGATGATGTCCGAAACCTTTTTTACGACAATCGCCTTCTCAAATTTGGGAGCTAACTTTGCCATAAACTTATTGCCTGCATTAGATAGATATTTTGTTCTCTTCCAGACTGTATCACCTACTTGAAATGTTCCTGCTCTTCTCTTAATATTATAATGTCGGCTGCTGTCGTAATGCACTTGAACAATTTTATCCTTAACTTTTTGTAAAATTATTTCCCTATCCTTAATGTTTTCAACACACGAAGCCGTATTAACCTGACCTGTTAAAGCCGAGTCTAAAGCCGTTTGGTCTAGTGCTGGTATGGTGAGATTAGGCACTGTAGTTTCTCTACCATAAAAGAGATATGAAGGGGTGTAACCCGTGGTCTCATGTACGGCAGATCTAATAGCATGGCCAATTTCATCTAAGTTAGCATCCCACTCATTATGTTTTTTTGACTTGATATATGCCGAAATCATTGTACCGACCACACGATTGACGCGCTCTGTCGGGTTGCTTTGCGGGTGATAGTGTGGCGTGTAGACTATTCTACTATTAAATGAAGTGGCCAAATCCTTAAACAAATGCGATACAAACTGTTTACCATTATCACATAAAATAGTCCTAGGTGCGCCATACAAAAGAAATTGTTTACCTACTATCTCGCAGATTTTATCAGCCTTGCCAGTTTTGAGAGGAAACAGCACGGTGAATTTGCTGAATAAACACGTTAATACTAACAGCATAGTGTTGCCCCTTTTGCTTTTTGGGAAAGGACCCATCAAGTCCAGAGCCACCACTTGCCAGGGCTGAGTAACTTCCCAATGATGTCCCATCTGGCCCAAAGGTACTTTTTGCGAGACTTTGTGACTAGCGCAACATTCACAACTGTTCACATACTGTTTGACGCCTTTAAGCATGTGAGGCCAGTAAAACTTTTGCCTGATCTTAAAGTAGGTCTTCCTTATACCTAAATGACCCGCCGATGGAATATCATGACATTCTTGAAATACTTTAAGCCGTAAGCTTTCCGGAACAAATAGTTTCCACAGATCGTCTTTGTTAGGAAATTGCTTCATGGGAATTTTATTATAAAGAAGACCTTCAACAACTGCCCAGTCTCTCTTCTTAATTTGAGAAGCAACCTCTGCTACTTTTTTTCTGTACAAACTGTCCTTATGACTTTCCAAAATTTCTATAGGGTTTATTTCCAACGAACTAACACCTGTGTTCCGAGACAATGCGTCAGGAACCACATGGCTTTTCCCTGGCCTATGTATAATATCGAAATCAAATTGCTGCAATTTCATGGCCCACCGTGCCAGTCGGCCATGTGGATCCTTCATTTTGTGAAGCCAAAGTAATGCACTGTGATCCGTCACTACTGTAAAGTGTACTCCGTCTATATACGACCTAAACTTTTCAATAGCGTAGACTACGCTCAACAACTCTCTCTCTGACGTTGAGTATTTTGATTCCCGGTCATTTAACTTACGGCTAAGATAAGCAACGGGTTGCTCTGTGCCGTTTACTTCCTGACAGAGCACTGCCCCTATGCCTTTATTTGACGCATCGCATTGGATTATGAACGGCCTTCCATAATCTGGACAAGTCACCACTGGTGTCGATGTCAATAACGTTTTCAATCTCAAAAAGGCAACTTCGGCCTCCTCCGACCACACCAACTTTTTAGACTTCTTTCCTTTTGTCAAATCGTGTAAGGGAGCCGCGACCACGGAAAAATCCTTAACAAACCTTCTGTACCAACTTGCAAGACCTATAAAGCGTTTGAGCTCGGTGAATGTTTTTGGTCGTGCAAAGTTGATAATTGCCTCAACCTTTTCCGGGTCCGTCCTCAGACCATCCTTATCAATAATATACCCCAAGTAGCGAAGGCTGGGTCTCGCAAACTTACATTTATCGACGTTTATCGTCAGGTTGGCCGTCTTAAGAATGTTTAAAACTTTCTTTAATAATCGTATGTGTTCCTCAAAATCGGCTGAACAAATTACGATATCGTCTAGATATGCCCAAACTTTGTCTTCTTCAGCACTAAATAAAATGTCCATAAGTCGCTGCTGAGTTTGTGACGCGTTGACTAGACCAAATGGCATTACTTTAAAATGGAATAGTCCTCTGCCTGGAACAGCAAACGCAGTCTTTTCTTTGCTGCTATCCTCCAGTTCAATTTGCCAGAAAGCCGATTTCAGATCTATAGTACTCAAGAATTTAGCGTTGCGAAGATTGTTGATAACATTTGCAACCCTAGGCAACGGATAAGTATCACGTTTAGTGACGCGATTTAATTGCCTGCTGTCCAAGCAAAGCCGGTTTTCTCCATTTGGTTTCTTCACTACTAATACCGGAGAGCACCATGCACTGTACGAGGGTTCAACCACATCCTTAGCCAACATCTCTTCTAATTCTTTTTCTATAGCCTTTTTAACAACTGGAGAGAAATTATACTGTTTTTGGTGTACGGGTTTACTGTCTGTTGTTTCTATGCAATGCTTTAAAAGACTAGTTCTCCCGAGTCCAACGCCAACAGTCTCTTTCATTTCTTTTATTAAGCTCGACAGTTGTTGCTCCTCCTTCATGCCAAGGCCTTCTCTATCAATGATTGCCGGGTCTTGATGATAAAGTACTTAGCTGCACACTGTTGTCCCATGTCCGGTCACTCTTAAAAAGCAAGGCCACACCGAATGAGTCAAAAAAAATCTTTTCCTAACACTAATTGCTGACTCAAATTTGGCATGACCAAAACGGGAAAGACCCTAAATTGGTTATCAAAATTAATGGGCACGTCAATAATTTCCCTAATGTTGTGCGTGACCCCATCCGCAGTTGAAATACCAATAGGCTGCATTGTCGTGGCTCTGAGCCCTAGAGTCCGTAAAATGTCTGCAAAATGTGCGTTAATTACTGTGCGGTTCGCACCGGAGTCCAACAATCCTTCACACTCGTAACCCATGATACTTAAAATTCCATAAGATCGATTATCATTGTCCTTATTAACAATTAGGGGACACAAATCCCCATCACTACGTCCAAAAAATTCTTTGACTTTATATAGCCATGTCTGCCATTCATCACTGTCACGGCTGAGGGAGAAATTTAGCTGGCAGGACTCGAACTTCCCCCTTCTCCGTTTCCCTTACAGGTACAGTCCTTTGTCGTTACTCCAAAACGTCCACATCTATAGCAAAATAACCGCTGTTTTGGAGTTTTGCACTCCCTGAATAAATGACCACTTTCTCGACAATTCCAGCACCTTTTCACGGAATTCTGCGCCACCTTGAGTTCTGCTAATTCCGCCATTTCCTTAGTATCTTTAGCGGATGAATCTCCCAGTACTTTGTAAGCGAGGTCTGGCTCTAGCGATTTTTTATCCACCTTTGGTTGTTGGAAATTGTCACAATTAACCTTGGTTCTCTCTATTATTCTTAGAACATTAATTAACTCTGGAATGGAACTGAATTCATCCCTGCATACTGCTCTCTGATAGTAAGGTTGTAGGTTTTTCCGTAGAATGAGAATCTTTTCCTTCTCCGTGATCTTATTTGGCAATCTCTTGAACATGTTTTGCATGACAGCAATGTAAATCAATACCGACTCCTCTGTTCATGTGTTCTGGCATTTATTTCTAGCAGAAGTTCTTCTTGATAAAAGGGTTTCTGAAACGTGCGTTCCAATAAAATTACTAAATCCTCCCAGTTGCTAGCATATTCCTTGTTGGCCCGGTACCAAATAAGTGCGTCCCCTTCAAAAAAATCGATGGCGTAACGCCACAAGTCAGAGTCCGTAGCGTTCCTAGCGTCTTTGAGCTCTGAGACGCGTTCTAAAAATGCATTCACGCTCATGCTGTTTCCTCCTGAGAACTTAAGACCCCACTGATAAATCGGCACTAACTTTCTTTTCGGCCAGTCCTCCTCTACTGTCGAAGTGCGAAGTAACCTTGGCCTGCTACTACTGTCAAACCTATCCTTATCATACTGACCTGTGACAAAACTGACATTTCGGCTATACCCCGCAGCCCCCTCTCTACCCTCATCATTTTTCTTACAAGCATCAAGTGTGCCTTTGGTTGAGTCTTCCAATTTCTGTATGATTTTTAGCCCTAAATCTCCTAATGTCTCCTGCAGAATTTCTTTGACCTGACTCGTTAAATTCTCATCTTCTACCACGTCATCCTGACGTTCTAACTTCTCTAATAACAAATGACATTGCTGTAAAAGTCCGTCTTTACGAATTAACTCATCTTCATTAACCTGATGCACTAAATTTAGCCTATTCTCTACGTGATACAGTCTGGAAACTAACCGTTTGAACAAAATTTTATCTGGTTTCCCTACTAACTCGGAAATATAGTTGGCGATAACATTTAACTTTGCAGAACACAGCTCCAACTCGAAGTCCATGCTCTGGGAGCCTAACTGCGGTGCTTTTAACTCCTGTACTAGACCCTCGGTCTGTTCATTGAGCAATACTTCCCTTAACAACTTTTTCAACACTGGGACCGTACTCCTCAACCTAATTCCCCGGCTCGCTAGCTCGTATTCCAACTCGTCTTTCAGCAAGAAATTTGGATCCATGATATAAATAAAACTATATAAGTATGTACCACTCACAAACAATATCCACTGAACCTAAATAAAATCCCTCAATAACAAATATAATAAAGATATCCCACCAAACAAATTAACAATTAGAAACCCGCAATATTAAACACCCGTGTAAAGCAAATTTAAAAAAAAACAATATCAATAATAATAACCTACTGCATAAACCGCTTTAATTTAACATAACCGCACCATTACGTACAAATAAAATTTTACTAATAATATCTCAAACAACGAAATGAATAAGGGTAACTAAATATTAACTTCCCTCCAACCCTTATAAAATTTTACGTTGGGCGCTATTTGTTATGGGTTGAGGTATCAAATAACGGAACGACCTTATAATGCATTAATAAATATAATAAAGAAGTAAAACACCTATCCTATATTTACATCTAACTTAACTAAGATTGAGCTAACTAACACTTATGCTAATGTTGACCTAACTAATTCTTATACTATGTGAGCTAACTAATTCTTATCCTAATGTTGAGCGCCAGGAGGGTTCAATAATAAACGGGTTCCCTTCCAACCCTGAATGCCACCGGCTAGCGACGACGTTCCTCTGTGTTAAGCGATATGCAATCAGTTCCCTTAATTCCGAAGGGCATATCCTTAGGCTAAAACAAAGAGACCATCGGTCAAACACATTCTGATGATGGCGTGGATAACTTGATTGCGTCTTTATCTTAATAACTAGCACTCACCCCTTCGCCGTAACAAACAGAACACTAACGTAAACGTAACTCAATGACCACAACTTCCATAAATGTCCTTAATAATAACTTTCCATATTTCACATAAACTTCATAGCAAGTGGGTACTCCGAGATAGTGGCTACGAATTAGACACGGGTGTGTATTCCTTAGAAGCACGAGCTGGAATGACTCGCCGATATGCAACCGTTGATATTTTAACTAAATTCTAACAATTCAAAATACAAAAAGATATTACACTGCGCAGGCTTGAACCCGCGCCCTCCAACGCAGTAGCCCTACGCTAGACCGCTTAGCCACCGAGACAACTAGAAGAGTCGTTGAATTAGGTGAACCGTTGTTTTAATGTGTTACGGGCATCGTTTCACGTCATCATAACCTTATCATTACCATAACAACATTATCTCTGGGTAGTTTTTAGTCTTTTCTACTTTTTTTTTTGCTAGAAAGAGCATTGTTTTTGTTCGAGAAATAGATTCCTCGTCCTTAATTTATCCGAAAATGATATATTGCATGCCCTAATATGTATAGTTTTAGAGAAATGTTGCTTCAATTAAAGCGCGGCAGCGCCGAACTTCCTCCTCCTCCCCTCACTAAATGCACAGTGGCTCTCGATGGCTCCCGGTCTGAATCTACTCAAGACCAGCTAAGAGTCAACTTTGCCAAGTTTCAGCGCATAGTCCCAAGTGCAAGGTGCCGTGCAGTAATATCCTAGATAAAAACACTTTTTTGAAAATCGTGCGTTTTTCGGAGCTCATATCTAGACAACGATTGAAAATAGCTAAAAAATGTATAGAATCAAAGTCATAGAGAATTTTATCAGCTTTAATAATGCAATACAACAACATTTTCTATGGCTGAGGACTTTTAGTTAACTATGTTTATCTCCTAACTAGTCCAAACAAAGTTCCGAAGTCAAACTTTCTGCTTTCGGCCATTCCATCCACACCCCCCGTTAGAGCACTAATTTACCAAGCTACACTTATCGAACAGGCGATTATAGCGTTAACAGCTGTCAAAATGTATGAACTAACAGTCGATTAACATTGATTAAATTTAACATCGTATGGTGAAATTGGTACTAAGTAGATTGTACTTACAAGAGTGGAGTAAGAAGCCGTGTGAGTTTAAAATATATTGCTCAAATAATTTTGAAGGCGGACAACTCAATCCAGTTGCTGCTAGCATGCTCATTGCGTGTTCCACTAAAAATATTATTAAAATATTGTAATTTATAAACTCATTAATCATTGCCAGTGACATAATATTATTGTGTATATTAAAGCCGACGCCCCGTCGAACAACTTGAAAATCGGCTGTGGGTAGGTACATGCACCGTTTTGCCAAGGTATGGTCGGCCTTAGGTATAAGTAGCTGCACACTTTAGTGCTTTGTCACGTTAATAATTTCGATGCTTTAATATCATATTTGAACTGATGCACTAATCTGACCAAGGCGTTTAAGTGATAAGGTACAAAAATTTGCTGCTACTTATAAGACCAACTTTACCATAATAAAAAGTCGATTAAGTAAATTTTTTTTTTCTTAATTAACGTCTTTCACTCCTGTTAAGGTGTATTTCGCCAATGTCGAGTTATTTATAGACACTCCCATGGACTTATTAGAAAAATAAGTCCATGGATATCACACGCGAAGACAATTGTTCGGTAAAAGAGAATTATCTCAAATTGACTAAACAGAAGCACATGGGGTTAGCTCCACGCGCCTTTGTCAAGTCCGTAAATATATTTATTTTAGATGTCTATAATCTATTCAGGATAGGATGGGTACGGCGACACATGACAGTTTTACATTTTACGCAGTAACCGTTTTAACCAATCCAGCTGTCAACAAATTAAAAAAAATATATTTCAATGAAATTATTTCCAATAAATTACATTTATCGTTTTTCGTAATATAATAGTCAAGTTCCATTAAATTACGTGTTTATGTAGTGAAAATAGGCCAATAAAATAAATACACTGCAACTTCCGATACGTGAATGGAACCGTTAATAGAGATTGGCAACACATCTGTCATCGACCGAATCGAACCGCCATATTAATTAACAAATCGCTTCACTCGCGTCACCTCTGCCTGCTCTGTCAGTACGAGTGCGTCTGCCTTGTATGCGTTTATTTCAATTTACGTGTATAATTATTATTGTCTTCTGACATTTATTTAATTACTGAATTCACCATTTATAGTTTGTATGTGCAATACAATAGTTTTAAGAAATAAAAAATATTGGCAAGTGTATAAAGAATCGATTATGTTCCCTTAGCAAACGTAATCGATAATCGTCAATAATCCTTTCAATTTCACAAGGCCACAACACTTTATCAGCCAAGTGTTATGTGTCGCCGTACCCATCCTATCCTGAATAGATTATAGGTACATTGTATTGTCATTTGTTTTTAAACGTGTTCGTTTCTTACCCACTTACTAATAAACTTTGAGTAACGGTGGTATAGCTATACAATGTTTTGTCCTTATCTGTCATTGTGACATTTGAATTTGACAGATAAGGACAAAACATTGTATAGCTATACCACCGTTACTCAACGTTTATTAGTAAGGGGGTTAATGTGTAGCTCTAGTAAAATGGTGTCATCCATCGGGCGCCATTTAACAGCGCCAATTGTGCAGCTATTTTGGAACCAAATGGTCTCATGCGCGACGACGGTGAAAGACACTGCCCTGTTTATCAAAACTTACAAGTCTACAAGTTCTCAAGTTACACTTTAAGATATTTTTTACAAGTTCGTGTAAATTATGTTTATCAAAAAAAACCTACAAGGTTTGTAAAATTAGACACTTGTAAGTTGTAAAATCAAAATAATGTGCCGTCACGCTCTTTTCCCACCATGTCACTTTTTTTATTGATTATGCTCTACTTAAACGCATGGCTGAATGGTATATTGTCTGGGGTATTTGTTAGGTCACCTCCCCGAGTGCGGCGGGATTGGCAGTCCACTAGGATCCGTCCGAACGGAACGCGAATCCCCAACCGCCGTCACTCTGAGAAGCCCGTGGAGATACCAGTGCCCTGTTTATCAAAACTTACAAGTCTACAAGTTCACAAGTTATACTTTACAAGAAAGTTTTTATAAGTTCGTGTAAATTACGTTTATCAAAAAAAACAACAGGACTTGTAAACTTGATCACTTGTAGATTCATACTTGTAAGTTTTGAAACCAAAATTTAATGCCACCATTTTTTTTAATGCCGTTATCTCATTATGGTGTACTTAAACGCATGGCTGAATGGTTTTATCTTTGCCTACACTGAACGAGAAAATTAAAAAAAAAGAGCGAAGCAGTATTCCCGCCATTTTTGAATTGATTCAATCATATTTTAACCATATTTGAAAAGGATACACGGGTAGTAATCGTGAAAAATGTCTAAAACTGATAATAAAATAACAGTTCTACAATTAATTCGCGACAAAAAAGAGATTCTGTTCGGTGCATTTACCGACAAATTGTCTAAGGATAAAAAAATAGAAGAGTGGAAAAATATTTTAACTACTTGTCAAAAAGATTACGCATATGTTCGAGACACATTTTATTCAAATTTAAAAAGGTCTACATTGGTAAGCATTATCTCTAAATAATTTAACTATATAGCAAAACAATTAGGTTGAGTTTTCTATAAGTTACAAATGATTTGGCATCTTGACACTGACGACTTCAAGCAATATTTTTATGAAATGGGTCTTAAATTAACGTTCGTGACAGTACATATTTTAGTCTTAAATCTCAAATTGTGTTGTTTTTCCTCATTTTATAACAACGTTTAGATGTGGTTCAATCGTAAGTGTGTTTTGGTTTTATTTTAAATAAAGGTGCTTGTTTTGTATGTCCATCCTCAGAGTAAAAGAGACAATGCTAAAAGAACTGGAACTGGCGGCGGCAGAAAAAACATATTAACCCCAATAGAAGACTTAATATTAGAAATAATAGACAAAACTTCGCCTATTACTGACGGAATACGAGTAGAACCGACAAGTTCATCACAAGAAAATTGTTGTTTTGAACAGAATGTTGTCCCTGATTCGTCTCAGACACCAAAAACAAGCAAAAAGGACTCTACTAATTTGAATTTAAAAGGTATGTTTTAAAGATACTTAACTAGCTTCTGCCCCCAACTAAACTTTCCTATTTTGTGGGATAAAGAGTGTCCTTGTTCTTTATCAACATTTAAACTAAAATAAAACAACGATAATACGAACGATAAACGATAAAAAAAAATATTCTTAACCCATATTTTATTCGCATTACATTTATTTCTCTGTATAAGAATTTAATCAGGCCCTAAGGGAAAATACGTACGAGTAAATACAAACATACATACATAAACTTCTAAAATCATAAAGAATGTGATTATATTTTTTTGCCTTTTTGTTCTTCAGAACAAAAAACTAAAATAGTTCACAAAGGATCGAAAGCAAATTCCGAAGTTGTCGAAGAAAAGTCAAAGAAAAAAGAAAACTCGATCTGCAGTTAGAATATCTAGAATTAAACAATTATAAATTAAAGCTTGAGATATTATAAATGGAACAAAAACTAGGCGTCAAGCCTTCGATTATGACCAAAGAAATAAAACCAAATCCAGAAAATAAAATAAAACATCAGGATGACTCAAACCAAATTTTATTAATTTCTAACAACAACATATTTTTTAATGAAGATGGAACTCAAACTGTTTTAGTTTAATAGGTACTCATAGGATTGATTTGAGTTAATAGATAATATTTAAGTTTTTGTTGTAATTGTTTCTAAGTATTGCTTACCATTCTTACCATTCTTTTTGAGACTGCTCCGTCCCCTAACATCTTCGGAGTTCCCTTCAAATACATCATCAGAATCAGGGGCCTATTGCATAATAAAGTACAAGCTAATACTATTAGTGATTTTGGTTGTAACTTGTACTTTTATGTTGCATAATAAAATACGAGGGATAAATATACAAGTGAATAAGTACAAGCTAATAATATTAGTGATTTTGGTTGTAACTTGTAAATTATTGTTGCATAATAAAATACAAGTTATAAAATACAAGTCAAAAAGTATTAGCCCTAATAACTAATATTATATGTAAATTTTATTAGTTTTGGTTGCAATACGAGTCTAAAAATTCCAATTATTAGTTGTAACTTGTATTTATTACTACTTACCTTAGGACCACGGTAATTTTGAATTACAAGTGATTTAGTTAAAGCCTAATCAACGAAAAATGTTTAATATTTTGCATTTATCCGACGATGACGATGATCAATATCTAGTAACCCGACACCAAAAGGTATATAAGGACAGGATCAACTTCACTTTTGAAAATAGTGCACACTTTTACGAAATGTTTCGAATGAAACCTATTAAAGCCGAACGTGTGCTGCAAGCAATTTCAAGCGACATTAAGTTGAAAAAAAAAGGTGGTGCTCTTTCTCCGAAACAGCAATTATGTACTACACTTCATTGGCTTGGAACTGGATGCCAATATTATTCTGTTGGTGCAGGTCATGGCGTTGACAAGTCTACAGTTTGTCGAACTGTTCATCGCGTTATTAACGCTATTAATAGAAGGTTATTTCCATCGATAATTATATGGCCACACCGAATGGGAGACGTAGTGCAAGAGTTCTATGAATTATATAATTTCCCGAATGTAATTGGTATAATTGATGGAACACTCATACCAATAGACGCACCAACTACTAACGAACCAGCATTCGTAGACAGAAAAGGAGGCCATTCGATAAATTGTATGATGGTATGTGGACCACAATATCAATTTTTTTATGTAAGTGCCAATTGGCCGGGTAGTGTGCACGATGCACGAGTTCTTAGAAGGAGTAGTCTCTACAGTGCAATGGAACAAGAAAACATATTTCCAAATGGCGTTATACTTGGAGACTCGGGTTACCCTCTAAAAACGTGGCTAATGACACCGTTACACAACGACCCAAATAGCGAGGGTGAAAGACGCTACAACCGAAGACTCAAAGCAACAAGGCAGATTATAGAGTGCTCCTTTGGAATATTAAAGGAAAAATTTCCCTGCCTGAATCATCTAAGAGTCAACCCAAAATTTGCAGCAAATATCGTTGTCTGCTGTGCAACTTTGTGCAACATTGCCCGGGAAGGTGAAGATTTGGAATCATTCACTCCACCAGTGGAACAAGAAAATCATCGAAATGTAAATGATGAGGCTCCTGCATTGAGTGCACTTCGACGCCAACAAGAAATAATACAGTCTATGTCATCATAAATACTTAGTATTAAATCTTGTTAAAATGAAGATGTAGGTCAAGTTGTTTGAAACTTATTAAATATATAAATAATCATTATGGCTTATACTATGGGTAGCTAGGGTGATGGAACCAGTAATGGACGAGGACCAATGATGGACACTTGATTCTTATTTTACGGAACATAAGGGTTATTCATTTGTTTTGCAACAATCAATTTAGGACCATATGAAATTTGAATTAAGAGTGAAGTGTCCATTACTGGTGCCTGTCAGATAAAAGTGTCCATCATTGGTATCGTCACCCTACTATACAATGACAAACATACTTATATAGATAAAAAATTCATGCTCATCATTCTCATCAAACAAATATTTGACCTTACCGGGGATCGAACCCGGGACCACTAGCTTTGCAGGCAGGGTCATGATAGACTAGGCTAACTACGTCGTCATACGATTGGATTTACTACATGGCTAACATGACATCGTAAGAAAATACCTAAATTAGCTCTTAAATACATAAATTAAATCCAATCATTATGAAGTTTCAAAAATTTGACTTACAACTAATTGTACGATTTTCTAGTGAGTCAGGCTTTTAATTTGTTGATGTCTAGCTATATGTCATCCATCAATGTACTATTAACTAACTTTTTAAGGAAAAAACATTTATTTTCTTAACTTTTATTAATAAAGAAATTTGAACAATCGATGAAATTCATTGTTTTTATTGCTAAAGTACACAAATTAATTATTACAAACGTCAACATTGCGACTATTCCTGATCTGTATACGCGGTATCCGTATTATTTTGATTATCGGATGTAGATTCTGGAATAAACACAGCTAGTGTAAATTGCTCCAAATTACTTGTAAACTTGGATCTTGGGAGCCCATACCGTAATTCCAAATCCAAAATTTTTAAATCTTTTAGGTAATTATCTCGTTCAACATTTTTTATTTGTAGATCTTTTAATATGTTTTCTTTCTCCAAAATATCTAACGTTAATTTCATTTTTTTTTGTAATAAATCTTTGTTTTCGTTTATTCCTTCTCTTCCTTTCCAGTCCCTTTTTAAAATGTTGTTATTATTTTGTTTAAGTTCGGAATTGATTAATGTCTCGAACGTATTATCTACTGTCTCTTGTAGGGTTTCTTGTATCTTTTGCTCAGAATCTAGGTTCAATTCAATTTGCAGATGCTCATCCACGCCTAGACCTTCTAAAACTGGTGACTCTTTTCCGAGTATATCATAAACGAGAACATCAATTTCATTTTCTTTACAGTCGGGCCCTCCTCCAGAGCCTGTTTTTTTAGCATTATCTCGTTTCTCCTATAACAAAAGATTAGTCAACTTTAAAAACCCGGCTGCTTATTTTTATATACCTAGACGACAATTGCATAACAGTTTTTATGATATAGCCTGTATATGTTAGTTTTTTTAATCAAAGTATCCCTTGCGACGCTTTGCCGAATTTAACGACCCTATTTGCATCGAAATCGTACCACCAGACCAGCCTCTACGAGTGAACTAAGAACCTTAAAAAACTACCTCATTAAATCAATAAAACATTACACTCCTCTTTTAGAAGTCGAGTAAAAATATGATATGATATAGATATAGTTGTTGTAAAAAATGTATATTGTTTATAAATTAACATACAGGCTAAACAAAACTTATATGTATAATATACACCTACATACCTACACCTATTGTTGAATAATAAGTAATAATGGTAGTTGCACGCTTAGAAGACAAGTTGTAGGTACTTACCACGGATAATTTTCTCACATTTGCCCACCAAACATCACGAACATACGCCCAATTCTTATTTTCTCTGATAATCCCCAAGCTTTGGGCATATGCACCGATATTTCTCCAGGCGTTACTGCGAATATCTTTAGTGACCTTTGTTGAAAAGGGACCGAACAAGACATCTTTCTGCTCCTTAATTTTACTTAAGATGCACATTTTCAATTTTCTTTGTTCTTCTCGCTTACCACCCATTTTCGAAGTTAGAAATTTCAGATAAAGTTTTACGTTGACGTTTACTGTTCCCGCCAATATTTCTTTTTTAATTGCAAAGTCCACAGATGGGCAAAGGTTTACCTCACTCAGCCAACTTGTTTACTTGTAATTTTGTGTTTTGCTGATAATATTAGTACACTTATTACAAGTTAGTAAAAATACATTATGCAACAAAATTTATTAGTACTTGTAAATAATGATGAATTTACTTGTAACTTTCACGATATTATTAGAAATTTATGCAACACAATTTTCTAATATAATTAGTGAAAACACAAAATAATTATGCAACACAAAATAACGCAGCTTGTAAATTTTTAACTAGTAACTTGTATTATTTTCTAATTTTATTAGTCTAATTATGCAATCAATAGGCCCCAGGTCTATTTTCGTCGTCCGAGTCGTTCCACTCGTCTCCGTTGACGTCATCCCTAATAAAATTGCACAGGGTTACGCAGCAATTAAAAATATCGCAAGCAAATGTTGGTTGAACCCGTAAATAATTTAAACAGGGAAACTTTTGATTCAGTATTCCGATAGCATTTTCAATAACTCGCCGAGTCGATTTATGAGCATTAAGAAATCTGATGTTTGCTTGATCATTGGCATCTATTACCAGAGGAGTTATGAGCCATTCCTTTAGAGGGTATGCAGAGTCACCTAGGAGAACTCCTTGTGAAATAGGTCTCCAGCCACTTTCGAATTGCTCAAATAAGAGACTATTTCGTAGAACTCTACTATCATGGGTGCTCCCGGGTCAGTTAGCGTAGGAATAGTATAACTTTCTGTCTGGACCGCACACAACTAAGCAGTTAATCGAATGATATCCGTGTCTATCAACGAACAATTCTTCGTGTTGGTGTGGGGCATCCATTTTTATCAAAGTGCCATCTAGACAGCCACAAACCAACGGCATTCATTTCAGCATATGAAATTTCTGTACTACCTCCTGCACATTATTCGGCCACTTAACATAAGCGTCAAACATTACACTATTGACAGCTGCTACAACACTGTGAACCGCATTACACACACTGCCTTTTGTTACACCATGCATGTCTGAAACAGCGTGGTATTGAACTCCCGTTCCTAACCAATGTAGAGCAATTTGTAACATTAATTTACTTGACAAGGCGTGGTTCCTGTTTGAATTTCTTTCCAAATGGCTACCCAAGATACTAATTAACTGTTCCAGTTTATGAGCCTTAAGTCTAAACCTTTCGTTGAATTCATATGTCAACTCCGTACAACCGTAGTCTATTCTTGTTTTGTATGTTCTCGCTTCCGTAATTCTAACATTTTCTTCGTCGCTTGAATCACTAGACCACATTTTAAAGAAAAAATAATTTTAAAATCTTACTGCAGAACTAATGAAGACTATCCAAGACACTTGTAAAACTTTATGACGGAATGGAGAGTCGGCGGCCACTCTCCGAATTTTTCATGGTTTTTTACAAGTTGTAAGTTACAAAGGTTTTTTTGATAAACAAAATCACGAATACAAGTGTAAAAACATACTTGTGAAATAAATAACTACACTTGTAGCCCGTCATTTACACATGTAGTTTTCATAAACGCATTTTCGTAATAATGATTTTTTTTACAAGTAAAATGCTTGTAATACAAGGCTTGTAAGTTTTGATAAACAGGGCACAGGAGGATCCTGCGCTTCTGGTCAGAGTTAGGCTGCCTAGATTACTAGCTAGCACCCCCTACGCACAATGGCCTGACATACACGGGCTAAGTGCGGAAAAAGGAGTCCATCACCATAACCATAACCATGGTATATTGTCTGTGCATGATATGAAAAGGTCAATAAAAATAGTAGCGACGAAATAGTTTTCCCGCTCATTTCCCGTCTATTGAAACTATAATTGGACAAGTATTCATTAGCGGCAGAATTTTGCGATAAATAACTTTTGAAAATGTGTCGTAATGATAGTAAAATAACTGTCCTCCAAATGATTCGCGACAAATAGGACATTTTATTCGGTGCGTTTAGCGATAGATTGTCGAAAGACAAAAAATACAAGAATGGAAAAATGTTTTAACTTGTTGTCAGTCGCTAACGGCATTTGTATAATTATATGAATTAATTTAAGTATCGCCATTTACTTGTATTGATATATGGCTTAAAAATATGACATAAAATGTTGTTGTATGTGTTGGGCACCTAATGTATAGGTACTTACCAAAGTAGATCTTTTTAAGTTTGAATTAAAGGTGTCCCGAACATACGTGTAGTCTTTTCCTGCAGGTACCAGACCTTGAAGGCTTGGTCTGGTACCTGCCTAATTTACGTTTTGTTTTATGTTTATTTAGTCTATATGCCTATAAGAAGGTGTCTAACGATCATGTCGTCTAATTTGATTAAGGGCCTGTTGTTTGATCAGTAGTTAAACTAACTAATTGTTAAAAACCGTAACTTATGGTTAAATCTCAAGGAAATTTGTCATATTTTCGATTCCTTTTTCGAATTTTAACAATTATTTGAGTTATCTACTGATCAAACAACAGGCCCTAAGTGCGTAAATAAGAGTGTTCCTTTCTTTTACCGAAAATATTTTTGTATTCTAATATTGTCTTTTTAAGGTAATTTTTTCGACACAGTTTAATATTTTTTATTTGATTGATTATAAACCGACCTTTAATTTGTCGAATAAGACGTATTCTACTATTAGGCAAGGTAGGTCGAATATCCACGTGGTCTTGTCTGCCCTACCCCTAGAGTGTTTTTGCAAAACGCGAAGCCAGAAGCTCGCGAGGAGGGCACGCGGAGCGAGCTTGCGGAGGCTGGAGCGTAACGAGAGTTCTGGCGAGAGCCCACTTATTTCCAATAACTATCTGCCCCGTTGATTCATTTTTAAATTCGATTATTTATGTAAAACAATTTAATTTCGATAAAAAAAAATATGTGAATGGTCTATAGACAATATGATTTATGCACTATGAATAAAAGGCAAAACAAAATGATTTCAAATGAATTACATAATTGACGAATTAGGCAATAACAGTATTATACAAACTGATATTATGCAGTACGTAAATTATACAAACCAAAATTATACACTTTGAGTGTTTATAAAAATTATATTATACACCGTGTTTTTTTTTGATTTACGATAACTTCGGCATATTACTAGGTATATCCATAGAAACTAATTGGTAGATAATATTTTTAAATATTGGAAAAAAGAAACTGTTTAGTACAAAATAATTAAATCTTTTATCTTTGGTCATTCTAGTAGGGCCTTTAGAGTTAACTAATAGTCAGTGTCAAATACGTCTATGTTGGCGTGACATACACACACAAGTAAAGATAACACTTGACAAATACAAGATCGCTTGGCTCGGCGGTAAGTGTCTAGCTTACTGTGTAAGAGGTAACCAGTTCGATTCCCAGACGTGTCACTTGTACGTTTTGATTTTTGATTTTTTTAGCGTTTTTGGTATAATTGTCTACTATTCAACAATAACGTGTGTATCGTACTTATCTTTTAGGATAGATGTGTTTTATTCTAAATGCATTCATAACGAATGGTTTATTTTAAAATGAACGAAATATTTGCGTTGTTTCAAAGAATTTTATTTAAAATGTAGAATAAATGGCCGCGCAAAACTCAACACTCAGTAATTTTGTTACTTATCTTATTATTTATTACAATATGACATTATTAAGTTCATGATCCCGTCTTCATCCTGCACTCTTAAATTACTATCTCTTTCGTGAGGAGTTTTCTTTAAGCCCAGTTCTCTAAATCGTCGATGTAACTGTAACAATAATAATTACGGTTTGTTCAACATAAGATAAGAACTAATGAATGAAGAGATAAAGTAATTAATTAGAGATACTTACATTTTTGAACGTATGAGGGTTAGGTGTCCGTCGGTCGGGATAACGCCGCCTGTATTCCCGTGCTCCTTCAGAAGCGTCGCCGTTACATAGGCCATAAATAAAATGCATCTCAGCTTCTTCTTCAGAACGGAAATTATAACGTGGCATCTTTTTTTATTATGATTATTCCTACGACAATTCCGTGACATTGTCACTTTAGATTGACGCGTATACAAACCTAACAATTGGAAACTCTTTACTCATAAGTATTAAAAGAAAATTGTTTTTATCAATTAAGAGCCTTTTACACTAGTTTAAAGTTTAACTGATTAAATTTAAAAATTAAATATCTTTAAAACCGTTAGTGTTATCATTTGTCTGTCTTCGGGAAATTAACTTTGTTTGACCTAAAGAACGTTCCCTTAAAGTTATCGTAAATCAAAAAAAAACACGGTGTATTAAACTATTACTAACCGAAGTGAATGTTTATGACAAGTGATTTTAGAAAAACTGACATTATGCCAATGGCGAATAGATTAAAAGTTGTTAGACCAATCATTAGACAACCCCATTTATCTGCATTATATTTATATTTTACCATTTATTCAGAGACATTGAAATTATTTTATTAAATTTCATTTTCAGAATCCGTACAATCTGGCAGTATGGCCTGTGAAGTTTAAAAACTAAAGCAGTTCTAACCATTACTATCTGTGGAAGACTATATGAAAAAAATTGAGAAACTCTTGTAGCGAGTCGAGTTCATTTGTTTGATAATTGTTTTTTTTCTATTTTATTTTTATTTCCTCGCAAATGTGATGAAAAGTATTGTGTTTATCACGGGCAGTAAGGGGATTACAAACTCCCGTCATTAAAAGACTTCCGCCTTCGGCGTCGGGCTTCTAATAGTCTCTCGTTACCAATCCCTTTATTATCGCCCTTGATGCACAATGTTTTTTTAAATATTTATTTGGTAGGCCATGAAGATGTATGTGTTTCTCTAATGCGAATTGATTTCTTAGGATATCATACAAAGAGCCAATAAATTCGCTAACTGAGGAAATATTTGCTACCCCACGCCCTTTACTGATAAAGAGTCGATGAATTTTTGGGGTAAATTATTATTTTAATGAAACATATTGCCCATAGCGGCACACTTTCCACAGTCATACCATCGTACATATTTCAGTAGGAATTTACCCTTTAAATTTGGATTGGAGAATACACTCTTAGAGGGAGGACCTACTGTGCCGGTAGGCACGTTTAGTAATTATTCACGTTTCACGTTTTGTAATCGCATTTAGATTAGGCATTATCTGTACGTGTATCTAGCCGCACTTTAGTTAAGTTAATATTGTATAGGTATATATGCCTGTATTATTGACGTAATTGTAATTAAATTAGATTTTCGCTGACTGACAATGTACCTAGTTATCTCACCCCCATCACGATGGTCATCTCCGGTAAAATACATATATAATAAAATTAATGTTGGATTTTTGTTACTCGGATCCTGTCGTACGTCTGCCTACACATTGCTTTCCTTTCCGCGGTTTCCACTCTTCAGGTCTACGATTTTCCCGCCCATAACTATGTGCCCAGCCTACTGCCACTTAATGTGCCATTCGCTAAGCTATGTCGATAAACATGGTCCTTCTGCGTATCTCCTTATTTCTGATTCGTTCACTTAGAGCCTTAGAGAAATCCAAACACAGCTGTTTTCATTACCCTTCTGTAAAAAAATGTAAGCGTAGGAAACACATATTTTAAAAACGAATTTTATATTTGCTTAAATAATCAAACTTGCATTCCGAGTGTTCCATTATTAATGCTTATATTGTGTTAAAATTTTGCAGAATATTTATTTTATCGCCTTTTTTAGCATTTTGTTTGCTGTAATGACACTTTTTTTTAAATAAGGACTCAGGGCTTAAAATATTGAAGTATAATATAGTTTTTTATATTCACCCAATGCACATGTTGCTACAATAGCAGTGACAATTAACACCCTCCGCTTAATTTTAAAATCTTGAGGTAGACGATCTGCTTCTGTTTTTTCTGTTCTCGCCCAGTATAAATATAAATCTTGCCAAGACGACATAAATTTCCATGCAAGTATGTGTGAAAATAAGGCATTGCCGTAGAAAATAGCGCCAGACAAACGAGCCGTAACACTTCCTGTAACAATCGCTAAAACAGTTATACGAGTAAGAATACCTCCTGCTGGCCAGTCGGAGGTATTCGAGAGTATTTTTAGAGGAGTATTGATAGACACTTCAGTGATTTTTTAAGGGTTTCGTTTTTCCTTTTGAGATATAGATCAATGAAAAAGATAATTAAAACCTTTTGAGCGTTTTTTGTTTGAACTTAAATATCGCTGTATCTCTTGAGCTGCAATAAGTATAGATAAATTAACGAGAGCATGGAATTGCATATGTAGTAGTATTGTATGTTTACAGGCATTCTATATTTGAATTTTCTATTTTCTCGTACTATCAGCATAAAAAGAGGTTTGTTATATATTGAAGAAGTAAATACCAAAATAATGTCAGTGTCAAATTGTGAATATTATTTACGTTGTGCATATATTCTTACGTCTGATTTTATTGTATTCTCACAATTATCAGAATAATTTTGTGTCAGCCCGTAAGACTAAGTGTAAGTTACATAATTTTCAAAAAATATGGCAGCGAGTAATTTTGGTCCGATTGATAGTCAAAGTAAGCAAATAATTTTTAACTGTTATAAATATTTTGAACTTGAACTGAAGAAAAATTTTAATTCTCCTTACACGGCTGCCCAATTAGTTGAAAAAGCTACAGGTGTTTGTCTCTCTACTGTTTAAAACATTGTGTCTGAGAGCAATAGTGAGAAATTCGCATCAACAAAGAAATTCACCTCCCCGAGAAATAAAAAAATACGTACTTGTCCGTCATCAGCAGTAGATGATTTTGATCAGAAAGTCATCCGGAGAACTATATACAATTTTTATCTGTCCCATAAGCAATTTCCAACCTTAAAGGCACTCCACTCTGTGTTAAAATCCGATATAGATTACAAATTTGGCATTTCCACCTTACGAAAACAAATACAAAAATTAGGATTTAAATGGAAAAAGACCGAGGACAACCGAAAAATATTAATGGAAAGACACAACATACGACTGCTAAGAATAAATTACCTTACCAAAATTGCGGAATATCGGTCTAAAGATAGACCTATAGTTTATACTGATGAAACCTACATCCACACTTCACATGTTTCCGGAGAGGTTTGGACCGATGGAACAGAATTTGGAGTAAAAAAACAAATCAGTACAGGCCAGCGGTTAATAATAGTGCACGCAGGAGGAAAAGATGGTTTTATTCCAAACGCTTTGTTAATGTTTAAGGCAAACCAAAAAACGGGAGATTACCATGACCAGATGAACTTAGTCAACTACGAAAAATGGTTAAAAGAAAAATTAATACCGGACCTTAAACCGAATAGCGTTCTTATCGTAGATAATGCGTCCTATCACAACAAATTTTTGAATCGTGCTTCAACGTCAAATTCTCATAAACAAGAAATGATGGATTGGTTGACAGAACACAACATTTCATATAGCCCGTTGATGTACAAAACCAGTTGATTGATCGATTGCTACCGTATCACCCGACATTCAATCCGATCGAAAATATTTGGTCCATGGTAAAAGGATACGTAGCGAAAAGAAACGTTTCTTTAAACATGCAAGGCTTTATGAGTTTAGCAACTGAACGAATGAATACTATTACTGCTGAGGACTAGGAAAATATTTGTCGCCATGTCGAAAGTGAAGAAAATAAATATCGATGTCAAGAAATGGATCGAATTTCAATCAATCTTATTATCAATATTTGTGACAGCTCAGATGAAAAACATGATAGCGATTAAAAGCAATAAACAGAGGACTACTACTTATTCCATTTTTTAAGGGTATGTAATTTTATTAAATTACGAGAAAATTATTCTCCTTTTGTTGCAAACGGTACAACCACTACAAATGCAATTCCATGTTCTCGATAATTCATCTATAAGCACATGACAGTTTCAAAAAGTGAGAAGTTCTATTGCCGCTATGAATAATAAATATTAATAATAATTCTTTATTTTGCACATAAGTTGTTACACAATTGCCAGGCTTGGCCTGTATCGCGAGGAACCAATTACAATAATAATATCAATTTTGAATTAATTATACATATTGCTTACTCGTAAAACTACTTACATAAAACTTTAAGATCAAAATTATAAAACTAAAGGAACTAGGATAGAAAAGTACAACTAATGAGACCAACTAAACTAAAATGTTTTCGGTTTCATTATAATTTAAACGATGGAGAAAATTAAAAACAAGCTTTTTAGTCTTGAATAGAGTTTGGCCTTTCAAGCTGCACTGATCTAACACAGCATTGTACATATATAGAAATGCTTAAAGTATTCTCCGAAACGTTTACCAAAACTAGTATTAACTCTGGGTACTGGTAGCTTAAAAACTCGTTTATTTATTAGGGTGTTGTAGTTGGGCATGGATGGGACAAGTTTATGTGTAAAGAGTTGTCGAACGGTTAAAACATTTGCTTTGCGTATAAGGATAATGTAGGGAATCTGAATGGTTTTTTGAATATCACTTTCAAAACTGACCTTTGAGCTCTCTCTAAGACTATCATGGTTGACTGTGTTGCGCTATCCCAAACTGATATGCAATATGTAAGTACCGACTAAGTGCGGTGTAAACTAGCGTGAATTGGGGTTTGTCAGCAGAATGACGAATTTAAAAAAAAAATGCAATTGATTTTCGTCCACGAATAGACCGAGGTATTTAATAACATCCGTTCGTTGTACGGTGTCACAGTTACAGCTAGCTGATGAGAAATCTTTACAGGAGTGAATTTTTATAGTGTTATTGATGGTTGCTTTGGAAGAAGCTGTTTTGTGAAAACAGATAAATTTGGTTTTATTGCTATTTAATGTTAAAAGGTTGAGACGGAGCCAATGAGACGCATTGTTCATGCCTGTTTCAGCAGCTGCTAGGGTTTCATCCCAGGTTGTACCTCTAAAGAGGATTGCCGTATCGTCGACTTAACAGATCATTTCAGAATTTTTAATGATAAGATTGTGTATGTCATTGATGTATAATATGAAGAGAGTAGGGGCAAGGATGCTTCCTTGCGGAACACCAAAATTAATTGGTTCTGTAGCGCCCCGAAATGAACGTACCCTAACCAGCTGACTTCTACCTGAGAGATAGCTGTCAAACCACGCCAGCGGAACACCCCGAATTCCCAGATTCTCAAGTTTGCGGAGCAAAATTGGTTTTCAAACGGTATCGAAGGCTTTGGCCAAATCCAGAAAGACTCCGATGCACTTAGTGTTACTGTCCAAGTAAGACGCTGCAAGCTTTATTAACAGTGAAGTGGCGTCTTCCGAAGATTTACGATGTCTAAAGCCAAACTGTCTATCGGAAAGAAGACCAAACCTCTCCAGAAACTTGACTAGTCGCATGTTTACTAGCTTCTCTAGGATTTTAGAGAAGGCGCTGAGTAAAGAAATAGGCCTGTAATTTTCGGGTACTTCTTTGGGTCCGTCTTTATAAATAGGTGTAACTGAAGCAACTTTCCAAAGGTCTGGAAAACAACCTGAGCTTAAGCTTAAATTATAAATATGAACAATTGGAACCACGATATAACTTTTGATATTTCTGATGAGATTGTTATTAATTCCATCTAACCCTGGTGCACTATTAACATTTAACTGCAATATCACGGATTCACCTTTCCTTGCGTCTGTGGGTTGCATGAAGAAAGATTTATCTGTGTTACAGGTCAGACGTGCCTTGGACGCAAGATCATATTCCGTGTCCCCAGATTGGGATAGAATTTGAGTAGCTTACTTTTGTCCGACGGATGAATAAAATAAGTTGCAATCGTTAAGGGACTTGACTGAATCACTTTCGGAGATTAGTTCCACAGGTTGCGAGTTACGTGTTTTCATATTACAAATAGTTTTGATTGTTCCATAATGTTTTTGTGTTTTTCATGTTAGTTGACAGCTCGTTTTTTTCATGTTGTAATTTAAGTTTTTTCAAGATATTATTGCAGAAGTTAATTGTAGGATAGCGTCTTTAGGATACAGCTTAGATTTAAGTTGTAACCGGTCACGATGTTGAGCACATCTAATTAGACCGGGATTCATCCAGGGTTTGAGGGTGAATTTAGATCTCGGAATCTTCACCTGTTTTGAGTTATTCCTTACAGCATTGTTGATGGTGGTCATAAAGAATGATACGGAACCCTTCGCGAGGGAGTCCCACTGGCACCGGTTAGTTTAGGTCAGTGTCTGGTTCCCTGTTCGTCTAACTAGTTAATGCCCCGTTCGTCTGTTTCCCCGTTTGTATAGTTCTGCTCCTGTCCTACTGTCATCGTACATCTAATATATCCCAGAAAAAATAACCTTATACACTGTAGTGTCAATAGCGGGCTGGACACTGTCATTACTAAACGTCATGACTTGCATCATTAAATTCTATTTGTAATGATAGTGTAGGGAGTAGAATAATAGAATGATGTTATTTGAATTACACTCCCTTATATACACACACAGACACTCCCTTGTATCATAACGTGACCATTTTCAAGGCTCGTAAAAACGCCCGTCATTTTGAAAGCATAACCCGGTCCCGTACAAAAGAGACTTCCTTACGATGTTACGATATTATATTTTTTATTTTTTATTTATTAACACTGTGGCATTTTGTAGCCAACCACAAACACCCTTGATTTTATAGCTGGATAGTCGTCTGCCATTTTGACACTGACATACAGACAGTCGCGTATGTGTGTTCATGCAACTCTGCCCTCCTTACGAAAAGTGCAGTAACTCGTATTTTTGTCAGAATTGAGTTGAATACATATTCGTAATTAGCAAAACGAGCTCTACAATTCCTTCTTTGACATGTTTCTTGGAAAAATCGGGATCATCAGTTTTAGGTAACGAAGAGTGCAGTAACTGTGAATTCTAAGAATAGTTTCCTAAACATAAGTGCAGTAACTTTAGATACTGCACAGGTTTTTTAAATAGTTTCATATCAATTCTAGTAATTGTTTAACATAAGAGCAGTATACATATATAGTTACTTCACTTATCATTAGGAAAAGCCTCCTTTATTTTTATTGAGTACACCTAGTCATAAGTGCAGGTACTATAGTTACTGCGCTTTTGATTAGGAGGAACAATGCTAAGTGTTGTTGTTCTTTAGTTATTAATGCAGTAAAATGGCTTTTACTGCCGTTATGCCAAGGAAATATAATCATAATTTTGTAAACATTATTAAGAATTTGTGTATTATATCAGAGTTACTGCATTTATATTTAGGACAAAACTAAGTCCACCATACATTTTCCCTTTGGTTCTGTATAAACAAAACACCTGAATTTGTACAACCGTGTTATTAGTCTCTTACAAAAAACGTCATCTTTGAATCCCTAACTTGTTTATCCCGGTGATGACAGATATTTGGGTGCGTAACGATAGATATAAAAATATTTCATATAATATCAGTCGCTATAACGCTCATTTGATATAATTATTGAATCATATAACATCAATTAATATATTTAAATATGATTTAATTATTATTTTATATACTGATCATTTGATCTAATAATATTTTGTTAAAATACTTTAAGTATAATGCATATTTACTATAATTAACTTATGATATAAAATAATTTCATCTAAAGTACAGTTGGAATAACCATTTTTGTACGAGATATAATCATAATTTTACTAGGTACCCCACAAAATTTACTCAGGCTAAAGGATAAATGGGGGACGGGGTGGCGTAACTCGTACAGCCACTTGGGTAGGTTCGTGTTACCTTGTGACTCCACAGAGCGGTAATAGAAGCCCCGCGGTAGCGGGCCTTCGACGACTGGCCCTTGAACCCCTTGCCCGTGCTCAAAACTAATTGCTACCAGAAATGTAGGTTAGGTTAGGTTAGAATTGCGACTCCTGCACATAACAAAGTGCTACCAGAAAAATAGTTTAGGTTAGGTAAATAATACAATACGATTTTTATATCATATGATGTTTATACCAAATGATGTTTATATAAAATGAGTGATTATATCCTTTAAAATTATATCAATTGTTATTATATCAAATGAAATCATATTATTTATTTTTATACCAATCATTACACACCCCAGATATTTGTGTGATAAACGCGATTATTCATTTCTGAGTCTTGGATGTTTTCTATGTATTTACGTCTATATTTCTCTGTATAAGTATGTTTATCGTTATCTAGTACCCATAGTACAAGCCTAAAGCTTAGTGTCAGACAAGGTTAATTTGTGTGAGGTTGTCCCCTGATATTTATTTATTTTATTTTAATTGAAAATAATTGTTTATGAAAATATATGTTTTGTTTATAAGTAATTCAAATTAATTAATCTAATGCAATTCAATATAATACATCAAAATTTCAGGTAAAATGTCCCGGAAAGATCAAGTTTTGGCTATGGTGTTTGAAAAAAAAAAACTCGTCCCTGTCTTACCCATGAAGTCTGGCGACTAAGTTTATTTTAAATTTATACATTTCGAATCCAGGAACGGACAAAACCTCTTCAATCCAGCTTTTTTTACCATTTGAAATGCGTGTAAATAGAAGATACTGCGTTTATGTTTAGGAGCGCCTTTCATCATTCTGTAGAAATCACTGCAGTAAACCTTTTTCCTAATCATACGTGCAGCAAATCGGGTACTTACTGCAGTTATGGTTAGGGATTGACACATTCAAATAAAAAGTATTCCTAGCGATTAATGCATTTATAAGTTATTTTACTTCATACTAATATCTTTTTAGATTTTATGAATAAATATCCATTCTGTACATGCTCACGATTATTTTGATATAAGTTTCATATCTGTAACTAAAATAGTTTATGAGATACGCGTAAAATAAAAACTCAATCATTTTACCGCTTTTACTCGAAAACTGCTTTGATCGAGATACTGCACTTTTCATAAGGAGGGCAGAACTGGACCCTAATGAAATAAAATATTTCATAAAACCGTGTTTTAAGGTCCACGCAAAAGAGAATAGTAAAACAAAAATGAATATTTTAATATTTTTTAAGCTAATTGCTCATAGCTTTGCTTCAACTGGATAACAGAGACCTAGTGTGCATTAATATAAAATCAATAATAAGGCTTCGAATAAGCAGGAATTTATACTTGAGGATATAAAGTAACCAGAGAAAAAATCCTGGTTGAGGTTGTCAAGCGACAAAAATAAACATAAAATATAACAAATCTTCACAGTTTAGACATGTACAAATACTGTACACGGTAATGCACATTTTGCTATTAGTACCTACTGCTGGCCGAATTGGCTGAGCTCGGGCGTTACGAAGTTAAAACTAAATAAGTATTAAAATTAAATTAAATTCGAAACCACTTTTATACTCTTAACATTAATTTGTTATTGCATATTTTGCTTTTTCTCATTTTCTTTTTGTAGTTTTAATCTTATGTAATTTTATATAATAATTAAGATAGTATATATAGTATAAGATAGGTACAAGTGTTTTTATGGTAAATAAAGAATTTATTATTTAATGTTTCAAAAATGGCTGACTGCTGAGTTTCTTGCGGCGTTTCCTCTCAGCAGTGGTCTCCTCTTGGGAAGCGCTGGTAGATTCTTGACGTGTAAAAGTGCTATATTTTATTTCTCTATGCGGGGATACTTAGTATTTGTAGGGTAAGCTGCTAGGTTTACACGGCGATTATTCGATTCAATACTTTCTCGCATACGGTTTTATCGTATACGAGACGACCGTTCACACGGCGCGAGGTCCATTCGGTTTTTTCACGTATGCCGTCAACAACTGCCTGCGCCCGCACGCGACTCGTATACGAGAAACCAGTTTGTTCGTGTAAACGAAACGACGTAAACACAAGCGCCGCTGATGTACCTCTGTAGATTTCGAGTAAAATGCGGGTGGCATACCGACGGACGGACATGATGAAACTATAAGAGGTTTTGCCATTTTTGTTACGGAACGCTAAAAAGGCGTTGGGCGATTTTGAAAAACTACCCCAAAGGCGGTAAAATTGAGAGTTAAGCCGTTTTTAAAATGAGAATAGTGAACGTCGTAGTTTACGATATAAATGAAAAAATATACGGCAATTTCGGAAAAGGGGGTAAATGGGGGTAGAAGTTTATGTGGGAATTTGGTCATTTTTGATCTGAGAAATGTGGACATTATTGGTATTAAAGTTAATTTTACCTATAAATAATAATTATTACTGGGCAAGTTAGATACATGAAACTCGGTATCAACAACATTATTAATTAAATATAAAAACCGGTTTTAAAATAAGCCCTTAACATTGTGAAAAGCGGGGTGAAAGTTTGTATTTAAGTTGTTTTTTTTTCCAGATACATGAATGTTAGTATCTAAAAAAGTGCAAGCTTCAATGTTTTTAAACCTTAAAGAAACAAATAGTCAAGAACAAACCCATCATCAATAAAAAAAACTAAAGCGAAGAACATGGGATCTTAGACTACTGATACCGACTGTAATAAAAATAAAGTTACTTTCAAACGTACACAGGGCGGAAAAAACGAACGCCACATGGACGGCAACTACCTTAAACATTGAAAATAGCAAGTTCTAAGCAAAGGAGACTTATTTTTATTTTTTTAAACACAAAATATGCATTAGGTAAAGCATTTTTGAAAAAAATCGTCTTCTTTAACCGGGAATCGAACTGGTTGAAAATAAAGTCGTGTTTTATGATTCAGATCGAAAAGGTCATAGATAGTGATCATTTATGTCTATAACAGATACACAACTTTAAATAAATAAAGACCATGATTAAATCCTTTTTTATTACTTTGTCATATTCGACCAGTTCGATTCCCGGTTAAGACAGGCAAATGTTCAAAAATCCATAAAAGCAGTGATATTTTTTTTCAAAAATAAAAGTAAGTCTCCTTTGCGTAGAATTTGCTATCTCCAATATTTAAGGTAGTCGCCGTCCATGTAGCGTTAGCTTTTTCCATCCTGTATACCTACAAGATATGAAAACGGGTATTGCGACTGAATACTGTAACATAATGAAAATATCCAGCTTAGGTGTTTTTCGAAAATCTTCTGCTAAGTGGGTTAATTATTTGTATACAAATTTAGTAAATAGATGAGATGACTAAATTATCAATCTATTGAATCTAGGGTCGATAAAAAAAAAGTAATAGTGAAAGAGGAACAGTGAATTTATTTTGTTTGGCAATTTTGTTGTTTTAGAGTCAATGAAAGGTGTTTGTGGATCGTTTACTTAAAATTCACGTCCTGGATTTTTTTCATAAAAAAACTCTTTAAAGGTAAACTATGTCTGTAGGTACTTTTAACATAAATTCTGACTCTCCGCAGACGAAGTCGCGGGCGGAAAGCTAGTTATATGTATAAAATTGCATTAAATTACTGAAAATAGATGGTTAATATCCATCGATTTGTTATTTGGTTACCATGGTTACCACAACAAAATGGCGTTTCGTTTGGCATTCCAACTTTTGTGATAAATTGTCAGAACTGTTTTTAGTAACTATTAAAATTTGCATGGAATTTGTTACCATTTACTTAACAATAAATTTCACAAATTATTAACGCCATTTGGAATAATGAAAATGACTTTGTTGACAAGTAATTTGTTCTAGCAGAAAAATCGAGTAAAGTATACGAGGAAAGTTAGCGATTGTTAATTTTTGTCATTATCATTTTAAGCTATGTATGCAGCGGTTCATAATTAGCTCTTAAGATACTCGTGTCCGTAATGAGTTTTTCTATAATTTTTGTCTATCGAGCGAAGTTTCGTTACAAACTCAATAAAAGAACAAGCCAGAATGAATTCGTCATTTTTAATTTTGGTAGACTTTCGTTTTTTTCCCTTACCATTTTCGCTGACATTGATAATTCGCACCATAATATAATATGCACGCCACTCTGCTGTACTATGATTTTAATAAACACAGGATATAGTAAACTTTTTCAAAGAAGCACTGCCTTTCAATAGACTTTACTTTATCGTTTATCGTAGCACTGTTAGGTGCATCAATAGAGCGTAACCTGGACATAATTCGTAAACCCGTTGTTTTTATTATTTTATCGGTTATTAATATTAAGTATCAAACATTAATTTAGGTATATTAGTTAAAAAATTGGCGGTCGTAACCGTATCTTATAAAAATCATGAAATATAGTACACTACCTGACTTTTTCCTAAAAGCCAAATAGATAACCAAATACCTTGTTAGTATAATTTTAAGGTGCATTCAAATGCGATCACTTTATAGCAAAATTAAACTGAAACCAAATTCGCATGTATGTTTTTTTAACAGTTTTCATCTGATCTCAATATCTTGATAAGCAAAATTGCTAACTTCGATGTTTATATCTATTTAAGCTTTATCACGTCTTTTTAGACATTTAAGACAAAAATTAAACATTTATTTATAACGCTTTAATAATAATTTATTTCTCTGTAGCTAAAAATCGTAACTGTTAAATTTTTGTTTAATAATACGTTTTTGTGTACTATAATCATGTTTACATCAAAATTAAACATGTTAATTCCACGCTAAAGAAATTGAAATTTTAAATGAAAATACGCGCGAACTAGCCGTCGAGCGGGATGCATGCGGTGGGTGCGGGGCAGGGAGAGAGTGGGGCCAGCAGGGTGCACACTACACCGCGCTATTGCCCCCGAAATGAGCGGCCTGCCTGGCACGCGCGGATAATAAAATAATCAGTGAGTACTCAGTAGTGTCCCTATGTATGCTTAGATCTTTAAAACTACGCAACAGATTTTGATACGGTTTTCACGGGCATTTAGAGAATTTATTCCGGATGGTTTATATGTATATTTCATTCTAATTAAGTTCTAATATAATTAAGAAAACTCAATGTTTTCTTACCAAGTCGTCAAAAAATCGATGTTCGGGCGCTTAAATAGCTTACGCTGGCTAAACCTTAAGAGATATATCTAAATAATGTACTGAAGAATTGTAGTTCTTCAAAAAACCTAAAGATAAGTTCGCCATGGCAAAACCAAATCTCCTAAGGTTGCCTCACGGTAACCATTTTTATCTTTAAAATTTTATTAATAAATATTAGGTTATTTGCGAAGCTATTTTCTCCAATTCAGTATTTATTCTTATCCAGATAAATACGTTACTTACGTTTGGCATTTAATGTTTATTAAAAATATCCTGTACGCTATATTATTTAAATAAATACTTTAGAAGATATGGCAGATTCAAAATGATGCGCAACCTAAATCTGTATTATCGGAACGCTTGCCGGGCCTATAGCTGCGCTTCGCCGAGAGGGACGCAGTTATTTGTAGGAATGAGAGACGTTTATAACTTTCTCATTCTATCAATTAGCCGCGTCCCTCTCGGCCTGTCAGTTCGACTGATCGTCTGTGCCTACAGCCTACAGCATCGTATAGTAACATTTTTTTTGGAATTATCAGACGTGCACCGGAGCTCTCCTATTACTTGCTTATATTTATATAATAAAGAAATACAAGCTTTTCAAATTATTAAATTAGGGAAATGGGTAGGTAGTTAGATTGAGTTTAGGTTTTGATAAAATTTATTTTTATGCTGTATTTCATATTTTTAAATACAAGATATATATAGGTAAATAAATAAATAAAGTTTATAGGTAAATAAATTAAAATTGGTAAATAAAATTAGTTTTTGTCCCCTCAGTGTTTTTTTTAATATTAGGTTATTATCGAGAGGCAGTGTTTATTATTTCATCTTCATCATCATCATCATCATCATGTCAGCCGAAAGACGTCCACTGCTGGACATAGGCCTCCCCCTAGGCTCTCCACTCAGACCGGTCTAGTGCTTTTCGCATCCACTGCGTTCCCGCGATCTTTACAAGGTCGTCACTCCATCTTGTTGGAGGCCTACCTACAGCTCATCTCCCGGTCCGCGGACGCCACTCAAGAACCTTCTGACCCCATCGGCCGTCAGTCCTGCGAGCAATGTGCCCCGCCCACTGCCACTTAAGTTTGGCTATTCTTCGGGCTATGTCGGTAACCTTAGTTCTACTGCGGATATCATCATTTCTGATTCTATCACGCAGAGAAACCCCGAACATAGCCCTCTCCATAGCCCTCTCTTATTATTTAATTTTGTGGATTTAAGGGATAAAACTCAATTTTTATTATTTTAAGATTGTGTTGTAAATATTCAGAATATGTAAGTACCTACATATTTCTTTCCTATTTGGTTATCAATGAGAAAGTGTGTTGATTAGTTATATTTTTTCTTATTTTAAGGTTGTTTGAGTACTTACTTATTTCCTATATTAAGTTTAAAAATAAATGTTAAGTTTTATGCTTTTAGCATATTACCTTAGCCTGGCGGGTCTTATTTTAGTATTTGTCCAATCAATGAAGCAGGTAGTTAATTTTGTGGATTTAACTTAAGATTAAAAGACTGTTTAAATACCAAAGTATACAGTTCGTTTTGGTTATTACGAATTATAAAAACATTTTATAACAAGGACTGGAGTAGGCCACTTAATTAAGGAATATAGATCAGTTGATTTGTTTTTTTTTTGAATGAGTACATATTTAGGCACAAAATTATTCAAATTTGCTTATATTGTTGTAAATCAGTCCGGATATTAGCCAAATGACACTTGCATTTCACACACAACACAAACAACGCACGAAACCATTTAAAGCCAACTGACTACCCCTTGCGATAGCAATACAAAAGCGTAGAGTGAGACAAAAAGTAGGTGCGTGGCGTGTGTATATGAGCAGATAAGGAGAATGTACTATAAATAAGACAGAACAATACTATGAGAAAAACGAAAAATATGAGATATGCGATGCGGCGCACTGAGCTGCACATCGGAATGTATAAGAAAAAATAATGAAAAACGACTCGAAACAAGCAAAACTTAGCAGAAATACGATAAGATAAACTAAAAATATATATTTATAAGCACTTAAATAATACAACGGGAACATATTTAAAAAATACTCAAAATATACCGGAATCCCGGCATCCCGGGATCCCGGTATTGAAAGCCCTAGTAGGTACCTATGGCCACTCGAAAAGCGAAAAGGTACTGCATAGCATACAGGTGCTTAAATAATGACAGGAATGTCGACATGTCATTATTTAGACCAAGGGCTGAGTTCACCAACAATTAAACGGACGGTAAGCGGTTTAACCATTGATTTAAAATTTGGTATAAAATTTGTCTATTTTTTTCTTCCACTTTCAATATATGCGCCTATTTGGCCTTCATGCCACTCATGTGCAGTTCCCCTTACTTAAGGAAATTCTTTCTTATCTATTTAAACAAATGGGGCACGTCGTAGGAATATTATATAAAAAAAAAACATCAGTTTCTTCACACGCAAAATAATTATTAGGTACTCCCATCATGATCACAAATTGTCCGTAATATTTTAAAGCCAGTTTAGGCAGTCTAAATAAAATAGTGACAAGTCGACATTCCTGTCATTATTTAATCACCCATATGCGTGACACTCATCTGATTAGCCGCGCGTCGCGCGTGCCGCACATTTTGTAGGCAGTAGCGCGGAGTGTCCCGGCTTGCCTATGCATGGCACGGCTAGGTACTACATGAAAATCGGTCGCGACTTGTTACAGCACGGTCGCGACTCAACTCCCGAACGGTTGGGAGTTGAGTTGAGGCACAAAGAAATGACGACCTTATTCTGCAAGAAATAACGTTCATATTAAAAAGTAAGTAAGAAAAAGTCTCATTTTATTAATAACCGTAGCTATTTAATTTGGTTCTTATAGTACTACTAATATGTTGACGGCATAAATTAAACACTTTTGAAGTAATTATGTATTTTGGTTTTCCACAAATTATCAATATTTGTAACTTTAGTAATCCGCAAAAAGAGAATCTGTTTAATTTTTATTAATTTATCAAAATACGTAATATACGATTCAGAATCAATTGTTGAATTACAGTTACCTATTATTTCTGGAAAGATAACCCAGAAAATGTGTAACTTACTGAACCTTCCTTATTAATGATAGTCCCGATTGAGTAATTAGTTTAATTTTGATTTTTTTAACTGGAATGCAAGTGTCATATCATAATAGAGGTGCTTTTACAAAGTTATCTATTATGCTGTACTAATGAAATCAAATTTATTTAAAATATAGATTTTTGGTCTTTTTAGATTGACGCGGAGTCTTAAAGTGTTTTTTTATTTTATTTTAACTATTACAAACATTAATTTACTTGATAGAAAAAAAAATACAGTTATCTAATTATGTCCAGGTTCGTCTATTTTTATCAGCCTATGTGGTCGATAAAGGAATGGGGACGAGTTGACACCGAGGTCAATATAGGAATGCGGACGAGTTGACACTGGTGACCAACGAGTACTGAGGTCGATAATAGAAAGTGGACGAGTTGGCACTGTGGTTAAATAGGAATGTAGACAAAATGGGGTATTGACGATATCAGAAAGTGGACGAGTTAGGAAGGTGAAGATTTAGGAATTACATGCTGACGACATGGCATTGTGAACGACTTAAGAAGGTGACGAATTGGAACTGTGGCCGAAGTCATCCTGAGCCCTTCAAGTGAGGGACAAGACTCGGGGCGAGTGAAAATTACTGTTCCGCACGTGTATCAATGAAGGTTTTTTTTTTTTTAATCAGCCAAGAAGATGATGGTTTCAGTTTTATGGGATTACAGATGGGTCATAATCAGTGATCGGAATAGGTAGAGCTAATTTGCCTAAACTTGACGCATATTAATTCATGCGTGAGAGAGATGGGAATATATTATTGAATGAACATGCATCAAGTTTAGGCAAATTAGCTCACCTATTTCCGATCACTGGTCATAATGATTGGTTATGTTGTAAAGGTTAAAACCGTTTATGCTGAATATTACTGTACTCTCTTACGATGTTTGCATGCGGAAAGTAAAATAAAAAGGTCTGGTAAGTTATTTAAGAAGGTGATATTCCACCAAGATAAGCTCCTGCCCATACTGCGGTAAAATCAATCGTACAAATACATAATCGTCGGTTTGAATTGTTGACCCATCCACGCTTTACGCCATCTTTGGCCCCTTCTGATTCTCACTAATACTTAGATGCGATTCTTTTGTCCAAATAAAATAAACAAATATCGAGGTACAAGAAACTGTAACTGCATATTTTGATAACTTTGAAGATTCTTTTTTTCGCATGGAATTCTGAAGTAAGAAGCAAAAGTGTTTAGATTGTTTTGGAGACTGTGTAGAAAAATAAAAGGATAAGGCTTTCACGGTTTTTTAATTCATTTTCGTATATTTGGTAATAATTAACGAGATAATAAGGGGCATACCTACCTTGTACGACAGACCAACCACCAAAAGCCCTGATAAGCTTCCATATCGCGGTTGCTTCTAATCCTAAAAGCATCATCAGTATGAATAAAAATAAAGTAACTGCCATCGGTCCTCTCCTTGTAGGGATCCCAAACCAACGCGCCGCGTGAAATATGAAACCTATCGTGTTGAGGAATTCCTGTAACAAATGTCACGCTAAAACATTTAAATGGTTAAATTATATAGGTGCTATCGAACCAACTGAATCATTACCCATCATAAGCTCATTTTGCCAAGTCATCTAAATGCAAGTAGGTCTAAATTCGCTTGAAGATACATTTCCTTGGTAACAATCTTGTCATAATTTTATTAGACATTGACATTTACTGAGTAGACGGTATTGAATAGATCGGAAAATTTTGACTATACTCGTTTGTGAAAAAGGAGAAGTGCTATCTATTGTCTTTGTCATTATTTTATTAATACAAGATACAAGTGAAACACCCTTATAAACTAGTATCAAGCCCCTTTTCCACTAGTCCCTACCACCCTGTCCCCCCTGGTGGGTAAGAATGTATTTTTTGTCCACCTATCTCTACTGGGAGAGATGAATGGAAATTGATTTCCGCTTATCCCCGCTAAGTGGTTTTTGTTGACATATGTTGGTATATGCTATTATGCCTGATAAAAAAAATCAACATGTAAAATTCTTCTTAGGATATTAATTATAATCAAATTGTCCGAATTGGAAACCGTCAATATTCATGACTGATTTTAAAGATTATTTAACCCAGGCTATTCGATCGGTACCCAAGCAACACAAAACGGCTGTATAGTAGCCGTTAAACGGTTTTCGATTAAACCTAAAGCTGTATAACATGGCTGCATAACACAACTATATCCGGATATAGTTCTCTTGTAATGCTTAAATGGGCACAAATTATACAGTTTTAAGTTCACATTAAGTTCAATTTAAGTTCACATGCCTGTATAATAGCATCTTAATAGCATTATATTAGCATTATAACGGGTAACAGTCATTAAAACAGCTGAATATCAGTATTATAAGAGGGCATTGGTGGACTACTCTACAGGCTTAATACTTATAAAAGAGGATCGTTTATCATTTTAAGCGTCATCATTTTCACCGGGTGCCCGCCGCGCATCTCGCAGCGCAATCATTATATTGACTTAATATTATGCGATCAAATGACATCTACAATCTTAGTGATTCGATAAACGTAGTGGAAGTACAAATATTGTGGGAGGACATATTGATTATTATTTTCTAAGGTAAGTACCGTTTTTTACGTACCTATTGTGAAAAATTTTGGTGGTAAGGAAATTTTACTGTCATTATTACATACATATTTAATGCAAATAAATGAAGCGCCATGGGAATAGTGTGGTTTTTATTATAACTATGAAGGAAAAAAAAGCGGTGACCAAAAATATAACCTCAATTTATCTATGTTTACAACATAAAATGTGACGTTCCGCGGGTAAAGGTACTTTGTGGTCTGTATGGAGTTATGGGCATTCTAATAATCTGCAATTGTTAAGCTATCGATAAAAAAAAATATCATCTTTCTAAGAATTATACTTACGGAGATATAATTTTTTGAAAAATGTATTGGATAATTTGCAATTTCAGGAAACAGACTTTTTAAGTTTAGTTACCTCAAAAACTATGTTGCTGATGTAAGTTACATAGTGGGCTACGAAATATGATTTACTGGGCTTCTGTCCATCAAAATATATAAAACAAATTCTATAATTACAAATCGAAACTTGCATATATACCAATTAATATGACTGCTGACTAATTTCAAAGAAATCATGTTTCGCTTTATTTTCTCAATTTTTTCGCAGTAGGTAGTCAAGATTTATTAATGTATCTATTATTAAACAATTCCTAAATAAAACAAAGAGAGGAAAAATAAAAGTTAGAAGTAAATTTTTTTTTTTTTAAATATTTTCATGCAAAATCACAATCATAACAGATTTTAGTTCTAATGTAACAATCAACAGTTTTTTTCCGCATATATCAACAAAATCATTCATGAGCATCACTAAGACTATTAACTTCGTTATTAGACATTAATCTTACCTTTTTAAGTCACTTAAAGTTACATGACAATAACAGTCTTAGTTTCATACATTTATGAAAAGTTACCTTATGGAAACAAACATTCAACATGCGAGTACAAATTGATAAATTACTATGATGTACATTCTGAAAAACCTTTTTATTAATCTTCACTCTTATTTTAATACTAAATTGCCACAAATATGATCAGTTCTTTTTCGTAATCTGCTTTAAAAACTACAATAATATTTTATGTAAAGGAAAGGTTCCTAATGGCGGAGTTACATAATTTTACAGATTTGCTTGCTCTAAACGCCGATTTTTACTGAAATAGACAAAACCGCGAATTTGATTTCTGTGACCCATCTTACCACAATATGAATATGTAGGCTTTTTGCGTTTTATGATTTGCAAAGGCTGAATACCACTGGAACTAGGCTGAGGCTGAGTAGGAAGCACTTCGGGAAGACTTTCTAAGGGATCATTTTCTTGAAATACTGCCGGTTGGGGATTTGGGCAAGGAATGTCTTGGGATTCAGGTGGTACAAACTGTCTAATAACTCTGCATAGCTATAAGTATCACTTATAAAATATAAAAATCTGATAGTACCAAGTAATAGTTTTAATATGACAACTTAATAATAAGTAAACAAATAAAAAGGCTTAATAGTTGATATTTAAAAGATGAAAAATGTAGACACACTTACGTTTTTTATTAGGGTAATAATTTACATCTCCCTCCATTATTTATCACGCCAGAACACTTTAGTTAAATCAAAATTATAATTGTAATAAAAACTTGCAGAACACAAGAACACTTAATAATCGAACGAACGCAAGGAAAAACAAATACTAACCTACCCGCGATAGAGATAACAAGAACGGAGCACGCTAAAACTTATGTACGGCCGTAAGGTACCTTTTCTATTAAACTTTAGAACAATTACTAAGGGGCTTTAAACTCACTTATAATTAAAATAAAAACAGGGGAAGAATTCTTAGATCTTATATTTTACGAAACCGTAATTTAAAAAAACTGTATTTTTTACCCTCTTTTACGAAACATTGAATATCTCCGAAACTAAAAACCGCCATAAGGTACCTTTGCCCGCGGAACGTCACAAATTACAATGTAAGGTGTATATGGACTTTATATCGTTGTATTTGGCCTACGTTATCTTCATGTATTCATAATGTAATGTCTAAAAAATCAAAACTAATCAAAGAAATACAAGTTAAAGAAGGAAACATGGAGGCCGATCTTATACAGCGATGTCAACCAATTTAATTCCAAATTAATTCTAATGGCCGTACTACGGTTCACCTGGGGTTTATTATTCTGCCTTAATCGGTAAAGTGCATTTTGTGTGAACTAATATGCAGCTCAAGGCAGTTATTAAGATATTCAGTGGTTCACAATGATTCACTTTTACATCATTCTGACATTAGGGTTTATGTATATAAGTTCGAAAATTTAGGGATCAGTAATAAAAATATCAAAACCTTCTCAGTGCCTACCTTGTAAAACTGAAGTTTTTTATTTTTTATGGAATAGTTACCAGTGGCCCGTTTCACGAAGCTACAAGTTACAAATTACAAGCGGAATTCTCTTTCTATCAAAAGGAGTTAGAAAGAGACTTCCGCTTGTAATTTGTAACTTGTTGCTTCGTAAAACGGGCCTCAGATCACGTATGAGAGCGAGTGAGAGAGAAGTACAAACATTCGAGAGAGAGTCCTTCCCCTCTATCGTCTTAATATCAGGCAGGGGGCCGATTTTGGACTATCGAGCGCTCGAAAGTTTCACTCGAAAGAGAAAAAACGGTGAATATTTGTATTACGAGCCATAGAATTTTTTTAAAAGAGTGGTCCACATCATTCGTTTTAAATTCTATCAGTAGAACTTTGTTTTGACATCTGTCACAAAACAAACACAAACCACAGATGTTTAATTTTCAAACGAAACTCAAATATCATATATCATATATACAAAGAACCACAGCAGACAAAACGTTTCACGTTTCAACATGAGGTATATCATACTTAGGTATATCAGGATTTATTTTTAAGTAAGTATACCTAGTTTAGTTAAAAAAAAGTTTAAAAAAACCCGCCTTCAAAAAGCAAAAAATAACTTCTTTAAAATGGTAGGTAAGTAGGTCAGTCCTACTGAAGTCGGCGTCCAACATTTATACTTTTTAGTGATCATAATTATGCTGTTTTTCTCCCATTTCTCAAGAAACAATAGAACATTTCAATCTCGCCGCAAGCAACGCCGTGGGAAAGTCATAGTCATATATTTAAACCTAAATATCGCACCATTCGTGGAAGAAAGACGTAAATTTCAGTTACTCGTTTATGCCATTATTTCACTCCTGATAAAGGATTAATAAATGTTTTAAAAAACAAAAAACCGCCTTCAAAAACGCAAAAAATAACTTCTTTAAAATTGTAGGCACCTAATAGGTTAGTCCAACTGATGTCGGCTTTTTGTTGAAAATGTTGTGGTCGCCGACTTCAGTTGGACTAACCTATTAGGTGCCTACAATTTTAAAGAAGTTATTTTTTGCGTTTTTGAAGGCGGTTTTTTGTTTTTTAAAACATTTATTTTATTTTATACTTTTTAGTGATCATAATACGCTGTTACGTAGTCCCACTTCTTAGTTGAAATGAAACTTTAACTTATATCAAGCGCGCCGCAAGCAACGCCGCGGGAAAGTCATAGTCATATTTCAACAAGTAAATATTATTCGTGGTAGGTAGTCGCTCAACTATCTTAATCGAGATATCTTATCGCCACCCTTGAAATCGGTACCATTGAGGAGTTCCGGTGGCCATCTGTGGTCTTCATCATCAGTTCCACTACACCAAATGATACTTTCTGAATGCAAATGCTGGACTTGTTACTAAAAATACTAAAATCGCTATATGTTTGCCTACAATATTTGAGGAGTTCCCTCAATTCCTCACTGATCCCCTCATCAGATACAGATTTGGTGACAATGGGACCACCTCGGAAGTATACACTATCAAACCAAAAAAAAATATTTGAAATCGGTCAACAATTGACGGAGTAATCGGTGAACATACATAAAAAAAAAAAATACATACAGTGGAACGTATAACCTCCTCCTTTTTTGAAGTCGGTTAAAAAATACATAACCTCAGAAAATTTCAGATTTTTAGGAACAAAATTAAGAAAGTTATCGCAGAAATAAACCATAAGTACGCCAATTTTTCTTAAAAATCTTCGTTGGCAAAAACGATGTAACTTATAGTTAAGAAACGCGAAATATGAATAAAAAGTGTAAATAGACTTGCATATTTATTCCACGCCAATGCGTCTTTAACTTTGGAAGTATGTGGAAATAAGTAGTTCTACTCGGAAAATAATTTCTTATATTTTTAACCGACTTCAAAAAAGGAGGAGGTTATACGTTCCACTGTATGTTTTTTTTTTTTTTTTTATGTATGTTCACCGATTACTCCGTCAATTGTCGACCGATTTCAAAATTTTTTTTTTGGTTTGATAGAGTATACTTCCGAGGTGGTCCCATTGTCACCAAATCTGTATCTGATGAGGGGATCAGTGAGGAATTGAGGGAACTCCTCAAATATTGTAGGCAAACATATAGCGATTTTAGTATTTTTAGTAACAAGTCCAGCATTTGCATTCAGAAAGTATCATTTGGTGAAGTGGAACTGATGATGAAGACCACAGATGGCCACCGGAACTCCTCAATGGTACCGATTTCAAGGGTGGCGATAAGATATCTCGATTAAGATAGTTGAGCGACTACCTACAACGAATAATATTTACTTGTTGAAATATGACTATGACTTTCCCGCGGCGTTGCTTGCGGCGCGCTTGATATAAGTTAAAGTTTCATTTTAACTAAGAAGTGGGACTACGTAACAGCGTATTATGATCACTAAAAAGTATAAAATAAAATAAATGTTTTAAAAAACAAAAAACCGCCTTCAAAAACGCAAAAAATAACTTCTTTAAAATTGTAGGCTAATAGGATAGTCCAACTGAAGTCGGCGACCACAACATTTTCAACAAAAAGCCGACATCAGTTGGACTATCCTATTAGCCTACAATTTTAAAGAAGTTATTTTTGCGTTTTTGAAGGCGGTTTTTTGTTTTTTAAAACATTTATTTTATTGTGTTAGTCAAGTTACGCGCTTAATCCTCGAGATATTTTCACACTTCAAATTCTTATCTTAAATTGCGCAATTACAAATTGGCATAAGTTAACTTACATGTTTTTTCTGCGCGGGACTTAGGAGACTTATCTGTCGTAAATTCGCATAAGTTTTTGTTTTACTAAAATATGAATTTATTTCAAATACGTACATAGTCAAACGTCATTTTGATGTGTATCGGTTGTATAATAACAATTACATAACTATACATACAAAATAAGTTATGGAACGTTTTAAATCGTTTCTAAATATACGAAATTTTGCCGCTCGGTAAGTAACAACAAATTGAGTGGGATGGCGCTATACTCTCGCGTCGCTCGCGACATAAAGGCAAGCCGCCGCCACCTGAGTGGATACCCGGACGGACGGACAGTATCGCGGTGAGCTTTGAGAGGTAATGTCCCACTATTATTGATCGTGCGTTCGCGCAGAGTTTTACGTCGTGTTGTGAATTAAAAGTTATATTAGTATATATATGTATAGTCAAATTAGAAAAAAGTATGGAAGTAAGTCGTGTAGTCGTTGGTTTTTTAGGAATCATCAGAGGGCCCATCTAGGTGGTTTCCCCCGGTTTGCACCATTTCTATTATTTACGGGAGGCCTTGAAGTGTTAGGTACTTATAAACTTTAAAGTCCCGTAATTTTGTATGTTAAAAATAATCCAAGTTTAGCCAGGAGTAAAGACCCCTTTGGTACATAACGTATCTTAATAAAAAAGATGTGCGATGTATGAAACTTAAGTTATTTGTTTTTCTTAGATTGTGGCTCGAGGATATTTCAGTCAGTTGGTGCAAACTTACATTAAGCTTTTTGAAGCATTTTAGACGCCCAGTTCATGTTGCACTTTTTGGCAAATTATGGAACATGTTTTTGTCATTTCTTTATAGATTGTACTTTGGGGCAAATTTGATATTGTACTTGTTAAGATATTTTTAGGGTTCCGTACCCAAAGGGTAAAAACGGGACCCTATAACTAAGACTCCACTTTCCGTCTGTCTGTCTGTCTGTCACCAGGCTGTATCTCATGAACCGTGATAGCTAGCCTAGACATTTGAAATTTTGGGTTGAATTTTTTAAGGATTTTTTTTCGATTTTTTTTATTTAAGGGATGTATTAAGCTCGACTTTTAACCTATAGGTATAGAGCAATTAGAAATGTTTTTATGACTTCTTAGAATTATTTCCGGACTTTAGTGAAATTTCTCTAAAATCTAATTGGCCTATACATAGTAGTGTAGTGAGTGAATATCAAAATGGATTACAGTGGGTCTTCACCTAAACGTATGCGGCTATCTATAAATATGACCTTTAAAAACGCAAGAGTAAGGCGTATGCTTGACATATCATTATTAAATGACCCAAATAAAAACGGGGAGTCACAATTTTTAACTTTTTGTTTAAAAAACGTACGTTTTATTGGTAGATAGGTACCTGTACCTAATTATCGTTATAAGTTTGTCTTGTAGTAGGTACTCAATACTAATAGAGTCGACAATCGAGTGCGAGCATACATTGAAAAAAATAATTGGTCGCTTGTAACAAGATTGTGATTGTTGTGCATAAGCGTCTTGATCCCATACGAGCCTAACAAGACGATAGATACATCAACTAAGACGTTAGATACATCAACTATGATGTTAGTTGAATCACTAAAGAAATTGCTGTTTGTTACAATCAGTTTTGGTTTATATAACTAATATCAGTGGGTTGTTGTGCAATTTCTATTGTATTTGTATTTATGATATCCAAATATTGTTTTAACACTTTTCTTCTAACTGCACCAGTTCTTAACTTCTCTTCCCAGGATTTTTTAATCATTTTAATAATTTGATCTGATGTTGCGTCACGCGTTGAATATTTTATACTTATAAGCATCGAAACGAATTCCGTTATTCAGCCTTTAACGTAACAAAAGCTGAGCTTTACCCACATGAGAACTTAAAGCATTATAACATTCTTTACGTGAACCTATATAAAGCAATTGGCTGCATGAATGTTCATTTTAAGTCTCTTATAAGGTTCAATAAAAAATTGCTTGGGATTTCCAATGGCTGTAACGCGAGGTTGTTACTACCACTACTATAGTGCACTTTGGCGTAAAGCACGATTATTGAAACTAGACAATTTGAGAGATACGCGAAGGATTATTTCTTTGGTTACTGTATTACCTCTTTTACCAACAGATGGAGTCAAAGATGGGTGGTTAAAGACCATAGACCGTTAGCTGACCTTGAACGCACACGTAGAAAAATCGTTCCGAGAGGTAACGGATATCTACAGACAGCTGTCACGTGCAGCGAGGGTGTCATGGGGTCTCAATAGCGAGAAAGTGAAAACCATCTACGTGGCGATAATAGAGCCGATCGTCCTGTTTGCAGCAAGCGCTTGGCGCAGGTCTGCCAACAAGTTGATGGTGCAAAACCAACTAGACTCAATTCAGCGTGGTTCTCAAATCTGACCCAGGATCCCACGCCGAAACAACCCCCCAGGCTTCCCCCAACCTACCCCCCAAATTTTTGCATTCGTAGTCCCCCTTAAACCCCTCCTCGCCGTATCCTGTTCCCTCAACCCAAACATTCTTCTCCCACATACAAAACTGTTCCCCCCCTCCAAGAAAACCCAATTTTCTTCTCCCTCATCCCAAACCCAAAACAAAAACCAATCCTCAACGCACTCCTAACCTTGTAGGATGATGCAATAGTATAAAATAGTATAAAATCTTCCAACCCCCTTACCCCCATCCCTAAGCACCTCTGTTGATTTTTTTCTCTTTCTTTGCTTTAACTTAATGACTTCTATGTTTAACCCAGAGCTAACTCTAACCTTCAGTGTTTAACATAATAATATCACGGGACGATCTCACACAAATTGACCTAGTCCCAAACTAAGCTCTAGGCTTGTACTATGGGTACTAGACAACGATATAAATACTTATATAGAGAAATAAATACTTAAATACATAGAAAACATCCAAGACTCAGAAACAAATACTCGTGCTCATCACACAACTATTTGCCCATACCGGGAATCGAACCCGGAACCGCTAGCTTCGTAGGCAGGGTCACTACCAACTAGGCTATCGCGTCGTCAAAACATACATTTAAGGTTAGAGTTCGCTATATTATAAGGAACCTCCTGACGCACACACCTCCCGAATACCTAACGGGTGTCGGCAGGACGGGGGATGGGGAATCCTGCGGCCTCCTAAACGGGAGAATAATTTTCTCTCTCGGCCCTTCAGCACTGGCTGGGGTAAGTCTCCGCTTGCGATTCACTGTTCCCTCGTCAAATTGACACCTGCCCCCCCCCATTAAATTATAGCAGATGTATAGGCTAAGTTGCAATGGAAGAGGTCACAAAAGAGGGCAGCGCAAAGAGACACGCGCAAAAAGTAGTATCTCCAGGCAAAAGAGAAAGCCTCAGAAAGGGTAGCCCCACCTATAAAGATGGTATCCACGGCCACACAAACTGGCCAAAAAAGATCTCCGACCCAACCCTTCCATTGTTTGGCAAAAGAAAGGAAGCCCGTAGTCTATAAACATGCATGCGTCAGGATTCCCACTCCGCGACTCACATAGCTATAAGTCTCCCCCCATCCCAACCCCCATTCCTGTCCCCCCTTTTTGGAAAAACCCCGCGGATAAGTAAACGGAATAAGGCCTTTCTTCTCCGGCCTTTCAGCACTGGCTGGGGTAGTATCCGCGGGAGTCTAAAATCTAGTTGGTAATAGGGGCATTGGTGTTTTTAACCGGTGCGAGCCCGGCAGTACCTGGGCCTTCCATTCCCAGGTCTCCGGAAGGGATTTTCACCTCTGCCCCTTTTAATTCAAGTAAAAAGCAAACAAAAGCAAGGACTTTTGCCTTGGGCCCCTCAGGCGATTACCAAAAAAAATAAGACTAGTTTGATTATGAGACCTTTTGCTTTAACCTTTGCAACGCCATTGACGGATATATCCGCACCACTGGTTCAACGCCAACGACGGATATTTCCGTCGTGGTTGCCAGCGCAAAATAGACCTGATGTCTATGAGGCAAGGTTGATATTCGCTTTGGTTTTAAGCTGTCATTGGCGTGTGAGTGACGTCTTTTGTATTTGACATAGCGTTGAAAAGGTTAAGGATGTTTAGCTAAGTGAACATTTTGCTTTCAGATTGTTTTCTCAAAGGACCTTTGGTATTTACGTAGTTTTTGCCCGAGGAGGTATGTTTAACTAAAGCTCGAGGACTCGAGCACAAACGATTTCGCAGCTACCTTTTCTAAGTACGTCTACTAGGTACATCTTATACGAGTATATATGAAATGTTAGAAACCTAGACCCAGTTGCTTGGTTAGTACTAAGATCTTTTGAAAGGCACACCACACATGCACATAGCGGTGGAAGAACCTTTTCAGGGTCTGTTTGGATTGATACCAACATCATAGCCTTTAACTTGCCGCCAAATAGCAGTGTTCTCATTGTTATGTTCCGATGTGGATGTAGGACATCCGGTAAAATGACTAGTATAAAGACATTTTATCTAAGTTAACAGGGTTGGCCACGAATTTGCAGCTTTGAGATTGTTGTGCAGATTGCAAAAGCCGTGTATCCATTTGAGTAGACTCAGGCCGAGCAGCCTCCACTTGAGGCAAACAGCCTCAGTTAGAGGCTGCTCGCTTTGAGGCAAAGGCTCGGGTCACAGGTCCATTTGCGAAGCATAAAAAAAAATCAAATTGTCAATTAACTTGTTATCGCGTTTTAAGAAATTTAGAGACCATTGCACCTGCGGATGCAAGGGGTCTGGCCGCAATCCTATAGTGAAACTGCCCCTGAATGAAATGTATACCTTTCTTAGGTGCGTTTATGTGTCTTATTGTAAGATATCGTTTTACCAAATTTCAAGCCTACAATCCCCGTGGTTTGGGTTAAAAAGGAATTTAAAAAAATAGTTTTTATTTTTTTGTAGCTAAACTAGTAGTGCGATTTCTTTTAAAGGGGTTTAGGTAAAAGTGTTGTCATTTGTAAAATTCATACATTTTCAAGGTGAGCGGCCATTCATAAAAGTGGTAAATTATGATAGAGTTATTAAAAATAAACATATTTTGTTATGTAATCGCAAAAGTCTCTAAAGTGCATCGGAGCCGAGATATTTAAATATTCATACTTGGGCGTACTTTTGTACTAAAAACTGAATACTTAAATCTTTAAAATCTCCGCTCCGATATTATTTACCGCCATAAATTATATATATCTATGTGTATTTATAGGTCCTCTAAAGAACTATGTAAAAATCATCCGTGGCCGTTGAAAAAAAAAAGACAATATTCTTCGAGCAAATTTACCCAATGCCCTTTGGATGTTACATTCACCTAATAGTAATTCATTTTCAAAAAACAAACCATCGTTCCTAAGTAGCACATAAGGGAACGAAAAAAAATTTTTTTTTAATGCTTGTTAGATAGCGACAAACTCAATTTTTAGTTATTTAATGCAGAATATAATATTGCATAATATATATTTTTTGTAAAAAAAAAACATTTGGGGCAACAAGGTAAAAATGTCTTACAATGCATACCTACAGGCCGTCCTTCTTACGACTATAAATACTGAAGCGACAAGTATATTTAAGCGATATATGTACTTAAGATATGATATTTTGCTGTATAGAATCTACATAGCAGTTTTGAAAATACGTAATGCTGCATTAAAAGATTTATATATATCAAAAGAAACTCAAATTTGATGTACAGCACATTTTATTAAAAACCTACAATTTACACCTAAATATAACTTTACTATGACTACACCTACACCCAAACATAAGCCTTAATCGGCCATTCTCAAAAAAGCAAAATTTTGCGTGTCCGGCTCACTAATAATACCTAAATACGTTCAGACGTTAGTGCAATATTTTTTATTGTATACTTTATGTTTTTATCTAACAGTTGCATAAACATTTTAACTTGATTATTTATTTATTACTAATTATTTTATTTTTTGAACCCTCGTTCGCCAATTACCATAGCCTGTCCGCACGCTACTTTTGTCTTTAAATCTGCTCATCATTTTATTCAGGAATAAGTTCGAGCTATGCCATTTAAAATCTTGAGAGACCAAAACACTGCCTATGTTATCAGATTAAAAAAAAAATTAGGACCATTTAATCAAAATTTATCATGATTTATCTCCCTGTCCGGCCCGAAGGTATAATTGCCGTCGCCATTCACTTTCGAAGTGCTCATCCCTAAACAACGAAATATTCGAACATCACTAGTGCACGAGTCACGACCTGACAGTTGTGCCGTGGCAATCGGACAGTGCGCACGCCTCGGTGTTGTTGTATACGCCTAGGATGCACGTAAGTACCTAATTACCGTAGCTTTGGTTTACAAATTTTCTAATTCCCGTTCCTTTACTTATAAATTTCATTTCTTATGGAAATATTCCAATAATTAGTGAACCGAAAGAGATGTGAAGCCTTTGTATATTACGATTTTCCAATAGTTTCAATCGCTAATATTTTTTGATATTTTAAATAATTTGTTTTGTTTTCTAAGTACCGTAGTTCTAATTACCGGTTATTTTCTAATCACCGTAGTATGGAAATATACAAATGTTTTCAAATTTATAAACAAAGTCAAGAAATGTATAGAGTTACAACATAATTTGCACTAGGGGCCCATTTCACAAAAGCTTTTGACACGTATTAGATTACTTACTTTACTTTATAAATAACTTTAAAAAAACTGTTAGTTCTATGTTATTTATTATTTATTCGATTAATTGAATTTTTTGTAATATCTATCTAACTAGTGGAAATTTCGATTCAATTCATATTGTTGGAAACAGATTTCCACTTGTACTACAAGTTAAAAGCTTTCGCGAAATGGGCCCAAGGATTGCAGACTAGTCGACTCTATTATCAAATTAATTAGGTAGGTATCATATTTATGCATTTCTTTACAGAATGGGAAAACCAAAGAAGACCAAGGAGGATACTTTAGAAAAAAAAAGACTTTTGGCACGTCAGCGGCGGGAACGTATTAAAAATGACCCCATTTTGTATCAGCGAACGAAAGAAAAGGAAAAAGAAAGATATGAGAAGAGAAAAAGAGACAAAAAGTTGTTGCCAGTATCCGAAATGACCGTTAAAAATCGTAAAATAGCTCGACAGCGAAACAGGGTAAATTTCAGAGCGTGGTACAAAAGAAAAAGGCTCCATGAAAAAATGGCGACAATTGAAGAAGAAGTAGCCCTGGAAGCATTAGATTCTAACGAATATGATGACACTGTAAGAGACCCCCTCAAATCTCCATCACCAGTAACTTCACGTTCCCAACGTGCTGCAAGAAGAGTATCTCGAGAAAATTGTCCCAAAGTTACTGAAAATATTCTTAAAGATGATGTTAGTCAACCATCTACTTCCGGGACCACCACAGACATGAAATGGAATTCTAAATCCTTAGCTTGCATAAATATGTTGACACCGTGCCTGTCTCGATCGAGTTCTTTAGACACAACTGGATTATCTGATGCAGTTATATATTCAGATAATATACAAGAAAATACGGATTCAAGTGACAATTTAACGGAACGAGAGTCATCATCATCACGCATATCAGAAATTATAAATTACACGGAGTCCTCTAAAATAACTACTGAAAAATCTGAACGCAAAATTAACTCACCTACATTGAGATTAAAAAGATACAAATATAAAACTAATAGAGAAATGGTATTATTGCGAAACAAAATACATGAATTAAAAAAAATTAATGAAAAATACCGAAAACAAGTTTTTAGAATGAATCGTGAAAAAACATTAACAATTCCCAGAACAATACATAAAAAACAAAATCAAATTAAAAAAATACAAGATAATTTACCACAAAAAACCATTAAGAAAATGAAATTTGACGTTCAAAAATATTTAGAACAAGATGAGAACAGTCGCATTTGTCCTGGCAAGAGAGAATTCATTTCAAAACATAAAATTAAAGCCCAAAAACGCTACTTAACTGACACAATGTTAAATCTTCACAAAAAAATTGTTCACACACACACTTATAATATCAGCTACCAGACGTTTTGCAGGATGAGGCCATTTTGGGTGGTGATGCCGGATTCAAGAGCAAGAAATACTTGTTTGTGTAAAGTCCATGCTAACATGGACTTAATCGTATCAGCTCTGAAGAGATTTGATATTATTGACGAAAGTTCTGCCAGTAAAGTTGTATCATCATTATGCTGTGACTCGAGAAATGTCGAATGTCTTACAAGAAAATGTACTCAGTGTAAACGCCGGGCGATTCATTTCAAAGAATTTGACAACTTAAAACCGATTGTCTATTGGCATTGGACCACAAAACGGATTGCTTACTCTAAGGATGGAAAAGAGAAAATTTCCATTCAAACGCTCAAAGATAAAGTCACTACAAATCCTAAAGATGTTATCGAAAAATTCAATTTGATGCTATGCCCATACATGAGCCATTGTGCTAATAAGGTTGCCCAAAATCAGTATATTACCAATATGAAAGCAAACTTACCTGACAATGATTGCATGATTCACATTGATTATAGTGAGAATTATAATACAAAATATGCTGACGAAATTCAGTCGTTCCATTTTGGTGGCAGTCGGCAGCAAATTACATTGCATACATCGGTCATTTATTACAAGATTAATGGAATACTAGTGACTCAGTCGTTTTGTACTTTAAGTACTTCACTTAGACATGACGCAGTTGCTGTTTGGAGCCATCTCATACCCATCTTAGATTTCGTCAAAAATAAAGCACCTCAGGTGCCCTTCATTTTGTATCAGATTCTCCAACCGGACAGTATCGTAACAAAAAAATGTTTTATGTAATTTCTAAACTCTACTGGCACTTCCCCAATATTTGCGTGATTGGCTGGAATTACACAGAAGCTGGTCATGGCAAAAGCGCAGCTGATGGCGTAGGAGCAACGGTTAAGAGGACAGCAGATAGGCTAGTAGCTCAAGGTTGTGATATAGTCGACATCGAAACTCTTTTTGAAAAGTTGAAGGCTAATCTTAAAGGAGTTATTATAGAAATTGTACATGAAGCCGACATTTTTCAGAAAGATCTTCTAATTCCGAAAGATTTACGACAGTTTAAGGGTACCATGAACGTCCATCAAGTGGTCTGGAGCTCGGCTAAACCAAACCAACTTGCAATGCGAAAATTAAGCTGTGCTGCACAAGTCTGTATATATCAGCCAGTACAATGCGAACATGGTTATCACTACGGGTTATACGTATTAGATAGTGAATCAGCAGATAGAGAATCAGTTGTCCTGAATAGTGTCCCTCTTTCTTCAAATCTTGAACCACTCAAAAGGAGAGCAGAAAATAAAATTACTGTTTTATCGGACCGATTAATAACACCAATTCAAAAAAAAAAATGTAATACATCTAAAAAAGAGAGCAATTTAAAATTATCTGGCATAGATAGATTTTTATCACCTGTTGATTTTAATATTACAATACCAGCCTCCCCAATCGACCAAAATGTTTCCAAGTCATCTAAATATAAAGTTCCTTCCGAATCTGATGAGTCTGATTACGATATATTTTAAGTAAATGATTAACATTTAAGTAAACTGTGATTTTATATGTTAATGTTGTGTTTTATAGTTTTAAGTACAGTATCTCAGCAATATTTTTAGTTCAATTTTTAAGGTATTTTATTGTTGTTGAAATATCGACGGTAAAAAGCGTAAACGCTGTAACCCACAATGTACCTAAAATTTTTTTTGCATATTCGGAATCAGTTTTTTTTTCTGCGTCGAATGGTCCGGGTCTCGTAGCTCTACGACGATTAGAAAATTCTGTACAGCGTTGAAATTGTATGTACTTTTTTTTACATATAGCAAAATTAATTGCTGTAAGCCGCCAAAAAACAGGTCTTTATTTTGCATTTGCATTTACACCAATTCATATTTTACAAATTTTTCGAGTCCAGTAGGTTACTGCGTGCGTAAAACCATTTCCACTGTCATTTACAGCGTTTACGCGTATTGAAAAAAAATGTGACACTACACTTACTACGTTTTTTGTAAAATATATTTAGATGATAGTGACTTACTACGTTTTAATCAGACACCATAATGTGAATACTCACAAGTTACACCAAATATGAAGTAATACGCAAAAATATTACTGACCTTTACCTCATTTCTTAAGCGATTGCTTATTATTGGTCGCTTGAGTTTACCGTATTTTAAATACGCGCTCATGCTGTGTGGGTAACGGCTTACCGCCCCGATCAGTCAGTCTGAGACCGCCGTGGGATCAAGTTGTGTGTGGTGTAACGGTCTTTCACCGCGTGACAACAAAAGTTTAAAATGTAATTATATCTATTTTAATAGTAAACCAGTGAAAATAATATGAATAGTTAATACTATACTAATGAATTCTTATTTCATTTAAATAGTAACTACTCAGTATGATAAATTCTGAGAATTAAGTGTTGCTTTACATAATTATAAGTAATTAAAACTACTTTACGAATTTTAACAATACTTTGATAATAGTTATTAGTTTGAAGAAACGCTAGTATAGTGTCTTAAACTTTTCAGTTTGTTAAACATTGATGTTTTTAATTTTAATTGACTTTATTTCATGAGTAAGTTAACTGGTGATATTTAATTTATCATAATAATATATTTCTTTTATACGAAATGTTTGTAGCGATGCATTATTATCGTTAAAATAAATGTATTTCTTTTTTTTCAACTAGACTTGTATTGTAAATGTTTATAAGCATGTATATTTATATATAGATGTTCGGATGTTTATATCTAATGGAGGATTGAAAATATATTTACATACACATACAAACACATTCGTATTAATTAATTCTTTAGGATAACATTTAAAAAAAGGATTAATAAATGTTATCTCATATTTACGTCGTTTTAATATCAATAACCTTTTTTGACATCTATCATTGAATACAATTATGATTTTTTTAAACTGCAAGCACTGCAGCGTAACATCAATTTAGGCAGTGCTCAACATTTAAAGAATGGTGGTTACATCACTTACGCTTATTAGAAATCACACTGATTAATACCTTTCCATACATTTAACAAAATCATTAACAGCGTTTTATCGTATTGAAAAAAAAAGTCAGGTTGCTGTAACCGACACTAAAAAGAAACCTAGTCACTTCTGGTACACGACAGGCATATGGTCTAATAGGGAATTTGAAAATACATATGTAGTATAAAAATGGCACCGATCGCTCAAATAAAAAAAAAGATAAATTTCAATAGTTTTTTTGCTCTGGTGTAAAGTTTGATTTTGCGGGTTACAGCGTTTATGCTTTTTACCGTCGATATGATTATGCAGCATTTTTAATAAATATATAGAATAATAGTAGGTTATACTTTATTCATTGATCTCACTTTCCGAAAAGAAAATAACTGGTAAAGAGATTACTACCTACACTTATTGTTTCGTTTTGTTTTCATATAATAAAATTCTCTTTCCATGACTAACAGTAAGAGGTTTTATTTAGAAGATTATGTTATGTTGAAATATGTACAAGAAGTACCTTTTATTTAACCTTTAAATAAATATCAATGTTAAAAAATAAGCTGGTTTGTTCATCAGCATAACTTTCTTGTCTTTAATAGTAAGTTTAGTTCTATACGAGAAAGTGCCAGTGCCAATGATTATGTACGTAAGTAATTTTAATCGTTACACAAGAAGTGTGCAATTGTTTTGTATTAATTTTTAAGATTTTTCTCTTAATTATTTATCTCAAGATTTGTGATATAACTTTAATTCCTACCCACATTAAAATTTAATAAAAAAAAATTGTAAGTGTTTTTCTAGTCGAGAACTTTTTGAAAAAAAAAATTTGATACTTTTTGTAATATATTTTGTATTGTAAGTTTTGTTCCATTTCAGAAAATGCCAATGATTATGTAGCTAACTCAGTAATTTTAATCGTTACAGTAATTTTAATCGTTACAAGAAGTGTGTGTCTCAGGATTTGTGATATAATTTTATACATTAAAATAAATAAATAAATAAATGGTGTTTTATTTCAACGTCGATATAATTTAATTACAAAAAAAGGAAAAGTAATATTTATTCGAGTCGTTATTTAATTGAATTGTCGTTTTAATAATATGTTTTACTTGAAACATTTGCTCTTTCTAATTACCGTAGCCATTTAAAAATATTTTTTCTAATTACCGTGTCCATCAAATATTTGAATCTCAATAACTCAAAAACCACTGTATTTATTCTAATGCCATTTCGATATATTGATATATTAGCTTACACTTGTTCATATTCAAACGTCATCTAAACAAAACAACGAGAAAAAAAAAAGCCTACGGTAATTAGGCAGAGAACACTCAACTCTGAGAATGGCCGTAATCATTATAATTACTCATCCTCAGGGAGCGAAACTTTGGTGCCGATGACAGGCGTATGACGTCAAACTACATACAGAGTGTTTTTATCTAGATTTTACATCATCACTAATAACAACTTATTGAATAAGAATAAGAATAATCTTTATTGGCACAACCTTAGATTTAAGTCTTTATTTGCCTCTTTATTAGTTTACCGGTATTGACACTTGAGTTGAAGCGGCCATTACTTACAAAAAAGATTATTGACTGACATTGTTATATTAAAAAGAAGATTGTTGGAGACAATAACAAATTTATATTTGATTATTTTTTAATTTGTAAATTGTAAATATAACTGAAACATTATTGTTTCACTTGAGCAAAGTCGCCATGGAGTCTATACAGCCGTATTTGCAGAAGTTTCCTTTTCTGACTGTAAATAATGAAAAAAAATATTGCTCCTGCTGTCAGCAGAGTTTAACAGCAAAAGTAAGCAATATAGAAAAACATTTGAAAACAACCAAACACATCGAACGAGAAGGACAGAAAAAGACACAACATGATTTTAACATGGATTTAACAAATTTTATGATAGCCTCAAATATACCTTGGAAACAATTACAAAATAAGAACTTTGCCGATTTTCTTGAAAATGCATAGGCGGAAAATATGCAAATACTGTGAGTATACCATCAGAAGCAAACTTAAGATTACATTATTTGCCAAAAAAGTTTCAAGAAATCTACGCTTCCATACGGCAAGATATTGGTAATTCCTATATTTACGTAAGTGTTGATGAGACGCAAGATAAACTACAGCAAAATGTTGCAAATGTTATTGTTGGAGCTCTTAAGGAAACCAACGCGAGGAGACTGCATATTATCGCTTGTCAAGTTCTTGACAAAACAAATAATGTCGCTATTAAAGATTTAATCATTAACTCGTTGAACAAACTATTTGAAAGTGATAATTATCATGAAAGAGTGGCATTATTCCTCACTGATGGAGCTCCTTATATGTTAAAGGCAGGCCGCACACTAAACAGCATTTTTCCAAATATGACGCATGTAACATGCGTAGCCCATGGGCTTAACCATGTTGCGGAGACAGTTCGAGGCTTATTTGATGATGTTAATGAATTAATAGCAAGTATAAAATTGGTATTTTTAAAATCGCCCTCGAGAGTGAGAATATTGAAACAGCTTTACCCTAACATGCCACAACCACCACGACCCATTATAACAAGATGGAATACGTGGATCGAGGCCTGCATGTACTACAGGAAATACTGTGATGAAATTACTAATGTTGTTAATGCTCTAAATGGACAAAATGCAGTTAAAGTAAGACGAGCAAAATTAGCAATTAGTAAACATAATGTAAGAGAGAATATATTTTTCATAACTGAAAACTGCAGTATTTTGGTTGATTCCACTGAGCATATACAAAACTCGACGCTGACATTGAGCGAGTCATTGCGTGTGGTTAAAACTGTCTAAGATTAGCTTACATGCAAAGGGGAAAAATATATATAAAAAACATAAAATAATATTACAGAAGAATAGGGGGCTACAAATTATGGAAAAAATTGCCGACTTGAACGACCACAAGGAAATATGTCTTAATGAATCGTCAGAACAAATAAATTTGTGGCGTTTTTTCATATATGCTCCTATTACGTCAGTAGAAGTAGAAAGATTTTTTTCAATTTTGAAGTGGATTTTTACTAGCACGCGATGTAACATGAGTCCTAGTAGTTTAGAACAGATATTAATTATTAATTATGAATCGAAGTATAATAATTGATGGTCTTTTTGGTACCTAGTAGGCTATGTAACTGGCAGTTAGTACAGATGAAAAAACTTTAATCTAGACATATAAAACAAAAGCACACCATATTTACTGTCACTTTCCTGAAGTCTCACTAGATATTTTTGTAAAGGATGGGTGGAAATAATTCAGTTCCGAAATCATTACGAGACATTACAATGGAGAGTATTGCTAAAATATTGAATCGCAATCTTCTTCTTTACTTACATGAGAAGGATGAATACGATTTTGCTGATAAAGTAAGTTATTATACTTCTTATTTTTTGTAAGTAACCGATACCGATGTTGATATTTTTTTTATTTTCTTGACACTTACCTATTGTTTTAGATGTTCAATTTTCGTAGATGGGTTTTTAATTTGGAATTGCCAAAAGTTTTGTACAAAGAATTATTTTTAAAGTCTTTACCTTCAGAAGACATCGATTTTTATGAAGAAAGGTTGACTTTGAACAATATTTGCTCCAGGTGCGGTTATAGAGATGATGACCCGTACAAGCACAATTTATATAACTGGCGGGAGACTCGACAGTTATATTGTCCTGAATGTACGAATGAAATGTATGTTTGTAAATAAGGAAGAAGATGGGACGTTGTGTTTGAATTTTAAGCGTTCGAAATTTCATTTAATGTTTTTCATTTACTTGTGGAAGGAATATTTTTCGTTAGATTTTTAAAGTTAGATTACATGACCCAATACAATGTTTTATTTATATTGTCTTTGTCATTATTTTAATATTTATTATAGCATTATTAAGAATCAGTGTGGTGTCGCAATATTGTTTATATAACAGCGTCCTATATTTGAATTTGCGTCATAATGACGTCACCGGCACCAAAGTTTCACTCCCTGCTCATCCTCGTCACTATCTGTATTAATACTAACATTTATACATTCTTCTTTGAACAGTTTACAGAGTTTTTGGCTAGGACGCGGAATTCTGGATAAAAATCTACCATAGGACAAATAATATATGATTGCGGCTACGTGGGAACAACAACCAACTGTTCTTAGCCCATTTGCACATTCGCAACAATTTGATCGATTGCCTCTATTCCCCTTTTTTCGCCATCATACTTTATTAAGCATCTATATATCTTCTTAGACATATGCCGAGAATGTATCTGTATTTTAAGGATATTTGTATAATCCTTGACGTAGGCCATATTCATATTACCATCTTCGTCTAGAACCTCAGCTAAATACGAAATAGCTTGCCCGAATTGGTAACTTCCCGTAAATAACAATTTTAATGTGTATTCTGTTAGTTGGGGGAAATCTGTAATACAATTTTTAGCAGAAAAAAATTGGGATGGGAGTTTTTCCTTAGCCAACCCTTGTCTTCTCCCATAGCTGCTAAAATATTTTTTTCATCGCTGTTTTTCAGGCTCATTGTTTCAAAAATTTCACTGGACATGTTGTTATCAGAGTTTAAACGTTTCCCAAAACGATTTAGGAGATATGACCCGATGCGATAAAAATTCTTGATTTTAGGAAGCAACTTGTTACTTATCTATTGTCTGATCTAAGAGTTTGAATCTCTGTTTTAATGCTCTGTGCGCAGCCTCAACAACCCAACGGACTTCAGTAACGTACCGCGAGTAGTGAGCTTCTTGAGTTGTTAATTGTTTTCGTTTGCCTTTCAGAGAAGGCATCATAACTCGATAGCCTTTTGATTCAAGAAGAGGTACTGCGTCTCGAAAGCCTCTGTCCAAAACAAATAAGTCACCTGGTTGTATGAGGTTAGATAATCTGTCGATATCTTTGACCATGAAACTGGCGACATTCTCAGTAGCGTAGAAGGGTCCTAGCCAACTAGCAAAAATATGTTAAATAAAGGTTTATAAAGAAAAAATAATTATTCTTATACAAATCACATAAACGTTTATAAGGGTGGACTTTGGCCCAAATTATAAGAAATAAAACCTTATGATTACCATATTCCAGCTTTATTATTTGCTATTTATTTGGATACCAGAAGGATTACGGTAAGCAATAAGTGTAATTCCTTTATAATTGCCAATTGACAACATTTCAAAATAAAAAGCAATTTTGTTTTTTCGCGTTTAAAAAAATAAAAAATAAAAAAATGCGTTGGTTAAAAATTAGACTACCCGTGTTTTGCGGATTTTCTTTATTTAACTTAAATTCGTCGTTAATGATTTATTAAAGAAATAGTCATTAAAAAGACCGTATATACAAAGTTAGGAATACTGATATCGTGATCTTAGCATGATATAAAATAAAAAAAAGTAAAAAACAGAACTGACTGTCATGTCATGTCACTTGTCAACAATAACAACTGTAACAACATAAATTCGTCGACTTTGGGCAGATTGCGGCTATCCGCTTTTACAAATCCGTTAGTCACTTTCAGTTTAAATAGCTTATATCAAAACAATAATATTACGAGAATCGAAAGCGTCTCGTTAGAATCAATTAATCCGTCAGACTGATAAAAAATTGACATGACAGTTGTATATATTTTTTCAATTCCTATAGTAATAAATGGACTAAGGGCACTATAAGTGTATTCCTAACAATCACAATCCAACTATTTTTACTGTTTTTCCTAAATATAAAAAAAACTACTTCATAAAAAAATCCAAAAATATTTTTACTGTAATCAGCAGTGTAAAATCTACAAACGGTATTTTAATTTAGTACCTTGGCACATATGAATTGTTGTCAATTGTAATTATTTTATATTGTTACGTACGTGGGGGTAGGTAACTGATAGAAATGCACGAATACACCGATAATCAAAAGTAGACTTTAATAACGCACTCACTTAAACCGTTACAAAACAATTATCGCACAATAAACTTCGAATACTCAGATGATCGCTCGGGTCGCTCTTATTCGCACTGTTCGCTTTCCAAGTAAAGACTGAATCTCGGTTGCCGGAAGGTCCGCCTTTTATACTTCCCGTGTCCGATCATTCCAGAATGCCTTCCGAAATGTTCGATGTACTTCGCCCCGCCAAGGACGATCGAGACTATTCGTTGCTGGAATGTTCTACGCCTTGCTACCTTGTTCTGTTTACAATTGCGATATCCTTGAATCACGGGTCTGGATGAGTCTGGAATGTTCCGCGTATTGCTGTCTCATTTCGTGTTATCTCTTTCACACGCTTCTGGAAGGTTCTCAGTATCGCCGTCTCTTTCTAGTCATGTTTTCTCTTTCACACACTTCCGAAGGTTCTCAGTATTGCTGTCTCTTTCTAATCATGCTATCTCTTTCACTCTTAGTGGAAAAAAAACCATAATGAAATGTACTTCAAAGGTCCATAAGGGGTCCTGAAAATGCCTGAAAATGGGTTTTCAGGTTATGGCGTCATCTGATAGAGGGGGGCCTGAAACGGATTGAAAACATGTTTCAGGCGCCTGAAAACAACGGCAAGTTGGTCGAAATTTTGATAATCTGGTATGTGATAGAGCTACCTCTGAAACGGACTGAAACGATAATTCAGCCTGCTGAAAACGCTTCTAAAGCACCAAAATTAACGATAAAATATGAGACGCCTTTTGCCATCGGCGTAACAATATGTTCATAGTGCATATATTGAAATTTATAAACCTTGCGTAAGAAGAATTAACTTATAATTGCAATCGTAAGAAGCGTGTTCTTGTAACCGCTATGTAAGGATCGTTTAAAAGGTAATCCAACTCATAAACGTCGCAGCAATCATACAACAAGAATTATTGTGCGTGGGTTTTTACAAATGACATATTAATTATATTCGTCAACCATTACTTTCTTTCACATGAATGCGCGTCAACGCGCGGATGGCTCGACGCGCGGTTCGAGATTATAAGAATTATAACAAATGAAATGTTGTCGTCTTCGATCAACAATTACCAACTAGATAACGGGTCAGCGCACAAAATACTTCTTGGATACTAACGACTCACTTGCGGCGTGAGGTCTTAATTTCGATTAGTTCTGTTGACAAACAGCCAATGTCAACAAACATCAAATTGCCACAATGTTGCAAAAATAATTATCGAAAACGAAATGTATCGGTCGGAGAGTCTTACTTTCGGTAAGTACATGTAGAATATTTTATTTTCAAACTTTACACTAACAATGAATGCCATAATTCCAACAAAATAACAATATTGAAACCTCAGCTAAGAATGTTTGGCCAAGGTCGGCCAATATACGCGCAAACTTGTTCAACGGAACATTACATGCATGGAGTGGTTTTTTATTATTGTACCACTACTGCGCCTCTATTCTAAGCAGTAAAATCCAAATCGTATTTGACTTGTTATGGTATTGATTTCAACTCGGCTGCCATTACTATCAAGTAAATAAGAGCTATTAAAACGATGACAATACGATGACAGAGGCCCGTTTCACTAAGCTACAAGTTACAAATTACAAGGGGAAGTCTCTTTCTAACTCTAGAAAGAGAGTTCCGCTTGTAATTTGTAACTTGTAGCTTCGTGAAATGGGCCACAGGTCCAAGATGATTTGGTTTTGGTGTTGAATAGAGGCCCTGGTAGGTAGGTATTTTGTAACCAGAACAGTGAGCGTTTTCCATCAGCGGCCTTTTTAGAGTTTCGAAGTCAAACTAGGAACCCTTATAGTTTCGCTATGTCCGTTTGTCTGTCTGTTTATACTTCACACTACTTTTCCTCAAAAACTATCAGTTACAAAATCGAAATTCTGTATACATATAGATATTATATTTATACCGCGGACTAAGATCAAGTATGGAATAAATATAAAAAAACGGTCCTCCCGTATATGTAAAGCAAGGGTATAAGTATTTTTTTACTAAACAACACTGTGTGATGTCACTTCTTGTTCTGCGAAAGAGTTATTTGTGTATGTAGTAACGGCGACGGAACCCTACACTGAGTATCATCTGACATGCTTTTGCCTATTTCTTTTCGTATTCGACTATTATCTACCGGAATTTTACTTTGAAAAATTATATAGTATAATTCTGGTGTGTGTTGTTCTTCTCCAAAACGGCTTGACCGATTTTGATTAACTTTTTTTGTATGAGTACTTGTCACCTGGATGATTCTTAGCTATAGTTGAACATAAGTAATCTACTAAACAACAAAACTTTTACGTACCAATTTACATTAATTTTAAATTCAATGAGACTCCATATCTCTGCTAGTTAAATTCGAAGAAGCAAAGTGAATAGATAAAAACGATGTAACTCGCAGGGCAACAACGGGGAAAAGTACTTAAATTTTTGCACGATAAGATTGATTATACAATAGATTTTATTTAACATACGTTTTTTCGTTTGTAAGTAGCAGATGTCATTTTTTGACGTGTTCATGTTATGAGACGAATAGTCGTAAGTATTAAATAAAATTTTGAAGATTTGTAACTTTATTACGAAGTACCATGGTGGTAATTAGGTTGAACTTAAAACTGTTTTGAAACGTTTGTCTCGGTTCGTTAGTGAATAAATGCAACTGACGTATAGATTCGGACAGAATTTAGCTTTGATTTTGTATGGGACTGGTTATCTAGTTGAATATTGTTGATCGAAGATTGTCGTTTACATTAACGCGCGTTCATGTGAACCTAGCCTAATTCGCGCGCCATCTAACGTGTAACAAAGCGATGAACTGTGTATTGCTATTTGTCAAACTTTCGGACGCTTTCACTGTTAGATGGCGCTTGACTTGGTTGACTGACGATGATGACATCTTAGTCTGTCTGTCGTTCGCGATTATCTCAAAATCAATACTGAACTGATTATTTAGATATTTTTTCACAGAAGGTTTTTATGCATGGTTTCGGTTAAGTTTAATTATGTTTAGATAATTAAGTAATACATTTCTCACCATCACACACACAGAACAGAAAAAACAGTAGAAGTGTCAAGTGGGCGTGTAACGTGTGGCATGGTTATGCGGAGTTCCGCGCAACCTACCATACTTTTGCCGCGATCACTTATTTCAATATTTCGATATTTCTAAAAAGGAAATAAATCCAGAAGCATGCCTTATTGTGCTATTTTGGAATGTAAAAACGATAGCACCAAAAACATTTTCCATGGTGGCGTGTTGTTTTTATGATAGTTTGAGTATTGGCGACAACAGGTCTGATTCTAAGCGAAGCTCATGGCACTTCCACTGTTTTTTTATATTCCGTGATCACCAGTGATCGGAATTAGGTGAGTTAAAATACGTACTCAGTGCTAGAGGACACAATATATAGTGGTTACAACCGCGTAGAAAAATAGGTATTCGGTATTTATCCAATGATATTTTATATTTAGATACGTTATGCTCACACTAAACGCATTCAAAACCCGTGACCAATTACTGACAGTTGCTAGGCAACCATATTTCTACAGACAAAGATGGCAATCCATAGCAAGCGCTAATGTTAGAAAGAGATAAATAGATAAAAAGCAAGGTACTTTTGCGCGCAGATGACGTATCTTAATATAAAATATCATTGTATTTATTAGTCGTAATGTTAAATATTCATGTTGTTACTTACAGTACGGGATGTTTTATGTTAATCTAAAAGTATTCTATTATTATTACTAAGTAACTATTTCTACTTGTTTTTTATCTTCAAAGTGTAAATATTATATCTTTCGATATGTTCCGTGCTTGGGTGAAATCACCTGCGTACCACTGTGCCATGTGAAAATAATAAAGACAATAATAATTATACCTCACACTTTTCCCTTCCTTCCATAAAAACCTTGTCTAAAATTCTACCCGGTTGTTACTACTCTATATTATGTCCTCTTGTGAAGAGTACGTATTTTGGCTCACCTAATTCCGATCACTGGTGATCACATACACTCTTGAAAGTGAAAAGAAAGAAGTGGCCTCTGCCTACCCATCTGTGAAACAGGCGTGATTTAATGTAGGTACCTATGTATGTATGTACATACACTCTTTGATGCTCTGCTGAGGGCTATAGGCTTCATGTTACACTCATTTACACAATATACAGGAACCATTAGCCAATTTTTACGTGTCTATCTATTCTGTGTTATAAATAAAACCAATTAAGTAACTTAGAGGGCTGTTTTTTGAATTTCAATTTTGATAATTATTACTTACACTCATGATAACTTTTGAATAGGATGTCCGATTTGAATAATTCAAAAAGTAATTTACAGGTACTGATATAGCCTTGAAAACGAAGTGATTTATTTGGATAAGAATTAATACCAAGGTACGAATAATGGGGCCTAGTTAGTACCGGCGTTACTGTCGCATATTTTAACATGAAAAAGTAGTTATCGTGACATTACTTTAATAGTTAGACATATGGTATCGCGGACTTTTTTGTAGACATTGATGTCTTCTGTAAAACTGTAGTACATCACTTTGCTCTATTATCAGTTTCCGCAGCGTACGCGTTTTTTGGTATTTTTTTCACACCTTTGGTCACATTATCGAAGTTTTCATACGGATCCCTAACTTTTTTGAAAATATTCTATAGCCTTTGTTCATCAGGGATAATGTAGGATTCTAATGGTGAAAGAATTTTCCAAATCGGTCCAATAGTTTCGGAGCCTATTCAATTCAAACAAACAAACAAAAAATCAAATCTTTCCTCTTTATAATATTAGTGAAGATGTAGATGTAGATAATAAACTTTGTAATCAAAAATATGAAAAACAACATAAAACTAACTTTGAATCAAAACCTAAACTCAATCTAACTACCTACCCATTTCCCTAATTTAATAATTTGAAAAGCTTGTATTTCTTTATTACCTTATATAAATATAAGTAAGAAAGTTTTAAAGAATTAAATATTAGTCTTATAAGAAATAAAGATTATTTATTTTGAACAACAAAAGTATCATTTTTTGATAACGATAATGATTAAAAAAAGAAAACATTCATAAATTAAAAAAATATAATAGACAGAATCGACCTCCCGACCCACGGTCTGACCCTGTGATTAAGGCAGGATATCAACTAACTACGCCAGCGGCCCTTTAGGGTTAACTGGCGAAATTATCGATTCTAATACTAAAACGTCAAATAGTTGTAGCAAACAATAATCGAACTGCCTCAGTTAACGACGCCATCTAGGTTGTTTCTTACGAAAGCGGGCTCACGTGTTCACAGCATTATAGAAGTTAAGGTGTCCATGCACTTATGAAGGCCACTGTACCTACTAAAGGGCGAAACGCGGCTGCTTGGCCAAGCGTTTGAGGTTGCGCGTAATTTTAAATCTGCCATATCTTCTAAAGTATTTATTTAAATAATATAGTGCAAAGGACAATTTTAATCTACATTAAATGCCCAAGGTAACTAACAAATTTATATGGATAAGAATAAATACTGAATTGGAGAAAATAGCTTCGCAAATAACCTAATATTTTTTAATAAAATTTTAAAGATAAAAATGGTTACTGTGAGTCAACCTTAGGAGATAGACATATGCCATTGCGGACTTTTCTTTAGGTTTTTTGAAGAACTACAATTCTTCAGTACATTATTTTGATATATCTCTTAAGGTTTAGCCAGCGTTTGCAATGTAAGCGCAAAAAAATGTGTTTATTTTCGACATCACTTTAGAAACCTCTCAAATTATCAATGTTTCTCTACTATACTATGCATGTATTATACATATAAACCTTCCCCTTGAATTACTCTATCTATTAAAAAAACCCGCATCAAAATCCGTTGCGTAATTTTGAAGATCTAAGCATACATAAGTACAGACAGACAGCGGCAAGCGATTTTGTTTTATAATATGTAGTGATAGTTATAGTGAAACAGCTGGTTGAAGGTCGCCTCCTATTCGGATCTTAGACCATCACATAAACGGAGGGCGGATTTGCTAGTAGCATTATAAACTAAGGGTGGGGAAAATGCGGTCGAGCGTCTGGAGAAGTGTAAGTCGTTCGTAAAATGTAACAAATTGGATTTTTTATAATAAAGATGGACTCAATTTCTTCATCTAAAGATAATTTAACTGTACCTATAGATAGAATAAAAACTCGTAAAGTGCGATTTGGACTCCGACCGAGGGTTCCGTATTTAAGATGGAGAGGGAAACGCAAAGGAAAATACGCTTTGTTATGAACTTTATTTTCCATGCGTTAAGGTCCATTTTGACTAGCCTTAAAATAGTTTTTATATGTGTGACAACATCATTTTATGTTTTGCGTAAAATAGTTATTTATGTAACTGGTACATAAGGAAGCTTCTTAAGGTACGAGTGCTGAGGTTAGAGCGCGAGCTTGCGAGCGCTCTAATTACAGGCACGAGCACCTTAAGAGCTAATTATGTATCGTTGCATACATAACTTTTTCTACAAGCTTAAAATTATAATGACAAAAATAAGCAATCGTTATCTTTTCTCCTATACTTTCCTCGATTTTTCAGCTAACAACTTGCTTGTCAGCAAATGAGCAAAGTCATTTTCATTGTTCAGATTGGCGTTAATAGTTTGTGAATTTTATTGCTAAATGTTAACAACTTTCATGCACATAGTTACTAAAGCAGAATAACATTGTATTAGGGGATTTATCATATAATTTGGAATATGCCGAACAAAACGCCATTATGTTAACATCCATATTCAACGTCACCATGGTAACCAAATAACAAATCGATGGATATTAACCATCTATTTTAAGTAATTTGATAAAAAATAAGAATTAAACACATAATTAGTCTCAAAATTAATTTTGTTTTTAACACATGTAATTTGAATCGGTATTAAAATATTTTTAATGGCTTATTACACAAATTAGGATGTTAAATTTTCACTAAACGCCAAGACCGATATCCGGAATGACCGTAACCATGGTAATAACAATGCTATAATAATTATTATAGAACTGTTATTACCATGGCAACGCTCATTATACAATGGTTTTCCCAATGTTTGGTTTTTCAAGAGTGGCGATAAAATATCTCAATTAAGACAGTTGAGCCACTATGACGAACCACATATAAATGGTGTAAATATAAACATATACACTATGACTTTCCCCGCAAGGTTACTTGCGGCGAGGTTGAAATTATCTATAGTTTTGGCAAAACCATTGAGTGAGATCCTAACGGTTTAAATGCCTGAACAAATGACAATGGTCGAGGTTTAACGTGCCTTCATAGCTAGTCTACGTAATTTGCTACTTGGCTGGCTCAGGCGATATGCGTGAAGCTAGCCTTCCCGCTATGATTTTCATACAAAGTTCAATTTTAAATTTCTCTCGGTTATGGCCGTTTGCCCGCAAGACACCTACCTCAATCGATTCGGCCACGTCTCTAGACGTTAGTTCAGGCAGTGGAATCGTAAGGATCCGATTATTTAACTCCTTGCATATTTTTTTCCTGAATACCCAAAACCAGCCATTTGAATTTTCGATTTTATTTTTTTCTGGCGAACAAACGGAGATATTCGACGTTTAACGTGTCTTCATAGCTAGTTTTGGTAATTTGCTACTTGTCTGGCTCAGGCGATATGCGTGAAGCTAGCCTCCCCGCTATGATTATCATACAAAATTAAATTTTAAATTTCTCTCGGTTATGGCCGTTTGTCCGCAAGACACCTAACGCAGTCGATTCGGCCACGTCTCTAGACGTAAGTTCAGGCAGTGGAATCGTTAGGATCCGATTATATAACTCCTTACATATTTTTTTCTTGAATACCCAAAACCAGCCATTTGAATTTTCGATTGTATTTTTTTCTGGCTAAACCATTGAGATCCTTACGCCCGAAATGCCTGAACAAACGAAGATTGTCGACGTTTAACGTGCCTTCGTAGCTAGTTTTGAAAATTTGCTTCTATGCTGGCTCAGGCGGTATGCGTGAATCTAGCCTTCCCGCTATGATTATCATGCAAAGTTCAATTTTAAATTTCTCTCGGCTATGGCCGTTTGCCCGCAAGACACCTACCGCAATCGATTCGGCCACGTCTCTAGACGTTAGTTCAGGCAGTGAAATCGTAAGGATCCGATTATATAACTCCTTACATATTTTTTTCCTGAATACCCAAAACCAGCTATTAGAATTTTCGATTTTATTTTTTTCTGTCTAAACCATTGAGATCCTTACGCCCAAAATGCCTGAACAAACGAAGATTGTCGACGTTTAACTTGCCTTTGTAGCTAGTTTTGAAAATTTGCTTCTGGGCTGGCTCAGGCGGTATGCGTGAATCTAGCCTTCCCGCTATGATTATCATGCAAAATTCAATTTTAAATTTCTCTCAATTATAGCCGTTTGCCCGCAAGACACCTACCGCAGTCGATTCAACCACAATACTAGCTAGTCGATATCAATTGTCAGAAACGATAAAAGTTACTTGGGGTGGTTAACGTGAAGTTGGCCTCCCCAATAAAAAATAAAAAATAAATATTTGCAGTCGGGTCCTTACGATTAAATATAGTGAACTATAGTGAACTAACGAATATCTACCGATATCAATCGTCAGAAACAATAAAATTCACTTGGGGTGGTAAACGTGAAGCTGGCCCCCTCCATTTTGTTTTAAAAAAAAATATATGTTAGAGTCGGGTCCTTACGATTTAATATAGTGAACTATAGTGAACTAACGAATATCTACCGATATCAATCGTCAGAAACGATAAAAGTCACTTGGGGTGGTAAACGTGAAGCTGGCCCCCTCCATTTTGTTTAAAAAATATATATACGTTAGAGTCGGGTCCTTACGATTTAATATAGTGAACTAACGTGAACTAACGATGAACTAACGATATAGATATGCCATTTGCGGGCAAACGATTTGGGGCGGTCAACTTCACGAACATGATGGTTTTTTTTGAAAATGAATTATTACTACGTGCATGTAACATAAAAATTTAAAAGAAATTGCACTACTAGTTTAGCTACAAAAAAATAAAAACTTTTTTAAATCCGTTTTAAGCCAAACCATGGGGATTGTAGCCTTGAAATTTGGTAGAACGATATCTTACAATGAGACAAATAAACGCATCTCAGAAAAGTATACATTTCAACCAGGGCCACTTTCACTATAGGATTGCGGCCAGACCCTTTGGCGGACTTAGACTAAGTACTTACATCTCTGTGGTTAGGTTGTATGTGAAACATTGTACAGCGGCTCAAGGTTTCTGAAAGTCGACTTGGATCAGCATCACCAACTTATTTACTTATTTTATACTGGAGGATTATTTATATTACAACACACTTACCTTTTTTCAAAAATCGAGGGCATATAAGCCTATGGATTGAGAAGTGATAGGTACAGAGGTCATCCTTCGGTAATTACGAGTATATTATGCACGCAGAATCCCGACTGTAAAGATGTTCCATACATAACAAAATTGTATTTATTTTAAGAAAAGGATAGGTAATGATATTACGTACCTATAAATATAAAAACAAATGTTACATAGGTACTCGTAAGTGGCGACGTCGTCGGCCTTAAATGATAAAAACGCAACGCACTGCAACAGAAAAACATACTGAATATTGCTAGTAACTTTAACCTTTACCCGATCCATATTGCCCGAACATACAAAGTAAATAATAACTGGTTTTAAATGTTACGTTAACATAAAATATAGTAATTTAAGCCTCACCGCGCGCGGGCGACCTCGTAATTGCGCTGTCAGTTAAACACATGTTATTTTGTATGAAACAAAAGGCACCGGACATTTCATTGAATAAATTATTTACGATTGATGACCTGTTTTCGTTATATTTTTTTCGACAAGCTACTCTATTTAACAACTTTGTCTAACTTTTAATACTTATGTCAAAAACTTTAGGTACTAAACAATCGCAAAGTTATGATTGAAAGGGTATTTTTACCCGACTGCAGAAGAACGAGGGTAATGTGTTTATCAGCCTATATATGTATGTTTGTTCCTTTGTGGCACTCTATAAACTAAACGCGTTGACCGATTTTTATGATTCTTATGTCAATCGGAGTGTCACTAAAGATATGACAGTAATCAAAATTCAACATGGCGGCAACCAGACGCCATATTGTAAAAAAGAAAAAATATAAAGTCGATAAACTATAACAAGTGCGGTATCTTTAAACATAAAACTTCCGTGAGACTCAGACACATTAAGGAGATCACACCGGATTACTCACGTAAAAATTGTCGAAAATCGCTCGACATGTTTCGGGCTCGTCCGGAGTCCCTATTCATGAGCAGACGCGGCTGCAGCACGACGAACACTGCGGGCCTGCGCTCTGTCAGCCCGGCTGCTCGATGCGAACGGCGTGGCCGGCGAGAAAGTACCCCCGTTTTCCTCATTATTGGAATTCTCAAATGTAAGGTCGCACACAACACTAACTACGTCACTTGTTAAAGACGCGTCCACACTTGCCACTGGAGCAGCAAAAAAAACCGTTTTCCAACTCGGAGGCACCGACCATCCACCATCACGGTTATTATACGGATGACGACCAATTTCGATAGCTTCGCGCACTTTCCTAGGGATAAAATACTTTTCCCTCGCCAACACGGCTACCTTATCAAATCGTATATAATGCATTGAATGCGAAACCAGTGAATGCTCCGCCACCGCAGAACTGCTGCTTTTTCATACTCAGTATGTGCTCCGTCACTCTCGTGGCAATGTTCCGGCCAGTTTCTCCTATATAGTTTTTCCCACAGGAACAGGGATTCATGTAAACTCCTGGGACGGTCAAAGCCTCTTTATCTTTTGGCGAACGCGTCAACTGTCTGAGCTGCATATGAGGACGGAAGATCGTCTTAATACAATGTCTTCGGTGTAAAAAGTGCTCGTCCGTCACACCCTTAAGGTATGGAAGAAACACAGGCATCTTTTCTACCACACTCGGCAGGGGGCGTACAGAAGCGTTCGCGAGCCGATAACAATGGCTCCAGTTATACCCGTTGCTTTCCAAAACCCGTTTCACGTGACCCAATTCACAAGCCACATACTCCGGATCACACAGACGAAGAGCTCTATTAATCCAAGTCCTAGGCACAGAAGACAAATGACATGGATGGTGGTGTGAATCCGCCTTCAGGTACCGGTCAGTATGAGTTGCCTTACGATAGACTGTGGTAAGTAAGCGCCCACTCGGTTTTCGCATGACTAAAACATCTAAAAACGGAAGCTTCCATTCATTTTCCTGCTCCTCCGTGAACTCGACCTTACGGTGTAAAGCATTAATGAAAACTAACAAATCCATCAGGCCACTTTTCGGAACAATAGTAAACACGTCATCTACATAGCGCCACCAAAATCTAGGAGTTAAAGGCCCATTATTTAAAACTTGCTGTTCTAACCACTCCATAAATATGTTAGCCGTGACGGGAGCTATAGATGAACCCATAACCACTCCATCAACCTGTAGATAATAGGCCCCATGCCACATTAGATATCCACTTCTCAGACACAACTCTAACGCTTCCAAGTACACGGTAGGTAAATTAGCAGAACTCACTAGGCCGGATATAATAGTTATTATTTCCTCTACCGGTACATTAGTAAAGAGAGACGTGACATCAAAGCTCACCATTAGTTCATGGTCACACAGTTGGATATCATCTAGGAGGCTAACGAAATGCCTTGAATCCTTAACATAACTCGCAGACTTGCCTGTGAATTCTAATAATATAGACGACAAATGACAGGCAAGCTTATACGTTGGCGAGTCAATCTGACTGGTCTTAACGGCCAATAAGGCTTATGGATTTTGGGTAAACCATAAATTTTAGGTGACGTTGGATTGTGTGGGCGCAACTGCTTTTTCAGATTATTGTCGGGAAAATCCTACAGGACAGGTTGTTACAACAACTTATTTTCCTTAGTCGTCACCCTAGACATCGGATTGTAATTTACCTTCTTATAAGTAAACTCATCACTCAGTAAGTTGGCAATCTTATTTTGATACGTCTCAGTGTCGAAAACAACAGTCGCATTGCCCTTATCAACTGGCAAGACTAACACGTCCGAGTTGTCACGTAGCTCTGGCAACGCCCTTAGCTCCTCCCGCGGTATATTAGCTTTCGGTAGACGGGACCTACATAACAAAGAAGCAACATCCTGTCTACTATAATCAGCGTCAATTGCCGGAATCCTATTTTGCATAATAGTATTTTCTATACTCGCGATTATCGTCTCCGTAGGTATTCGACTTTTTTCGCAACTTCGCTCACCGTACACGATGACAAATTGACAATAGTTTCGGTCGCAATAGTAGGAACAACATTATGTGTGGGAGGTATGGTATTAATCAACCGAGACAGTTTGTTTTTGTGTCTCTTAACTATATCATTCAAAATTTGTTCGACATTGCATTCAAACATGCCCATAAGTCCGCAACTAAACATCCATGTACGGATGGAGTCACCAAATGAAAGGTGCACTTGGATAATACGTGTTTATTATACCAAAGCTTCTTACAGACTGAACTTACAAATCAATATCATGCCTTATTAATAGTTATACATATGTATATATGTCAATACACACTACACGCCACCCCTTTTATTTAATAAAAAAAAACATAACATTTTTTTTGTGGTTATAAGTACCTTTTAGTTCTATTTTTATGCAACAATCTTTCTTTGTTATTACATCTAAAATGATTACATTAGGTTCTACATCTTTCACTACCTACTTTAAATGGACCTAAATACAAATGGTCGAGCTTGTTAGAGCAAGCCTCATTTCTAACTAAAATTAAATCGCCTTCGCTATACTTTACAGTGTTTACACAATATGAGTCGTAACTTTCTTTCCTAATCTGCTTACTCGCTAATAAATTAGTTTTGGCGATCATTGCGACTTTTGTAATATGTATTTCATTTAATATGGGTAGTCATTATAGTTTTACAACGGATCTAGCGTTTCTCTTAAATTAGTGGGTAAGTTACATAGCTTTCCGAAAACTAATTCGTAAGGGGTATATTTTGTGGGGTATAAGTGGGGTATCATTGAATAGGTATTTAAAAATCATCTTTAGGTTTCTTTCATATTTTTTCATTTTGAAAGATCGTTTAGAATTTATAACGATTTAAAGTTGGTTAGCAACTCAGTCGGGTTTTTTAAAGCTTGCTTTTTGTTTATACCTTTCACGCGTCACAGTAATAAATGTTGTATACTAGATTTTTTTACCTGTAGCGTCCTTTTTTTCTATCGTCAGTTTTTCAGTGGTTAAAATACAATAATTACGTCTTTATTTACTCCTATTTGAATTATACACCAATACCTTTTAGCAACTAATTTTGCGTGTTGTGTACAAGTTGTGCGCGAGACAAATGACAAAATCTTTTAAACGATAAATGTTTATTCCATGTATTATGAATCAAATTACTGAGAATTCAGTAGAGAATCTATTTCAAATGTTTGGTTTAGCTGTAAACTAAGATTTGATAGTAAAAAAACATTGAAACTTTTAGATAACCCAAATGGTGGCAATGGCGGCGGTAGCCGTATTTTATTATTGAATTAAAAGCTTTTATTTTGTCGAATCATTGTGGGAAACAAATAATTATGTGTTTTGTGATTGCTAGACTCCGCTATCGGAGGTGCAAAATGGTAGCTGTCAAGTTCGGGATGGGTAAGCTATAATTATCGAAATGATCTTTATAATAGCTGACAGCATCAATCGACGTGTCCCATCTCGTGATGATAGGTTCAAGAGGAAGAGGAAATTTAGGATATTCTTGTTTAAACATGTTTATTCTATTAGGGGCTTTTTTGAAAACTTTTTTAACAAAATTTATTAAACTGTTTACCTTTGGATAAGCTTGTCTTACGGCTTCAGCCACCCTATCTAGGCCATGAGCTAGACATGTCAAATGAGTCATATTTGGGTAGAATTTCTTCAAATTTTCAGCCGAATTTACCATATATCATCCCGCATCAGTTAAGAAAAATAACAACTTATCACAATTTTGTTCGTAGTTAGGGCCCCACAACTCGCGAAGAACCTCATTTACGAGATTACTAATCGTGATATTATTCGTAGAGTCTAATTTTCTTGAAGCAAAGATATGGGGCTTAGATGAAGAATTCTTTAAAGCATCAATTATCACATTAGTTACTTTTTTACCCATAACATCTGTAGTCTCATCATTGCTGAAATATATATATTCGTTAGACAGTTCTTCTTTTATAGCATCTTTTTTCTCGTTAAATAATATAGGTAAGTAATTATTGCGTAAATTTGATTCGCTTGGTAATGAAACATCTCCATACTTTTTATCGGGACAATTGTCTATGAAATTTCTCAACTTTGGGTTTTCCAATTGTGTCCAAGGTATATTGCAACTGATTAAAAAATCTACCAGATCTCGGTTAAAGTTACATTGATCTTCATTTGTTTTTTTGTGAGTAAGGGTTTGCAAATGTCAAATACTAAATTTGGTTGGAGTCAGAAATAAGTTGCAAGATATATAATGTACTTTTCTCAAACATGCAATCGAATGTTGGCGTTATGTTAGTTATTTTAGGCTTCAAAGTACCACGTTTCAGGCGGATCAACTAGAGAGAACTGTAAAGGAATTTCATACAAAATTGAAGGCCTAGGCCGGGAAGTATTTTTTGATTTTTTTTAGTGTAAACATGGCGGCTGTGTTTATGAAACAGGCTAAATAGCTGTTTTTTTTTAAATATATTAAGCCGTGCATCCAACCAAAGCTTTTGCATGTTTATAGTACCAGGAGAAAAAAAGGTAGTTAGGGGTGCGTAGCGCAACTTATATAGCAGGCGGTGCGCTGCGGGGCACCGGCGGGCGGGCGGGCGCACCCGACACAGCGCGGATGACTGAGCACTGTAGGTTACTTTTAATGTTTATGCACTCCTAGTATATATTTTACATTGTAATTTTTGTTTTAATTTTTTTAATGAATTATATGTTTGAGAAAAGCACTATACATACCTCGGCGTGAAAAGGGGTTACCAACCTCGTAACTATCCGGCCTCGCTTCACTCGGCCGTCTATATGAACTCGGCCGGCAACCCCCTACTTCCCGGCCTCTGTAGTAATGTACTATTATCGTCCTGGTTCAGAAGTATTGGAATGTCCTGAATTAAATGATCAATATGAGTAGGATATACGTTGACTTTCTTTTGATGGGAATTCGTCTGCATGTGCTTTTTAATATTCCAACATCTGGAGATAATGTGTACACTGCAAGTTGTACAGTAAATTTTTTCTTCACTTTTGGAATTCAGGGTATTCTGCAACAAGTGACTCCATTTTCTATTAGGTATATAATAGTTATTTATGTTACTGGTAACTAACGAAGCTTCTTAAGGTACGAGTGCTGAGGTTAGAGCGCGAGCTCGCGAGCGCTCTAATTACAGGCAGGAGCACCTACCTTAAGAGCTAATTATGTACCGTTGCATACATAGCTTTTTGTACAAGCTTAAAATGATAATGATAAAGATAATGATAATGAAAAAAATAAACAATCGCTAACTTTACTTGTTTGTGTCTTGTATAGTTTCCTCGATTTTTCTGCTAACAAATTACTTGTCAACAAAGTCATTTTCATTATTCCGGTTAGCGTTAATAGTTTGTAAATTTTATTGTTTTATATAATTACAAATTTCATGCTAATTTTCATAGTTAATAAAACAGTTCTGACAATTTATCATAGAAGTTGGAATGCCAAATGAAACGCCATTTTGTTGGTATACATAGTGAACGTAACCATGGTAACCAAATAACAAATCGATAGATATTAATCATCTATTTTTAGTAATTTGATAAAAATGTAATTTTAAACACATAATTAGTCTCAAAATTAATGTTGTTTTTAATATACGTAATTTTAATTGGTATTAAAATATTTTTAACGGCTTATTATACAAATTAAGGATGTAAAGTCTTCACTAAACGCCAAGATTGATATCCGGAATGACTGTAACCATGGTAATAACAATGCTATAATAATTATTATAGAACTGTTATTACCAAGGCAACGCTCATTATAGAATAGTTTTCACGTTTCGGTTACGCTATAGGTGATATTGTGGTACCATTAACGATATCAATATTAACGATATCAATGTAGTACGCGAGTAGAAATTATATTTTATTGGAATAAAATATGCACGTAAACACAGCTTAGCACAGCACAGTTGTAAGATGTCATTGACTATTTATTGACGTAAATAATTTATTATCAGTGTAAGTGGCCAGTAACGGGTTGGCTTAAAGTAATGAGAAGGTATTCAATTGACAATAGAAGGCAATAAAAAAAATACAAAAATAATTTTGACAGCTATAATAAATAGAAAATATGTCAATATTGTTAAAAAGGAAAAAAAAGATTAGCTGGTTTAATAAAAAAATACCGCGAGGAAGTTATTACGTAAACGTGTTTAGCGCCGGTTTGGACAGCGTGAAAAATCTGAAGTGGTCTCTCACTTCAAAGCTGAAAATGTACCTCCATTTGCAATTTAATGTCTGATCTAGCGGTGGAACTTGATATTAGGAATAAAGATTTACCAAAAACGGGAAGACCACCCATTCTTAATGATCGAGGCCGGAGGAAAGTGGCAAAGTTTGCACAGAACAAAGTGGGTGAGTCCCAGATAAGTTAGCTGTAAAATATGATGTTTCCCTTGGCTGAGTAAGGAATATTTTAAAGAAATACAATGTTCAACACTTAAAGCGTCAAAAAGCACCCAAATATTCCGACAAACAGCTTGAAGAAATTCCAAAGAAGTGCAGGAAGTTGCAAAGAAAGTATCACTATGCAGGGAGCACTCAGAATTGACTAAAAGAGCGTGACGTTCACTTCATACCGAAGGATTCAAACCCTCCGAACGTCCCTATAGCTCATCCAATGGAGGATTTTTTGGTAATTCTCAGTAGACTAGTTTACAGTGTGGGGCGGGAAGCGAAATCACAGACTCAGTTGAAGCGCAGGGTACAAAAACAACTAATTAACTAAGAAATGAAAAAATATATGTCGTCCAACGTATGATGAAAACGGTAAGAAGAAAGCTACGAAAAATTGAAGATGGGGGACCTTTCGCTATATTGTAATGATTGATTATCATACTGAATTTAGTTTATTTTGATATAATAAAAAGCTATATAACCCTAACAAGCAAGTGATTTAATAAAAAAAAAAACGTAATTCTCATTACTTTAAGCCAACCCATTATTAAAAAGGTTTATCTCATGAGCGTTCATGCATGCTTCTTTTTTTTCTTAAAATACCTATTTTTGGACTATTATAGTTTTTAAATTGCGTAAGTATTATAGTATCTACGAATCTGAATGACAGATTGATTATCTTTTGTTTTTTACATTTGTCAACGATGGACGCAAAACGCGAACTCGTAATAAATTTGTACGGGAAAAATTATAGGCCATGCGAGATACTTAGGAAATTGAAACACCTAAATATAAATTGTTGGTTCATATCGCGGACCATAAAACGATTTATAGAAACCGGATCTAGCCGACCCATGCCCAAACCTGGACGAAAACCATCTTTGCGTGTTGGAAATCTAATAAAATGTGTCCGTGAGAGAATTAGGCGAAATCCAGCACAAAGTGCTATAAAACTCGCGAAGGGCTAAGTCTCAAGAAGATCAATGGGTCGAATATTGCGAATTGACCTTAACCTCAAGGCCTACAAAAAATAGAAAATACACGGTTTGACAATAGCTCAAAAAAAGCTAGAGTTAAAAAATGTAGCCACATGTTAGCTTGGCACGACGAAGACGATATAATTTTTTCGGATGAAAAGATGTTTGTACTACAAGACAGCCACATTCAACAGAATGATCGGGTGTACGGAGTTAGTTTACGGGATATTCCTGCGGAAAAAATTAGCAGTGCAACGATTCCAGAGTGCGTCGGCAGTTATGGTATACGGGGGCCATAAGTCCTAGAGGGAAGTTGGCACTACTATTTATTAACCGCGGAGTACAAATCAACCAAGACTTTTACATACAGAAGGTTTTACAAGATGCTTGGGAGATTCTTGCTTTTATATTTTTTGCAATAAATTGACAGATGTTGGTAGAATAACACACGTATTATTATTAATCTTATATCCTTTTATTAAACAAATTTATTCTTATTTTGTTTCAAAACGCTGATCATAATCTAGTAAGCATATTTTCCACCCACTTTTAGACGATTAATATCGCGTATAAGTTATAACCTACCTCTAGAATGCAATAACTTCGGCCCGCGCCTTCGCCCACGTGATATAACTAATTTGTATATTGGGAACCGTGCCATTTTAAGGGATAAATAGTAGCCTATATGTTACTACAGAGTATATGCTATCTCCATTCCAAATTTAATCTCAATCCGTTTAGCCATTATTGCGTGATTGAGTAACAAACATCTGCCAGAATCCCACGAAATAAAAAAGCAAGGTTTAAGCTATACTTTGCTTTGGTTAGAAAACATCCTCCTGCGGGTCTATTTACGGTCGTGTTTATCGATGTGGATGCACGTAAATAAAACATCTGTCACCACCTGTTTTATCCACCGCGATAAAGGCGACCATAATACGGGGGCTGAATATTAAGCTAATCCGCGACATCATCTATCAAATCTAGAAAACGAAGGGTTCTCTTCTAGTTCATACCAAAATCGTCTACGCGATTGCGGCATTACTGGGGCCAACTTTGCAATTTCTCTTTTTTAGATGGGCTTACAGATTTTGGAAAGTCTTCGAAGTCCTAAAGTTTTTCTAATATTTTTTTCTATATCATCATGTTCTCCATCTGCGTTTATGGTTATGTCGCTAGAGCTGTAAAAAGAAGCCGATTTTTATCTAGTGATGTTCAATTATCCGCTCAAAAAAAAAAATGTGTCTCTCTCGAATAACGGATTTTTATCGTCTCGTTCTGAAGTTCCTTCATACCAGAGAATACCACTTAGCGCGTGTTTTGGTATCCGTTTTTCTTTAAACCCGCAAACAAAACAAGTTAAAAACAATTAGACGACTAGTAAAAAACAATCTTTTACATCTGGTATCATTGGAATAAGCAAATTTCTGTTTATTGATTGGCTATTATTAGTATCTTCACACAGCGATTTAGATTATAACCGTCCTTCATACACAGGTAAAAGCAATTATTTTGTGCAAAAGTAGATAATTGTGTCAATTGATAGCCTTCTGTATTTTCAACAAAATTGTGGTCAATAATACTTTCACCGCTTTGGATCGTCCACCATTATACTAGACGCAGGTATCAAAATACTGTATCTAAGTCATAATTTCCATCAATGCATTCAATAATTTAAATTCGTAGTAAACAAAGGTATGACAATCACATTTTATATTCTCAAATACCCTCCACACATTTAACTTAACAGATACTTGTTTTTAGATTCGAGTTTATGTCGTTTACAATAAACAAATTATTAACAGTGGAACCAAGTATCTAACAAAAACATTTGAAATTCAAGTATCTTCATTCAGATGCTTGTTTTTAGGATATAAATGGAGTAGATACTTGATTTTAGCGTAGAATAGGCGGACAGAAAAACATACTTGAATCATATAATTATCAATAACTTGAAAAATAAGAAGTTTAGAAGAAAAAAGAGTGATGAGGGTCGATGCATTTAACGGGCCTGTTATGCAAAAAAAAACGAAAATGATAAAAATGGACATACTTGAAATCAGCTTAGGGCAGCCGAGTTATATGGGAACGCGTATTACTGCTTCCAACAGGATAGTGCCCCATCACATAAAGCCAAACGTACACAGGGTGTCGACAAAATTTAACGGATTTTATACCATGGGAAGAATGGCCTGCGTCATCACCGGACCTCAAACACCTGGACTTTTCAATATGGGGATACATGTTAAGTAAAATTGGGAGCACGTAAGGGCTACATTTGAATTCATTTAAGCATCGGTTGGTTAAAATATGGGACAAGATACCTGACGAAGTCGTGCGTGCCGCGTGCAAGGCATTTTATGAAAGATTGCGTAAAGTTATGTTAGCCAAAGGAGAGCGTTTTGAATTAATGAATTGATTTTGTAAATATAGAACATACTTTAACACAAATATACAGGGTGTCTGGAAAACCTTTGGAGATATTTGGCGCGGTAATAGTTCGCACGATTCTGATCACGGGGGCATGGTTCACTTTTGTTACTGTTAATGCAAAAAAAAAGTAGGTTTAATTATATTCATTTTGTTACTTGATGTATCGCAGCCGATATCTTAACCTTGACATTTTGATGTTGATACTATAATACTCCAAAAGTTCGTAGTAACTAACGTCAAAATTCCAAGTTCAAGGTCAATGACCTGAGACCATACGTTGTTTACATGGTATGTAAACAAACAGTTCGCCCCATGTAAACAAAAATCAAGTTAACGTTATAAAAAATGATTACTTTTAATGCAACTTACTGTATTTTTGTTTTGCAATTGAACATTTTAGCGGGTTTTGAAATATTTACCAGATTTCTTGGAACACGCACTGCCGAGACCTGATCATACCGTCCGTTTTATTATTAATGTCGAGATCTAAACATTTACCATTGTTTTCTGCTCTAAAATAGCCCATAAAAGTTGTTTTCTAGTAAAAATTAAATTCAGATTTGAAAATCTGAATTTTAATTTAACATGACATTTAATGACAACCATAATTCATAGACTTCTAAAAGTTCGGATGAATATGAAATAGACGATCCGTTTATTGCTGTCCGTATTGGTTTGTATGGTATTGTATTCGTGGCGGTTTAGCTAATAAAGGCCGTCGCATAATTGATTATAATTTGTATGATGATTCGCACTTGTCATAGAGAAATAAATAAATGACCCACCTTTCCGGCATTGGAATCGATATACGTACGTAGTACATAATTATTCATTTCATGTTCGAGGCTTAGAGCATTTAACACTTTGTATGTCCATGCATTATATGTAATACACTGAAGACCTAGCTCGGTACGTCCGTGCATGATATATAATGCACCAGTGTATATACCTTTTTTTAAATAATATCTCAACGGAATTAAGAGATGTAGTAAAGTTCTGAATTAAAAGGTATAGACGGATAAATGACGGAGTTTTAAGCACAATGGACTGCTGAGATAATTGCATATTTTATTTAAATTCAGAGTGGCTAATCAAAAAACTATGACCAAGGATCAGTACTTACACGCTTGATTGTCCGTGCATTATATGTAATGCACCGTCAAACTAGGTCTGCCACGTCTACGTGACGTCAGAAATAGATGATTCTATACATTTGGGCATTACATGTAATGTACGGACTTTGCGACCCATGACAGAGGCGAAAGCGAGGGACAATGAAAGATAGATCAACTCACTCAGTTGTTTGATATCGACGACTAGTGTTGTTCATGGTGTCCGTTTTATAAAATCGATACCTGCTAAATACAGCGAAGCACTAACCTTAGAAAAAATATTTAATTCCCCACGAGGTAGCAGTCATTAATGCATTATTATTGGTTCATCCTAAAGTTCAAATTATTGGGTGTTATTATCACCGGCACAAATGTATGTGGAGAAAAGCGAAATCGTTAAGAATGAATAAAAGCAAAGCTGAAAGACGCATTGTGTCACTGTGTGTTGTATTGCCGCTTCTACCACAGGAAACGCTGATAAATGCTTGGCAATACGTAATTAAAGAAAGTAAAATATTTTCCCTTTTTATTACCAGAGCTCACTGTAACAACTGTGGAAAAATATTACCTGTGTTATAAAGCAGCGTTTTCTTTCTTTCTTTCTCTAGGACCACGACGAAGACCTATTTCTGTCTGTCCTACTTTATGTTTACATGCACCCACCTCCTGTAAACAAGGGTAACAGTAACATGCGTTTAAATAAAACAAATAATTAATTCAAAGACAAAAATAAACTCAAAAAACATTTTACGTAGGTGCTCAAACACAAACTGAACTTTTAAAATTAAAAAAAAACAATTAAACACACTAATACAATATCGGATCATGGTCCGGCCGTTACATTTAAAATAAATCACCACCGAAGTCTTTACAATATAACGCATTTAACGCTATATTATCTACTGAATGTCGTGCTACTACATCTCCCAAATCGTTCATTGCTGCATATTCACTCCCACAAACATCACATTTGCACGTATACTTTAAGCCTTCGTCGTGTAAAGATAATGTTTCCTTGGGTAGAATTTTAAAGAACAAATCTGTCCATATAGTTCTCGGAAGGCCAAGATTCATTACGTCACATTTTAAATCGTGTATCTGAAATAGGTAAATAGTTGAATAACAAAAAAATATACGTGCACAAATATCAAAGGGGGCATTTCACGCCAAGCAAGCGGACAAGGAAAAAAATTGAGGTCTTGAATTTTGTTTCTATTCCGGTCAGTTATTTATTTTGGGGTATTTTTTCCAACGTCTCACCATATTCAAATATGTTGTTACTTAGGCCATACTGAGCAACTTTTACTTCCGATGTAAAAACTTTACTTCCGATTTCCGATTACCAAAAAAATTACCAAATCAATCAAATAAGCATACTTTTAACTTTCTGAAACAATATCATTCGTACTTTATTTATAAAATCCTTATTTCTAGTAAAAGGTTTAAAATAGGCTTTCCTTCGTTATAGTATAGTACATTGTAGCCCAGGTACAGAAAGTAAGCAATAGATGGACGAGTTAGTTCGCGGGCCGAGCCGCAGGTGAGGACCGCGAAGATACGAGTCCATCTATTGCACTTTCTACCGAGGCAATACTATGTGCTTTTCACGCCTAATGTAAGGAAATAAAACAGGTTAGGACATAGTACACAGTTTAATTAAAAGTAAAATTCCGAATTACCGACTTTGCCGTATCCTGAATTTCAGGCGGTGTAAGATCCATATCTGTACTTGTATCACTCATTTTTGTTGAATATCGTACAAATTTCCAATCAAAAGTTCAAAAGTTTAGCGTTTGTTTCCAATTAAAAGAACAGAAGTAATTTTCATTCCCGCCTTTTTAACTTTTTTAATTTTTACCTTATTTAAAGATGCAAAGGCGTTTTTCACGTACGCCTTAAAAACTTACATAAAAACACGTTTACAATCGCAAAAATACACTTTCACTGAGCGGATTTGACGTTTTAATTTTTTAATTAAACGTTCTAATGTCATATTTGTCAAACATTTTTTTATTTATTTCCGAACGAGTTACTAATGTCATAAATAACCGACCAATAGCAGAGTAGAAAGTAAACTGGTCTAAAAACACTCCATTTTACTTTGCAACTCAACATTGTTGGACTGTTTTTGTGTTGTACTACTAAGAGCAACTTTCTATTCTGATTTCGATCCTTCTTTGGCCATATTTCCGAGCAGTGGCGTGAAAAATTCTTTTATAGCCCATAACTACAAAATAAAGTGTCACAGGAGAAAAATATGTATGTACATAGTACGTCCGTGCATTACATATAATGCATTTCTTTAAACTATCTGATAGCTACCTAAGAGTCTATAAACGAAATTTCCCTTATCCAAAATTCGTAACATGACTTCATATTATCTTCAAAATATGATATTAGTATTGGACATTTGGTGTTGGGATCGTAAATATCCTTGGGACAGTTAAAGTGTTAATAACCGTTACTGGAGTCGTCTTAGGCTTCTTACAGACGAGCGGCATTTTGCCAACGGCAGAGGCTACTGCAGCCGTCGCCACCTGACGGCCAAAATGCTGCTCGTCTGTAAGAAGCCTTACAGAAACTTTCCCCTGTACCGGAGTATAAGATCAAAATTAAATTATTCTACATGATAACAAATAAAATCATCATAAGTCAATAAAATAACCTGACATTATTCTTACTCATATTCGTAACATAAGAAGCTTCAAGAAAATGCCCTGCTATAGCAATAGCCGTGTGAGAGTGTAATTTTTAATTGTATTAATGTTGAATTCTGTACTTAGAAAAAAAAACGACAAAAAATCACGTTTGTTGTATGGGAGCCCCCCTTAAGTAATTAATTTAATATGTTTGTAGTATTTGTTGTTATAGCGGCAACAGAAATACATCTTCTGTGAAAATTTCACATGTCTAGCTATCACGGTTCATGAGATACAGCCTGCTGACAGACAAACGGACAGACAGACAGACAGACGGACAGACAGAGAGACAGCTGGACAGACAGACAGACAGACAGGCAGACGGACAGCGGAGTCTTAGTAATAAGATCCCGTTTCTACCCTTAGGGTACGGGACCCTAAAAATGAATTTGATGTGTTGTGGTATCAAAGACTTCCATTGACAAACGCTTCTTTTCTGATAGACCTTAATCAACGTGGTACATAGAATTAGTACTGACATAGAACCCGGACTATAAGTTGAACTTCGCAACAAGTATACTTCTCTAACCGCCTGTTTCACAACAGTAATAATAGACAAGGAGGGAGCCAACTTTAAATGGCAGATAAATTTACTTGTCGATTGTGAAACAGGCCCTTTGTTTTAGATTACGTATTTCTTAAGAGGAAATGAAACAAAAACTAGGCGGTTTTCTCTCCTTCGAATGTCTCGGTCACAACGTCGAATTCAACGTGTACTGTGAGAATGAACCTCTTGTACGTCTTCGGGCTTTACAGACAGACCAGACGGATAAGGATCTATTCAAACCTTGTGACGTCTTACGTGTGACGAAATAACGAAAGCATACCATACAAGGACATCTCTTTCTAACTAATTATGAATGCCATAAATAAAAAGATCACAGTTTTTTAGCCTGGTTTCTATGCTAGTACCTAATTATTCTGATGCACCTGGTCTTCTAATCTGTGGACTGGATACTCACAAAAAAAAAAGCCTTAAGCACACCTCTTGCACATGCGATTGAAAGAGAAGTTTTCTCGTGATCCTGCCATATTTGTTCTATTGCACAAAAAGTACACCTAGATTTGATCACCAAATACAAAAGTAGGTAGGTTAGGTTTGTTAGTTACCTTCAGATGCCCGAAGGGCAAACCACCCAGAAACAGGACGGGCGGGGCTCCAGCGGAATTGAGTAGGACAAATACCTATAGTAGGACCACAAGAAAACGGCCATTGAAAGTAATAAATAAATAAACAAGTAAATCATTTATTTGAAAAAACCGGCATAAGGACAATGACAATGCTCCGCCAAATTCCACAAACAGTTTGAAAATTGTATGCAGTCCCTTGGCAAAAACGAGTTTACATGGTGAATTGACTGACGGAACCACAGACCTTAATCTAACTAGATAACGTAAACACCTCAATTTGTATGAAAACCAACCGTGTCACTTTTTTTCTACCTGCTGTGACGTCACAAGAACGAATTAGTGATGTGAATTCCCCGTTGTCCGCGCGAAATCGATACAAAGGCGCCGCCGCCCGCGCCGTGCGGCTCGTATCAATCAGTCAGTATGAGGTCAGTCTTTGTAGTAAGAGGTCGCGCGCGTGTTGCGCCTTGTCGCCGTGTCTGCGTGGCTTGGAAGTTGATAATTTCACCGCTCTTCAGGTAAGTTATGATGTCACATATACGTAAAAAAAGATGTGTATAGTTACTAGATCTTTTCGATTACAAGAAAGTGACCGTAAGTACGTAATTGTTTGACAACAAAGAGATAGATAGATATACACACTATTGCCATAGAAATATTTACTAGAACACTTACAAAATTGTCGCAAGCGATCGAAGCAATTACAAGCGCGATTTTATGTGTCCGTGAATTTCACATATCGATTTTTCAATCGATTTGCCAGAGGAATGATAAAAGGACAGAAAAATGATAAATCTTATCTTACTCTTAGGTAATGGCAGTCATTTTCAGTTGGATTTAATCAAAATGCTTTCTTATGGTTTGTAATGATTCTCGTTACTTTGTTGTAGGTAAATTATGTCTAGCCAAATAAAAAAACCAGAGAAGAAATTTTATCTGCGAAAAGAAAAGCTAGTAAATTACGTTATGATAAAATAAAATCAGATCCAGAATTCAGTCAACTTAGAAAAGAAAAAGATAAGGAAAATTACTTAAAGAAAAAGAAAAATAAGCAGGTGACGGATATAAGGATGAAAAGCGTTATAGAACAGCAAAATTTACCTACGTGTCACAAAATACCTAAGCGTATTATCATTCCTGTTTCAAGAATCGGTTAGAATCGTAAACAATCGGAAGGTGTACATCACTATTTGCTTAATTTGACAGAAAAATGATAATAGTACTCGTACCAAGAAGCCAAGCGACACAAGCTAAAGATCGACCGTTAAATTTCCATTGCGCGTTAATATAGACAGGGCCTACAACTTTGCAAGTAAAGCAGGCAATGTATTATGAACATGAAGTAATCCCACACAGTATTATTTTTCATAGTAAAACCACGACAAACCTAAAATAAATTATCTTTAAATAAATAAACGTAATTTTAGAAGAAATTTACGTACTTATGGAAGGAAACATGTCCATTATTTGGGTCAGCTTTTCCTGTACAGTTTTTACAACTTAATACGGAACAACCAGTCATTTTTCTAGATATCGGTGACGTCTGGAGGCGGTAACGGTCGAACGCGTACTAAATGAAGCCGCGTAGAAAGCAGACATTTAGACTGCTTTTTGACACGCGAAGTACGTACACTCGCGGCATCTAGTTAGATTAAGGTCTGTGGACGGAACAAAATATTCTCATGTAGCAACCACCATATCAAGCATCAGATTTTGGTTAAAAATAGCTCAACTGTTTACTTGACAGTATAATGGAGGCAGAGTTAAAACAGCCACGGCAACAGCGTTGGGATAAACTACCCCGAAATTATTTTCCCTCAAAATTTGTATTGCCATGCCATTCGCTATTATTTTTTTCCCAGTCTATTGTTATTCTTCTCCTTTTCCATTCGCGGATTTCCCCATTTGTTAATTTTACTAGAGGCGTAGGTAGGTTTAGGTTAATTATGTTAGTTTTGCAGCAGCGCTTAGAAATAGGAAATCCGCGTCGACTTTGTGGAATTGATATTTGAAACATGCCAGTCGGAAAAAGCTACAATGTAATTAAAAGGTATGTGGTTAAATTATTAATTAGGAAAAATGCGAATGGAAAAAGAAGGAAAAGAATAAACGACCGGGAAGTAAAAAATATGGGGAAATACGCGAATGGAAATACAAATATTAGGGGATAAATAATTTTGGGGTAGCCTTTTCTATACAGTCGTTTTATCCACATCGATAAACATGACTATACCTATTAAGTCCTTCACGGTAAAACCATATCGACTTTGGCATGTTATCGTTTTGTCAACGTTACTATACTTAGCTCTTTTTTACTTGACGGTAATAGCGGCCGAGTATACAGAGTAGTTGAATAGAGTAAAAATTTGTAGGAGCGAGACGCCGAATGGACTCGTTTGTCTATGTCGATAGAAATTTATGAACAACTAGCTTTTGCACACGAGTTTGTGACTCCCTCCGCATACAAGTCGTTTATCGCTATTCCCTATACTAACTATCTATCTGGGTACCTACCGAAGAATTTTACGTCGCGTGATCACCAGCCAAAGACCAGCCGCTTATGCGCGTTCGCTGCGTGTTCAGACGTCGAATTAACTTGGTACGTAGTTACTATTATTTAATCTGTGGTACGTAGAACTCACTGATAACCTTACTTTTGTGCGACCTCGTAAAGCCCGACGTCCTAAAATTAGGACATTTGTCAAAGTGGCTTTTGTCTTTAGATGACCGACACAAGATCCTTTTTCGAACTAACGAAATTTGACGTGGGCCTTACAAGGCTAAAGGGGCTTGACATCATGCTATTTACAGCATGCAATTTGAAACGTACGAGAAAAAATGCATAAAGGCAACTGATTTAGGCAGAAAGACGGATTGTGAACATGTATACATTTCCAATGGTAGAGTCCGTTTGTTACATACACCGATGAAGCTGGCTGGAACAGAAACAATGTAAATAAGGATCAAACTAGGAAACAAATTATAAACCTATCTGCTTGCTTAGGCTAAGCTTGTAGAAGTTATGATGGATTAAAGCAACAGACGAACATACATACAGGAATACTTAAAATAAGTTCAAACTACTTCAAACTCAGTGAGACTATACATTAGGTACACTGGATATTCTGCACCCACCTTCCGACTCCATCATCAGATCGTCAATACTTATTAATAATTATTGTGAACAGGTTAATATAAACAGTGAACAGGTTAATATAAAATACATGAACACTGCGCTCGTCCCTACCCATCATCATCATCATCATCATCATCATCATCATCATCATCATCATCATCATCATCATCATCATCATCATCATCATCATCATCATCATCACATTATACCACTGAATTAATGTTTGCCTATTACGATTTATGAGAAACATCCGCTGACAGACATATGGACGGACGTAGTAGGTAAATAGGATCTAATCTAACTGAAAAAACATGACCGCATTGTTAATTAGAGTGAAGTTCTAATAATGAAAACCCAGAGTCATATTTCTAACAGGTTTATGATTTCCTAGTACTTAAATTGAACGTAGCAACCCATCCGATACTTTTTATTTTGCATATTGCATACTTTCCTCGCGGGTTGGGTGAAAAACCCTTTCGTATCCCTTACTTGTTTGTGATTTCCTGGTACTTGGCTAGTTTTATTACTGACCTAAGTGATCTGTAAAAAAAACAGGTTCCTGGCTGTACTAGGAAAAAGTTACGAGGGTGGGAAAAAGGGCTGAATGAGTTCGTGTAAATATTAGACACTGCAGTACCGCTCGGTTTTTTTCTTCGAACTTGGCCGGACACACTGCCGTGTGTCTTAATCATTCTTGAGGCAAGCTTTTGTTGTTGACTGTTCTTTTTCTTTTGCAAAATCATTATCTGCTTATCAAGACCAAACTAAAGAGTCTCTACCCGGTGGGTCTACGTTAAATATAGCGGAGATCCTGTCGCCACCGCCACCTTCCGACTCCATCATCAGATCAGCTCTTAGATATCATCGGGTTTACGTATGTGGTCCAAATTTCAGCCCATTCCATTAAGGGAACTGGTTCAAAATATACTTGCTTGTTTTAACGGACAACTTACATACATACGAACAATGCATGTTAAATAAAAGCTTGAAAAAAAGCAAAATGTCGCATTTTGACCTACGTATTTATAATAATAGTACTTATTAAAAATTTAAGGTTACTATTCATCAGTCTTCTCTTGAACTTAGATTTTTAGCTCCGTTTGCCTTCAATAATTGTTTTCTTTCTTCTGTTTCTTTTTTAAAATGTAAAAGTCATAGTGTTGCTCGCCTTAATTAACCTAAAATCAGAGTTTATTATTAGTATCTAAATCTGTATTTATTTATTTATAAAATGCAACAACGTACGTAATATTGGCCACGTTTCGAGTTCATCATCAGATCAGCTCTTAAACGTCAATGAAAATACATTGACAATATTAGATATCATTTATCAGTGTTTACGCTAGGTATTTTATTGGTGCTTTTATGAATTTCTTCATTTATACACACAAACCTTGTTAAACCGTTCTCAAGTATGATACATGAGGCAAGTGATTTTTATCTAATAGAAGATTAATTTGTTTTTCACTATTCCCTTGAAAACTACGATTTTTGGGGCATAATAAAAACAACATCAGTACTAAATACCTAAGACCGTTTTTTTTCGATTCGTTAAGATCTTCGTTCGTAATGACAAAACGAATAAGGAAAATTCTACGACCGGTACACAGTCATTATCCGCTTAGCGAACCCAAACTAACAAATCAAAACTTGGTGAGCCTGTAATGTAATCGCTATATTATGTATGCCTGTAATATTTGAGGAGTTTCCTCAATTCCTCATGGATCCCCTCATCAGATTCTGATTTGGTGACGATGGGACCACCTAGGAAATATACTCAATCAAACTAAAAAAAAATTTTGAAATCGGTCCAAAATCGAGGGAGAAATCGGTGAACATACATAAAAATTTATACAGTGCAGCAGTGGAACAAAGAACCTCCTCGTTTTTTGAAGTCGGTTAAAAAGAAACCTTTACGTAATTTCCAAAATCTTGTACAGCTATTGCTATGACTTCTGATGTATTGACACGATAATACTGGCGTTCTGTTTTTAGTATTTGCTGTTATACGAGGGTGAATCAAAAAATTCTTAGAAACAGGGTAAAAACAAACGAATATCAATAAATTTTTTTTTACTTTTCAACATAATTTCCTTCTTGTTCTATACATTTATTATACCGTTTTTCAAGTTTTTTTAATCCATCATAAAAAAACGATTTTTCTTGAGCCTCAAAAAACTCCTCTACGGCACCCATGACTGCGTTGTTATCGTCAAATTTAGTTCCGCGAATGTGCTCCTTTAGTTTCGGAAACAAGTGGAAATCACTAGGAGCTAAGTCTGGCGAGTAGGGCGGATGATCAAAGATCTCAAAACCAGCTTGGCGGATTGCAGTGAGAGCCATTTGTGATCGATGAGCCGGAGCATTATCATGGTGAAAAAGCACTCCCGCACTCAATTTTCCTCGACGTTTTTCTTTAATTGCTTGACGCACTTTTGGTATCAAATCGGTGTAATAGGCACCTGTAATGGTTTTTCCTTTGGGCAGATAATCAATAAAAAGAATTCCTTCTGCATCCCAGAAAACTGAGGCCATAACTTTACCTGCTGTCGGAAATACCCTAAATTTCTTTATTGGAGGGGAAGATGGTCGTTTCCAGGACATGCTTTGCTTTTTTGTTTCAGGGTCAAATGTGAACCCATGTTTCGTCCATTGTTACGAAACGACGATAAAAAGTGTCCGGGTCATGCATGATTTTCTTTAGATTCCGCTTCGAAACTTCTAAACCCAAGTCTTTGTTAGCCTGCGTTAACATTCGCGGAACCCATCTTACTGACACTTTTTTAAAACCCAAAACATCGGTTAGTATTGAATGTACGCTACCAAACGAAATCTTTAGAGTCTCTGCCATGCATTTAATTGTTAGTCGCCGGTCGTCCAAAACCATTTTCTCAATTTTTTCAACGGTTTTTGCGTTAACTGAGGTAGATGGCCGGCCGGAGCGGGGGTCGTCTTCGCAGCTAGATCTGCCTCTTTTAAACTCGGCAACCCAGAAAGCGACGGTGGAATAGGGTACAGCACTAGCGCCTACGGTTTGCTGAATATCAAAAAAATTTCCTTGGTAGTCATTTTTTTCATACACAAGTACTTTATCACGGCACGTAACTCATTTTTTTCCATAATGGGACGTTTTAGTCGACTTATTTCGCAAAATATTGATTTACCATGTAACGGCGGGAACAATTCGAATGAAACCAACTGTCAAATATTACGTTATAATGACAGTTCAAAAAAAAAAAAACTTCATTTAAGAACTTTTTATAAACAGCCAGTTCTAAGGACTTTTTGATTCACCCTAGCGGCAGTAAAATACAAATAAAATCAACAGTCTAGCTATCACGGTTCATGAGACCGGACAGACAGACAGACAGACAGACGGACGGACAGACAGACGGACAGACAGACAGACAGACAGACAGACGGACGGACGGACGGACGGACGGACGGGCGGACGGACGGACGGACGGACGGACAGACGGTCTGACAGACAGATAGACAGACATACAGATGGACAGAGGAATCTTAGTGATAGGGTCCCGTTTTTACCCTTTGGGTAACATACCCGACGGACGACGCGGTAGCCTAGTTGGTAGTGACCCTGCCTACGAAGCTAGCGGTCCCGGGTTCGATCCCCGGTATGGGTAAATATTTGTGTGATGAGCGCGAGTATTTGTTCCTGAGTCTTGGGTGTTTTCCATGTATTTAAGTATGTATTTATCTATATAAGTAAATTTATCGTTGCCTAGTACCCATAGAACAAGCCTCGAGCTTAGTTTGGGACTAGGTCAATTTGTGAGGTTGTCCCCTGATATTTATTATTATTTATTTATTATACCCTAATAAAAAATCGCCTTCAAAAACGCAAAAGATAACTTCTTTTAAAATTGTAGGTACCTAATAAGTGAGTCCAACTGATGTCGGCTTTTTTGTTGAAATTATTGTGGTCGCCGACTTCAGTTGGACTAACCTATTAGGTACCTACAATTTTAAAAGAAGGTATTTTTTGCGTTTTTGAAGACGGTTTTTTGGTTTCTAAAACTTTTATTTTATTTTATACTTTTTAGTGATCATAATACGCTGTTACGTAGTCCCACTTCTTGGTTGATATGAATCTTTAAGTTATTTCAAGCGCGCCGCAAGCAACGCCGCGGGAAAGTTATAGTCATATTTCAACAAGTAAATATTCTTCGTGGTAGTCGCTCAACTATCTTAATCGAGCTATCTTATCGCCACCCTTGAAATCAGTACCGTTGAGGAGTTCGGGTGGCCATCCGTGGTCTTCATCATCAGTTCCAGTTCACCAAATGATACTTTCTGAATGCAAATGCTGGACTTGTTACTAAAAATACTAAAATCGCTATATGTTTTCCTACAATATTTGAGGAGATATTATCCTTTTTCCCCGAGACTCGAACACAATTGGATCATCGCTATATCTCTAAAGAAAAATTAGTCGTACAACCAAGCAGAAATACTTACTAGTTTTAAGATCTGGGTTAAAATAGATCCACTTTTTTATCCCCAAACATATCTTTCAATATCTTTTACATTTATTACGATGTCTACAGATTTTTCAAAATTATTTCTTCTGACATTTGATAGTTTGACATAAGTTTGATACTTGTCAAAGACATTATAGCACATGATAGCACTACCGAGTCATCGTTCGAAAAAGGGTAAATTAAAACCGTTTTACATAATAAATCGCAGCTTGGAGTGAAATTGGCAGCATGACCCAATTTTTACTCAAAACGAACAAAAATGAATAATTTGAATCTTTCCTCTGGAAGGTAAGTATGTTCTGTATAATTAAACAGGTTTTTCAGATCGCAATGAACGCCTCTAAAGCCGAATGATATACGGTTGTTGGTATCAGTCAAGCTTTACAACTTATAGCTGACATTAAGTAAATAAAATATAAATATAAATGTATATCAAGAAAACGAATTCTAAATACCAAAATGTCTTAAATATCTTCACATTATAGCTTCCAATTAGATCCTTACAAAAGACTGTAGACCGGGAGATACTGACACAAAAGTTCCGGTCATTTGTACCAGTATGGCGACCCTTCAAGGGTCTAATTACGTAATGACGAAAAGGAAAATTATGGTCATAACGCTCGTACCGGTGGCCCAAACGCTTGGGCGGCCATTTGGTACCGTCGGAAAAGTATGGCATGGTGATTTTCGTGAACGGCTACTCGACGATGATTAGCTGTGCAAAAATTAGCCTGGTACAAATGGTTGGATTGTTTTTTTTTAATTAACGTGTTTTCGTCGGTATGGCGGGCCAACCGGAGAAGTATGGCATTACGCTACCGACTACTTCTTTTTTCATCGACTATCGGAAAATACAAGAATTTTAGTGGTACAAATCGTTTGACTTTCGTAATTTATCCGACACATTCGATTAACGTCCACGCGTTTGGGCCGCCGGTACCAGCGCTATGACCATTATTTTCCTTTTCGTCATTACGTAATTAGACCCATGAAGGGTCGCCATACTTGGTACAAATGACCGGAAATTTAGTGTCAGTATCTCCTGGTCAAAAATGTAAAAGCAAGTAGTTATTTTATTTGGTGTTTCCAATTACTTCAATGATTGTACATACTACGACGTTGATGTCTTCTTCACTTCTTCTCTTGAAGCGGTGGTAGATATTAACGTGTAAAAGTGCCCGAGGGGGCTACTTCCAGAACATACATATTATTTTTGTGTTTTATTAAATAGTTTATTTCTTTCCATTTCAAAAATAAGTTTGCGTTTTACGTCTCGCCACGACACTGTTTCCGTATATTGATCTTTCCATACATAATTATTATAAATATTTTTCGTATTAGTTCCCTAAATGTGTAAGTAATAAAATACTGAATTTAAATCTCCTTAGTACCCGCGGCCTTTTTTTTTAAAGTGTTTTTAGCCAGGATCTGGCATTCTTCTTTGGTAACATGATTCAATTTTTGCCCAAAATCTTCTGATTAATAAACTATTACTTCCAACTAAATAACCACCATTAACTGCCGCACTCAGAAGCGTCAATTAAGTTTAATGCTTGTTTAGTGAAGTGTTGTCTTACTGCCGCACTCAGAGACGTCAATTAAGTTTAATGCTTGTTTAGTGATGTGTTGTCTTATTCTATTACTATAGCAAAGAAAGTGACAGACGGAACTTTAATCCCTTTGTTCTACGCCTGCCTAAAACTTAATATACCTATGTCGCTATATGGTCGCACATTGTTTAAAACGCCATTGTCCTAATTGTCACTACGCCTACATCTCTGTTGTACTAAAATGCATTTAGACTAAAACTGTTTGAGCTACATCCTACTAAGGCTTAAACGCATTAGGACTAAAGCAGTGTTTAGACTAAAATGCTTTGTGACAACCATACTTTAGAACTAAAATGCTTTATAACTAAATCGCGTTTTGACTAAATCAGTATTTAGACTTAAATGCTTTGCGACAACCGTACTTTAGGACTAAAATGATTTCTAACTAAATCGCGTTTTGACTAAATTTTGGCTTAAGTAATCAATGCTAAGCTTCTCAAAAAAAAAATGTTATAATAATAATAGTTTCACTTGGGTGCCGAAAATATATTTCGATTGAGAAGTAGGAACTATTTTCATGTTATTTCGTACACACACATTACATACACATATCTCACGACTAGTCACGACTGTATTCCCAAACGGGGTAGTCAGAGGCAATGTATTAATTCGTCAATGATCGACTTGCGACGTGCTTTTCGCCAAATGTTTTCAAAACAGGAGGCGAGCCTGTCGCCGACTGTCGCAATATATTACGCAGGTTCATACACGTTTTACAAAAAAAATGGGCATGGTAGAACTCATGTTATATTATATTAAAAGCTAAAATTTTTATTAATCTACATGTACATCATTTCCCTTTTTATTTTGCAAAGCTTGCTTAAGAGGTACATTGGTGAAATTTCTTCCTTCTGCAACTTTTCAAGTTCCATTTTGTACTTCGAATTGAAAGAAACGTCTGTTTTTCTTCTGCGGTTACCTTCAAATAAAGACTGTTTCAGCTTCAGGGTTTGCCACCCCGACTCTCGTCTCAACTTGTATAGAAAAGAGACTAATCCTGGCTTGGTCTTCATTCTTGCGTTTAGTCGCCTGTGCCAGCCTTCTAGACAATTATTTGTTCTGTGAACTTCGTTTGCACAGCTGATAAGTTCTGGAATCTGACTAATCCATTGCTTTTCCATGTAACTTGCAAATTGGACAGAGGTATCAGAACTATCATCAAATTGTGATTTAATGATTTGCCAAACTTCCAATATGTGTTGAGGTGGTAGAAGTGGTAAATTGGCACAGAGCGTAATTTCCTTGTTTCCTTTAGCCGTTGATGACATGCGTAATTTTTCTGCTCTTTTCCAAATCGCTTTTGAATAGTGATAGTAGCAACCAGTTACGGATATACCCGGAAATACAATTTTTAAAGCCTGTATTTGGGCAATCTCGTAGTCACACTTGAATTTTGTCATTTCAATTCCAAAATGGTCTCGTACTAGTTGAAACATTCTAACGTATGTCTCCTACCTTTTATCTGGCAGTAGGCAGAAGATCATCGGTACAATATTTACTGTGTCCTTATTGTTGGTATTTATATCCATATGGATAGTATACAGCTGATAAAATATCGGCACACTTCTAAACGTGCCGTCTCCGTAAAAAGTTGCATCTTTATCAGCAAAATTACGTATCGTTGTTTTTGATAATTTACTCGAAAAAAATCAGTATTTTGTTATCATTTCTTTCACCGTCGCTACACACAAGAAAGTTTTCAGCTATTATACTTGGCACCTGTACTTCCTTTAAATTCGTGAAATGGGTCTTTTGAACATCCAAAAATCGATTTCTTGCTCTATATAACGAATCTTTTTTAGATTTAAATACAGCTGGCATGTTTATTTCCTCTTTAACTAAATTTGCGGGTTGAGGGTTATCTAAAACAATATTTTCGAATATTTTGGGTATAGGTCCAAATGATTGGCAAACCCGTGTTTTGCTTTTATCAATTATCACAGCAATAATGTTTTTCTCGTGACTTTGCGTGCATGTATGCATATTTACGTTTAAAATGTCGTTTTTAGAATTAATTTTTATAGAGGCACTACATTTCTGCCTCTTAGAACATCGCCATAAAGAAGACCCGTCTTTATTCGTTTTATTAATTGAATATGAGTAACCATCAAATAGTAAATTTTTGGTACCTTTTTTATTCTTCTCGAATTCTATTTTTTCGTTTCGATCCATATTGCTTATTAAAATGACCTGATAACAAATGAACATGAACAGAAACCGCTTGACGTAAACATTTAAGCCTTTCTAATTATCTATCATACATACTTCAAAACCCAAGTGGCCAGATAAAACACAAAGAATGTTAACGAGTTTGCATTACTAATTGAAGTGTAGGCAAAACGCGAAATAGGCGTAATGGCGAATTAGGTACATTGTAGAAAGTGGCGTTATACTGAATAGGTCAAAAGCGAAGTAGACGAACTAACTATATAGCCTAAATGCCACATAATAATGAAGTGTAGGCAAAACGCGAAATAGGCATAATACGTTTAAGGCAGGCGTAGAACAAAGGCTTTAATCAAGCATTAAATTTAATTGACGTCTCTGAGTGCAGCAGTTATTCTTATTGCTTTAGCAAAGAAAGTGACAGCAGCAATTTGAATCAAGCATTAAATTTAATTGACGTCTCTGAGTAAATAATGGTTGCTACTTGAGAATACTGTAGTGTCACCACAGAGTTTCACCACTTTGATCGCTTCTTAGGGCCGTATTAATAAACTAATCTCGACTGCAATACCCGTCTCAAGATGCGTCAAAAATGACAGTATTATATTGCTTGACAGTGACTTTGACGTATCTTGTGACGAGCATCTTAGCTGAAATGAGTTTATTAATACGGCCCTTAGATTACGAAGCTAGCCTACGTTTTTCCCTTTTTTCTAGGATACGAATATCTTTCAACCACGTGTATGATGCCAGCTTTAAATGTAATTCTGATAAAACGTAACGTGTAGGGACGATTTTATTTTCACAAAAAAAACCTAAAACTCTTTTCATAAAGAGTTTTGATGGCACAAGATTTAAAAAGGTACTAATGTCAAATTGTCAAAGCACAATCACAACTTTACTTAATGATTCATTTTAATTATGGTTTTTTTTCGTAGTAATCCCCGATAGTGGTACAAATCAATAAAGTAAATCCATGATTCATGATCTCGTAAAAGAAGTTTAATGTACCTACGAGTACAAGTGCTATTTTAGCTGTGTGAGTGTGAGAAGAGTGGGACTTAAAAATCGTAATCGTAAGTTTCAATTTTAAATTATTTCACATAATAGCCCTTAACAGAGACCGTCTTTTCATTTCAGAATAATGTGTCAGTTTTCTATACACCATGGAGCTTTTAACCATGATTAGAAACATAGTTCAATATAAGGCACAACTTGTTTATTTAGATTACGTTGTGACACATGTTATGAATGAATTAGTTAAGATGGGGCACACTGAGAGTATCGTCAGGAAAGGCGATGATAAATCAGTCTGTAACTCAGTCAAATATTAACTTTAAAAAAGTTACCAATATAGGGATGATCCAAATCACCCACCCTATCTACTGTTAAAATTTCTCCAAAGGTTTTCCAGACACCCTGTATAAGTAAATTTTATTTTTTTATGTTTTTTTAAATTTTATCGTCTTGTTAAAACAGGACACTTAATATGCCCAACCCTGTACTACAAGCCTTTATTCCCTTAGTCGCCTCTTACGACATCCACGGGAAGACATGGAGTGGAACTATTCTAACCCGGCAACCAAACGGGTTCAATAAATAAAACTATAATATTAAAATAATGTGTGTATTAAAACAAAATAAGATTTCTTACTTAGACAAAACATACTAGGTACTTGAAAATAGTCATAAACCACACGTGAGATAATTACTTAATTTTCTAAATTGAAATGTCTTAGCATATATTTAAACCCTTCCGCACTGATTTACCTACTTTTTTTTCAACTATTCGTCCAATTTTGTTTTCCTTTAATAAATATTATTAACGGCGATGGGATTGCTTTAAAGCTGATATAATTAATGTTCTTTAAATACCTTAGTGTCTTGAATTTTGGGCTCAAATGTAATAGGCCTGGTTTACGTTTAATCCTTATAATTTATTGGGGAGTAAGGGGGAACGGAAATTACATCTTATCCGACCCAATTGTCACCCTCACCTGCTCGCGCTAGTGGTTCTTTTCAGGATAGCTAGCGGCGGCGGCCCATGGGTCGTCGCGGTGCTCCCTGCTAGATAACGGACGAGGCAATGGCGACCGAGCATAGGCGGTATAACCTAACACCCAGTAGGGCAACCATCTGGAAGAGGCTTCAGTGGCCTGGGGAGCCAAATACTCTCCAAAAGTTCTGGTGCAGAAGGCAACGGGAAACCACTGCACTATTCTCCCAAGAAATCTAGTATGAAATGAGTGAAAATAGAGATGATATTTCGGCATGCGATCCGGCTACCACCCGGCGCCATGACGATTCCAGGTCGCTTGGTGTGAAGTGTGCTACTGGCCACACTAGGGTGGCTCGCCAGGCACAGTGTGGACAATATGCTACTGGTGACGCCACAAAGGTATCAACGAATGAAAAGCCTCTCAGAAAAATGGTTGCATTGGCAACATGGAACGTCCGCGGCATGATCCAAGTTGTGAAAAAGGAAATGATCGACAAGGAGCAACAGTGTTACAAGTTAGACATCCTGGGCCTTAGCGAGACTCATATGAGAGGCACAGGTTTCTATAAAACGAGCAGAGGGCACACCGTCTATTTCTCTGGTCCAGATAACGAAAGCAGCAAGGGCGTGGCGATATCTGTAACACCTGAAATCCAACAATGTGTTCTCGGGTACAACCCTGTGAGCGAGCGAATAATAACTTTAAAAATTAACACTAAGCCTAGTCGTATGAACATAATACAGGTGTATGCTCCTACAAGTGCATCCAGTGATGAAGATATCGAAGCATTCTATAATCAGTTAGATGACACTTACAACTCGCTGCCAAGGAGGGAAGTGAATATTCTTATGGGGGATATGAATGCTAAGGTAGGATGCACCGAGAATGATAACCACCTGAGAGATGTTGTTGGACGGTTTGGACTAGGTGTACGGAACGATAGAGGCGACCGGTGGTTACAGTTCTGCGCGGCCAACTCACTGTCCATAATGAACACCTGCTTTAAACAGCACCCTCGTCGTCTTTATACATGGACGTCACCAGGGGACAGAACGAGGAATCAAATCGACTACATCGCCGTACCAAAAAGATGGAAATCGTGCATAATCAACGCCAAAACATACCCTGGTGCAGACTGCGGAAGCGACCATAATCTGCTTGTCGCAAAAATGATAATCAAGCTGAAAAAGTGTCAGCGAAATTACGACAAGCAAAGTCGTAGGCTCACACCCGGGGAACAGACAAATTTCAAATCACGGTTCCAGCAGAAGATAACAAATGGAGTTCAGTTGGATGAAGATTTCAGTGTGGACGAGAACTGGAGAACATTTAAAAATCTAGTGGCCACAACCCACAAAGAAAGCCAGGCTGATGCGCAGGATTTACCCCGCAGTTCATGGTTATCAGATGAGACATGGGACATTATTAACAAAAGAAAAGACTTACTTAAAACCGTCTCAAATGATGATAATCATGAGCAATACAAAGCTCTCACTGCGGAAGTGCAGAGGCGTTGTAGGGTGGACAAGACCCAGTATTTCAACAATATATGCACTGAAATTGAGGATCACGCTCAGAAGATGCACACTGGAGATCTTTTCGGGAAAATAAAATCTATAACGCGGGATTTTAAAGCAAAAACATGGGCTATAGAGGACGCAAATGGAGGCTTGCTTACTGAGATTGATAAGGTGGTAGACAGGTGGAGAGGGTACTGCGATAATTTGTATGCAGATGCGGTATCGTCCACCAACCTTAACTATAGCATATCAGATTTTCCTCTAGAACCTAATATACTGAAATCCGAGATTGAGCTGGCACTGAAGAAGCTCAAAGTGAATAAGTCGGCCGGAAGCGACTGCATTTTTGCCGAAGATTTAAAACTCATAGGTGATAGTGGAGTTTGCCTTTTACAACATCTGTGCAACCAGATCTGGAAGACAGGAGAATGGGCCAAGGACTGGCAAGAATCCACTCTAATACCACTGCACAAGAAAGGCTCCACTAAATCCTGTGGAAATTACAGAACTGTGGCACTTATATCCCATGCAAGCAAAGTTCTGCTTTACATCATCAACGAGCGCCTTAGAGCATTCCTGCAGTGGCAGATTCCAGCCGAACAAGCGGGATTTGTTAAGGGACGTGGAACACGGGAACAGATCGTAAACGTCAGGCAGATCATAGAAAAGTGCCGTGAGTTTAATATTCCTATGCTGATGTGTTTTGTGGACTACTCAAAAGCTTTTGACTGTGTCAGGTGGGAGTGCCTCTGGACTATCTTAATCGAAATGGGAGTCCCCAAGCACCTCGTTTTTCTCATCGCCAAACTCTATCAAGATGGAAGCACGGTTGTAAAAGTGAACAATGTTCTGTCGAAGCCCTTTAAGCCGCAAAAAGGTGTCAGACAAGGGTGCATCCTATCCCCGATCCTTTTTAACATCTATGGGGAATATATCATGAGACGAGCCTTGGAGGGTTGGGATGGTGGCATATCCATAGGTGGCAAGAAAATCAGCAACTTGAGGTATGCAGATGATACTACCCTTTTTGCATCGTCTGAGCAAGAACTAGCTGAACTGCTTTCTAGAGTTGAGAAGGAGAGCGAATTAGTTGGCCTCAGTATTAACAAGGCTAAGACCAAGGTGATGGTAGTGGACAGACCGGGAACACTAATTCGCTCCAACGAACTCGGGGACCTAGAACTTGTTACACAGTTCGTGTACCTTGGCTCTCTTATTACCAACGAGGGTGGCAGTGAGAAGGAAGTATTGAGGAGAATTCAGATGTCCAAAGCAGCGATGACTAAACTTACTAGGATATGGAAAGATCGGAATATTTCCCGAAAGACTAAAGTGAGGTTAGTACGTGCGTTGATCTTCTCAATCTTCTCGTACGGTGCCGAATCATGGACGATAAGGCAGAAAGAAAGGGCAAAAATCGACGCCTTTGAAATGTGGTGTTGGAGGCGTATGCTTCGAATTCCATGGACCGCACGTCGTACCAATGTATCCATTCTTAACGAGCTCGAAATAACCACGAGGCTATCGACTATCTGCTTCCAGCGGATACTTAAATACTTCGGACACGTCGCTCGCAGAGACCCGGACAGTTTGGAAAAGCTGATGGTAGTTGGTCAAGTGGACGGGAAAAGACCGCGCGGTCGATCACCTACCCGTTGGTCAGATCTCGTTAAGAAGCTCACTGGCCAGTCGATACCTAAAGCTATTAAGACCGCCGAAAACAGGAACGCATGGAAGAACATGGTGCATCAAGTCACGAGAAGTTCAAACTAGACACGACCTTCAGCAATGAAGATACCGACTAAGAAGAAGACGTTTAATCCTTTTATTTATGCGACTATGCTATCCTTCGGCAACATTATTAGTTTTATATTTCTGTTTGTATTAACAGCTTATTGTAAAGTCTGTTCCTATTCAATCGGTCACTCTTATAAACAAATCAATTTACCATTATAACTCCATATACGCGTACTTTTGAAGGTTGAGCGTAGTCATATTATTTATTTATACACTTAATCATTTTTCTCATGTTTATTTTGTGGGAGCAATCTCTATATAACCTTGTATTTTTTGATTAAAAGCACTTTCGGTAAATTATGATGACACTGACTGGTACTTGACATATACATTTAGTTTTTTCGAAATATAATTATATGACATAAAAGGTAGTGATGTCTTGATAGATTTGATTGATTAACTAGTTAAGAGAGGTTCTCGGTCTCTGTCGCACTGCTGGGTGCGACCGAGACGAAATAAACGATTTAAATGACAAAAAAATCAATAGTGTTCTTAATTATTTCGAAAGGCTTTCTGTTTTAATAACTCAAGTTTATTACAATGGCTACGAGAGGATTCGAATTTGATGTTAAGTTAACCTAACCTAACCTAACCTAACCTTGACCAGCGGGTTTAGTGTGCTACGCGTGAACTAGTGTCACATTTTACGTCATTCATGATTTAGTGTCAAATAAAAAGTTGCCAGTAAAAGAAAATTTAATATAGAATGATTCCGGTTCGCTACAAACAAATATCATAAAACCATATTCCTAGAATGTCGCAATGCCGCAACAGATTATTCTCATACCCCCTTACTAATAAACGTTGAGTAACGGTGGTATAGCTATACAATGTTTTGTCCTTATCTGTTATTGTGACATTTGAATTTGACAGATAAAGACAAAACATTGTATAGCTATACCACCGTTACCCAACGTTTATTAGTAAGGGGGATAATGACTAAAGCTCGAAATGTCTTCCGCCTACTTGTTAAATTACCGTATTCTTACTCGTAATATGACTATAATTCATATAGACTCCATCGCGTTTTGATACATTTTCAATTCTACCATTTTCCAAAATGTCTAAAACTTGACTTTGTCATGTTTTGATAAATTTTCAATTATACCATTTCTCAAAATGTCTAAAACTCAAATTAACTTCATACAAAACGTCTCATTGTCAAAACACCTAAAACTCAGTATTCATGGAAAATATTTAAAATTATATCGCATTTTACAGTTTTTACGTCTTCTCAAGTTATTCATCCGTGTCTGGGTCACTCCCTTACATATTAAGTGTACGCAATGTCAAGTCAATCGGTCTAGTAGTTTCGAAGCAAATTGGGTGGAGCAGAGGGTCGAACAGTCACGGTGGGTTTAGACCAAACGAGCGAATTCTCTAGACCATGTTGTGTCTTTATTTTTACAAAGAAAACGTAAGGGATAATGCCATATAATTTTTGTTCTTTCGGCTGGTCTAAACCCACACTCATTCAAACGCACGAGTGATCCTATAAGGGTTCCTTTTTTTCCTTTTGAGGTACGGAACTCTAGAATTCTTGACTCGCTCATAAGGACAGTTTTTGTTGGATCCCTTACGAAAGCATACTTAGTAGTCATAAATACGAGGGCAGAGTGAAAAGTCTGGAAAAAATTAAACAATTTTTTTTTTTGGTAAAAGTAAATATTTATTTTTCAACGTAGTCCCCATGTAACTCAATACACTTGGTCCATCGCTTTTCTAGCTTTTCGATTCCCTCCGTATAGTACGATTTCTCCAACCCTTCAAAATACGCACTGGTTTCTGCGATGATTTCTTCGTTGGAACCAAATCTTTTTCCACCAAGCCATTTCTTCAAGTTTGGGAAAAGAAAATAGTCGCAGGGGGCTAAATCAGGAGAATAAGGTGGATGCGGGAGCAATTCGTAACGCAGCTAGCGGATTTTAGCCATAGCAACGGCACAAGTGTGGACCCGTGCGTTGTCTTGGTGAAAAATGATTTTCTTTTACACCAAATGGGGTCGTTTTTCCACTAAAACTTCAAGAAATCGCTGTAACAAGTTGGCATAATATTCGCCGTTTTACCTTTCTGAAGGTAATCAACATATATTACACCACGAGCATCCCAGAAGGCAGTTGCCATATATTTATTCGCAGATAAAACTGCTTTGGCCTTCTTTGGTGCAGTATCACCTGAAGCAATCCATTGTTTTGACTGCTCCTTGGTTTCTGGTGTATGATGATGAATCCAGGTTTCGTCAACAGTTATGAAACGACGCAAGAAGTCCTTTTCATTACACCTAAACTTCGCCAAACATGCCTCTGACAGGGTCACCCTAGAGCGTTTTTGATCCACTGTGAGCAATCGCGGCACCCAACGGGCGGAGAGCTTCTTCATATCCAAACAAGTGTGAAGGATATTACGAACCCGTTCGTCTGAAATGCTTACAATATCAGCTATCTCACGGACCTTTACTCTTCGGTCGTTCAATACGATGTCATGGATTTTGATGATCATCTCTGGTGTAGTGACTTCAACTGGGCGTCCGGGTCGGTCAGCGTCAGCAGTGCTTGTACGGCCACAACGGAAATCCGTAAACCACTTGTGCATCATTTTAACCGATGGAACAGAGTTCCCGTAATATTTGTCTAATTTTTTTTTTGTTTCCGTAGTTGCTTTTTTTCGCAAAAAATTATGTTTAATGAGAACACGAAACTCACTTTTCTTCATGTTTGCAAACACCAAAGTGATTGTTTTGTTTTTCATAGCTGTCAAAAAAAAACTAGCCGTGCAAACTGGCTGAAAATATACGATTTACTTCCAAAAAGGCTGCATTACAACTTGACATTAATGAATTTGTGAAAAAAATACCCCTAATATCGTCGGTGAAACTGCAAAACCGCGTTAGTATTTTTTTTAATGAGGAGCAATATGCACCTTTTTTATAAGATGTTAAGGTTTATTTTTCTCTATAATGAATCTGTTGGTTACGCGGTTTTGCAGTATCACCGACGATATGATTTTTACCAGACTTCTCACTCTGCCCTCGTAGCTAAACCAACTCTGATAAAGTGTAGTATTTGTTTACATTTATAAGGGCCGAGTTCACCAACAATTAAACAGACGATTAGCGGTTTAGCGGGAGTCAAAATATTGATTAACAGCTGATTAAGACTAAACCGTCTGTTAAATTGGTTGGTGAACTCGGCCCTAAATACGTTACACATTGCGTGGTTAAAATTTTAGGTTTTATGAGACAGTGTCATTTTGATCTCTGGACCTGTCAACAAAAGGCATTTTTGAATTTTGGTAATTATGAAACTAATGCATTTTCACCTTCAGTCCTAATAATAATTTGGTATTTGAAGTTATTGTTCATTTTACCAACTATACATTTTGGATGTCGGATGTAATGTGTAAATGTTATTATGACATTATATTGCATTGAAAATAAGTCAATTTGGAACTGAGACAAAGTGAGATTTAGTCAAATATGTAAAAGGGCATTATGATATTTGATTGTATCGAACCGGAATCTATGTAATAAGAGAAAATTAAGTGAAAAAAATACAGACGAATTGAGAACCTCCTCCTTTTTTGAAGTCGGTTAAAAAGTAGGTCGTCTTTTCTTCTTCAACTGAATTTTTTACAAGGTTTTAAGATGTAAAATTTGAATGAACCTCGATTTGTGCGCGAACGGTGTAGGCACTTATGTAAACACAAACACTTTATCGTATAAAACACAGAAATTCTAACACAATATTTACGGAATAAGAATGTGCAAATGCGAAATTATCCCTTTAAAGGATCTCTTCCAGTTAACTTTTGGGAAATAATACTGATAATATAAGTACCGTAAACTCGGGTTACTTTAGCCTGTAATATCGTACCTGCGTTACTCTGCTCTGAGTCCTGATTATTTCTAATTTATTGCGTATATCTCATTTACTTGCAGACACGGTCCATTTTTTGGATATTTCTATTTCTGAAAATAGTTATAACGCATTTAATTTTAGTTCACAGTTCAACCGATAGATTTTTGGGACGCTTATTTCTTATATATATTAAAATCTACGGCGGGACGAACTTTGATAACACTCACCTGTATTTTTCCTTTCTGTTTCATGTGTTTGTAACAGTATTATTTTATATTTACAGCTAAAATTTCAATGATTTTATTATTTATTTATTTTAATGGCGTTTTCAATGATTTGTTTGTTTTTGTTCATTTGACAATATTGTTATCTTTGTTGTCTAGACAACGGGCAGAGACGATATCTTAGGTTTATACTGAACCATGGAGTTAAAACGATGGTTAACCATGGAATTAATATCTGGCATGTATAACTTTGAAATTTTATGAATTTAGAATTTGTAAATAAAAAGCTAGATCACCAGGGTATACAAACGGCGGCTCGGACTAGAGCGATCAGTTCTCCCTCAGCCTCTAAAGTAAGAGTAAGAGAGATAGGGTCAAGTCGGACCCCTAGAAGCCTCTATCTTCCTCATACTAAAAGTCGACTTTGAGTGTGGCCAAGTCGGGCCCTACGCTTCAAGAATCGTTCATCTACGAAGTTCCTGCTTTCCTCGGGAACCGCTACTCTTTCTGACGGATCCCACCTCGGGCCCACCTACCTTCGTGTACCACCAGGGCCGCTGCCTCTAGCGCCCCGCATTACAGCGCTAGCGGTGTTCCTGGTCTGACGACTCCGGGACGCGAACTAAAGGAAGTCCCGTAGGAACTACCTTCACCTTCACCACCAAATCTTTAACTTTACCCTGGTGATATTAGGGACTTGTTTTATTTTATTTTTTAATTTATGTGTAATAATTATTTTATCTGTGTGAAGAAAGCCTTTAAGTGTTAAATAAATACCCAGACCCTGATTTACTATTGCTGTCCTTTTCTCTCAAATCTATCTCTCTTTTTCTCTGATCTTTCATTAACGTCTGGTAGGTACCAGACGTTAATGAATCCGAATTATCGGAAGACCACGTAACACGACAAGCCCTAGGGGAAAACATTGCCCACCCCAAAAACCATCTATAAAATTTAATTATTCCATGATATATTACATCAGGACCAAGCTACTTATATAGTTCTAAAATTATTTGAACAATTTAAGATGATTACCACTTAAAAAGTTATAGTTTTAAGGGTGGGCAATGTTACCCCCCAGGGCTAAAGTAACTCGCGTTTACGATACGTATGTTACGTAGGGTTACGTTACGGTTACGTAATTTTGCGCTGCGTTGGCATCGCGCCACGTGGATGTTGCGCCCTCTGAGTGCCAACCCTTTAGTTTAGAACTTTTTTGTACGAAAAAAATGTGACGTCTAATTCACCATAGGCATAGTAGATCAACTCAACGAATTGTCTGGTTGGTCTGATATTGCAAAACGACGCCTTGGCATCGCGATTTACGGACTGTATTTTCTGGTAAAAAATAATTAAAATACTTATATTATTTCAAACGTATTTGTTATTTGATCTCGCAACATAACTCTAACCCAGAAAATTAACACCACGGATTCGTAAAAAAGTCATTGCAATTCAGTTTACTCAAATCCAATTCTCTGTTCGTATGTCCGGTGGAAAAGCACCTTCAAAATTATCATTCGGACATATAATACGATGATGATGATAAATATATATTCAAACTTTTTAATTAACTAATTAGAGGTAAAATTATTCCCATCACTATCTCATCCTCTATCAAAAGACAATAAAAGTCAGGTATACTTGTTATTTCCATTTACAGTCTGAATAGGAACAGACTTAAGGCTTATTCGACGACAAGAACTGCTTTGTGAAGTACTTAACAAAACCATCAGTAGCTTTATCTTCTGGTGTTTGATACAATGTAGTTAAGAGCCCTTCCGGAATAAAAGTTTCCGGTAGATGTGGCGACTGATAGGTAACAAACCTGAATAAATTTCACGAACAGTCGAACACGTTTCTCAAAAACACGTTTACCTTCTGATGCAATAAATATTAATATTCGCTTGCTTTTTCCATCATTATCATCATCACATATTAAATTATTTTTCAGTGCTTCAGGTAGGTAATATAAAACCTTCATGAGTGAATCTAGTTGTATGTAAATTATTGCGTTTACGTCTTAACTTGTGGAGAAATGATTCATCATTTTTGAATTTTGGAACATCTTGTATGAAATTCGTACCTCTGTCGAATAAAGGTCCCATGCATTCTTAGAATATTTGTTCGACAGGACCGAATTCAGTTTTTACTCTGTCTTTGCATTTGTCCATAATAACGAGGGTTTCATTATAACTTGAATCTGGATTGCACTGATGATCGGTACTTCGGAGAACAGAATTCGTCCTATTGGATTACGCCATAACCTGAAAACCCATTTTCAGGCATTTTCAGGACCCCTTATGGACCTTTGAAATACATTTCAGTATATGGCAATTTGCCACTAAGAGTGAAAGAGATAAAATGATTAGAAAGAGAAAACTATACTGAGAACCTTCGAGATGCGTGTGAAACAAATAACACGATTGGTAATGAGACAGCAATACGCGGAACATTCCAGACCCGTGAGCCAAGGACATATCGATTGTAAACAAAACAAGGTAGCAAGGCGTAGAACATTCCAGCAACGGATAGTCTCGATCGTCCTCGGCGGGGCAAAGAACAACGATCATTCGGGAAGGCATTCTAGAATGATTGGACACGGGGACTATAAAAAGGCGGGACGGTTGCAAGCACATTCAGTCTTTACTTGAAAAGCAAACAGTGACAAGAGCAAGTGCAAACAAGAGCGACCCGAGCGATCATCTAAGTCTTCGAAGTTCGAAGTTCGAAGTTTATTGTGCGATATTTGTTTGTAACTGTTTAAGTGAGTGCGTTAATAAAGTATACTTTTGATTATCGGTATATTCATACATTTCTATCTTGAACCTACCCCCACGTACAGTCAAGGACTTTAATTGTTAAGCCACTATGGAACCCTGCCATAATGATAGCGTTATTATGAATGATTAACGTTATGCGACATGGTTCCATATTAGCTCATCAATTAGAGTCCTTGACTGTACATAACATTTGGTTTCAGAATTAGGATAGAAAATGCCAGTAACTCCGCGAGATCAAGAGCAGGAAGGAATCAAAACCCGAAGCCAAACTGTAACTGGGTGGATTTTTGATCGCAAGGTTTTTCGTAATTTTGGGGGCATTTTGTTTTTTAGATTTTGATTATAATTTTCTTTTGTTAGATTACATATTCAAATAAGAATGTTAAATATGAGGCACCGTTTTAATGACAATACTTTAGAAACAATTTTATTTTGAAAAAAAATACTCCACCGAAATGACGGCTGCTCAGAAAATCAATGTTAAATCATATGTTACGACCTTGATATATTATTATTATTAGATATGTCAGACAAAAAACCAGCAAACTTTCGTTTTTATAGAGAATGGATAGTTTGGTGCAAACAGCACAGAAAAAATCGTAATGATTTTCGAAACAAGGCTATGTCAAGCATTACACGTGTTTTGGATATCATGGTGACCATGATAACTTTTTTTAACAGTGTTAACAGTAGTCATAATACATTTAAGTGCATTTTGTACATACTATAATGTCACTCGTCATTTCGGTGAACAAAAATGCCACCGAGATGAAGACAATTGAGTATTTCTAAAATAACTACTAAATAAATTAAGCAACAAATATAAGCCCGATTTGCATAAATTATATCAAAACATCCTATTAAATGTTAAAAGATAAACTGAAATAAGACATTGCACATTCTTATAATAATAATCCACGGAAATGACGTTTGAGAGAACCAAATACGTCGTGTAAAAGACTTACCTCGACAGAGTCGCAATGCTCAGCAACAGCTCGTCCACTCCTTTGAATGACCGTAGCAGAACTAATGTTCGACTCAATAGGATCGCAAAGATGGCGGTAGGTTTGTTAGCTTATTAGAAAACAGCAGGTGTTTGAACGGTATGAATTAGTTCCTAATCGTGGGACGGAGACAAAATGGTCAACATACTTTTAAATGAAAAAATATTAGCAATGAGTAATGTTTATTTAAACGCGTTGTTTATTCTTGTTTCTAATAATGTGTATAACTTATTAATAAGCTGACTAGAAGTAAAGTTATAATAATTTGTTTGGAGAAAACTGCGAGTGGGATAGGCCTCAGAGACTTACTGCTCCGAGTATTCTGAAATTATGATTTTTTTTTTTCAGATAAGGTTTAAAACAACAGTGTTTATAATATTATGCCTCGATGTATTTTATCCTGTTTAATGTATAAAAAATATATTTCTCGTAGATTGTAAACTGGTTTCATTTAAAGCCTTGGGAAATCTAAAAAACTGCTCTAAAAATCCCCCCAGCTGAGGACTCTGCGGTTGCCGCCGGTACGAGAGGCCACTTCCGAATAAAAGAAGGAAATTACTGGAAATTACTTTCAAGGAAAACTTGTTGACATGGACATTAAGTTCGAGAAGGTTTTCGAAAAGGTTTAAAATCGTCTCTATAGCTTCAAGGAAAAGTTGAGGACCACGAAAATCGTCTCCAGGCCATAAGAAACGAAGTGAAAGCTAGAAATCAAAGTGATCAACGGTACCTGTGGATCTGTGACATCTATCCCGGTCGGTGGAAATTTCAAAGTACCTCCATTTGATGGAACTTCATCATGGACGATCTATAAACTCCAATTAGAGTCGGTTTCTCAGGCGAGTGGCTGGAACATAGACCAGGCGAAGAAAGCCTTAACCTTGGCGCTACGAGACGAAGCTCTCACCATTCTGGAAGCGCTGGGAAAACACAGGACATACGACCGCCTTTATGGTGACAGTCATCTCGAGCATGTCTTTAGAGCTCAGGGACGTAATGAGTCATTACAACAGTGTAACGAGTCTCTGGCAATAGAAAAGTTGGTCAGAAAAGCTTATCAAAGTGCATCAGGCTCATCAATGAACAGCAGTTTAGTACAGGCCTCCATTGACGGAATCCTTGATTTGGAAGTCAGAGCTTCTGTGCGACTAGGTCATCACGGGAGCCTGAAGGATGCGGTTGCCCACGCCTTGGAAGTGGAAGCTGTACGCCAGGACTCAAGGTCTTTTAGAGTGCGAGAAGCTTTTTCGTCCGTGAATTTGGACCAATGTGTTATTGGTGTGGAGAACGCGGGCACTTACAATCTAGTTGCCCAAAATGAAATAGGACACAACGAGATGCAGGCCCCATGGAGATACCAGCAGGCTCTGATGCATTAGAGCCGCATCAGGGAAACGAGTAGAAGCCAGGACTAAGGGTCAATATGTCCCAGTTATGATCTCACAGGTGAATTATTTGTCCTTAGGTTCCTTGGTCCTTAGGCCAGGGATCAAACGGAAACGGAAATCCTGCAGGTACAAAAGTGGACATTTCAGAATTATTGGCTGGTTGCCAAAACAATTCCACCAAAGAAGAATTCCTGAAGGCGCGTAATTTACTTTGTTATCCACTAGGTACGTACCACAAATCGACGACTCGTTAATTGGAATGACATGGTTTTCTACGTTGGATTTAAAAAGTGGCTACTGGCAAGTGGAAATCAAGGACCACAATATAGAGAAAAAGGGCCTTCTCGACCGGAAAAGGACTGTGGCAGTTTAATGTTATGCCGTTTAGATTATGTAATGCACTGGCAACCTTTGAGAGATTGATGGAACAAATATTTGCCGGTCTACTAGGAGATTCTTGCCTGATTTATCTGGATGACATTATAATTGTTGGTAGAGACTTCGACGATCACCTTAGAAAATTGGAGCAAGTTTTGACTAAGCTGCGAGATACGAACCTGAAACTCAGCCCGAAAAAATGCTGTTGTGAAGATGTGGAAGACTGGTGCAGGAATTGCACAAGCTGCTCTTCAGTCAAAGGGCCGTAAACACGCAGTAGAGGAGCGCTGAAGTTGTACATACAATGTTGGAGCAGGAAAGGATTGCTTTAGACGTCGCAGGCTCGTTTCCGACATCCGACTCGGGAAACAAGGAATGGTCGGGAGATTAAACCAGACACTGGATAGACATTTGGCCAAGATTGTTGAGAGTCACCAAAAGGATTGGGATAGGCATATTCCTCTCTTTCTGAGGTCAGGTGACGTGAAATTTAGAAGAAGACTTCGTTTACCTGCAAACCTTTCAACTAAACGTCCTCGAGATTCGCCAAATTCGATCACAGAGTATGCCAGCGATTTGCGAAACCGGATAGACGATGTTCACAGTCACGTTCGTGAACATGGACTTCAAGCCAGTGCTAAGAAAAGGCAAATCCCCGAAACTATCACCGAATTGGGATGGGCCGTACTAAGTAGTCAACTAGTCACTAAGATGACCGACGTTACGTATCGCATACAGCGGAGCCAGCGAAGTCCCTGCAAGGTTGTCCATGTTGACCGACTGGCGTGATACTACGGAACTAATAAATTTCTTAAAAGGGGGTAGTGTTACACCGATGGGATAAGGCGTCTAATTTTTAATGGTGGATTTTGGTGCTTTGGAAGCGTTTTAAGCAGGGTGAAATATCGTTCCAGAGGTAGCTCTATCACATACCAAATTATCAAAAACTCGACCAACTTTCCGTTGTTTTCAGGCGCCTGAAACATGTGTTCAGGCCGTTTCAGGCCACCCTCTATCGGATTACGATATAACCTGAAAACCCATTCTCAGTCGTTTTCTGGACACCTTATGGGCCTTATTATTCGAAGTACATTTCAGAAGGAAGCAAGGGATTTGTCTGGATCGTGGCAAGTGGAAGAAGGTGGTCTCTGCCTACCTCTACGGGAAAGAGGCGTGATTGTATGTATATATGTGTATGTGTGTAATGATTAAAGTAAAGTTACGATTCCGTAGCGCGCGGCACCGTCGCAGCAGCAGGCATCACGCAGCACTTTTACAAAGAAGTCTTGTCGTGACGTCGACGTCACTTCTTAAGTGCTGCGTGCTGCCCTGCTTCTGCGACCGTGTCGCGCGCCACGGAGTCGTATCCCGTTTCCGTAATGCTAAAGATTATAAGACAATCAAAAAATATTAGATATTTCCATTAAAAAATAGTAATCGACGATTCATTTGATTGAAACAGTGTAGGTATTTGAAGCTTATTTTGTATGCAATTATTTGGTTAACGGGAGATTACAACGGAAGTAAACACTAATTCATGTTTTGCATGTGTTTTCAGCCATCTTATCCATACATATAATACATCAAATTAAAGATAATTTATTACATTACAATCTTATTTTTGAAGATTTTTTCTTATGTGCTCGATACCCTGTAAAAACGTGTTTAATTATTTTTTTAATAAAACAATGAGAAAATATTTCATATTTCTAATTAATGGTTGACTTTATCGAAACAATTCATATGACAAAATTTAAAACACACGTGTAGGACTTTAGTAAAAAAAAAGTTAACGAACGAATATTTCTCGAGTTACAGTTGATTTTTAAAACTGGACATCCGCCAGCTTGGATTAGCCGCCATTTCTATTAGCTAATACTTTGAGATGGCAATCATGGTTTTAATTATAATAACTCGATAATAACAAAGTTTTTACTGTATTAACGCCTATTTTTATACTGTTAATTTTTCCGGAACAGAATTTTATGGTACCTAATGTTCTTACAATGAATTGGGTTACAAAAAAAACAAAATGTTTCATAAAATACGAGTATATGTGACGTTCCGCGGGTAAAGGTACCTTATGGCGGGTTTTAGTTTCGGAGATACGAAGTGTTTTATAAAATGGTACGAAAATAACTTTGTCTTTTTTGCTTATTCTCGAAGTATAGAAGGCTTAAAGTTTGATTATAAATATTTTTCAATGTTTGATTTATGTTATTCAGCTAAAAATATAGCCAAAAAGTTATTTTAAAATGTCCTTTTTTTCCAGAATGTATTTTGAAAAATATTTTCAAAAAAACATATCTCCGTAACTGCATAACTTAGGGAGTTGGTTGTTTTTGTTATTGATTGCTTATGAATTGTAGATTACAGGGATATTCATAACTCCATACCGACCATAAGGTACCTTTACCCGCGGAACGTCACATATTGTGAAAAAAATAAATGTTTTAAAAAACAAAAAACCGCCTTCAAAGACGCAAAAAGTAACTTCTTTTAAAATGGCACGGTCAGTCCAACTAAAGTCGGCTTTTGGTTAAAAATATTGTTAGTCGCCGGCTTCAGTTTGACTGAACTATAGGTAGGTACCTACCATTTTAAAAGAAGTTATTTTTTGCGTTTTTGAAGGCGGTTTTTGTTTAAACATTTATTTTATTTGATACATTTTAGTGATCATAATACGCTGTTATGTAGTCCCAGTAGTCCCAATTCTTCGTTGATATGAAACTTTAAGACACTTCAAGTTCACCGCAAGTCATAGTCATATTTAAACAATTAAATATTCTACGTTATAGCCGCTCAACTATCTTTATCGAGATATCTTATCGGCACCCTTGAAATAGGTATCGTTGCGGAGTTACGTCGGCCATCTGTGGTCATCATCATCAGTTCCATTTCACCAAATGATACTTTCTGAATGCAAATGCTGGACTTGTTACTAAAAATACTGAAATTGCTGTATGTATGCCTCTAATGTTTGAGGAGTTCCCTCAAATCCTCATGGATGCCCTCATCTTTTATAGATTACAATTTGGTGACTATGGGACCACCTCGAAAGAATACTCAATCAAACAAAAAAATATTTTTTGAAATCGGATCATAATTGACGGAGAAATCGGTGATCAAACTCAGAACCTCCTTTTTTTAAGTCGGTTAAAACACCAAAACCTTCTCCTAAGTGTAACAAATACTTTTCTGAAAACCGCATCAAAATCGGTCCGGCCAAACGCGAGAACATCGCGTACAAACATACATACATACATACAGGTCAAACAGTCTGCCCCCGATAGTAAAAAGGGCGCATCTAACATGAAGTCGAAATCGAGAAATTAAATGATTTAGTTTAAAATGTATGCTGTCTCTAAATAAACAGACATAAACACTTTCCGTAAACGAAGTAATATAGATGTACCATATTGTCAATATGGTATTAAAATATTTTATATTTGTAATTTTTATTTAAGTTTTTCCTTTTCATCTTAGCAAAAAAATGTCTGAAAATACTCGATACTCCGTTTAAAAGACGCAAATAACCAATTGCGCCTTTTCAACTGAGTACAGTCACAAACTTATTTTTAATATAAGTGCTTGATAGATATTTCCTGCTTTTCTCCTAAGATGAAAGGGCACATTTGGACACAAGCGTCTTTTCAATATAGTAATTGATAGTTTAAACAACTACTTTTACTCAAACAAAAAAGGAATATCTTCTGTTTTTCTACTACTTTGACATGTAGGTAGTTCAACTTCATGTGAAATAATAGTTTGCACATTAACAATGTTCTAAGGTACAATCAGGAAAAACAATAATAAAAAATCGTATGAAAAAGTAAAGCTTATTAACCCTTAATTTGACTCTGTCCAGTATACTGGACGTTGTAAAGACAAAAATCTACACGTAAAACTAAAATTATTAGATAATGGAATCTAATATAATACAAAAAAACCAGTGCGGACGGTAATTTTTCGTCATTTGCCGTCAGAATATAAATGAGGAAAGGACGCTTCTCACTTATCCTCGGTACATGTATTTTTGTATATTTTTCTATTAAATATGAAAACATAATGACTTATTTACATACAATTTAATTTAAAATTTTAAAAATACATTTTTAAAAAAACCGGCATACTTCCCATTGCCAATTAATACGTACAAAAAAATAACTTCCCGTACTTCCCATAGCTAATGTCACTGTGTTCTAATTTGCGTTTCTACGTCCAGCATACTTCCCATTGCCAATTAATTGGTACAAAAAAAAACTTATACTTCCTGCTAAGTCTTATAATAAAGTATTTATGTAAAAAATAAGTATTGTTCGCCTAGGTTTTACTGCTTATAATAAACTGAAGCGTATTTAGACAAGGAAGTGAGTGCTTTTACCGCGTTAGGGCGTTTCTCAGGTCACCCTGCTCCAAGCTATACTATCTTTATCGCATCCGCATTGCTTTGTTTCGTTTTTTTTTATCCTACCTTGACCGTCAAAATAAGGCTTAATCGAACTATTCGATGCAAATCGATATAGTCCCAGAAAGATTGAAATGAGAACCTAGAAATATTTATAAACCACAAATATTAGTGCAGTACTTTATTCAAACAATGCATCTCGGGTGTCAATGTGGTTATTTCCTTGTTAAAACCAAAGTTTCTATATCTTCAAGATTACTAATTTATGTTCAGCTCTTTGAAAAAAGTCCTGAAGTAAAAAAAAAATTGATTCTACAACTCAATGCCCCATCAGAATTCAGATAAAGGAGAAATATTATAGCGTTCCTCTGGGAATCTTTTCCTCTTAACGCCATTTATTTATTTGTATTTATTATCAGCCTGTTCTGCCCCATTATTAGGTAAAGACCTTTTCTTCCCATGCTGCTCCTCACAAAGCGGTGACTGATCAATCTTTTCCAAACAATTGCTGTTCATCCTGCCAACTCTGTCGTCATCGTAAACGTCTGCAACTAAACTTGTGTTTAAGAGCTTGGGGGAAGACTTCAATGCTCTGTTTGAAGCAGTTGGAAATTAACTTGGTCTTTGACATGAAAAGATAAAAGATAAAAAAAGATAAAAAAGATAAAAGATAAAAAAAGATAAAAAGATAAAAGATGTTTATTCAGTAAGTAGGCCGCACGGGCACTTTTACACGTCAAAAATCTACCAGCGCTTCGCAAGAGACCACTGCTGAGAAGAAACGCCGCAAGAAACTCAACAGTCAGTCGTTTTTTTTTTAAATTACTTATACAATTATAGAACTTAACCTAGCATTATATAAAACAATGAATTTAACATTAAAATATATATATCATGCGTAGTTGAGCAGGAAAATGTGTCAAAACTCAGTATGTTCAGATGAACTCTTAAATTGTAATAATAATAGTATACATATACTTACCCATGACGGTGCAAAACAACCACATAGTTTTGATACATTCTCCTACAGAAACCGTGTCCCCTAGACAATAATTATACCTACAATGTTTAGATATTTTCCTGACTAAGCTATTACTAAGTTATTTAGGTGTTTAATTTAGGCCAAGCATTTTTATCTGTTAGATAGTCCTCGACCCTATAATAAGCTTTCGACATCAACGACTTTTTCAAGTAATTTTTAAGTGCTGGAAATGATAACTTTAAAACTTCGTCAGGTAATTTATTATAGAAATGAATGCATTGACCAACAAATGATTTATATACCTTACGGACACGAAATTTTTTAATAGCAATTTTATTTTTATTTCTTGTATTCAAATTATGTATATCACAATTCTTAACAAAAGAGTCTTGATTTTTAATGACATAAATAATATTCTCATAAATAAATTGTGACGCTACTGTCAAAATACTAATTTCTTTAAATAGTAATCTTAAGGAATCACGGGAGTTTAGGTTATATATGGAACGAATGGCTCTTTTTTGTAACACGAATATAGTCTGTATGTCAGCAGCTTTTCCCCAAACCAGAATACCGTACGACATAACACTATGAAAATAACTATAATAAACTAAGCGAGCTGTCTCAACATTGGTAAGTTGCCTGATTTTCCTAACAGCATAAGCTGCCGAACTTAATTTACCTGCTAGTACTGCTATATGGGGACTCCATTGCAAGTTTTTGTCTATAGTTATCCCTAAGAAAAGCGCCTTGTCCACCATCTCCAAACACTCATCATTTAGAAATATACTAGATTTTACCGGTCTAACATTAGGCAAAACGAACCTAACACATTTAGTTTTCTTAGCGTTAAGTAGCAAATTGTTAATAGTAAACCAATTAAGTACTTTAACCAGCGTGGCGTTTATCCTACTGTAATCGACGGATTTTCGGTCCACCTTGAAAATTAATGAAGTATCATCAGCAAATAGCACAATATCACAAAGGTTATCTACCGTGGGTGGTAAGTCATTTATATAGACCAGAAATAAGAAAGGACCTAATATAGAGCCCTGAGGCACACCTAATTTAACAGTTGCTCCAATGGACTGTGTTTGGTTTACAACAACCGTTTGTGTTCTATCGCTAAGATATGAAGACATAAGATTTAGAGAATTATTTGACAGACCATAATGTTCTAATTTTAATATAAGAGTCGCATGATCTACGCAATCGAAAGCTTTGGAAAGGTCACAAAAAATTCCTATTGCATCACAGGATTTCTCCCAAATATTGTATATATATTTAATGAGTACAGATGCTGCATCAGTTGTGGATCGTCCTCTGGTGAAGCCGAACTGATTACTGTTAAGCAGTTTATTTCTATTGAAGTGACCTAACATATCTTTTAACATTAACTTCTCAAAAACTTTACTTAAAACCGGTAGAATAGAAATGGGACGGAAATTCGTTAAATCACACATGTCGCCCGATTTAAAAAGTGGTATGACTTTACTATATTTCATAAGATTTGGAAAAACCCCCTCTGAAATGCAATTATTGTAGATTAAAGCTAAGTGAGGTGCAATTATATCTATGACATGATGGATCACTTTAACTGACGCTCCCCATAAATCCTCAGTTTTTTTTAAACTGAGCGATTTAAATACCTTAACAATAGAAATTGAATCTACATGGCTAAAATCAAAGGTTACATTACATTTAGTAACATTAGCACAAAGTAGTTTTTGAGCTACAATCGCAGATGATTGAAGACATTTCGTTGTATTAATAGCTATAGTGGAGAAATAATCTTCGAACGCTAAGGCCACGTCTTTGTTTGACGTGATTTGTTTGTCACCCTTGTTTAGGGTGACTTGATTATCACGAGTTTTAGATTTACCCGTTTCTCTATTTATAATTTTCCACACCGTTTTTACCTTATTATCAGAAGCTTTGAGTTTAAGACTTAAAAAGTTTGACTTAGCAGTTAAGCAAACTCGCTTGAAGGTCCTCGAATAATTCTTAACGTAAACTAAGAAGTCAGCATTCTTGTTCTCCTCCCTCTCTCTATATAGTTCATAAAGCCTATTTCTACTTCTATGGATGCCTACAGTAGCCCATTCACTAAACTTAGTTTTTGACCCAGAAACAGTTTTCATCTTAAAATTGTTGTTAAATTGATGAAGAATTACATCAAACAAATCTTTATAAATACTATTTGAATCATTATTTGAAAAGGATAACCCACAGAGATTGCTCTCAACTTTATTTTTGAATAATTCTAAACGATTGCTAGTTATGGGTCTGTATGTTATTGCCTGCGGTTCTTGATGAAAATCATTTAAAAAAGAAGCCTTCTGGCCACTATGATCAGAATTAAAGCAATTAAATATTTCCTTATCCAAACACTCGCAATTACAATAACTATTGTCTAAACAGGTAGCACTTGAAACTCCTATCCGTGTAGGTTCAAAGAACAAATTACCTAAGTTAAAAGATTTAAATAAACTTAAGATCCTAATAGTATTATTTGAAGATTCCAGTAAATTAACATTAAAATCTCCACAGACAATAACATGCTTTTGGGTTTTACATACTAATTTTAACACATTTTCCATACTGGATTCAAATGTGCTAAAATCAGCTGACGGTGGTCTGTAAACACAGATAATTATGTAATTTTCTAATTCTATGCATGAGATTTCTACAAGCCTCTCTATGGATAGCCTAACAATATCTTTCCTTTCTTTGGATTTAATGGTACTTTTAACAATTATTAACGAACCACCATGAATGGCGGATTTTCTGGCAAAAAAACTAACTAATTTAAAATTAACGAAATCAAAAATTAATTGATCTGGTCTAAGCCAATGTTCAGTAATACACATAATGTGTACATTCTCAGTATCTAAAAATAATCCTACTTCTAATTCTTTGCTGGAAAACCCTTGAATATTTTGATGAACTATATTTATACTCAAAGGTGTTTCCGCTGTCCTATACTTTAGTTTAAATGATTAGGAATGGAATTTGTACCACTGTTATATCTATTTGGTTCTATATTAAAAGCCAAAAGTTCTACCAAAGTCAAAATATATTTCTTTGGCAAATGAATTTTTTCAGATGTTAGCGTGAGGTGCTTAATAAATTTATTTAAGTCGAAGAAATGATATTTACTATTATGACATATAGCATTATACATTAAAGAATTTAAGTATGCTATTTTATTATTATAATTGTATGGCATATTTTGTGAATATGGTAATGCACAAAGTATAATTTTACCTATGCCTGCCTCTTCAATAAGGTTTAATGTTGACAATAATCTACCTACACTAGACTTATCTATACCAAGACTGTTTCCTACTAGAATCACTAGAGTAGTAGAACTGTCATAACTTCCCTTTGATATTAAATGACATAATTGCATAAGATTTGCATTATGATAACAAAAATTTGTTACATTTTGTGTCAATTTGTTTCTTAACATGGAACCCATTCCAGACCCTATCTGATCCGAATAAATAATAGTTTTATTATTGCTAATTTGTCTAGGGGACTCATCTAAAACTATTTTTGGGGCACTTAGCTTAGAAGAATCAAGAGCCACATCTGGCTGAACCACAGCTGTTGGTACAGTTCCTATACAATTACAATCACCAATGCCATTATTAATTAAAGAATTAAAACGGTCTTCATTATATTTACTACTCTCCAGCAATTGTGTGAATGCCAGCATGTGCTCCTTGATTTCACTTTGAGCCGTTACGTATTTTATTGACATGTCCTCAAGTTTTTTTCTTAATCTACTAATCTCTGCATTTAATTTGTACACATTTAAATCATGTTCAGTCCTATCTAAATCTAATTTATTATTGCATTTTTGCACCCTATTTTTCATAACCGATAACTCTAATTTCATTTTAGAATAGTTTTTGAGACACCTCTGACTTTTTATTAGCTTCTGAGTACGCCTTATGTATTTGTTTATGTTAACATATTTTTTTAATTTATTGTTACTATTGAAAAAGATTAAGTTCTTAATATTACTGTCCTTATTATCCTTATCACCTACCATCTCCTGATACAAATTTTGTGTAATTGAACTGTCATAACACTCACGTTCTCTCCGTAGATAATTTAACTCTTCATTAGCAGCACCGAGTTCTTCTTCGAGGTTAATTATACGATTCAATGCAACTTCATGAGTAGAAGCGCACTGGTTAAAATTATCTACGAGGGTCTGCAACTGCTCCACCCTATCTTGTGCATCTATTAGTTTATAGTCATATTCTACCAGGTCGTTCCTTAACACTGTGTTTTTAGCCAACATTTTTTTTTGCTCTTCTTCGCAATCTTCCCTTTCCCTTAGTAGCTGGAGCATGTTTATTAGTAGTCCTAACTCAAAGCTTATTTTGCTTAGCTGTTCCTAAGTTCTTGAACCGATGCCGGGAAAATAACGCTGCCATCAGCAAACTTGATTGTTTATTTGTTTCTTCTTCACGGCTCATCAGCCGAACCGAAATGAATTTGAAATTAAAATTGTTTGAGTCCCGGGGATGGACATGATAATATGATTTTTTATCTGGAAATATAATAATTTCTACGGGAAAACTCAATAAACCAGTTCCATGAGGATAAATTCACCAGCAAACACTAAAGTACAAAATACTATCGTGTTTCAATTATTATTAAATTATACCTGCAAGCGGATTTTTAGTAATGTTTTATTTCTTAAAAAATTAATAGAGTTTTGTCTGATATTTGGACTAAAAAATATTTACAATATCTTTGGTAATGTCCATAATGCTTGACATTTACGCCGATTTTCTATTCTCCGCAAAGTTGGCAATGTCCACTTGTCCAGTATACTTGACATACGTTTTCTGGAAAACTAAAAACTTTAAACTAACAAAGATTTTTTTTATAATTTTTCCGGTAACAAACACCCCAATAAAATAATGACACTAACTTAGTTGTACTACGTACCGCAAAAATAAAATATGCCTACATCAAAATCAGACACAAATACCACGAACATATTAGTGAATTAGCAAAATACACTATTGAAAAAGGCGCAAGTGGTCATTTGCGTCTTTTCTACTTAGTTTTACGTGTAGATTCGTCCGCATCAATATAACCCGATCGAGCTTTGGCTAAGTTAAAAAAATAAATGTTTTAAAAAACAAAAAACCGCCTTCAAAAACGCAAAAAATAACTTCTTTAAAATTGTAGGCACCTAATAGGTTAGTCCAACTGATGTCGGCTTTTTGTTGAAAATGTTGTGGTCGCCGACTTCAGTTGGACTAACCTATTAGGTGTCTACAATTTTAAAGAAGTTATTTTTTGCGTTTTTGAAGGCGGTTTTTTGTTTTTTAAAACATTTATTTTATTTTATACTTTTTAGTGATCATAATAGGCTGTTACGTAGTCCCACTTCTTAGTTGAAATGAAACTTTAACTTATATCAAGCGCGCCACAAGCAACGCCGCGGGAAAGTCATAGTCATATTTCAACAAGTAAATATTATTCGTTGTAGGTAGTCGCTCAACTATCTTAATCGAGATATCTTATCGCCACCCTTGAAATCGGTACCATTGAGGAGTTCCGGTGGCCATCTGTGGTCTTCATCATTAGTTCCACTACACCAAATGATACTTTCTGAATGCAAATGCTGGACTTGTTACTAAAAATACTAAAATCGCTATATGTTTGCTTACAATATTTGAGGAGTTCCCTCAATTCCTCACTGATCCCCTCATCAGATACAGATTTGGTGATAATGGGACCACCTCGAAAGTATACTCTATCAAACCAAAAAAAAATAATTGAAATCGGTCGACAATTGACGGAGTAATCGGTGAACATACATAAAAAAAAAAAATACATACAGTGGAACGTATAACCTCCTCCTTTTTTGAAGTCGGTTAAAAAGACGCAAGTGGTCACTATGCGTCTAAGACAAAACTAAGTTGAAAAGGCACAAGTACTTAGATGCGTCCTTTTATTGAAGTATACGGTGATGGATTATACATTACGTCTTTTCTTTTATTAAAGTGTTGAAAGTTTGACAAAACAAAAGGGCGCATTATACGTAGTTACGTCTTTTTTACGAAGACCACCTACATGTTTCTGAAATGCGTCTTTTTAATTAAGTTTATGTAACAAAGTGACTGAAGTTACGCCCTTTTTGCTTATGGTAACTTTTAATATAGCCTACCTAGGAAAAAACTAAAAATAGCAGTAGGTGGGTCTTTTTCTGCTGATCACGGCAGTATAATTAACTCATTTTCAACAAAAGTGTTAGATGCGCCCTTTTTACTATCAGGGGCAGACTGAGAACCTCATTTTTTTTGAAGTCGGTTAAACATAAGGTGTCACGATGTGGTTTATCAATTTATCATAGAGGACCCAAGAAGTATCGCTTCTAAAGTTATTTAGGTTTTATTAAATTTTACTTAGAACCTCTGTTACCACATCCCGTTGCTAATAAAATCTGATCAGAATTTCAAAACACCGGAATCGAAATATTGGGTAAAAGTTATAAAACCTTAAAATAAATGTTACGTTTTGGGCCCCTTAAAGTTTTGTTTTCGAACGTATTTCAAAATCCTGGTAAAGGATCTTCACGATATATTCTGTGTACAATGGAATGGAATGGTTTTTACAAACAAAGTGCCAGAATAATTGTTATCGCACAGTAAATAGGCAAAACCAATCATAATTAAAGTGAACACAAATATATTGTGATGTGTTGGCAGGCGAAGGATTGATGATAATGCTTGACGATCTCTAATGATCAGCAGTTCAACACTGGAAACACCGAATATCATGTGCAAAGATATAATTAAATTATTACCATACTCCTTTTTCACAGTTTTTTATAGTCACACATAATACGAAATTGTACAGCAACTAAAGTTATACTAAAGTCTGTTCCTATTCAATCGGTCACGCTTATAAACAAATCAATTTACCATTATAACTCCATATTCGCGTACTTTTGAAGGTTGAGCGTAGTCATATTATATATTTATACACTTAATCTTTGCCTTCATGTTTATTTTCAGGCAGTAATCTCTATTTAACATTGTATTTTTTGAGGGAAAGCGCTTTCGGTAAAATACGATGACACTGACTGCTGCTTGACATGTACATTTAGTTTTTTCGAAATATAATTTGTAATAAAAAGGTAGTGATGTCTTAATAGATTTGATTGATGAACTAGTTAGGAGAAGTTTTCGTCTCGGTCGCACCCAGCAGGACGACAGAGACGAAATAAACGGTTTAAATAACAAAAAAAACAATAGTGTTCTCAATTAAATCGAAAGGCTTTCTGATTTAATAACACAAGCTTATTACAATGGCTACGAGAGGATTCGGATTTGATGTTACGTTAACCTTGACCAGGGGGCTTAGTATTCTACGCGTGAACTAGTGTCACATTTTACGTCATTCAAGAATTAGTGTCAAATAAAAAGATGGGAGTAAAATAAAATTCAATATAGAATAAGAACATACGATAGCATAGAAGCCGGACTATAAGATGAACTTTGCCCCTGCTATCTTTCTCTGGTTATGTAATAAGAGAAAATGAAACAAAAAGCAGGTTGTTCTTATCTCCTTTAACTGAATTTTCTACAAGATTTTAAGGCGTAAAATTTGAATGAACCTCGATTTGTCCGCGAACGTGTGTAGTTATGTAAACACAAACACTTTATCGTATAAAACACAGAAATTCAAAACCAATATTTACGGAATAAAATGCGCAAATGCGAACTTATCCCTTTAAAGGATCTCTTTATGTATTTTTGGCATAAAGAAGAAGAATTTTTCTACATTAATGAATTTGTTTGTAAATGGCATTTTGGGCAATGATACCTTGGGTGGCAATGTTGGCGTATTTCACGGAAATTCTACGTTTTATACAATAAAGTGTTTACATAAATACACACGTTCGCGGACAAATCGAGTCCATTAAAAACAGCCTATTTTAAGTTTTATTTTCTCTTAAGTAATGCGCAATATATAAATTTAGTAGAGAAATATAGCCGGTGCTAAGTTAATTTTATAGTCCGGTTTCTATGCTTTTCTTATTCTATGGGTTTCTATCTCACTCAACTTTCTGGATAGATTTGAACGATTTATTTCATTACCATAGCAATACCGAAAAAATACATAAAATATGACGTAACTCTTGCTTTAAGTTGCTTAGTAATAAAAGACCCAAGTCACACAAAATACACATTTATTTTAAACCTTCACCGTTTATCCTTACGTTAAAATATGGAACAGACATATTTGACACTAACTCGTGTTTGACGTATTCTCATGTTTTTGCATGCTAACCCCACTGTCCCTTTCTTTTGATCACGTCATAACTGTGGAATAATTGTTATTTGGAGTATAGGTGTTTCGGAGTAATCCACCTGGGTCACCTGTGTGACGCTTACGAAAGCGCGACGCCTACTCAGGGTCCGTGGGGCGCGGAATTTTGCGCTGCGTTGGCATCGAGCCACGTGGATGTTGCGCCCTCTGAGTGCCCAACCCTTTAGTTTAGAACTTTTTGGTAGAAAAATAATGCGATGTCTAATTCAACATAGGCATAGTAGACCAACTCAACTCTGTTTTAATGGTGTGACATTGCAAAACGACGCCTTGGCAACATGATTTACGGACTGTATTTTCTGATAAAAAATAATTGACTTAGATCTAGAAGGTAAGAGTTCAGAAAAGTAAAAAGAGCGTCCACTAGGGTCTATCACGGGGTTTATTTGTTTGCTAGTATAAAGGAAATCATTTGTTCATTAGATTCGCTTATTATGGAGGTATAGGTATAAATTAGACTGAACTCAGCGTGCGACGCCAGGAAGTAGTTTCGACTCAAGGTATAGGTAGGTACAGACGAAACACGTCAGCGCAAAAAAACACTTGCAGACTAAGCAAACCCAAATACGAAGAAGAGGAAAAAATTATGCTTACATATATTAGGTAAATTATTATAATTTTATTCCGCTTCATTTGACATGCTTAGTGGACTAGCCTTTGATCGATTTGCCGCCAGCCTGTGTGATGAGTTTTCTTTCTCTAATTGTTATAATTTTATTAGGTTAATGATGTTGATGAGTGAGCGGGGACCATCGACGATAAAATCACCACCGAAAAAAAAACCGAAAAGACAACAGTTGTCATCCGATAAAAAAAAAAAAATTAAATATATATGAATATTTAAAGAGAACGTCTACTTCATATCCATGCAAGATGGAGTTGTATAAAACAACAACGGAAATTATGGAAATCTCAGAGAGAGTTGTACGCGGAAATTATGGAAATCTCAGAGAGAGTTGTAACAGCTAGTTAGAGAAGTCTGAAGATACGAGTAATTCGAGTAAAACCCAGCCAGAGGTGTGGAAGGTTTATTTTATTGTAAAACTTTACCATGCTTTATGCCAAAACCAACCAACCATGGGAATTTATTTATATTTCTCTTTTGCTCCCGCAAATTACAAATTATTTGTGATAAGTAAGAGCGGTTCCGCACTTCGTCCGATCCGAACCAATTTCTCTATAGATCCGTATTTTCACGGGTTCTGATCGGATTCGGATCGGACGTAGTGCGGAACCGCTCCAACCGATTAGCAATCAGAATTGGATAAGTAAGTATGACATGCAAAGATTGTAATTTGAGGTAAACGACAATAAATCCTAGTGGCCCGTGTCTCGAAGCTACAAGTCACAAATTACAAGCGGAAGTCTCTTTCTAACTCCTTTCGCTAGAAAGAGAGTCCCGCTTGTAATTTGTAACTTGTAGCTTCGTGAAACGGGCCACTAGGGTTTATTCTACTTTTTTTCCACTTTTCTACTTTTATCGTATTGTTTTGACTCGGCCAACTGCAGTAATCTGTGAAGTGAATAAGATGTATTATAAGGTTGACAATACAAAAACATGTAAAAAGCAATTACATTTAACCCGAGTAGAATAGAGCCCCCTGAACTAGAATAGTTTATATTGTACAGTTTGCTTGCTGAATTACGAAATTTTAAAATATATCTACTTTCAATGAATATTACATGGCGTCATTGAAATATGTCATCAAAAGCTATACCTATAACTTAACACGCTTTATATTTATTTTAAGGAGAGACCTGCACCTCGTGGGTTAATTAGCAAATAAGACGATATTACTTTAGCTGCGATACGACGGAAGGTACATAAATTTTATTTTAACGGAGAGTTACCGACTGTACGAAAGGTTCGAAAAGCAATTAACAGTGATGATACCCTACCTTCATGTTCACGCACCACAGTGTATAGGATTATGAAAAAAATTAGCTTTTCTTACTTAAAAAGGTCCAGAAAAAGTATTTTGCTCGACAGACCAGATTTACAGATTTGGAGAATAAATTATTTAATGAAGCGAAGAATAAATGAATTTAGCTGACTATCGGAAACAAAATAAAAAGATTTATTATTTAGATGAAACGTGGCTTAACGAAGGTGAGTTTTTCTTTGGAACAGTTTGCTTCGAGATTTGGATGCGGTTTTTCAACGTTTAGAGATTTTCGCATATACATCTAGTTTATGTTTTTATTAGATTGACTAAGTAGTAAGTAATTCATGAGATAAATATTGACTATACTTTTGTAATTATAAGGTCATACCAGTGACTACGTCTGGGTAGATACTGATATTGAGGGCAGCAAACAAGCATTGCTAAGAGGGCTTTCAACTGGACTGAAGAATCCTCAAAAAGGAAAACGCCTGATTGTCACCCACATTGGAAGCGTGGACGGTTTTGTTGAAGGCGGAGAGTGGGTGTTTGAGGCCAAAAAATCAGACGGGGACTACCATGGTGAAATGGATGCCTACAACTTTGAAAAATGGTAAAATCTCTCGGCGCATTAGCAATCACAAGCACCGTTTAAGTAAGACGTTCATAACGTAATAGATACTTTTAAATAACGTCTCGTATGATGCATAATAAAAAAAAAACATACAAAATGCTATAACTAATAACTACAATCAAGACTACAACATATTTAGAAAACGCACCACACCGGTGCAACGTCGTAAAAAAGTGCAAATGTGAGCATGTGTAGCGCTGCGGGTGTTGGTACGCTTCATTGTATGCGATTCTCTTAAACCGATATTATCTTTATCTCATTTCAGGTTCGATAGAATTTTAGACAAAATTGAACCAGGATCGATTGTGGTAATAGACAATGCTCCGTACCATTCCCGTCAGTTGGAACGAGTGCCCAACATGGCATGGAGGAAGGACGCCATACAGACCTGGTTAAAAGAAAAAGGCATTAGTTTTGATCAAAAAGATTATAAGGCTCAATTGCTGTCCAAATTCGATAAAAATAAATATAAATGCAAATATGTCGACACCCTAGCCAAGTCAAAAGGAATAACTGTGCATCGCCTTCCTCCATACCATTGTGAGCTCAACCCAATAGAGCTCATTAGGGCACAGATAAAAATCATTTTTTGAAAGGCACAACAAAACTTTCAAAATGGTAGATTTAAAGGACCAGAAGGAATATTGAAAATCGGGGCGGAACAGTGGGCAAAATGCGAAAGCCACGTTATAAAAGAGGAGAATCGTATGAAAAAAATCGATGGCATTTTAGACACTATCAACGACGAAGGAGCATTGCCAGAACCCTTTATCATATCGGTTACTGGCGAAACCTCGAGCAGTGAGATTTATGATGACTGGCCATCGGATTAATTTTTAGGGTTCCGTTCAAACAACCCTCGAACAACCTTATATTCCTACTTCAACATTATGTTATGTAAATGTAAAATGTTAGGCCGGCATTACACCTGTAAGTTAATGTTGTAAGTTTTGAGACGCAACTATGGGTAAGAGTGAGTGGCAAACATCTGCATCTCTCTCTTGCATATAGCTTTGTTTCAAAACTTACAGTAATAACTTACAGGTGTAATGCCGACCTTTTGAATACAACGGGACATAATTAAAGTCTCTTGTGATATTCGTGCCTGATATTAAGACACCATCCTAAAGCGGGGAACACCTGCGCTAGTACAGCAACCAATACAATGCTGTCTTACTTCAAATCCTGTGCTAGAAGAGCAACTAGCATATTTTGCTGTCTTAGTGTGTATCTGTGTGTACGTCTGTGGCATCTTAGCTCCCTAAGCCGAGATATCAGCTCTGAAAGTGGGGGTCTCCTTATATCGGGGGTTTACCTATATGTATAGTCAACTTCTGCAATTTTGATTGCTAGTCTAATACGCCGCTATATTTAAAAACGTAGGTATTTTAAGTGTCCCATGGACTAATAATAAGTTGGCCGATATTGATGTCAGTAAGTCTTATTATGGCCGAGATTCTAGGCGGTTAAAACCATATCGTACTGTCAACGTTTTGATAGCTCTTATTTACTTGACAGTAATGGCGGCTGAGTTAAAAACAATACCATAGCAGGTCAAAGAAGATATGGTTTTTACCGGTTCTTACCCACAGTCCACCTTCCGAGACCACCTGGATATTTTAGCAGACCTTGACCAAATCGAGTGAGCTTTGCTTTCGCGGAGCTCCTACTTCCCTTCGGGCACTGTGGAGAACTAACATACATAACCTAAACCTAGCTGTTAATTTTGGCCATTCTACTCTCCGTAATCCACATAGGTGAACAACATAGTTGGACTACGGGCAATACCCTATTTTTAAGCTTTTTTTTAAGCTTTCATTACGGTGCTAACAGTGTACCTACCTATAGGCATCTGTGCGATAGGTCTAGATAGGTAGGTAGGTAGGTAGTGGAGCGGTGTGGGAGGAGTGTTTTCGCTACGTCAAATGACGCGAGACTTCAATCGGGCGTCGGGCATCACTGTCATCAACACGTGTGATTTGGACTGGCCGCTTTGAACAAAACGCACACGAGATTTACAACCGAAGAGGAGTCCTCCGATTAGGGATCAAACTAAACAAGTTGTTCTAAAGTGTACGAATATATTAAGGCAAGAAAATCAAATAGTTAAATCATAAAGATGGCATTAATGTTCATAAAACTGTTGCCAAGGTTACCGGATTGTCAGAACAAAGCATACGACAAATCATACAGAAAGTTTAAAAGGGGTTTGGGCATAAGAATAAACAACAACTACACGTAGAAGCGAAACTCCCGGCTTCCGACGCGCGCTCTGCGCGTTAGATACCTACCGCCTGGCGACACCTGAGGTGTCTAGTCAGTCAGGGAATTCACACACGGAATATATATTAATATGCAAAAATATATCTTAGCAATACATCTTACGATATATTTTCCGTACTAGTTGACAGAGTCCATACACGCAGCTATTATATGTATTAAATTAGCCATGGGAAAACATTACTGCAGTCTATTTGGCTGTAAAAGTGACAAAAAAAATATTAATAGATAAGAATAGCATTTTGAAATAAAGTTTTTTCAACTTAATAAAAAATTCAGATAGAATTATTCAAAATAAACATATTTTGTTATATAATGTAATACTGTTAAGTGGATCAGAGCCGAGATATTTAAATATTCATACCTGGGCGTACTTATAGTACCTACCACAAACTGAATACTTAAATCTTTATTAGCTCCGCTCCGATATTATTTAACGCCATAAATTATATATATCTATGTGTATTTCGAGGTCCTCTAAAATGACAATATTCTTCAAACAAATTTATCCAATGCCCTTTCAGTTCAAAACATTTATATTTAATCATGTTGTAACTCATTTTGTAGGTTTATATTGTCATACGGAACTACAGGTACCAATTCAATTTAAACAATTTAAACTTGTAAATATCCTAAGAGATATTTCAATACTATTCATCGCGTGTACCTATATAGCGAGACGCATCACATGTATCCCCTTCCGCATCGTTTCACTACCCCAGGAACCTACTCAGTTATGCGCTTTATTTATACAGTTATTATGAATTATAATACTTATATTATATCAAACGTATTTGTTATTTGATATTGCAACATAACGCTAAACCAGAAAATAACTACCACGGATTCGTAAAAAAACATTGCATTTTTTTTTTAATTATCAATAATGGGTTTGCGTTTTACCTCAGTCTCACCTGATAAATGACGACGAGGTCGCTTACCCAGAAAACAAAAAATACTTAATACTCAGATTCAATTCTGTGTTCGTGTTTCCGGTGGAGAAGCACCTTCAAAATTTCATCCTCTATCTAAAGACAATTACAGTCAGGTATACTTGTTATTTCCATTGGCAGTCTGAATAGGAACAGACTTTAAGTAGGTGGTATAAAGTTGGCAGTACCCTGAGCACGAAAGATTACTTTCTTTCGAGTAAGTAACGTTAACGTAGGTACCTATCGATCTTCGAGATGTGTACGCCGGTTGATATCAACGCCCTCTAGTATGTAGCTATTTCGTCATTTTAATTTGACGGCGTACGTTCGCGCTACGGAGAGTTTAAAAATACATTGTCTCATAGTAAAGGCGATTCGAAAACGTGACATGATTGAAATCTTTGTGCTCCGGACTCAATTACTAGTTACTAAATATTAAAACGTCACATTATTATAAGTTGATCTGTGTTCCGCAAAGCCGCTGTTGTCAAACTGTATGAGTACCAGCTCGTATGTAACGACCGCACCGGCCATCTGCAACATAAATAATAACACCAATTTGTAGGTAACTATTTCCACATGAATTAAAAAGTAGCGGTAACGAAAAACAATTAGCGTGTTAACTTAACTTTTTGAGTGAAACGGAAATATATTTTAAATAGTCCATGGCCATGGATAAATAAATGGTTACATATAGGGTAACATTAAACGATTCGAGTAAAATAATTAAACAAAACGAAAACCCGTCTTCAATAACGCAAAAAATAACTCGGTTCTGTCTATATGAGTAGCACTATTTTTTTATACTTGTTTGTAGTTACTCAAGTGTAAATAATGTTTTTTTAAATAAGGTAGGTGATGTTTTTTCCGTAATTGTTAAACTCGTACCCCCTTACTAATAAACGTTGAGTAACGGTGGTATAGCTAGGTATACAAAGTTTTGTCCTTATCTGCCAAATTCAAATGCCACAGTGACAGATAAGGACAAAACATTGTATAGCTATACCACCGTTATCAAAGGGGTTGGTCTCGGACTGTCTAGAACCCAATTTGACTAAATTTGATATTTGCCTAGAGCTTAAAGTGACTACTATACCTATAATGGGTCGAGCACTCAAATCTCCTAAAACACAAATTGACTAGTGCATATTAAATAAAATTCATTTCCTATTTTTTAATGTTTACCTGTCTCTTTACCTACGTTACTACAATACATAAAGTATTATATTATTATACATATTATATCTATGGCGATGTGATGATTTTAAGGGGGTTAGAAGTAAACCTTCTGCTGATACTCTGCTGACGGTCTACCGGTCGATGGCACAGGTTACAGTACCTACTTAAATGGAATAAGTCATTATTGGTCTCGAGGAGCAGGTATTTCTCGTAAATATGAATAATTCTTTTTATGTAAGGGTTTTGGGTTAACGTTTTACACACAAATAAAATATCCCAATTTTAGGTTTGTGACTTATTCTGTTTAAGTACTGTAACCTGTGACATTCAACCGGCAGACGGTCTGCTGAGTATCAAAAATCGGGCTAGGTACTTCTAGGCCTTTAGGCGTGGATCTGTTTTCGTAGTTGCCGTAGTGTTATTTATTGGTGTGTGTAATGTCGGATTAAGATCGGACGCGGCGCAATAACGCTGTTAACCATATCACAAAGACATTGTAAAAACATCTTACATTACAGACTTACTTTTAGTAAAATAGTTCTGTTTAATGAAAAAAATCCCATTCCAGATAATGCAACATAGTCTTTGCTGAGCTGGTTTTGTAATTTGTGGACCTGCAAGGAAACTTAGTTAGTAGCTGCGTATTTTAATCAACAATTACAGACTGGTAAAAAGTTAAAATATGTTTTCAGCATTACTACTAAAATGTATTTACTGGTCAGAAATGTAGGTATTTAAATTGTCATTTAAACAATAACCAAAACTGAGACGTTCTATTTGAAATGCAGAAAATTATTCGGTCAGCGAAATTAGTACGAGTATGTACATGCTGCTTATTATAAACTAGCTGTTGCCCGCGACTCCGTACGCGCAAAAACATAAAACATAGCCTATGTTACTCAGGCAGGGTTAATGTAGCATCCTAATCGTGAAAGAATTTTTGAATTCGGTCCAGTAGTTTTTGAGTTTATTCGTTACAAACATACACACACACAAAAATACAAATATTTCCTCTTTATAATATTATTATTATAAATTATTATAAATTATAAATTATGATCAGAGGTCGGAATAGGTAGTGCTTATTAACCTAAACTTGACTCATGTTCATTCATGCGCGAGTGAGATAGGAATACGTTATTGAATGAAGATGCAACAAGTTTAGGTTAATAAGCACTACCTATTCCGACCTCTGATTATGATCAACGATGATATCAAAATTTGATCATCTATCAATGTTTATGATAACACGTCAAAGAAATATTGTTTTACCGTGTTGAATAGAGCCCCAGCATAACATGTTGATTAAGGCCCGATTTTTCAATGTCCAGATAACAGTAACTGGTGGGTAAATTTAAGTTTGGTCCTTTTCTTTTCTTTGACATAAAAAAGGACCAAGCTAAAATTTAGCCAACAATTACTGTTATCTGGACATTGAAAAATCAGGCCTAAATCATATGAAGGGTACGCGGAACGAACATGTCTACTCACCTTAGTATCTAACATTTTCAGATATCGCGATTTGAAAGTTAAATTGAGTATGTACATGTAATTTTGTACGTAATTTCGGGTACAGAATTTTTAAAAGTGTTAAAATAAAAGTCAAAACTAGATTTATATCTATAACTGAGTGGTATGTCATATACAGGGTGGAATTTTTAAATGCCACCTGTAGGGAAAGTACTCTAAATAATAGAGATAGCAAATTTCACTCAAAGGAAACATTCCTTTATTTTTGATAAGAAACAAAACTGCATCCAAAGAATTTTTAAAAAACAATAGATTTTAGAGAGATTTGATCCTTATGATTGACCCTGTTGATTGACGCCATAAAAGTACAGGATGCGTTTTTTCGTATTAGGCTGACACGACCTCTCAAGCTCTGGTATCAAGAGGTTTTCTGGCGATGATTCGCAGTGCTCGTTTTTGTAATTTAAATGCTCGTTCGTGAGCCGTCATGCCCCACAAATCGACGCCCTGGATTAGGAGAGATTGGAAGTAGGTATCCGTGATAAGCCTTTTTTAAGTTATCTATTGCCAAGCTCGGTGCGAGTCTAGACAATGCAAAAGACGCCGACGAGAGCGAGTCACATAGAGAATCGATATGTGAGGACCACGTTAGGCCAGAGTCAATTATGAAACCCAAATATTTAGTGTGTTCTACTTGTGGGACAGGGATGTTATTAATTGCTATATCGAGTGGATTTTTATTTACATTTTTTAAGTGAAAATGTATAATGTTTGTTTTCTCCACATTCAAGAGCATTCCATTTGCCGAGAACCACTTGTTTATTTGGAACATCAACAGGCTCTGTTTGGATTTAAGAGAGATGAAGTCTTCAGCATGTACTATGATGCAGGTGTCATCAGCAAATACTTAACATTATATAACCTAACGTAGTTTTAACACACCTACTGTTTTTTAAGGATCATGTTCTAACCCAACCTAACCTACCTTGCTGAGTTAACGTAACATCATACAACCTAATCTAACCTAACATACGTATCTACTGTTTTTAATACTTTCAAGAAAATAAAGATGAATCAACCAACGAAGAAGCTACGACTGGTTTTAAATTTAAACATCCCATGTTCAACTGTTATTATAAATCGCTTAACTTTACATGAGCTTAACCTAAGCTAAGAGCTAATTTAAATCTAGCTTAATGTTAGTAAATCTAGCTAAGTGTAGTATTATCTTACGCTGTGGTTACTAAGAGGCTATTCTACATACCTAACAAAACCATATATTGCATATATTTCTAAATAAACCTACACTTATATTGTTAAAAATATAGTGGTTAAATGCAATGTAAACTACGTACGAGTATTTTATCTACGGGCCTGTATCTACGAATGACATTAGCTATAACATTATCTATCTAGTACATAATATGGATTTCAGCTAGTAACGAAACGTACTCTACCCTTCTCAAGGAAGAGCCTATAAAGCGATAAATAAATAAATAAATACATATAAACAATGATTGGCCAGCGTGATCGTCTAATTCTAATATAGGTAGGAGCCTAAAGTGTACCCAATTGTAACTGATTATTTTAAGGAATACTTGAGTGTGCTGGATAGGTGCTTTAAAGAAACGCTAACTACATAGATTTAATGATTATTAACATTTTGAGAACTTTATGTGTGGATTTGTGTTGTGGTATATTTGCTGGATTTTACTTGTGACCTGTGCCGACTTGCACGCTGGTCTGCCGCCAAGGCCGTGGAACACGCGGTTGCCGGAGGATCGTAGCGGTAAGTCGCGAGACCTAGCTTAATACCTAACAGAGTCTAATATCTAACTAATTAGCTAAATAATATTTAATTAAACATATTTCCCATATAACCTACCTATCAAAACCTAACCACATGAGGTTATTAATAACGCCTCAGTATCAATTTCACCTTCCGATGTTAATGTTAATAAACCGTGAATTCATACACTACACAAGTCGTTGACAACATTCAATATTTACCTAAATCGTAAATCCATAACTAAATACCTAGGTCAAATATCAGTTTTTGTTACCCAATCATATCCTATAGATAATTTAATTAAATATAAATAACATAACTTATAGTCATAAAACTATCTAATTCTCTTATTCCCTTTAAGTTTGATTATGAAGAGAGATAGATTGTACATACAGGACGCTATGTTGGAATACTAAAGTCCCTATTGGTCCCTCTTCTCAAAAGAGTGAAGAGGGAGAGACGTGCTCCTCCACGCCTCAACTTAGGCATCCGCACGTCTCTGTGCGACTCGTCTCCAGACTGGTCATCGCTCCACCAAAAAGCAAAAGTTGCTATCCCCAATTAAATAATGTTATTTTTAGTGTCTGTCAGTTGAGTCAACCCAAGAGAAGACTTTACCCATAAAACCCCAACAAAAGGGGTGCAAGGCGCTTCCACCAAAACGTGCGCCCCAATCAGGACCAAGTTCAAGAAGACTCAACCATGCCAGTCCCGCAACAGAATTAACCACACATTGCGTACGCCAATATGTAGCCAACCCGGACAAACAACTGACGAAGCTAAGCTCCGCATTCCCGACCCCAACCGGAACCCACTTCTCAGTGCAAGCGTCCACACAACCTACTATAAAGTCGTGCTAAACTAAATTTAGTTTATTCTCGTAGACCAGGGAATTTAACCCTGGGTCTTCTAGGTGCAAATCTGGTCTCTTTACCACTAGACTATACGGGGCTCACCCGTACCGAGGATCGAGCTTGGGCCTCCAGGAATGCAAGCTAGATGTCTTTACCTCTAGACGATACGGGAATCTCCACCCAAAATTACCTTCAAGGAGAGATTTTCCATTATTTAAACAAACAAGCGACTTGGAAATGATGCATCAATAGCATATTTTATTAAATTAAACCCACCCCTGGATATGCATCCTATGTCCTAGTTTCCTAAATGGCATGTCTATTCGATCTAACTTAATGAAAAATTAATCAAGACTTGAACGAAAAGTAAACCCTTTTATTTCTAAAATTGTAAACGTCTAAACATCTCCTATTCTAAGTCTGTTTATTCCTATCTCTTTCCTCGGGATATGCATCCTAATTCCTTGCGTTTCCTAAATGGTATGTTTATTTGAACTAACTTATCGAGAAATTAGTCATAAGTTGAACGAGAAGTAAACCCTATTATTTCTAAAATTGTAAGCGTCAATACATTTCCTGTACTAAGTCCATTATATGCCTATCTCTTTCTTAACTAGTAAATCAGTGTGAGACAAGCGGCGTCGCGCTGTTAACATTTAATTTTGTAGCAGGCTATTGGTTCAAAGTTCAGAAGCTACCGAATGTATGAATTCACAATCCGATTACCGTAAACTCGGGTTACTTTAGCCCTAGGGGGTAACATTGCCCACCCCAAAAACCATCTTTAAAATTTAATTATTCTTTTAAATGTTACATCAGACCTAAGCTACTTATGTAGTTCTAAAATTCTTGAACCAATTTAAGATGACTAGCACTAAAATAGTTATAGTTTTAAGGGTGGGCAATGTTACCCCCTAGGGCTAAAGTAACCCGAGTTTACGGTACTTGATTTAATTGGTCTAACTATAAGCTACGTCCTTAAAATATTGCAGTACCGTGTTGAATGGTACACTTTATAACGCACACAGCAGTGTAATCTACACTATCTATATTTCCGCTAAACAAACCATAAACACAGATCAAAATTCCATTGTTGGTTTTAAAGAAAGTTTGTTTAATTAATTCCCTAATTTAATCAAATTATACCACTGTCCATCATGATATAAATGTCACTGTCTTAAATATTACAACTTAAGGATTTCATACTAAATGCACGTAACCTATTTTGTTACCATTATTCTCCTGCTCAACATGTCAATATATGTCTTTCAATACCTAGCTACGTGTATAACCACATTAGATATGTGTTTTTTAAAGCTCCATCACGGTGTAATGAGGGAAACTTCTAACTACCTAAACATCCCTAAAACCTAAAGGTCTACTGTTTTAAATCAAAACTAAAGAGTTACATAACTCTTATATTTACATTTAATTGTGGGGGTGAGTGCTGTCAGAATACCTCGGTGTAAAGATATTCTGCTAGACTAATTAAACCTATCATAAAAAGACTTCGGAAACTAGGTTTCCTATGTGTGGTCCTAAGACTTTTCCGCCGGCTAATGAAAGCTTTAAGATGGCATCCAAGTCGGATAAATACCTAAGTTGGTCGATATATAAATATATAAATAAGGGGACCAACACCAAAAATACTCCACAAATCGTCTTTACCGCCTAAACTAGGCATCGGATCCGACTGTATGGGGCCCTATAAAGCAAATTTGCAGAATATCGTCGGTGTTGTCTGACGTACCGAATTAAGGCGCCAGACCAGAAAAACTTAAAAGCCTCCTAGGCGCGGCCATTGCTGGAAAAACAAGCGACAGACCCCATCTCGCTCTCACATTCATACCGTCCCTTTCATATGTTCTGTTTCAGGTTCATCCTTATATTCCATTCCTACATTTATATAGTTTGTAATTAAGTAGATGCTTGAGATTAATATGTAAACAATGGTTTTGGGATCACTTTAACCGTTATTTTTTATTTAGATTGTTTTCGGATCGTTTTGGTTGGGTACCTTCGTACAGTCAAAATGTATGTAATTTTATACTGTACGAATGCACCCCATTAAAGTTAAAAAATTGTATATCAAGAATAATAATAATCACAAAACCAGGTCAGTAAGATATGCCTAAAAGGTGACTGAAACAGGTGAAATAGCTGAAAATCCAATGAATCCTGGAAAAAAACGAATAGTGTACGAAACCACCCCACGTATGGGGTGCATTCGTACGTTTCCCACTTTTTGGGAAAACCATTATATTTTGGGCACAGTTGCTTTGTATCCAATCTGAAATACACAATTATTATAGCCAAACAAGTGGAGGACGAAGTAACATTCATCACATTTAAAAATTGTGGTAAGTTTTTTTTTACAAGGCTTAGAGTTAAAAGTGTACGAAGCCACCCCATCTTCCCCTACGTATAAGCACGCGGCGCGTGGTCTGTAAGTAGGTACGTTCATTTTTATTCGAATCAAAATGGCGCCATCACTGTCTAAGCTGTCCGAAGACGAACTCAACATCGAAATCAAATCATTAATTAATAAAAAAGAGCGATATTTAAGACGTGTTCAACAATATTACGATTTGGCGAAAGTGGTCGAGAGTAATCCATCGGAACTTAGTAAACTGTCCGTGCGGGTCAGTGACCTTGATTCAACGCGGGAACTTTTTGAAAATATTGTCGATGAGATTGCAGAGTTTGAATTAGTAAGGAACCCGTCGTATGAAATCAGTAGCCAAGAGGTACACGCGTTCGATGACTTATATATATTTCGAGATAAAAAATATCTTTCAAAAATTCGATTGTGTTTCAAAACCGCTCGAAAATGTCAACGAAATCAAAACTGAGCCGGAACGCGGCGGCGCCCAGCCTCGCTTACCTAAAATTGATTTAGTTCATTTTGATGGAAAATTGGAGAATTGGATAACATTTCGCGACACATTCTCGAGTTTAATCCATTCAAATAAAACGATAGGTAATATCGAGAAATTCTATTACCTAACGTCTGTTGTCACGGGACCCGCGCTTCAGATTGTCAGAAGTTTACCAGTGTCAAGTGACAATTATGATATCGTGTGGAAAGCCTTGTCTGATAGGTATGAAAATACACGTGCTATAGCTACGCGCTATATGGATAAGTTGTTTGCGTTGAAACCGCTGCCCAACGAATCTGTAAACGGACTAAATTCCTTTTTAGAGACATTTCAAGAGTGTGTTCAGGCGCTAGAATTGTTAAAAATTGATGATTTATCGGGATTTATACTGTGTTACATAGGATTGCGTAATTTGGACCCGGTTTCTAGACGTGAATTCGAACAAAAAATTAAAGACAAAGAAATTCCAGTATTCAAAACATTAGTCGACTTTGTCACAAATCATACTCGTATGTTGGACATGTCAACAAGTACTTCTTCGAGGCCCGGCGCGAGTAAACCTTTCGTCCCTTCGATTCAAAATAAATTTAATACTAATAAACCTATCCCTAAAACTGTAAATGCAAAAACATGTTTGTCGAGCAGTGCAGCCACTGATAATAACAATACGAAAAAAGGTTGTTTGTATTGCAATAAGCCTTTCCATTCGATTTATAAATGCTACGAGTACATTGCACTCACACCGATGCAGCGCGTTGACAAAATAAAAGAATTGCGCTTGTGCGAAAACTGTCTCCGTCAAGGTCACGCGTCTAATGAGTGCCCTTGGAAGATAACGTGTACGGTGTGCAAAAACAAACATCACCACACGTTACATTTACATGTGAATGTAAATTTGGTAAGCATGGAAACTGAAGCCGTTTGCAATAATAATAATGACGGGAATCGAGTCTCTTTGACATGTTCGACTGGATCCAAAGGTATGTTAGGCACTGCGATTATACACATATCGGACGTTTTAGGCAATTATCAACCCGTGCGTGCGGTAATCGACAGTGGTTCTCAAACTAGCTTCATGACGAATGATTGTGCGCAGCGATTAGGGTTGCCACGTCAAAAGTGCAACACTCAGCTGTCAGGTCTAGGCGGTGCAGTAGTTCGCGATCAAGGCATAGTGTCATGTAAAATTTATCCTACCATGTCAAATGATCCTATTTTCAATATAAAAACGGTAATAATTCCGAAAATATCTACTGACATGCCGTCGATTAATTTGTCACAAGATTTATGCAGCGAGTACAAAAATTTGGTGTTAGCTGACCCTACTTTTTATCGCTCGAGTCGCATCGATATGTTGCTGGGCAGTGACGTGTTTCCATTCATGTACGACGGAGGCAAATATCACCCGTCACGGCAAGGGTTGCCGTTGGCTTTAAGTAGCGTGTTCGGATACGTTGTTACGTGACAGCTGACACTTAATAATAATACTCAAAGTGTATCGACGTGCATGTTTACTAGTGCGACAAAGGTCGATGATTTAATTAAATCATTTTGGGAAACTGAAAGTTTAAACTGTGACTTACCTAAAAATCCGGATGACGTCATCGCTGAACAGATGTTTGTTAATAGTGATAAGCGCGACAGCACCGGTCGTTACGTAGTGAGTTATAAAACCTGACGCTGAATTGGGTGATTCGAAACAAATTGCGATAAAACGGTATCAAAATTTGGAACGCAAATTGTCTCGTTTGCCTACTCTGGATCGAGTATAAAAAAATCATGGATGACTACGCGGCGCTCGGTCATATGGTTCATGTCGGTGACGTGACGGAAGTGGAGTCGGGATACGTCATACCCTGCCACTGCGTTCTTAAGCCTGACAGTAGTTCGACTAAACCTCGAGTAGTCTTCGACGCTTCCTGTCAGACTACGAATAATAAGTCATTAAATTCGGTTTTATATAGGGGTCCGAAACAGCAGGCTGATCTTGTCGAATTATTAATACGATTCCGTTTACGCGAAGTCTCTTTGTGCGCGGACATATCTAAAATATACCGTTGTATATTAATCGATGAGTATCAACGGAAATTTCAACATATATTGTGGCGCGATTCGCCCAGCGAGCCTATAAAAGTGTACGAACTGTGCACTGTGACGTACGGTGTGGCCAGCAGCCCGTTCCTCGCGATCCGCACGCTGCAGCAGCTGGCCGCGGACGAGGGCGCGCGCTTCGCCGCCGCCCGCGCGCTGCGCGAAAGGTTCTACGTCGACGATATACTTTGGTCCGTAGATAGTGTGAACGAGGCGTTAGAAATTCAACATCAATTATTTGAGTTACTTAAACTCGGCGGATTCGAGTTACGCAAGTGGTCAAGTAGCAGCGTTCAAGTATTAAACGAATTGCCTTGCGATCAACTCGAGCCTCCGGTTCAATTCGACGACGGTCAAACCATGTCTATCAAAATTCTCGATCTACACTGGTTACGAAGCGCTCGGTGATATCGGAAATAGCGAAGCTGTTCGACCCCTTAGGGTTCGTAGCGCCGTGTATTTTTGTAGCTAAAAATTTTATGCAAAAGGTATGGTGCGCACAGTTAGGCTGGGACGATTCGCTTCCTAAATTACTTCTTGATGAATGGTTAACATTTTCTTCTCAAATACCGTTGCTATCGACACTTAAACATAATCGGCACGTCTTTGTCCAAAATTATACCGCATCGCAGGTCGTAGGTTTTTACGACGCCTCGATGGCGGGAATCGCAGCAGTCGTGTACATTCGCAGTCAAGAAGCGCAGGTTAACGTCAATGTTAGCCTACTGTTATCTAAATCTAAGGTCACGCCCTTAAAAACAGTATCAATTCCACGTCTTGAATTAATGGCTGCTCATTTATTATCCAAAACTCTGGAATACGTATTAGCGATTTTGGCCAAGGAAGTGCAGATTAGTGAGGTATTAGCATTCACTGACAGTTCAGTGGCATTGACGTAATTTTGCCATGTAAGTTATAATCACAGAACATTAAAAAAATTCAACATTATTTGTTTGTACATTGAGTTTTTTTTTATTGTGAATCCCTATGTAATAATTGTAGAAAATGTAAGTACATTTTAATTTTTTGTAAATATAAATTGGTGAACGTGAATTAAAATCAAGTGGTGTTACTCTGTATTTGTTTATTATAACTTGAAAAGAGACTTAGGTTATATTGAGTTTTTGCGCTGTTTCTTCTCAACAAGGATGTTCAAAAAAAAGTGTAAATTTCGAAATAAAAAAATACTTTACTATGATATCTTTGTTTTTTTTTTTTATCCTTATTTTGTTTAATTTATTTAAAAAGTAATGGAGTTCATAAATTGTGCCATTTCAAGTTTATCTGTTTTCATATCAACATGTATTACGAGTTTTAATTATGATACATTTTTATCATCCTTTCACAACCATTGTAGCTGGTCCGAGTGGGTGTGGCAAAACTCTATTTATCACAAACTTTTAAAATAATTCCAAAGAAGTATGTAATGTTGAATTTGATGAAATTATTTGGTGTTATGATGAAATGCAACCCACAATCTGGAAAATGTAAATTATAGTCAGGGAATACCAGATTTTTCAATGTTTGATGGGAAGAAACCTAAGTTTCTTATAATAGATGATCTGATGAGAGAATCGGATGGACGAATCGTTGACATTTTCACAAAAGGTAGCCATCATAGAAACTTAAGTGTCTTTTATATAACTTAAAACATATTTCATTAGGGGAGAGGACAACGTGATATTTCACTGAATACAGCTACATTGTATATTTTAAGAATCCCAGGGACAAAACCCAAATACGCTACTTGTCACGACAAGTTTACCCGGAAAAACTCAAAATTTGTAGACGAAGCCTACAAAGATGCTACTAAAGAACCACATGGTTACCTCATGATTGATCTGAAACGAAATACAAATGACATATGTCGTTTTAAAACAAAAATATTCCCGTTTGATGGTCATTGCTCAGCGTATGTTCCTAAAAAGGGGTTTAAATAATATTAAAATCAAAAAAAATTAGTCAGTTCTACATGATGCATGCGAGAGTAAACACATATAAACATTTACTTGAAGCGTTGCAGTTTCTTAAACCAAAATATCGCACGGCGTTACTTAAATCTTGTGATGATGATGAGATCAACATTATTTGTGAGTGCATTTATAAAGTTCTAAATGGAAAAAATCCTATAGAAAAAAAAGAAAAATCTATATTAAAAAAATATAAAGATATCTTACGAAAATTAGTTTCAAAAGGGAAACATTAAAAAAAAAAACTGTTATAATTCAAAAGGGAGGTGCATTTCTACCTATTATATTAGGAGCAGTTTTAAGTGCCTTAGTTAACTCTTTATAATAAACAAAATGGAAAATACGAAAAAAATACTATTAGTAGAATCAGATTTTATTGAAAGACTCAAACGCAATGAGAATCTACCTGAGTCTAGTCTACCTGAAAATTCATCATCCCTTCTAGATGCTGAGATGCAAAAAATACGTAAAAGCAAAATGGATGATCGTGAAAAGTGGACCTTATGTTCTCAAGCATTGCAACGATTTTTACATTTTATTGAAACAGATCGAAAACCGTTTAGAATACCAATCGTAACGGAGGGAGAGCTTCAACTCAACAACGAAAGTAATGATCTAAAGTCAAAAGTGAACAAAAAGGATGTTAATGAATATAATGAGCCAGCTGCAAATCCACCTTTACCAGAAGGAGATGTTACTACAGCAGTTACACCGATTGCTAAAACAAATCCAGAACTGATTCCAACTAGCCCATCAAAAATAATAGATATATTACCCAAATAATATGAAAAAAAACTCGAACTTTGTTGGATTGCATTGTTTTAAGTAAACCAAAAATTTGGTGCAAGCCGACCGGTGAAGTTGTACTCGTAATAAACAACCGCACCATTTCAAATAGTAATATTACTGATCTAGTAAGCGACACGGTTAGATCTCTTAAACGCCCTAAACCAACTGTGTCATTTCCTGCATCTACAAGTACGAGATCGTCAACAGATAAAGAAAAACAAAGAGCTACACCACTTACTACAGGACTACTTAAGCGTCATCATAAGAAAATAGATTGGGAGAAATGGACCCCTTATTAGATTCCTACCTTTTTTATATTAGCTGATTATGTGCTATTTACTGTTGTAGTGTGATTTTAAATTTAGCTATGTTTTTTTCACATCATATATATATATTGTTTTTAAGGATCATAGTTCTAACCTAACCTAAGCTACTTTGCTAAATTTAACCAAACATCGTGAAACCTATCCTAGCTTAACATACCTATTATTTTTTAAGGCTCACAGTTCTAACCCAACCTAACCTACCTTGCTGAGGTTAACCTAACATTATACAACCTAACCTAGTTTTAACATACCTACTGTTTTTTAAGGGTCATAGCTCTAACCCAACCTAACCTACCTTGCTGAGTTAACGTAACATCATACAACCTAATCTAACCTAACATACGTATCTACTATTTTTAACACTTTCAAGAAAATAAAGATGAATCAACCAACGAAGAAGCTACGACTGGTTAAAAATTTAAACACCCCATGTTCAACTGTTATTAAAAATCGCTTAACTTTACATGAGTTTAACCTAAGCTAAGAGCCAATTTAAATCTAGCTTAAGCCCGAAGCTTAACTTAATTCAATTTACCTAAGTTAATGTTAGTAAATCTAGCTAAGTGTAGTATTATCTTACGCTGTGGTTACTTAGAGGCTATTCTAAATACCTAACAAAACCATATATTTCATATATTTTTAAATAAACCTACACTTATATTGTTAAAAATATTGTTACGCCGATGGCATAAGGCGTCTCATTTTTTATCGATTTTGGTGCTTTGTTTCCTCATAAAATCCAATCCAATAATGCAATCGTCGAAGATGTTAGCAACGATGACATTTTGCCAGTAGTTTTTTCCCCAATTCGCACCTTCACTTCTTGCTCCCCCAGGACGGAAATGTACTGGACGGTAGCGGTTTGCAGCTGAAGATGCTTGGGTTGTACTAGATGATCTCTGGGTAAATGTTTCAGCCGAGAACTGATTTCAGTCCGAGAAGCTCCGGTGTCGATAGTAAGGTGACATGGTATTCCACCAATTTCTCCTTTGACGACCAGACTATTCTCATTATTTACCTGTGAGATCATAACTGGGACTGGGATTTTTGTATTGTATGTGCAGTTAATATAAAATCAAAGAAAGACAACGTCGTCAAACATTTAGCTAGTAGAAGCCACCAAGAAAAGAAAGATGGTTACTCTTCACATTTAGATTTTCATTTAAAAGATAAACCAGGATTACAGGTAAAAGATAACAAAATTTACTGTATTTCATGTAATACTTACATTTTCCAGAAAAAAACATGACATTCATCAACATTTTTTCCAAACAAGGATCTAGCAGCTTTTTTACTCCATTCCAACATTCCGTGGAATCCGCTGCAAAATCCTAAATTTAGAGAATTTATGACAAATTGTATCAATGGCAAATTATAAAGCAAACTTTTGCACCCAGCGAATCAAATTTAAGAAATAATTACTTAAATAAAATATACGAGGAGAAAAAAAATACTATAAGAGAAGATTTGAAGGATTCTTTCATTTACCTAATGGTCGATGAAATACAAGATGGTATGGGAAAACATGTTGCTAATGTCCTTATAGGAAAGTTATCACAGACTGAGGAGTCATCACACCTGTTTGCATCAAAAGTTTTAAACACAACGAATCACGCTTCTATTAAAACTCTAGTGGAGGATACACTAAAAGACTTATGCGGAACAAATTATCAGAAAAACAAGGACAATTTTTTATTTTTTGTTACGGACGCTGGATCTTACATGCTTAAAGCTGGAAAAAGTCTCGGGAAAATGTTTAGAAACTTAACTCATGTGACATGCCTTGCACACGGCTTAAACCGAGTCGCTGAAAAAGTAAAAAAATTGTAACCAAAAATAAATACTTTAATTGATAACGTAAAAAAAATATTCAACAACGCACCTAAAAGAATCGCAAGATTTAAGGAAACGCTACCAAATATACACCTTCCGCCGCAACCATTATTAACTACTGTTCCTGGATCCACATTCTAAACTCATAATTAACCCGTTTTACATCAGTAATTCCTTTTTATTTTTAACCGACTTCAAAAAAAGGAGGAGGTTCTCAATTCGTCGGGGTTTTTTTTTTATGTATGTTCCCGGATTACTCGAAGACCACTGGACCGAATTGAAAAATTTTTTCGTTGTTTGAATGGGTATACTTTCTAGTTGGTTCCATTGTCAACATGTCAGAATCTGATGTTGGGATCTTGGAGAAATCAAGAGAACTCCTCAAATATTAATGAGCACACCTATAGCGATTTCGGTATTTTTCACTATAACTCGTGCATTTGCTTTTCAAAAGTACTAAATGATGATGTGGAACTGATGATGAAGACCACAGATGGCCACCGGAACTCCTTAACGGTACCTATTTCAAGGTTGGCGATAAGATATTTCGATTAAGTTAGTTGAGCGACTATGACGAAGCACATTTAGGTTTAAATATGACTATGACATTCCCGCGGCGTTGTCTGCGGCGAGCTTGAAATGTTCTATAGTTTCTCATTAATATTTAGAAGTGGAGCTACGTAACAGCATAAATAGGATCACTAAAAAGTATAAAATAAAATAAATGTTTAAAAAAACAAAAACGGGCCTACAAAAATACAAAAAATAACTTCTTTTAAAATGGTAGGTCAGTCCAACTGAAGTCGGCGTCCCACATGTAACCCCCCCTAAAAAACCCGTTAATGAAGTTATTTTTCTATACTTTACCTAACTTAAAGTACTTTACTTTTCTAACTATCTAAAGATTTTAAAAGCCTAAAGAAAAGCCTATCCTAAAACTCTATACTGAAATTCTGAAATGAAAGCTATTTTAATTTGTTTAAAGTTTAATATAAGCAAATATCCTATGGAAAACTAATAAGATAATAATCTACCTATCAACTTTCTTATCTTTAAATATACTTATAGAGTAAGAATGAAATAATGTTGAAATGGCCATATGATCGTCTAGTGTCTAGGAAGGAACCCACGTTGAGAACTGTTTTAAATAGTAACCTAAGAACTTTTCATGCATATAAGATTGGTATAAATAATGGAAATAACCTAACCCTATATGAATTTAGATTGATATAATTATAGCTTATATACTAAGATAGTAGTCAGGTAAATGGTCTTATGTAATATATTTATAGGTCAGTCATAGTCTTAGGTATTAGTATGGATGGTAAATTGAAACTGGAAAGTATGCTTAAGGCATTTTATTTTGCGCCTAAGGTTAGAGCACAAGACACCCCGCTCATAACTGTGGGACTCGACTACCAGACTGGACATCCCTCCAGCGCCTATCTCTTTTTTACTCTCTCTTTCCAGGGGGGAATTATTGATTTTACTGTCATTGTCAGTTGTTAGTAGTAGTTTAGTCAGATATAGTCTGTCATCAGTCAACAAGGGACAAGAGGGTTTTCAAGCGCTCCATACTCAATGCAAGAGTGAAATATAGAATTAGAATGATTGTATGTAAATCTTATTAAATTTACTAGGAGCTGAATTATTAATATGTCATGGTCAAAATGTCAGGATATGGATAGTAATGGTAAGTAGTCATATAAAGTCAAGATTGTGAAGCTTGAACATGTCAAAGTCACACTGTCTGAATGTAGATAGTAATGGTAAATAGTCATATAAGACCATAGTAATGGTAAGTAAGTAGTCATAAAGATCAAGATTATGAAGTTTGAGTTAATTTCAATACCCTGCAATTTCTATGAAGAGTTTTGTTTAAATTATATCAATGCTAATTTCTCATATGATAGTGAATCTTTCTAGTCATGATGAATGCTGGTTTTAATGATGATTTCAATCATAATTTGTAGATATTTGCTGAAGTATATTCCCACAGGAATGGTATGGTGGTTTCAACTGCTCACAGACTATAAGGCTGGTTTTCCCTTGAGAATAACCAAGCAGGGTGCATAACCCATAGTGTAAACAGAGAAATCACTTGATGTAATATATTCAATATAAGTTGAGAGAAATCAATCGATCACATATGATCTTTCAAAGTTGAAGTATATTCTTGGCTATCTGCCATAGACTAGAAATATTCACATATCTTTAGCTTACTTTGCTCAAGCATAAGATGTACTGGAACTGTCGTATATAATGAACTATCTGTTTCATTGATGTTGTTTACAATTTGAGGCTTACTTTGCTCAAACTGTTTTGTTGATATTATAACTTATCAGTATCGGTATTTGCAGTAGATATTCAGTTTATTATGGGAAGGAGAAACCAGTCCACTAAGTCTCAATTAAACATCTGTAATGTAGATTTGAAGATATAGTAAAGCTTTCCAGTCTTGATACTATTCGATGGTTTTAAGTACATTTACTAGAAGGAGTGTCCTCGGCCATTGTAGTGCATGTTCTTATGCATAAGTTCCCTTAGGAAAAGCTGAATGAAATTACTATACAGGGACTAGCTGGTGCCCGTAAGCAGTGACAGCAGAGTCGTAACTCAGTATGTAAAGTAAATCACCTGCCCAGAAGATCAAATGAGGGAAGACAGTCCAACTCATAAATATGACTTTGAAATTTACTATTAAATGCTGATTGTCAGATAAAGACTAGAAATATTCACTTTCTGATAAGCTTGCTCGAGCATTATTGGTTAAATAATTGTTCAATTGAAACACAATAGACTGAAACTCCATAGGGTAAAATTGGATATAGGGAAAAGTAGTATATACCTACCCCCAAATTCCATAGTTATGACGAATAATATATTTAAATTAAACTTCCTATATACATCCCTAAGAAAATGGTTAAAGACCTATCGCAGACGAAATTGAAATATTATTTTAACACACAAGATTTATTTCTACATTTCTAATTAAGATCCTACTGTTTTAAATGCCTAAATCCCTATAATCCCTGCGTTTGACTCTACCCTACTCCTACTGCCAAGGCCTACTCTAAAACCTATTACATCCTATGGGCTTACCTTTCCCAGTAATTAGCTAAGTCCCTAGGTAAACTGTAAAGTTCAGCTGAGTCTGCTGATAAAAGCAACCTAAAACTCGTGTTCTTGTCCCTCCCATGCTTTTGGTAAGCCGTAGCTCTCAGGGATAGCATGATTAGGACGCCCTATTGTGTGGTTTAGTATATATAAACAATAATAGATTTATCGGGACCCATTCTCAACTCCAAAGAGGCTTCCATGGGTGCGCGCCGGCATGCCAACTATGTGGACCCCACTTGTTCCTCTAAGGCTGACATTGAGGATAAGTAGGCAATATTTGTAGATATCTGTGCCGAATAAAAAGATATCTAGGCTTGCCCAAGGCTTCTTTTTGACTCTAATAGTTCCAAATCAGAGGCTCCGTTAGGCTTCCTCGGACTTGTCAGACACTTACTAGTGGTAGCCTGATCACTGTTCTGGTACAATCTAGTGCTAATCTAGCTTACACAACAAGCTACTTCTTCTCCCCCCACTACTAATAAAATACTTTTTATTCCCCAACTATTCAATGAAATGTACCAGACACAAATGATAACCAACCCAAAGTTTCTGCTTCCGTGGTTTCTAAAAAGGTACACAGAAAGAAGTATTAGTACACGTATTGGTATTTGGGAAACCTCGCTGCCTGTGTCCAGGCTCAGATCACAGTCTGGTATCTTAATACCATAGCGAAAGGGGTCTTAGCACAGCTTGGATTTATTCCCACCAATACAAACAATATAAAAACACTCATGCAAAAGAAAGCCTCACTAACTGCAACCCTGGCTATGTAAACCAGGATACACAGCAGCAAGAGAAATAATAACCACAAGATCCTTACCAATGTATAAGTAAAAATATCAAATTAAAATAATTCAAAGTATAAAAATCCCACAACCTGTCGTCTGGAGTAAACCTGGAATATAAAATCTATTTATTAATGCACAAACCCCCCTCAAACTACAATCATAACAATCATATATAAAAATACAGGGCTTTCACGCTGCATTCCCATACATGACAAAGAACCCATTCCCCACACTATAAAACCTATTGCCTATTGCCTAAGTATACCGATTTCCCTAAAATCTCGCGAATAGAATTTAACTACTGCGCTAACCCGTTTCCTATAATATAGCGAATAAACTACATAATTTCGTTACGGAACGCTAACGCAACTAGTTGTAAAATCACGCCTTTCAAGCCCTACAAAAGCAATTAATTAGGAAGTTAACTATTGAATCGCACGTCCTGTTCCCTATTCCTCGCTACTAGCCCTAAAGAAACAGTTAACAACAATAATTCAAACGAAATAACGTATTTCACTTTCAAAGATCGCGAATACTAAGACAAATACTACTTAATTTAACCGCGAACGCGTCGTACTCCTTTTACTCGATAGAACTCGTAATTTAACCGAAATTTACACAAAATAAAGCAAATAAACTGGCACTGCACGAATTTAAAACCAAAACGAATCTAAACCGTTTAAAAATAACTACGATCCGTAAGTAAATTTTTCGCAAGGCGAACCCCAGAGAGCAAGCCCTATCCCCTATGACTTGATGCAACGTTCCCGCGTCCGAAGTGAGATGAGCCTACGCTCCGCCACAAATGCCCCAGGGAGAATGTCAATTTTCCTTTGGGAACCTCTATATATAGTACCGATGTCCACCATCGCGCTTTGACCAGTCGAGCCACTCGGACCACACTGACCACTCTTGCCACTTGTGCCAGTCAGGTCACACTTCAAATTTTACCCTTACTCTAATTAACATATGGTATACATTCAATCTCATCTCCCTTCACTTAGGTCATTTTAATCATTATTATCTTGAATCACCTGATTCATGCATCGCTCCATCTCTAGTATTTGAAACTAATCCTTTTGCTATTCATTACACAGTATATTTTTCTTTGCATTCTAAAGTTTATTTTAAATATCAACTGCTTGGATCCGTATTATGATGGCGTCTATCCCCTTCTCTCTCGCTTTTTACTAATCCGAACGTGACAACCGCTTGCAGCGCATACCACCAAAATCATAATAAGGCGCCATCTACTCGGTAATGTTCGACTTCACTCCGGCCCGGATCGGCTCTTCCGTGATAACCTTATAATTCCATCCTACTCCTACTCGTGTTCATAATACTCGCAAGACCTAAAATGCCCCTATTTCCTCAGCAATATATGTCTATTGAAGAAATAATACTAGATTTCGGTACTAAAGATCCTATTTAGGCAAATATTTAATTAGATAAGATTGCAAAATTTGTATGTGACTAATTCAACAGCTTTCTAAACAGTGAGAGACCTCTCAGATTTGTACCGCAAATATTCTTGTTATGATGCAAATGCTAATAGAAATTTAACAGGCGCTCACGCTCATATATTTTATGTTCACATTTTATCACATATTTCTACTCTCGTAAGTGATTAGATATTTTTGAAAATAAAGTTTATTTATTAAAAATAGATTTTGTATATTATTCTGCTCTCGTTAGAGCCTGAATTTACTCGAATTATATTTGTGAATTGAACGGGCATATCTGGACCGTTACAATCAACCCCCAAAATTTGCACAGGTGACAAAATTGTTTAACCGGAGTAAATTTTCCAACCTCACTTTAAATTCGCAAATATACTCTACTAATTTGTTAACACTATCTCTCAACTGTAAAAGCCATTGTAATAATGGTGTGATGTGTTTTGAAACCAAAAAAATGGAAATTGATTACAGAATGTAATTCCCAACCTGTCGATATTCCAACCATGAACTATCATCACTCTTCGCAAGGAACACAAGGTCTCAGCAAGAGGAACCTGGGTTGTGAATCCAAATCTACTCTAGTAGTATGATCTTGCCCCTTCACAACGATTCGACGACCACTTTGCTCGGCCTATGAATCTGACCTACTTTGCTCAGGCCAAAAGTGATTTGACAAAGACCCCCCCTCTAGAAACCGAATGCCTTTGATAGCTAAAATGCTAACAATCCAATAGTTTTTATATCCAAATTAAGAAATTCCACCCCACCAACAATCTCCATATTCTTTGGAACATGTAAAGTTGACGAGAAAATATGACATTAGCCACTGTGGGCTGCCGGTGTAGTATGGGTTTTCTATGGAAGCAGACTTAAAACTGCACTTTGATCTAACCTAACACCTATTCCACAGATAACCCATTGTTAGTGTAGTGCCTTGAGACCTAGTGTCAACAAACCGATTCCCAATTCCTACAGAAACCATTGATTCGCTAGGGCCCTCATTTTTCATTATTTTTTTTCACTCTTCAAACCAAATTTCCTTCCTCAATCTCTTTTCCATACTCCCCTAACAAAACACTGGACTCAATCAGAATGGAAATCTGACAATAACCTATATTTATTTAACTATAAAATATACATTACTTCCGGCCAATCAACCAATTCACCCATGTAATAATTATGCGTTGAATCTACAACCCCCCTTTCTTATAACGACATTGATCCACAACTACTTTGAAAGCCTTAACAACTTATAAAGAAAAATATCTTCTTTTTCCTAAAAACTTTAAAACATTGTTGTCAAGCTTATATATATAAAAAAAATATTTATTACTTCTTTTTTTTTTTCTTCTTACAACCCATCAATGTTGATGAAAGTTAACCAATATAGAATCAAGCGCAAAGAATAATATACCTTTTGTAAATTAATGACTAAGGAAAATATCCTTAAAGTAATCTTAAAAAAATAAACAAGAATAAGATATCAACCCTACCACCTCTAAATTCGAACTTAACCTCCACCTTTAAACCATAAATTGACAAATTTATTATGCTACAACTATTCTTAAATTAATGTTTTCGCATTAGAAATTGATTTGAATCTTTATATCTACAACTGTTAGATTCCAACCCCCAAACCTCTGATATATATTACCTAGTCTTTATTACTCGTACTTATTACTACTTATATCCTATAATTCAATTCGAATGAAACATAAACACCGAAACCTTCTTAGCTTAACCACCACCACTGCGCTCTGTTTTCATTATTTACCACCTTAGAATGTAATGATCCTTCCTTAAATAACTTATTATAATCCCCTTTAAAAAAACATGTACAATTGCACTTCAAAGTTTAATTAAGGTTTAATCCTTTTAACACCTTTTATAAAAGCATTTTTCTAAATCAAATTAATTTTTAATTGCAGTATGTTTAAACTAACCTTTGGTACCTTACGACTTATGATAAGTTTTATGTTGCTAAATAATTCAAAACCCTAAATCTAACTTAGTTGTCTCAAAAAAAAAAACAAATTTATTGTTTTACTCTTCATTATTTTAAAAGTTTGTTCGTGTTGTATTACGCGCCTCTTCTATGATTCTAACTGGCTACCCGCTTAGTTAGCACAACATTTACTTAGACGGTGTCCCGCAACTTTTATTCTAACCACTTGTTATTACACCCTCAAACAGTGAATTGAAGTTTCCCTCTTAACCCTTTTAAATACCTTGTTTGTTCTTAATCCCGTTAATTATGTCACTACAATCATTAATTGCCAAGCACCCCTGTCTTTGGGACACCAAAGATTCTTTCTTCAGTAGCATTTCTATGAAGAAACAATGCCGCAACGTAATTTTAAATGAATTCAATTCCACCTCAAATTATAAAATTACAGATGTACAATTAAAGACTCGCATCAGAGCATATCGCAGGTCTTTAATTAAAAAGAACAAGTCGCGTCCAACCTTGGTAAGTTCCTTTTTATCCTTAACTTATTAATTTATCTTTAATTTCAATCGATTCAATTACCTACATTTTCCTTTAGGTTTCTAGAAGCTGTAGTGTCCCAGATTTGGTTCTACTACAAAACCAACCTACAGCCTATTCCTTAACACCAGCTGAATTGGCTACCAGTAGGACCTGTGATCCTGTCCTGTCCTGGTCCAATTTAGAATACGGAGGACAGACTATCACTTCTGAATCTGCTGCTTCTTTGGTGGACTTGCCATCCACCCTCTTGCAGTCTATAGATAGTGAAGTGGCTTCTACTCCTGTAAGCTATACTTGCCTAAATTTGATTCCCCAATTTCGACATAGTAAATCTGTTTTAATTTCAATTTTCTAATTTTCTGTTCTTAGGCAACTCTTTTTGCTTACATTAATCATTTTCTGCTACCTGCTTGTATGTTTGTTAAATTTACTGAACTTGTTATTGATCTAATAAACCCTACGTTTCAGATTCTAGATGAGCTAGTCTTAACTACCGAAGAGTCCTTATTCCTGAGTTGTGAGGATTCTGAATCCACAACTACAGCTACCCCATTGTTTCTATCTCTTTATGATTTGGTAATTATTACTACTATCAGTATTGTTATTATTTTTAGTCTCAATGCCAAGTAAAATATAATTTTGTCTAAGTATATTACTTTTATATTTCTGTATGCTCTATTTTTGACATCCCTAAATATGATGTTAAATTTTTATTCAATCCTACTTTTAACATTCTTTCCCTCTCTTTTATTTTTCAGGTTGACTCCCTATAGCTGGTTTTTTTTTTTTTGTAAATAAAAGTTGTCATATATTTTTTTTTTCTTTTTTTTTTCATATGTACAAAAGAATTGTGTAATATATATTTTTTTTTAAGAAAGGCCGCCAACACTCCCCTCCATCCATATCTATCTCAGTTTCCTGTTGTCTCTTTTTTTTTTTTTAATCTTTTTATTTACTCTTTTTTTTTTTATTAACAAGAACCTGAGTTGATAAATATAGATGAGCCCTTCCCTTGCCCAACTGAATCTATACAATTCTATATTCTTTATTTCCTTTTGTTTCATACAACTAAGTATTCTGAACTTTGTTCTGATACTTGAATTGCTTACAATTTTCCTTTGTTTTTGATATTAATTTTAATTAATATTTTTCTAACTTAATACAATTCAAATTTTACTAACATAAATAAATCCCCATGGAATTTAATACAAACTAAAATCTTATCCTCCTGATTCTTAAATTATACAATTATACCTCTTTATTATATAAAAAATAAAAACTCTAAATGCTTTATTTTGCCTAATTAATCAATTAATTTCTACTTTTATTCTATTTTATTATAACCTAATTGCTCCCCAAATCAGCCCCAACCCTAGTTTTCCTGCTACCTATAATATCTAGTTAAATGTATTGTATTGAATTTTCCTCTTATTTGGTTAGTTTTTGGATTCACTAATAAATATACATTCTGATATGGTACTCCTGCTACAATATAGGGTCCCTCATAAATTGGTTCAAACTTTTTCGTTATATTATGATCTGCACTAGATTTATTCAGCCTTCTTATCTTAACCAAATCCCCTATTTGAAACTGTATGAGCCTATACCTCTTATTAAATTTCAACTGTCGTTTTTCCCCTGCCTTTTGTAAATTTTCCCTAACCTTTTCTCGTATTTGATGAATATAACTAGTTTCCACACTTTTCCCTATTTCATCATCAAAGGATAACCGAGTGGACTCACCATACATCACCTCACATGGAGTGAATCCTATGCTTTCATGAAATGTATTATTATATAAAATCTCCAATTTAGGTAGCACCGAAACCCAACCTTTATGATTATGTCTACAATAAGTTCTAAACAGTCGTCCTAACTCTTTGTTTACTCGTTCTGTAGTATTGGGTCTTGGATTTCGTACTGTAGTATAAATCGGTTTTACCCCCTCCCTTGACATAGTTTCCTTCCATAACTTGCTTGCAAATTGAGATCCATTATCAGACAATATGACTTTTGGTTTAATTATATCAAAGAATTTTTTAACCTTCCCTATTACGGTTCTTGCTGTGGCTTTCCGAAGTTCATAAAACTTAACAAATTTACTGAAAGAATCTTGAATCACTAAAATATAATTCATTCCAAATGCCCCTGTAGGTAATGGCCCATACAAATCCACCATTACTACATCCCCTATATTTTTGGTAATAATGGAACAACAGGGTCCTACATATTTTACTGTGTCTGTTTTGGTTATTTGACATTCATGGCATCCTTTAATTAATTTCTTAACTTGTTTAGTTATCCCTTTCCAATAAAATCTATCCCTAATATATTTAATTACTTTGTATGCTCCCTGATGTCCCATTTCCATATGAACTTGATTAATTATTTCTTCCCTCAATATGTTAGGTAAATATATTACCTTCCTAACTGTATTTATTGGATTAAAGTACAAAATACCATCTTCTAAAGAACATCGATTATTTACTCTTATTTGTTTATCTGACATGGACTCCTGACTATCTACTTTTGACAATATGATTTTAATCTCTTCATCTTCTTTTTGTAACATTGATAAATTCTTCAATTTGGTTAACAAATCCTTATTAATTTTAGATTCCATATACAAAATCTCTGGTAATTTTATCTTGTCTTCTTGTAACCAATCCTTTTCCGGAAGATATCTTGACAAAATATCTGGCACTACGTTATCTCTTCCTTTAATGTGTTCTACTTCATAATGAAAATATTCTAGAAAATGTACCCAACGTATAACCCTTGCATTAAATAATTTCCAATTTTTTACAAATGTAAGAGCCTTATGATCTGTCTGAATTATTACCTTAGACCCTCTTAAATATGTTTCGAATTTTTGTAAGCAACAAATAACCGAATAAAATTCTTGCTCGGTTACTGTCCAATTTAATTGTGCTCCCCTTAATGCTCTACTATGAAACCCTAATATTTTCATTTCTCCTGCTTTATCCCTTTGGTAAAGTACCCCTGCTAACCCTATCCCTGAACTGTCTGTTTGCAAATAATATGGCTCATTAAAGTTTGGATGATGTAACTGTATTGTATTTATGAATAATGCTTTTACCCTTTCAAAAGCTTCTTGCTCTTCTTCCCCCCATTGCCACTGTTTATCTTTTTTTAATAAATCACATAATACCTGAGTTTGCGAACTAATCTGTGGAATAAACCTTCTATAAAAGTTACAAAGCCCTAAAAAAGCTCTAACATGTTTTAATTTCTTTGGTACTGGAAAGTCTCTAATTGCTTTTACTTTTTCAGGATCTGTCCTCAATCCTTCCGTTGAGATAATAAATCCTAACATTTTAACTAGTTTACACAAAAATTCACATTTCTTGAAATTACACGTTAACCCTGCTTGTTTCAACTTGCCTAATACCACATCTAAATGTTCTAAATGCTGTTCTAGAGATCCTGTAGTGATAATAGCCAAGTCATCTAAATAATTTACGCAATAATCCCTTACTTCATGACCTAATATGGTATCCATTGCTCTGCTAAAACTACCTACAGAAGTTTTTAGCCCTTGTGGAAGCACATTGTACACATAGGATTTGCCATTAAAGGTGAATCCAGTGTAAATTTTACTACTTTCTGATATTGGTATTTGAAAATAAGCATTATTTAAATCAATAACACTTATATAGTTTGCTCCATGAAAGGCATTCATTACATCTAACTGTAGAGGAGGTTTCTCTGTCTCTGATATCATTTGTTTATTGATTTCCCGCGCATCTAACAATACCCTTATAGACCCATCTTTTTTCAAGGTAAAAGTCAAGGGACTGCAATACGGAGTTGATGATCTACTAATAATACCTTGGTTTTCCATTTCCCTTAATTTTTCCTCTACCTTCTCTCGATATGCATAAGGCACTGGGTATGTTTCCCTTACTATTGACTTTTCTGAATCCATTTTTATAACATGCTCATAACAATTTGCCCTTCCTAATTCCTTTGAAAATAACCCTTCATACTTTCTTAATAACGATTCTAATTTATCTCTATCCATTGTATTTAAATCTATCCCCGTTTTTAAAGCATGCCCTTCTTCTACAATATCTGTCTCTAGTTCTGTATTGTCTTCCCCTATATTCTCCCCTTCCTCCTCTACTTGACTAATTTCCTGCTCACTAAATTTGACTAATAATTTTAACCCGTTTTGTTGAATTAACATACCCTTATTCGCAGAGCTCAAAATAATATCCACATTATTAGCCTTTAACCAATCAAAACCCAGTATGAGAGGTCTGGATAATCCTGGTACAATTAAAGCACCAATGCTCATTTCTAAATTGTCTAGAGTAATAGTTAACAATGCCAAATTACGAATGTCTACACTTTTGTGCCCTACTGCTGTTTTTATCTGAAATGGTCTAACTGGCATTATAGGTATTTCGCCTTTTGTCTTCAGATTTTGCCAAAATTCTTCTGAAATACACGTTATGTCACTACCCGTATCTACTAACCCTATAACCTCAAAATCAAATATCTGAATTGGTACTTCCGATCTAAAGTTATTCTTATTACTTTTTTCGATTTCCTCCTCTTCAAACACTGATGTTACCAAATATCTAATATTTTCAATTAGTAGTTCCTGTTCTACCTTTAATTTCAATAATTCTATAATTTTATGTGGTACCTGTAATTCTTTAAGTTCTGCTTTTTTATAACCTAACCCCTCCTTTTCCTCCTTATCCAAAACTTCCCCATTTTATTGGAACTCTGATTCCCCTAACACTTTTCCCTAAAACTTGCCCTGGCCTCCAATTCATTCTAGACATCATACGCAAGATTTTGTCCCCTAGGGTTGAAGCTGACTTGGGGACATGAACATCAGCTTCCTCTAGTTTAACGCCATATTTTCTCCTTCTTCTGTTGACGGTTCTCCTCCTACTAGATTGACAGTAGTTTTCTTCTGCTCTCCTCTCTTATATTCCGCTTGAGGTCTACGCCAATTTCGATACTGTTGCTGATTTTCATTTTTTCTTTTTTCATAGTTATTCGCTTGTTTATTCGCAATTGTAGCATTATAACTCTGTGTATCTACACTCTCCATATTTCTTATAAATTCGGCCGTTGCTATAATACTATCTGTCCTTGCCGTAATCCAAGCCTGTTGTACATAACGTGGATAATGTTTTATCATGTCATCTACTAATTGTTTCTCTGGTATTTTGTAACTTAATTTTTGTGCCCTCCCCGTGATTCGCAAGAAATAATTCAACATTGATGGATTTTCTGACCTAACCCAACTCCCTTGCACGATCTGGCGACGTAACTCACTTTGTTCGTTTTCCCCCCAATAAGTTTTGAAAAAGTCAGCCTTGAAATCATCTATTGTTATCCACCTGTCTTTGTATATTCGAGCCCAATCTCTGGCATCCCCAACTAAACATTCCTGGACCAAATCTAAATCATTACTTTCTTTTGGTGCTTTTCTTATGTAATTATCCAAGTCCTCAATGAACGTGACTGGATGATAATCTGATTTTATTCCAAATTTGGGCTTTTCGACATTAAGGTTTCTAACATTATAAACTACACTTTTATATTCATTGCTATTCAAGGTTTTCTCTAACTCTGAGGAATTCATAAGTTCGGCTGTTTCCTTCTCAACGTTTTGCCTTAGCTCTTCCAAATTCTCACCTCCTACTAAATTTGTGGATGTAGGTTGTCCCTGAATGTCCTCTCTAACTTCACAAATTTCTCTAATATTACTCTGCGAATCTATCAGGGTTTTTGTACTCTTTACTTCCCCAATTATCTGATTCAATTTATTCGTTAATGTATTTATCATTTTATACATTAATCCCCCTTGTGCTTTCGCTGGTCTTTGTGTCTTTCGCATTCGCTTCGGCGGAGGCGGAGCTTCTACACTCTCTTCTACTTGAGGAATTTCTATTTCTGTTATTATTTCCCTATCCTCACTCGCCATAGCTGGCTCTTCATAACGACTAGGCCGCTTCCGATTACGCGTCCCTTTTCTTCCTGGCATTTTTTTTTTTTAAAAGGTTTTGTATAATTATATATTTTTCTTCCTTAATTCCTCTTTCCACTTCACTAATCTTAAAGAGAAAAATTAAATTTAATAATAAATATTAAGGTTCAGAAATATATTTTTCAATTGTTTATTGTACCATCCCTAACTAAGGTAGCACCCTAATTCTTCCTTAGCACTATCCTACTTATTATAATGTTAAGGCATTATAGTACATTGCCACACTATTTTTACCCCTGATTTAAATTTATACACGAGTTCTGACCGTTCACAACTTTTACTTACACATATACGATTGGACAAACATACATTCATACATGACACCTGACATGTTTGGTAAAAATGTTCCCTACTTTTATGACAACCAATATTTTAGTAACCCTTTTTTTTTATGCAACATACATAAGACATTACAGACTTACAAACATACACGTCGTGTATTGTATACCCCTTTTTTTTCAATCCTATTTAATCGCAGTCTTTTACATACAAGGCATGTAATACAACAGATATAAAATTAATCAGTTTAAGGAGACTCGTGATTTTGGCAACATGACTCGTTTTCTATGCAAATAAATAAATAAATAAATTTTCATTTTATTTTAGTGAAATATTATTGTAATATAAGGTTTAGTAATATTTCCAAGCGTTTAATTTTCCACACCAAAGACCTTCCGTGTAGGTATTTAAGTGGTCTAATATTGGTCTTCCCAAACCTTTTCACTTAGGTTTTTGAACGAATGAGGACGGTCAACTCTGTTGACAACGATTCGAATGTTATCTATGGTTTTGTTTTATACGCCTTTTAATTTTATTGTTTGTTAACCTAAAACAGAGGTTCCATAATCCACAAAATTAACTATTATTCATTATAATATTTATTAGGACAACAAGCATGGCTCTAAGCTGTCCTAGAAAAGAAGAAGACGCACTATTTAACTGCAATACATACAACAACAATGTAACGAACAAATGTTGTCTTTCTAACTAGGAATGAGAACCTTCCATATAGCGTAAGTAAACAATTGACTCTTTACTTTAAATTTACTATTTCTTGTAATTGTAAATCATACTTATACTTAACATTAGCTACCTTTGTTCATGTTGATGAGCACTAACTCTGTTGTATAATATTATTCTAAAATTTACATTAACTAACAAAACATCTAGTCTTTCTGGTAATAAAGTTGTTAAATATGAAGATTACTCAACGTTGATTTCTGTAACTAATTGAATATTTTGCTTTTGTTACAGCGTCTAAGAAATGACAATATGTTTTCTATTTTGTCAGCAAAAGTACCAACAAAATGTTTAATCTGTCTACAAGATATATCCAACTAATAAACACTATACTACATGTGGGACTAATACTAATCATAAGAACTAGTTCCGGTTGAATAACCGAATGAAGTGAAGTGTTTTGCATTTAATTACTTTCAAAATCTCAAACTTCGAGTTATCCTATTTTTTGTTCTTTCGCACCTTTCCCTCTGTTATGAACTACTAATGAATTATACAATTCCTACTTTGTGTTGCTTAATTATTGTTTTCCCTAACCTACCTATCTAAATATAGTTTGGTTTTCATATACTAAGGTGGTCAAATTTTAACTTGATAGAATCTATTTATACCTATGTTTCCTATTATGTATGTGCCTGGTGATTACTAACTTTGTTTTTACATACTAGTTTTTATAAAATTGCTTTACCAACCCCCAGATTTTTCAACAAGTGAGTAGTTTCTCGATTTTGAAAGTGCGGTACCAAATGCTTTCATTGTATTTAAGCCTGTCTCCCAATAACAAAGACCTTTTAATACTTATATTAAATAATATGATGGCTATAATTATCTGTAAAGTCATAGTTCTCTTCTAATAACAATTTTCTATCCTGCTACTGACTGAACTTAATAAAATTAATAAATTGATATTTTAGTAGCTTAACAGTAAGGTTAGTATTCTGAATATTTTATCTTTCTTATTTTATTCATATCTAAATAAATTATACCTCTGAATATCTAAGTTATAACTAAACACAACCCCCCGACCTTTAATCTAGTGACATCAACACATTTTAAATATTGAATTTCAATGACTACTGAGTAAATCGCTTTATAAATAACAACTATAATTTCTTTTCCTAGTTGCTGTCATCGAGTTCCTATTTTTTTTCATGAAATTCAGACTTGTCTACTTTTTTCCTTTATCTAGAATCCAGTCTAGACTTAGGTACACTCCTAATATATTCCAGATGAGGAGAAGGATCATACACATATGGTATCTAAATTATTTAAAATGGTAAGCTAAATTTACAAAGTTGAAACCAAGTAGGTATTACTAAAAGCACAGATCATAGGGTATGTCTACTAAAAGTAGGTTTTTTTTTCTTTATTGATTTATTATAAAAGTTAATAGTCCCTATGATCATACTGCCAAGTTTATACTAATTTCATTTTTACTCAAAGACCATTGTTCTTTTTTTTTTGTAACTAATTTCATTTATTTTGTTAAATCCAAACACTACTCTAAAAAGAATAATACATTTTAATAAATAAGTTCTGCCCTACCCTATATTTAATAAAGTTATAAATATATCTATAATATATAAAAGCTTAAAATTATAACTATATTTTATTAGATAAATTTTAATTAATTATTGTAATGATTCTGCTAAGTTTTTCTTTTTATAATTTTCCTTTGGTAATAATGAATTGAAAAATACATCTATAAGTATTTCCTAATGTTCTCTTACAAAAAAACCACCTTTATAAATCCTGATGTTACTTTTGCATAAAATTTATTTATAATTAATAAGAGGTGAATAATTAAATTAAAGATGTCTTTTTTTATTTATTTTAGTATAATAATATTTTTTAATCAAAAATTACTTAATATTTTACTATAGCAACTTTCTTTGTACCATTAAGACTTCACTGTATAATCTGCCTGTGACAAATGACAAATGCTTTACCTATTATCCAAATTAGTTATGCCTATTTGTTTAATTACTTAACTTATGTTTTAAATGATTAACATGTCTCATCTAAAATATAACAAAGTGGAATTTAAGAGAATAAACAATATGTAACGTGTCATGTTATCCTGAACTACTACTAGCTTTAAAGTTTAACGTGATGGTGGCAGATAAATAAAGTGAAAGTAAAATAATTATATAATAATTACAACTTATCACAATACAGATGGAAAATGGAAAATATTTGTAGATATCTGTGCCGAATAAAAAGATATCTAGGCTTGCCCAAGGCTTCTTTTTGACTCTAATAGTTCCAAATCAGAGGCTCCGTTAGGCTTCCTCGGACTTGTCAGACACTTACTAGTGGTAACCTGATCACTGTTCTGGTACAATCTAGTGCTAATCTAGCTTACACAACAAGCTACTTCTTCTCCCCCCACTACTAATAAAATACTTTTTATTCCCCAACTATTCAATGAAATGTACCAGACACAAATGATAACCAACCCAAAGTTTCTGCTTCCGTGGTTTCTAAAAAGGTACACAGAAAGAAGTATTAGTACACGTATTGGTATTTGGGAAACCTCGCTGCCTGTGTCCAGGCTCAGATCACAGTCTGGTATCTTAATACCATAGCGAAAGGGGTCTTAGCACAGCTTGGATTTATTCCCACCAATACAAACAATATAAAAACACTCATGCAAAAGAAAGCCTCACTAACTGCAACCCTGGCTATGTAAACCAGGATACACAGCAGCAAGAGAAATAATAACCACAAGATCCTTACCAATGTATAAGTAAAAATATCAAATTAAAATAATTCAAAGTATAAAAATCCCACAACCTGTCGTCTGGAGTAAACCTGGAATATAAAATCTATTTATTAATGCACAAACCCCCCTCAAACTACAATCATAACAATCATATATAAAAATACAGGGCTTTCACGCTGCATTCCCATACATGACAAAGAACCCATTCCCCACACTATAAAACCTATTGCCTATTGCCTAAGTATACCGATTTCCCTAAAATCTCGCGAATAGAATTTAACTACTGCGCTAACCCGTTTCCTATAATATAGCGAATAAACTACATAATTTCGTTACGGAACGCTAACGCAACTAGTTGTAAAATCACGCCTTTCAAGCCCTACAAAAGCAATTAATTAGGAAGTTAACTATTGAATCGCACGTCCTGTTCCCTATTCCTCGCTACTAGCCCTAAAGAAACAGTTAACAACAATAATTCAAACGAAATAACGTATTTCACTTTCAAAGATCGCGAATACTAAGACAAATACTACTTAATTTAACCGCGAACGCGTCGTACTCCTTTTACTCGATAGAACTCGTAATTTAACCGAAATTTACACAAAATAAAGCAAATAAACTGGCACTGCACGAATTTAAAACCAAAACGAATCTAAACCGTTTAAAAATAACTACGATCCGTAAGTAAATTTTTCGCAAGGCGAACCCCAGAGAGCGAGCCCTATCCCCTATGACTTGATGCAACGTTCCCGCGTCCGAAGTGAGATGAGCCTACGCTCCGCCACAAATGCCCCAGGGAGAATGTCAATTTTCCTTTGGGAACCTCTATATATAGTACCGATGTCCACCATCGCGCTTTGACCAGTCGAGCCACTCGGACCACACTGACCACTCTTGCCACTTGTGCCAGTCAGGTCACACTTCAAATTTTACCCTTACTCTAATTAACATATGGTATACATTCAATCTCATCTCCCTTCACTTAGGTCATTTTAATCATTATTATCTTGAATCACCTGATTCATGCATCGCTCCATCTCTAGTATTTGAAACTAATCCTTTTGCTATTCATTACACAGTATATTTTTCTTTGCATTCTAAAGTTTATTTTAAATATCAACTGCTTGGATCCGTATTATGATGGCGTCTATCCCCTTCTCTCTCGCTTTTTACTAATCCGAACGTGACAACCGCTTGCAGCGCATACCACCAAAATCATAATAAGGCGCCATCTACTCGGTAATGTTCGACTTCACTCCGGCCCGGATCGGCTCTTCCGTGATAACCTTATAATTCCATCCTACTCCTACTCGTGTTCATAATACTCGCAAGACCTAAAATGCCCCTATTTCCTCAGCAATATATGTCTATTGAAGAAATAATACTAGATTTCGGTACTAAAGATCCTATTTAGGCAAATATTTAATTAGATAAGATTGCAAAATTTGTATGTGACTAATTCAACAGCTTTCTAAACAGTGAGAGACCTCTCAGATTTGTACCGCAAATATTCTTGTTATGATGCAAATGCTAATAGAAATTTAACAGGCGCTCACGCTCATATATTTTATGTTCACATTTTATCACATATTTCTGCTCTCGTAAGTGATTAGATATTTTTGAAAATAAAGTTTATTTATTAAAAATAGATTTTGTATATTATTCTGCTCTCGTTAGAGCCTGAATTTACTCGAATTATATTTGTGAATTGAACGGGCATATCTGGACCGTTACACACAATATTTTAAACCAAAAGCCGAATGCAGTTGGACTGACCTACCATTTTAAACGAATTTATTTTTTGCATTTTTGAAGGCGGGTTTTTGTTTTTTAAACATTTATTTTATTAATGCAAAACCCGGACAGCGGTATTGTTTTGGTTAGTTGTTCTGTCATAGTATGAAACTTCACCTTGACGTTTGACAGGAGGCTAAGGCGGCCGCCACATCGGTGTGTGTGCATGTTCAATTACCGGTTTCCATCTTACATTCTTATTTACTCGTTTCAGATCACAGATCACCCCTAATAGATACCGCATAATGCTACTTTTGTTAAACGTCTAAATCACCAAACATGGAGGTAGGCACGGGATGCGGGGAAAGAGGAAGCGATGACGTGATTGCTAAATGACTAAAGGTCGTCCGATCTTTCACCGAACGAGTAGGGATGGGAGATACTTATTGTGATGATATTTCTTATCGATAAAGATTCACCCTCTTAAGAGGGGTGATCCATAAGTTTTGACCCTGTCACCAAAATTTAGGGTGGTATTTTCGGCCTTTTCCAGGATTATTGAGGCCTACAAATAAATATGCGACATTAGTTTTTAGCAATTGAGTTCAAATAATCTAGGAGATTTATATAACATTATTGTATCCTAATTATGGCTAAAAAAATAAAAATAAGCTGAAGAAAAAAAAATACGAATTTTCGGCAGGAATTGTGCTTCAGAGCCTTCTAATTGATAAGGGTGCTGCTCGTCGACCAAAGATCAGAACTGATAATCCCGTTATTTAGCCCTAACTTTCGACTACTACCTCTCATTCACTACAACAACTACATAAAAATCACGAGCTGGTGATGACACAAAATGATGCTGGTGGTGAAGGTACAAAATTTGGCCATTTTGACCTCTAAAAGTAAAATTACTTTTATAGTGATACAATAAAACAATTGAGTGACATTAATAAGTGTTCGGAAATATAGAAAGTGTGCTCATTCCAATTAAAACATAACTATTTACATATCTCCCATTTTTAATACCGATTATCAAAACTTATGGATCACCCCTCGTATTATTATTAAGTGCCTCAGTCATGGTATATTTTGGCATTGTGAAACATCTGGATCGGAATGTAAAAAAAGATAATCACTACCAATATCCTTAGTTATAAGTCTTACGTTAGTTACGTAACCCAGAATCATTAAAAACTCTTAATATACGTATTTATTAAAATTGGTCCATTAAAATTACACTTAGGTACACAAGTAGGAGGTGATGACAAATCTGGTAATGATCTCCGAAATGGATTATTCTAGGCTGTCGGTCTACCTGCACGCAGTGGTTGCGTTCTCTTTATATAGCGGCTGAAAAACGTGTAATCGTCCCCAAAAAAAATGATAAGGGAATTGGCTGAATGCTGTGGTTGAATATTCGGCGTTTCAACCGCCATCATTATTGTTTTCGCATATTATTCAAGATAAACTTAATAAAAAAATAATGTTTGTTTAAATGGAATGGATGCTACCCTCGGGTCCGCTGATTTTGACATCAAAAGTTGCTGGCAGTTATCACGATTTTCGTCAATATATTGAAGACAACAATGACGGCGATTTAAAAGCTCGAATATTCACCCCTATACATCTTATCTTCTTATCTTATTGGTGGGGTCCTTTCGGATACACTTCGACCCCATGGGATCTTTTGTGTATTTAACTCTCTTTATGTTTAGCGCTTAATCCAATAATGCAGCCTCCGTCCCTTCCAGTAAGCGGATAGTGGAGTGCAATCGCAATGGCAGTGGCTTGAAATCGTTTGGTTCTGGGTAGCCACAACCAAGATTTTCATTCTTACTCCGGCGAGGGCATCACATTTACAGAATAAGTGTTTCATTGTTTCCACCTCTTTGCCGCATATTCTATAATCTGTGTTGTCATAAAGGCGCATCCTTGCTAGGAAATATTTAACCCCAAAGTGCCCAGTAAAAACTCCGATAATGTATCGGAGTTTGCTGTAAATATCGATATCTGGAGATATGTGTGATTTATAGTTTTTGTTTCTGTATTCGTTGTCGGAAACCACTAAACGCAAGCAGTCTATTTTGAAAGAATTCAGCCCAATGGTGGCGGTTATTTTTCCTCAATCAGCAATCGCTCACAGAACTAAAAAGTTCGATCGCGGCAAAACAGTGAAACTTCTTACCTAAAATATTACCATGGTGACTGTTTTTTAAACGTTACTAAATAAGTAACCAATAAAATACTACTATCAATAATATACTTCACAAATATCTTCGAAATCGGAAAAAATATCGACCAAAATTATTGTATCTTAGAAACAACGCAAGACATCACTACGAAATCAGAAAAGGACATTATATTGGGATTGACCTAATCAGTAAAAGAGACGTTACGAAAAAGGCCATCATAACTTGGCCATTGTTGGTCAAATGTAACATGTGCTTACCGGTGAATGTTATACCATATTTTTTAAAGTTTTATGTTCTTGATGACTTCCCACACCATTTCACGGAACGTGAAGGCATTTTGAGTAATTTCTCGAATTCTGTATATTTTTTATGACATGTTTCAAACTCAAACGGGAGGCGTACGCATAGGTTTCAAACATGGTTGACACTGACAGTGGTCATCGCCGCTATACCGTACATATACTAAATTTCGCATATCGTGCTCAGTTACGAAAAGAGAAAGCAATAGATTATAGACATAGCTTAAAAGATATTAGACATAGATTAAAAGATCAGATGCGACATCGTTGGTATCGGTTATATCCGTGCGGATCAAGAGGCAACATATGGTAAAGTCGGTAGTGTTATCGCTAGAGGATCTTATCGCTACTTCTGATTGTTCGGGAGAGTTCTGGACACGAATTGTAGTAGTTATTTTTAACCTACTTCAAAAAAGGGGAGGTTTCTTAATTCGGCCGTATATTTTTTTATGTTTGTTCGCGGATAACTTCGTCGTTTATGAACCGATTTTGATGATTCTTTTTTTGTTGGAAAGGAGATATCCCAAGGGTTTTCACCTTTCTAGGTCACCTGAAAATGGGTTACAGGTTTTTGATGATTAATCAGTCAAACAGTTAGTCAGTGGTAAAAATGCCGATTTTTAGACGTTAACATCTCAATAAACCTTTCACCTTTATTTATGAAATTTAGGGTTCTAGTTGATCTAAAGGGTTTAAATACATAAACCAAATTTCATGATTGTATGTTAAATAGATTTGGAGTTATTGAGGCGTCAAAAGTGGCTCCAAACGGTTCATGTAAATAACACACGTCTGCGCTCGCCAATTCCTTTTGCGTGAACTTGGCTGGACACGCTGCCGCGTGTCTAGATACCTATTATAAATATTATAGTAACGTAACGATAGGTCAAAAGGTCCCGCCCGCCTGTGTCATATATGCCATATGTATACGAATATTTGTAAAATTGTACATCAATAATTACCTTTATACTATTGTAAAACCCGTTTTATTTCTATTTGTTACCTACCTACTTTGCTCCTTACCAATGTCCGTTCTGTTCGATTAAAAATCATAATCTCTATCCTCCCGGTGAAGCGCAACTACTTACGTAGCTATCTCTCTTACTCTAGTGTATCTGTCTATCGTTCATTAGTGAAAGAAGTGAACATATTGTAGTTTGTATAGCTATCTATATGCAACTGCGACCATTTTCAAACGCCTAGTGGGAAAGTTTTGGGATAGTTCTGATTTTTCGTATTTTGGGGTGCTGAATCCGAATCTGAGGTTTGCTAACAAAATTTCCTGACGCAACATTGACAAAATCGCAAAAGAAGTGAAAATTTTCTGCTTTTCTTCAGACTTTTGCTTAAAACTCGGAAACTATTAACTTTTAGTAAATGGCTTGTTTACATGACCGTACACACACACATACTACAGAAAGTTAGCACATTGTTCCCGATTGGAATGTGAAAAACCCTTAACTGAGATCTTTTGCTTTTTTTGCAATCTAGCTATAATAACTGTTCAACAATAAAAGGAATAATTAAAACGTGATTTCTCCGTGTCCTCGGTCTTTATTGAAAAAACCTTAAAACTAGGTGAAATTCACTAACTGACAGCTTTTTAATAAAAAAGTAAAGTTTTGGAGTGGAAAAAGTGGTTTTTGCAGTGACCGCTGAAATATGCCAATTTTCAACTCACGATTGAGACCGGACGGTTCTTCAAAAAAAAAGTAAGTAGTGGTATTTGTAGAGAATTTTAAGAACTTTAATTTCTATAAACAAGCCATTTACTAAAAGTTAATAGTTTCCGAGATTTAAGCAAAAATCTAAAAAAAAAGCAGAATTTTTTCACTTATTTTGCGATTTTGTCAATGTTGCGTCAAGAAATTTTGTTAGCAAACCTCAGATTCGGATTCAGCACCCCAAAGTTCATTTAGAATCGAAGAAATCAGAACTACCCCAAAACTTTCCTAGTAAAAACACGATTTGACTGGATCAGTTGTTTTCTCTTCGATTTGAATCTGTTAGGTTGACAGCGACCGGAGATGCATTGGAATGCGGCAGAGTAAGTAACATTATCACAACGGCGCACAGAGTACCCTTTTTTATATACTGCTACGGTGTCCCTTCGGTTTGCAGATGTCATTCAGAGATGGATTCGGATCTTTTGCTGTGATTTCATGTGAATAGACGATGAATGCCGTGGCCGAGTGAATTATATCGGTGCTCATCATGCCTAGGCGTTTCCTTTGCTCTTGACGCCGGTTTTCACGGTGAGTTGCAGTAACTTTCGCGTATATTATTCACGCGGTCGCGTCGATGCCGGCTTTGAAGTAAAGACTTCGATTTGTTTCAGGTCAGGATGCCTCTTTTTCATCAAGAATAACTGCTGTGCTCGTGTCTAAAGTCTTAACGTACGCTGTCGCGCGTCTCAAAGGTAAATTTTCATGTTGAAAGCGTACGTCGCTATTGTGTTACGTAATCGCTACGATCTGATTCTAAAGTACGTCCGGTCTGTTTCAGATGTTCAATACAGTGCTAGTCTCCGGTCTCCGAGTATAAAAGCCAATTGCCTATAATTTACTGCCCGAAAAGGTAAACTTTATTCATTAAAAGTGATGAGTTGTCAGGTGAGGTGTCTGTGTTTGTATCTTTTCTGAAGTGTTATATTGTACGTTTCAGGGCTTCAAGGCTCCCTGGAAACCTCAAGGCGGATGTTACCGTTTTGCATTCTGCTTGCCCGTGAGCGCTGAGGCGTGGGCGTGCATGAGAGAGTAACCGGGCGATGATGCGCACACCTTTCGTGGGATCCTGAAGCTCCGCGTCCACGGATGCCGCGTGACGTTGAACTTATTTCCCTTACTTTCTATTTTTCGTTTCTACGTTAACCTTTTATGCTACCTTGGCCATCCTTAGACTGCGTAGGCAACAAGCGCCTCTTTTGTCCTCGGTAGTTGTCCTAGTAGGTGAGGAGTGTAGCACGGGTGTACTGATGCTAATCTCATAGGTAGACCTCCCGCCGCAAAAAATCGTCTTGTTTCAACGCATGTTGCAGCCTTGGCCATAGAAAATGGAGGTTGTTGATTTTTAAAATTTTGTGGACCGCTGTATGACTAATATCATACAACCCCCACCCCCCCTGCTTTTCTAGTGCTTGAGCCAGCATTTTCTGCAAATTGGTTTAAGATCCTTTCTTCCGTTCTGACGTCAATACGAGGATGAGGTCCAACAGTATTAACCGGAACCGCTCTTTTATTGTTACGCAGTCTGGTAATCGCCCTTATAATTGACAATAAAGTGTCACCAGTGAAATTGAAATCACATAATATAAATCTGTCACGACATAAACATTACACACGGGTGATACTTTTAGGGTTAACTGACTTTGAAAAAGTTAAGTTTTTATAATTAAAAAAGATGATAAAATTAAAAATATTCGACACATACTAGCAAAACATGTGGTAAAACACTTAACTCGACTTGGCCATCAACTGGTTTAAAGAGATGGATTTAGTAAGTTTACAAACTGTATAATTCGCGTTGGAATATTTTCATCTTTATAATTATCTTAATTTTCGAGCCTTACAGTCCACACTTAAATACAAATGTTCTTGTAATTTATGATTGTCATTTTTTAAATAACAATTACTTTACTTACAATAAATATCAAACCGCCAATTGCCCCCATGTTTCCCTATTTTGACGTCACTGCCCTGAGATAACGAGGTCTACCCATAGGTAACCCGGGTCTCTCTTTACTAACCCGAAGGTATCTATTTTTTGTAACCACTACCTCTGTGAGCCTAAAGGCATAATTAATTATTATTTAAGTACCAAGAAGGGGGACGCCCTCTGTTCTGAACACTCTTGTTCTTACTTATTCTTTTTGTTCTTATTCCATATTGTGCATACAGCCTAACCATAATAGAATTACCTGGACCTAACTGTGTATGTGACAGAATTGAACATTAAACCACACTCAATAAACAACGATTTATCTCATTATAATGACACCACCATCGATCCTGTTTGTGGCCGCTCGCTCTTTCTACGGCGCCCAACCCTCAAACGATTGGCCCTCGAGTCAAGTGCCCACACGACCCCAGTCTCGTGCCGCGGGCGAAAATAAAGTGTTGCAACCGTTGAGGTGTTCCTGTAGCTATTTGTGATCTTCATCATCAGTTCCACTTCACCAAATGATACTTTCTGAGTGCCAATGCTGTACTTGTTACTAAAAACCTATAATATTTGAGGAGTTCCCTCAATTCCTCACGGATTCCCTCATCAGATTCAGATTTGGTTACCTCGAAAGTATACTCTATCAAACCAAAAAAGTTTTTTTATAAAATCGGACATCTCTGTAAATAATCATACATAAAATTAACTGAGAAACGCTTTTTTTAAATCGGTTGAAATACCAAAACCTTCTCCTAATTGCAACAAATACTTCTCTGAAAACCGCATCAAAATAGGTTCAGCCAAAAGCGAGATAATCACGGACAAACATACATACATACATATATACATAACAGGTCAAACTAAGAACCTCCTTTTTATTGAAGTCGGTTAATAGCTAAATGTGGGCTGTTCTGTTTTATTCATAAGAAGAATAGATATAGAAAGCTCCCCACAGCACCGCAGTTACGACGGGGACAATTATAGTGTCAATCTCAGAACATGGATTACACGGAACGTAATAGATTTCATTAAGTACCTAAGTACATATTAGGTTTTGAGCTTTTAGAATGCTGAGACTTACTTCAATATTGTAGCAGTGTGCTTTGCAAGCATAAAGATGCTGAAGGGCTTTGGTGGAGTGCACGTTCACGTCGGAGGCCGCGAGCACCACGCAGCTAGCGCGCACGCACAGCCACGCCAGGGACACCAAGTAGTACAGGCGTTTGATAAATTCGCTAGACATTCCTTGCCTACATCAAACAGTTTTCAGCATAAATAATCTTATTTTTGTCATCAAATTTATACGAAAAAAGCAATGCAAATTTAAAAAATGGACAGCGTAATTGAGGTTTTTAGTATCGTTAATACTTACGTTATGCCTAGAAACAGTTGTAAACAGATGAAGTAGAAGTTAACAAGATGTGAGAACAGAATAAGACCACCCAGTGACACGTCCACCCGCTGGACCAGCATGGATTGCTTCACGTACGCCTCGCGTATTTTGCGCCAAGTGTACTCTAAACTACATCTACTTTGCTAGAAGGAATAAACACAAGGTGAAAGGATGAAACGATGATTGTATTCGGAAAAAGACGTGAATAAATAAAATGTATTCACTAAATAAAATATCAGGAAGATGTATACTAAGAGTTCGTAACAAAGTAACTGACATCGAAAGTGTCTCAAGCAATGCCCCGAATTGGTGTCGAAAGAATTTTCACAAAATTTCCATACATTATTTTTCCTCAGTAAGTAATGTCTATTCCATTCACGTTATCCGAATCGTAGTTCTCAGAATTCTCAGAATACAGAGTTTTCAATACGCTATTACTTATTATCACCAGATCAGTATCAGTTACAGATACATTATACATATTATAACTTTTATTTTTCACCTTTAAAAGATCCTGTATACGGAAGAAACATACGAAATGACATGGTTTTCCTAATAGGCCAGTCTGTAGGGGTTTATTGCTTTACAAAATATGGAGCATAGTTTATTTTATGATCTACGTGTTAAGGAATAATACAAACATAACCCTTTATTTATTTTTTAATTACACCTCTTACGCATGTTTTTGGTCTTCAAAAACCTTCGATGAATTTTGATTTAATAGGTAGTTAAGTAAAACTTTTTGTTATTTGCCTTAGATGATTTTTAGTACGGGAGACTAGCCCCTTATTTCACAATGACACATGACAGGTGATATTTCAGTGTACATGGCACAATGAAACTCAGTGATGTATCAGTGTAACTTTGTAATTTATACCGAATTGTCACCGGTCACGTGTCATTATCACGATGGTGAAATAGGGGGCAGGTATTAAAGTAACACGGGATGGACGTAACAAATTAGTTTTTGAATGAATTATGTTGGCTGCACTACTGGCCGTATCGTCGATATGCGCCAATTTTTAACCCCCCCGGACCTTAGTTGCGCTCGCGGCCGGCGCTGTGACGTCAGGTTGTGGATATAGAGAGTCGGTGCCGCAAAACCATCTCCAAAGTAAGTTTTGACCGTTTTTATCATGTGTTTGGTTTTATTATGGTAGTAGGCTTAAGCTTGCGTGTCTTGTGTCAGTAAATGAGCATAACTATTCGTCTTTCTATTTTGGTGGTCGAAACGGTTTGTTTCTGACGATTTTTTGGGTTATATTTATGTATTTGTCATATTCGGGAAAATTTTAAGTTAAGGATGAAAGTAACAACTTGTTACTTTCATCCCGATTATGAGGAGAGGTTTAGTTTCTGCAGAAATGATGGATTTGGCTGTTGAAGTAGTACTTCTTACAAAAGTACCGTTTAGAGACGCTGCGGAATCATATTATCATCTATGTCATTTTACTTTATATGGATATGTGCAAAAGAATAGGGAAAAAAACGAGACGACAGAAGGCTTAAAGCTAAAGCAGTAAAGAAACCCATTCTGCAGACTGCTAAAGAGACAAAAAAGCCAAAAGCTCAATTAAGAAACCCATTAAAAAAAGGAAATAAAACAGTAAACAACAACAAAAGATACTATAGTAACTAAGAATAGTGATAATTCAGACAGCGAAGATTGTTTCTGTTTAGTTTGTATGGAATCCTTTTCAAACAGCAGTTCAAATGAAAAATGGGTTCAGCTTTTGGCTCATGTAGACTGAACTAAGAACGAAATAAGTTATGTTCGTCTGAGTGAGATCTAGTTTTTAAATATTGTTGATTATTTTAGAAGATTGTTATGTTTCCTAGATTTCCGTGATACAAATGTAAAACCTAGAAGGCTGATTATAAATAAATAATGTTGATTATGAAAAAAACATTGTTTTTATTTACAATGTTACAACCATCCCCTTACACTATTACAACATACCCTAGGGGTAGGGATGGTTGTAACAAATTCCACTTTATGAATTTGGTAGTTTTCTTAAAATCTGTATTATATATTGCATTTAAGCTGATGTTGAAAGATAGGAAATACCAACCTATCATGTGAACTACTTAGAATTTAGATATTTAAAAATCTTTGTCAGATATTACGTGAAAATCAAAATTGTTACGTTCATCCCTGGTCCCCCCTAGGTATAAATAAACACTTTATTCGCCTGTATCTCAAGAACCAATCAATTCTACTTAGTCGTGATTTTTTTCCTTTTAAATTTGTTATATATGTATATGATCTTTTAGTTTTGTAACATTATTTTTCTGAGAAATAGTGAGTATGATATACCTACATAACAGACATCAAGACAGACCGACAGACAGACAAACAGTCGGACATGGCGAAACTATAAGGGTTCCTAGATTAACTTAGGAACCCTAAAAAGAAAGGACCGGAATTGGGCGATTCGTTCTAATGTTACTACCGTTTAAGAAAACCCATAATATGTCAAGTTAAAGTTCTTTTAAACGCAGAATCAAAATGATTGAGTAAAAACATTGTATAAATTAGTAGTATGGTATCGAATACCCACCAAAAAAGAGTCATGATATCCCACCAAAAACATACATGTACAAAATTGCCAAGTTCTCACGTGCCACCAAAAGTTGTGGTTTCTGAAAAGGTTCCAAGTTTGACACTAGATTGGTGACAGTCAATCCAATTTATTACCATGGAATGCATTGTGAAGGTATGTCTAAAAAAACCGGGCAAAAGCATGTCTGACCATGCTCAGTGTAGGGTTCCGAAGTAGTTAATAACCAAAAATTATCTCAAAAAACTAAAAGTATGAAGTAATTGAGATACACCAATTTTTGACAATGTATGATAGTTTCAAAACCATTTCGAGGAACAGGCTTCTCCAATCGATCCCTGTAGTTAGATTAAAAAATATGTTAAAATGAATTAATTATAATAAAATTAAGAAATGACCTTCATTTGACCCCTAAATACCGGTCCAAATTGCGCTATATTAACCTCTGTTGTGGTTTTACATAAAACATATAAAACATCTCCAATATTTTATTTCATAAGTACAGTTTAGATATCGCACCTTCAGAACAGTAGTGACCTAATTCAAAATTTCTGCTTTCAAACTTCAAGTCATAAATTTATTATTATAGAGACCCAATTCGTTTTGCCATTTTTGTTACGGAACGCTAAAAAGGCGTTGGGCGATTTTGAAAAGGTGGTAAAAAAAATTATTTTTAAAATGAGAATAGTTTACGACATAAATGATTAAAAGTACGGCAATTTCGGAAAAGGGGGTAAAATGGGGGTAGAAGTTTGTGTGGAAATTTGGTCATTTTTGATGAGAGAAATGTGGACAGTATTGGTATTAAGGTTACTTTTTACCTATAAATAAGAATTATGACTGGGGAAGTTAGATACATGAAACTCGGCATCAACACCATTATTAATTAAATATAAAAACAGGTTTTAAAATAAGCCCTTAACAGTGTGAAAAGCGGGGTAAAAGTTTGAATTTATGTTGTTTTTTTTTTCCAGATACATGAATGTTAGCATGTAAAAAAGTGCAAGCTTCAGTGTGTTTTAAACACTTGCCCCTTAAAGAAACAAGTAGTCAAGAACAAACCCATCATCAATAAAAAAAACTGTAGGGAAAAACTTGGGATCTTAGACTACTGATACTGAATGTAAAGGTTTTATGGAAATAAAGTTACTTTCATTCAAACGTATACAGGGTGGAAAAAACGAAAGCCACATGGACGGCAACTACCTTAAATATTGAAAATAGCAAGTTCTACGCAAAGGAGAAAAAGTCGTCTTCTTTAACCGGGAATCGAACTGGTCGAACAATAAAGTCGTGTTTTATGATACAGATCGAAAGGGTCATTGAGAGTGATCGTTTATGTTTATAACACATACACCTTTAAATAAATAAAGACCATGAAAAAACCCATTTTTTTTATTTTGTAATATTCGACCAGTTCGATTCCCGGTTAAGACAGGCAAATGTTCAAAAATCCATAAATGCATTAATAAATGTTTTCAAAAATAAAAGTAAGTCTCCTTTGCGTAGAATTTGCTATTTCCAATATTTAAGGTAGTTGCCATCCATGTGGCGTTCGTTTTTTCCACCCTGTATACCTACAAGATATGAAAACGGGTATTGCGACTGAATAGTGTAGCATAAAGAAAATATCCAGCTCAGGTGTTTTTCGAAAATCTTCTGCTAAGTGGGTTAATTGTTTGTATATAAATTTAGTAAATAGATGAGATGACTAAATTATCTATATATTGAATCTTGGGTCATTGAAAAAACGTAATAGTGAAAGCGGGGCAGTGAATTTATTTTGTTTGGCAATTTTGTTGTTTTAGAGTCATAAACTCATAAAATGAAAGGTGTTTGTGGACCGCTTACTTGAAATTCACGTTCTTGACTTTTTTCATAAAAAAACTCTTTGAAGGTGATATAAAACTATGTCTGTAGGTACTTTTAACACGAATTCTGACTCTCCGCAGACGAAGTCGCGGGCGGAAAGCTAGTTGTAAATAAATAGAAACTCATGATTGTGAGTATGAAATTTCCTACCAATAAATTTAATTTGTTTGTGTTCTGTAAATCTACTTTAGAAACAAGGTTCATGCGGGAAGTGCTGAATTAAGTAAGGTTTAGGTAATAAGCAATGGCTGAATGCTTAAAATACTCTGAAATAATACATTGATTGTATTGCGATTATTTGTTTACATTTTGTTTGAATGACATTTGTCTATTATGACTTTAAAAACAGACCACAGGTAGTAAAAAAACGTCTTTCTGAATCTAAATAGCTCCGTCATTTTTGCAGAGAAACTAGGCGAGGTTAATTTTATTTGATTAGTTATTTTAAATAACAATAACGTAATTCATGCCAAATAACAGCTTTCTAGCACTAAGAGTCTTAGAGCTAAGCTGCAGACGGACGGGCGGGCGGACATGGCGAAACTATATTGTTCCTTCCTAGTTTGACTACAGAACCCTAAAAAGAAGTCTAGTTGACTCGTAGGTAAATTAAATTCGGCAGCTTACGCTGTTCGGAAAATCAGGCAACTTGCCAATGTGGTGACTGCTGCTCGCTTTGTTTATTATAGTTATTTTCATAGTGTTACGTTGTACAGTATTCTGGTTTGGGGAAAAGCAGCTGACATAAACACTATATTCGTGTTACAAAAAAGGGTCATTCGTTCTATAATTATGCCCTTCACTATAAACTCACGTGATTCCTTAAAACTATTTTTTATAGAAATTACTATTTTGACAGTAGCGTCACAAATTATTTATGAAAATATTATTTATGTTATAAAGAAACAAGGTTCTCTTTTATTAAGAATTGTGATAAACTTAATTTAAATTCAAGAAATAAAAATAAAATCCTTTAAAAAAACGTGTCCGTCAGGTATATAAGCCATGTGTAGGTCAATGCATTCATTTCTATTTAAAAAAAATATTGAATAGGTAATAAATTAAATTACCCGGCGTAGTTTTGTCGTTGATCCAAAACTTTATAGGTTGAGGACTTTCTAAATTCTAACAGATAGAAATGCTTGGCCTTATATTATAGAGGCCGAAAAACTTTATAATTACTTACGTTATATTAAAATAGAAGATTGTTCACCAAGGGATGAAAGGCTATATATCACACGAGATATTTTGGCGCTCGAGAAAAGAGTGCCCGCTAATATTTCGAGTGTGAAATAAATGGTGGTTTTACCCGAGTTAAAAACTGTACTTTTAATTTCAATTATGAGGAAAGTAAAAAAAGTTAGTTACGGAAAATATAGCGAACACAGTTTATTACGTTTTCCCCCTCTTGTTCTTGACTCAAAAAATTTTTTAGAGCGCCATTGTGCCAGACTTTTTACCCGACTGCCATGAAGGGTTACTTATTAGGTGCGGTTTTTTTATTATAAACCGCAAGCAATCAAATAGGAGTTAAATAAAAAGTGACAAGTAAAAAAGAACCTAATATAAAAAAAAAAATATAACATGTACTTTATTCTGGCACTAAAAGTTTATTTTCAAACCGCCTTAATATTAATTGTCACAACGCAGTCAAATTATTTAGGACTGTTAAAAATATATACAATAAATATATACCTAAAATTAACTTAAAACTACACTAATCTAATAAACCGCTGCCAGTGGGCATCGTTCCCAAAATGCTGGCAGCATTGCCACGTTGAATGACAATGCTTAATCTTTGTGCCAAATAAAGGCCAGCATTTTGGTCACGAGATGTGTCGACCAGGCGCTTGGAAAGATCTTTAAAAATTTTATGAGCTCTTGGTCCCCACGGTCCTAAAGTTTCGACCCCAAAAGGCTCAAATACGTAGCTTCTATCGAGCTGATTGTACTTGCGCCTTTTCAGGGTCTCCGCTGATTCTGCCGCGGAACCAGCCTTAATTCTCGATCCGGGAAGGTGTGACGGCGCAAGGGTGTCCACGCAAGTAGCATCCCACACCAATGGCCGTCCCAACTTCCACGGAATAAGGGTCATCCCATCAGGTCTTTTACCATCGTCTCGCATGAGACCATTTGGTTCCAAAATGGCCGCACAGTTGGCGCTGGTAAAAGCCCGGCGAATAATGTCATTAAGGCTGGAGTGACGGGAGAATCTGCCAGCGCTTCTCGCGCAGGACAAGCCGTGGTGACCAAGCCGGTCGACGCTAGCTCCACACTGGCAACGGTGAGGAGCACAACATTGTGCACCCAAGCGAAGTGAAGTTGCAATTCTGAAAGTAGATGAATCTAAAAGAGTTCCAGTGTTCGACGATGGGAGCGCCTGTAGCCATAAACCCGATTCCCATACTCCAACCGCTAGGATACGGGCACGATCTGCGTAGCTGTTGCACGTTTCTAAGAGTTGATTCCGTACTTGCTCGCAGATCGGTCCATCCCACAACCTCTGAGAAGAAGGAGTTTTGGGGAGCTCGGTATTCGGGCAGGCTACAAGGCATGCATCTCTGGCCAGTTCAAAATGAGGGATGTTAAAATTGGAAATTGAGGCTGAAAGAATTTTCTGAATTAAATTTTGAGTGCTATGTACTGAGGACAGAAACGCTGGCAGAGCGACACCAGAGACGGACCTGATGCCTAAACCACCGAATCGCACTGGAAGTGAGGCCTGTAACCACTCTCGCTCTTCTAAATTTATGTTTAAAATCGAAGCCAAAGTGTTTTTTATTATGTTGTCAATTCTCTGTAATAGCTCTGTATGCCTCCAAAGTTGACAGCAATGAGTATAATACGTAAATTTCGGGACAAAAAGACAAAATCGAATAATTGTAAAAGCTATGTGTGTATTAATTTTTGATAAACGGTCCGAACATTGTAAGAAATTTTGAATTTTTTCTTCAAAAAAAGGGGATAAAGATTCATAGAGGATAGGAGAGCCCAGCAAACGAAGTGAAGATTTGTCTACTATTTTTAAATTTGGGGCAAGACGATTGAACTTTTGTAATAGGAAGTCTTTTGCAAGAATTCCGTCCGAAATAAAAAGTTCACATTTAGAAAAATTTAGTTCCAGACCGATTGCATTAAACTCTTCTATTAAAAAAGCGAGATCATGGAACACTGTATTTACATCACCGCCAAGAGTCCCATCATCCAAGTACCATACATTGAACTTCGATTGAAGACGTTGGATGATGGGGTGGATTGCGAGACTAAACACAGCAGGTCCAAGAGGATCCCCTTGTTGACAACCTACTGCCGAAGAAATTTCGTTGCTACAATACGTTAATTTTGATGGGGAGCCATAACATTGCCAAAGGAAACCGTATAAATTTGGAATTTTTTCTTTAACTTGCGTTAAAAGGGCTCCTCTATCCACAGAATTGAAGGCATTCTTAACATCCACCTTCAGCAGCACCTCACCACAATTTTGATTTAGATAGGTCCGGATTGAATGGACGGCGGCTTCACAGCCACCTCGCGAACCAAACCCTAGCTGTACTGGCTGAAATAGACCCGTTAACATGGGCGCTGTATTTTTACAGCAAATTTTAGCTGCGAGGCGACGATAGGTGGTTGATTATAAAAGTTATAAAAATAAGATTAGTTATTTTTACTAAAGAGTGGCTGTATAAGTTACATGGCTCAGTACAAACTTAGTTTTTTTTTAATAATCTTACTACAGAGAGGCTGTAAAGGTTTCTGCTACTGCACAGGTCTATAGACATAGTCCTTTTTTTCAAATTAATTTTCTTCCCTAGGGGGGACATGTATCACTTTCAACCCGCTTCTAAGATGAACAATGACTTACTTCCGGAGTATGAGACATGAAATAGTAGATTGATAACCAAGGGTTGAAAGTGACCCACTTCACCCGAGGGGAAATGGGTAAAGTCACCCGAGTTAGACACTCTACTTTTCATTTCGACTGTCAGGAAAGTAAAAAACTACACAAATTTTATAAAAGAGGTATATTTAGAATAATCAGTTAAAATTTAAAGTGAAATTAGTATAATTTGAATAAGACTAAAGCAATGTCTTGTCGGGCATATTATATGTTTGAAATTTTCTGAGAAACCGGCGTATCGTGTTTGGTATGAGACCCAGATTGAACATTTTCTTCGATAAACCGGCGACCTTGTGGCGATACTTGTGGAACTTCTGTTCCAGGTTGTGGAGAGCGATGGCGTTCAATATTTATAAATTCAGTTATTTTTGAGGTTATTTTGGTTTTATTCTGAACTGAGTTTTCGACGTATCCCTCGGCAACGTTGATATGCTAGCCCCCGAATCGACTAACAGGGTAGCGGAAGTCCGGCGGAAAAAGTGTCCTGTGTACAAGTCTATATTAGCCAAATTTAGGTACGTTGCAATTTGTCTTGGCATGTTTGCGAATTTGTTTTTTCCAATTACTTGACGTCAACATTTACCACGTTGGTACTTTAAAAAAATCTCTCTCTGTGTGTATGTTTTCTGTCCGAAGACTGATATTTTTAGACCAAATTTGCAAACTCTTCACGTACGATAAACTGCCGGTCGATTTTAGTTTTTGTATTGCGTAATCAATTACGCAATCTATTAATATTAATTACTAATATAATTTTATTGTGTTTTTCGACTGCGTCGACTGTAATTTTTGAAAATTCGGTCCTCCTACATGCACCACATATGCCAAAGATAGGAACAACAACATTATTAATTAATTAGAAACATTCATATTTTATTTACATAATTACATTTAGGTTTTCAATTGCATTTACGTACATTTTATACACACTTTAGTTGCCAAATAAAATTCATCGGGAGCTTCGTTCAAAAACCTCTCGACTTCTTGAGCAGTAAAAATCTTGGACATTTTGCATTTGAAGTTTTCGGACTGTCTTTTTAAATATGCAGTCAAGTTTGTGAAATTTTTCATGTTGACATTATGCTTCGTATTTATCGTAGATTTTAGCATTGAGTAATTGCTCCAAAGCGTTGAAGGCTGTAATGTCTTTGACAATTGACTAAAGTACGCTAAAGGCACATTTTCCGAAACGGACTTGACATTTTTAGCGGATCTCTAGTTCACGAAATGGTTGTAAGCCTTACGATATCTCTCCTTAGAGCACCGCGGTAAAAGATTGTTAACAACAGCATTTGCCTGCTCTTTTATCTCCTCGTGAGTTAAATCAATGTCCATGTCATTGGAATCACTTTCCGAAACCATTTTTAACGAAAAAAGACACGGCGTAAATATATTTAATCTCGTTTCCCGCTTTTTCTATTACAAACTTTATTTTTCTAGATTCGGAAAAAAGTTAAAATACACATACTGCCAACATTAGAAAAGTTTAATCGATTTAGTCACGACCAAGGAGCTTATATACAAAACTGGAGGTTGAACGCCGAACGAAAAGTTTGACCTTTATTTTATTACATATTTAAATATTCCATCTCTTTCTTTCACATGTCACAAATGACTTCCATCTCATTCTTACCCTAACTAAAGAAAGAGATGGGATATATTCGTGACGTAATAAAGGTCAAAGGACACCGCACAAAAAGTATAGAAAAGAAAACATCGGTGAATTTTGATTAAAAAAAAATTGATACGTGTCTTTGTCAACATAAAAATACTTGGTGCGCAATTAAATCCTATGACTAGTTTTTGAAGAAAGAAATATATGAAAAATTATGGAGGAAAAAAAGTGGCCTGTTTTGAACGAAAATATTTTTAAACTGTCCATAGAATATGCTTGAATTTGAATCAATTATGTTAACAATAAAACAAGTTATGAAATATTCAAAATCCACAACTTTTCACTGATAAATATAAAAAAAAAACATGAATAACCAAGTATTTTTCGTTAAAATTCATTTCTAATCTAAATACTGAAAGAATAGGGGGCCGTGACACCAAACTTATATTAATAAAAAATATGCACAAAGTATCTCTGTAGTTATTTTTACTATTGCAGAAAACGGAAATATCACGATTATATAAATAATTTAAAACATGCAGACCAATTTTACTTATTTTTATGAAACGCTACAACTTATAAACTAAATACTTTTTATATCAGTTTTTTTGATGAAGTTAATAAACTAAATGGTCCCTAAAACATATATTATTTTTGTTCAAAACAGGCCCATTTTTTTTTCTTTCATACTTATATCTATGGGAGTACCTCCTTATGAATTTTTACTATATTTTTTTTCTCAAAAACTAGTCATAGGAGTTAATTGCCCACCAAGTATTTTTATATATTGACCAAGACACGTAACAAATATTTCTTTTATCAAAATTCACCGATTTTTTTTCCATACTTTCCGTGCGGTGTCCTTTCTTGTTTCGAACGGATGTTCAGCATTCAACCTCCATTGTATAAACTCCTTGGTCGTAACCAACTCGATTCTTTCCTAATGTTGGCAGTATGAGTATTTTCTAGATGGCCATGCCGAAACGTGAAAAAAAGTATCATGCTATGCTATCATGGCATTATAGTCTAGGACCATTTTTGAAGAGTTACAATGCAGCGGCAAATCATGTAACAGTTGTGGTGACCACTTTATCAGAGGGTTTTGACCCTGCAGAATACAGATCTGCCTGTCGCCATTCTGAAATTTGAACCGGAAGTGTGCTACAGCGGAAAAGGTGCAGCACATACAAAACAAATCCTCGTATATTTTGTAAATCGTTGTTCCGGTACCCTAAAAAAGGTCCCATTGTTATGGTTTTTTAATATGTTGTATAAGACAATATAGCCATGGTAACCCAAATTTTTTGTCCCTCCAGCTCTATTTGTTTCTCCGCTTCTCCGTCATCTTGCAAAAACTGTCACTTTTTTCTGTTTTTGCCGATACTGTCGTTGAAGTTCATTTTAGTGCAAATCATGGTTCGGCAATATTGTAGAGTACAAAATTTGCTAAAACTTCTGTGTACAAAGATTTTTTCTACGACCACTAGGAACGAAGATATGGAATCAAAACTATAAAAAAGTAGTTAGTAGTAATTTTTAAAGCTAGCTCCTCATTGACGATTCCATATCTTCGTTCCAAGGAGTCGTGGAAAAAATCTTTGTACCCAAAATTTTAGCAAATTTTGTAGTCTACAATATTGCCGAACCATGATTATCACTAAAATGAACTTCAACGACAGTATCATATCGGCCAAAAACAGAAAAATGTGACAGATTTTGCAAGACGGCGAAAAAATAAATAGAGTTGGAGGGACGAAAAATTTGGGTTACCATGGCTATGTTTTCCTTAACAACATATTAAAAAACCATAACAATCGGACCTTTTTTAGGGTACCGGAACAACGATTTACAAAATGTTCGCCGAATTTTTTTGTATGGGCTGCACCTCCACACACGTATTCTGCAGGGTCAAAACCCTCTGATAACGTTGTCACCCGGTTTAGAAGCGCGTTTTTCAGTTTTGGGCCTATAGCCTAAGCAACGAAGACCAAAACTGCCCTCAGGGGAAAAAAATCGTGTTTAAGCGAATTTTGGCATTGTTGTAGGGAATGGTGTTTTAAACCACATTTTGAAAGTATAGATGGGTGGGGGTGGAGCTAACGGTTGGAGGGGGGTATAAAGGTCCTTTTTAGTTTTTAGTAAATAACTCGTAAACAGTGGCCCATAGCAAAAAATGATCCGGTACATAATTAATCTACATAAAATTCTTTACAAAAAAGATTCAATACATTTTATTTATTTATTTGCACACATGTTACACAAAATGATATATGGGACCCTGTCAGGGTGTAGCAAACATTTAAGAATAATTTTTAAAACTAGGTCTTACATTATAATATTGTATTTGGCGAGTTGGTGCATGCAACTTTTATATAAATCAACGCATGCATCCTTGATGAAAAGAGAGAGATAAAATACGAACAATAAATATCACAACAACAAACGTAATAACAGAATAGTCATTTAAATTTTTCTTGGATGTCAAAAATGGGTTCAAATAATACATGTCATGTTAAGTAATCTAGGGTCTCGTCGGCCATAAATTCATTCCAATTCCATTTCAATTTATTAGAAAATGCATTTAATTTGTTTTCCGTTTTTATTATGTCCGGCAATTTGTTATATATTTTAATACATCTATAGTATGGGCTTTTTTATATAGATCAATTTTAGGCGTTGGAAGGGCTATTTTATTATTTCGCCTTATACTTTTAACGAATTTAAAAACGTTCAAGTTTTTTTTTACGAATATAGCTGCCTCCGAAATATACATAGACGGGAGGGGAAGTAGTTTTAATTTAGTGAAATGTGGTCGGCAGCTCTCCGTCCGACGTATGTTTTAGATGATGCGTAGGCATTTCTTTTGCAAAACGAAAAGGGCATTCGCGTCCGTGCTGTGTCCCCACAGCAGGAGTCCGTACCGCAGACAGGCGCACGCATGGCCGTGGTAGGCGGCCAGCGCACACTCCCTGTGCGTGTTCCGCTTTAAAACACCTAATGCGTAAATGAACCGTGATAGCTTGATTTTGGTATTCTCCACGTGTTTTTTCCAGTTCATATTTGTATCAAGAGTAATCCCTAACAAGTTTTTTGCTGGGATCAATATTTAATGAGATATGGAGGGAACAATGATTCCCAAAAGGCCATAGTCGGGTTTGCATAGTAAGTCGGCCCTTACATCAAATAGGCTCGGGTTTTTTTTGTGAGTACCTCTTATTGTGAAGAATATTTATGCTGAGTATCAACATCTTAATTGTTACAGTTCTCGACTTATGATTACTTTATGTTTTTTTTGTAAAATACTGTTTTTCGGGATTTATTCAAGCGATTTGCTTCAAATTTTAAAATAATGTTCTTTTCATAGATTTGCATCGCCTCCCAAAAAACAAATAATAGTTATCGTATAAAAAAATAAAAATAAAGACCAAATAAAAAAGATCTTCCTGGTTCTGTTTTATTTTCTTATATGATAACTAGTATTTGTTTTTTGGGAGGCGATGCAAATCGATGAAAAGAACATAATTTCAAAATTGTATGTAATGGAACATTTTTTGCTATGGACCACCGTTTACGAGTTATTTACGAAAATGTAAAAAAAGGGACCTTTACGGCCCCCTCCACCCGTTAGCTCCACCCCCACCCATCAGTATTTTTAGTATGTGGTTTAAAACACCATTCCCTACAACTATGCCAAAATTCGCTTATACACGAGTTTTTTTCTACTGATTTGTCTTCGTTGCTTAGGCTACTAGTCTATTATGGCGGGCAGCAGAATCTATATCTATTCTATCTATACATATAATAAAGTTGAAGAAGGGAAAAAATCTGTACATTCGAGATAAAAAATTAAAAATACTATAGTGGCCCTCAGAATCAACAGCATAACACGTTTCTACAATTTTTAGACTTGGTTTCTGTTTGTCTGTTTAATTTTGTTTATCCTCGCATCAATTGACAACATTAAAAAAAAAAGCATTTTGGTTTTTTCGCGTTTATTATAGCTGGTTAAAAATTAGACTACCCGTGTTTCTCGGTTTTTCATTATTTAACTTAAATTCGTCGTTAATAATTAATTAAAGAAATAGTCATTAAAAAGACCGTATATACAAAGTTAGGAATAATGATGTAGTGATCTTAGCATGATATAAAATTAAAAAGGGAACTTTCAACAGAAACGGAACTGACTGTCATGTCATGTCACTTGTCGACCATAACATCTGTAACAAATCCGTTAGTCACTTTCATTTTTAATAGCGTATATCAAAACAATAGTATTACGAGAATCGAAAGCGTGTCGTTAGAATCAAGTAATCCGTCAGACAGATGAAAAATGGACATGACAGTTGTATATTTTTTTCAATTCCTATGGTAATAAATGGACTAAGGGCACTATAAGTGTATTCCTAACATTCACAATCCAACTTTTTTACTGTTTTTCCCAAATATAAAAAAAAACTACTGCATAAAAAAATCCAAAAATATTTTTACTGTAATCTACAAAATCTATATCTAATCTAATATCTATAAAATCTACAAACGGTATTTTATTTTACTACTTTAGCAGATATGAATTGTTGTCAATTGAAAACCACTGAACCAATTATAATGTGGTTTTCACTAAAAGGTTTCAATAAACGGTGACCAGGTTCCTATGTATTAAAAAAATAAGATATGATAACAAAAGGGGGGGAAAAGAGGGGTCAAAGTTAGTATGGAAAAAAGTTACCGGATTGAGCTGGTCACTTGATACTTTGTATATTTACTCTTCGTAACAAATTATGCTATACTTATTTCTGGATTTCTCGATTTAAGTTAATACAATTAAGAAATTACCAAAAATGTCCAATTATAGGTAATTCTTTATAACCCTATTCGGGGTCCATCGATTAATATACGTGACTACAAATATCAAAGTTTTACTCTCCGTTTATTACATAGACACTAAATTCGAAGATTTTTTAAATTTCAATGTACAAAACGTTATAAAGAGGCAAAATTAATTATTCCAATTTGTTGTTGTAATAAATGTGACGCCATGTTATTTGACATCATAGATAAGGACAACCATATCCCTCCCATAACTGGAGCGAACAAGACAAAAAAGCATGCGATGTCACCTTTCTCTCTCTCTCTCTTTAACTGTTTAGTTGAACATTTACTATTTTCGCATTTAAGGCTCCCACAGATTATCAGATTGTCAGGCCGCGTTGGATGGGCGGCCGCGTGACAGTTCGTGTTCTAATACGGTGAACTGTCAAGCTAAAAGTGGCCGGTGACCTGTTAGTCTGTGGAACGCTTTTGTTTTAACATGGTCCATAAATCACAAACAAGATTTTAAAAAATCTAGGTATTTCTTTAAAACCCTATTTGAGGGCCGTCGATTAATTTGGGTGATTACAAATATCATAGATTTATTCTCCGTTTATTACATAGAAACTTGACAAAATAAATTGCGTCAATTTGTTGTTGTAATAAATGCGACGCCATGATAATGTGACATCAAAGAATAGGACAACCATATCCCTGCCATAACTGGAGCGATCAAGACAAAAAAAGCACGCGATCATAAATTAACGTTAAAGAAGCGACATTGTGATTGAAACTAACGGTGTCACGTTATTGTTAGAAACCATTGTTTTAACGCTTAATATCAAGAGTTAAAGTTCGAATCTATAACCAAGACAATATTTGGACAACCAATCTCTTTTTTCTATTTAACTTTATTGATTTTGCAATTTTAGTGTCCTAAACGACTTTGCCATAATATATTTATTATACCTTATATTATTTAGACGAATGTTGACATCATAGAAAACATATTGGTAAATATTAGAATGATTGTTCGGTGGATTTTTATATTGTAAACTGTTGGTAAGACCGAATTTCATAACGAATAAAATTTCGTTTAAACTCGGATTCATAATTAGATTCCATCAAATCTACCAAGAAATGTCACTGTCACAATAACATCTGTCAGTATCAGTATGACGGTCCAGATGCCACCAACCCTTTATAATAATAAAAAAATCAAAAATATAATTATCTTACTGCAGGTGAAAAAAAAACTTAACGAAAGTCTTTGTAGTGGTGAAGATAATTTAAGGCAATTTTCGTCCAAATTCAAATATAGTCTCCATTTTCTGTACACAGGCACCATACAATTACATAAACGTAGGGGTTCCGTTAAGTTTGTCGCCTGTACTACTTTGATTCCTAGATGTTTGTTATCTATCGAAGTAAACATTTATATTCATATATTCCTAAATTATAAGTTAAAAGGATCCTAATTGTTTCGCTCTAATTAGTGAGATGGTTTAACGCCCCTCCTGCAGTTAGGATAATGTAATACGCCTTAAAAATAGGCAACACGCCTAGGTAGTGGTTATTTTTTTTAAATTTACGTGTTTTGTATAATAATTAATAATATACGCACATCTTCAAACGATAATATTATTGTATCAAAACGGATACCAAATGTTATCGAGACCTGAAGTTTTAACATTGCAATAGGAATATTTCTACCACAAAATTGCATCAATTAAATATTTATTTAAACAACTGGTTTTTATAAAAAGCATTTTGATTTAAAGAAAGCATTTAAATGTTATTCTTAAAATTACTAAGTAATTAAATTCTTACGTGCATTCTTTCGCCAAGAGTAAATTTACTAATGTTGGAATGTTTCATTTCAATGGCAACACCGTAGTAGATTTGATGGAATCTAATTATGAATCCGAGTTTAGTAAATATAATGGTCAAATCGTATAAAATTTTGTGTAGCATAATGGGAGCGAGCGCAGCAAGCGAGCAACATGGGTCAGGGCAGAATCGACTCGGATAGGTTAGGTTGCTAGGTTTTTTTTTATATAAGCCTGGAACTTCTTCCTGCCTTATTTTCATGCTTATGCTGTTTAAAATGTTTATTCCAAAACATCATTCTGCGTAATAAGTTTATGCGTTTCATTATTCATTCGTTACGAACATTCGACTCATGAATTTTATGCATTAAGATTATTCGATCAACAAATATGATGCGTAATGATTTCTGCGAAACAATACTATACCGTATGCGTACTTATGCTTAACGTTATTATGCCTTATGCAATTATTCCGAAAAACATTATACAAACGAAGGGAACCCCAATTTAGATCATTACTAATTCACTCCTTTGGGATCCGCAGCATTAAAGTAAAAAGAGAAACTTTATAATTTCACATCTGTAGCGTATGTGTATGTGTATGTAATACGTATTTTTTTTTGGGTGTTAGTTGTTTATCAATCAGATTTTGAAATAAAAAAATAAATTCGTTAGTAGTAGTAAAAAAAACAGTACCTACTGCATAAACTAATCCTAATAACGCAAACATTTTTGTATTAATGTATTTATTTCAGGATCATAGAGTTCCATAAATTGTTAGTAACATTAAATATTATTCTATATTAGTAATTAGCGGCCTGCACACGTAAAGTTCGGACTGCGGGAAACGCCACACGCCCTTCCAATTTTCGCTCCGAATCGTACGCGTAAAATGCAACTGTAATAGTAAAATAGTAAAAAGAATAACGGTTCGGACTGGCGCGTGGAACGCCGCGTGGCGTTTCCCGCGGTCCAACTGTGCCGTGTAAAGGCCGCTATTATCTGACCAAATTGTTTAATTAATTATTTTATGTCTCCTTTGGCTTCTACCACTCACACACGTGACAACATGGGATAGGCTATGTACATTCTGTTTTGTTAGTCTATGTCAAAAGCAGCGGTGTCAGATTGACGTTGACATCGTTGACATATCCAGTTTATTTTTCCGAAGTTTTTCCGCCATTTTCAAGACTTATTCAAGGCGTATTGTTTAATTACGGCGCGGCTGTTAGGTATTTAATATTAGGGCGGTTATTATGATCGTTTGGAAAAAACGGGCAGTCATTTTATTTTTCGGCGGTCCGTTAATTAATGGTGGCAATACATGAACAGTAATAAAAAGAAAATTGGCCGGTTATTTAATTCTAAAATGCCAGTTCAAACAATACTTAGGAGTAAAAAATCTATACTACGAAACATATTGTTAAAGTTAATTAAATTAAATTAAAAAGAAACTGGATTTTGAACTTGATAAAAGTAATAAAATAAATGTTTTAAAAAACAAAAAACCGCCTTCAAAACGCAATAAAATAACTTTAAAATTGTAGGCACCTAATAGGTTAGTCCAACTGATGTCGGCTTTTTGTTGAAAATGTTGTGGTCGCCGACTTCAGTTGGACTAACCTATTAGGTGCCTACAATTTACAATACACTACAATAATAAAATGCAAACAGATATCATTCAGAAAAAAAAGGGAAGGATGAGGGGGAAGGACTACTTGTTCAAAAATCTATAAACTAATTTTGCAGCATCCGTCGCAGGCTCTGCCAAAATGGACTGAAACAGTCCGATGTTCAATATTTTCAAATTAAGCTGAACAAGTAATCCTTCCCTCTTGGTTTGGGTCCGAACACATTCCACTAACAAGTGATATATAATATATATCACGTAATAAGGTATAACCATGTGAGAGGCAAATATATTACGGCAATAAGAAAATTTCACAAGACAGACCAATATTTTTTCAAGATGAAACTTACGTAAATGAATCCCATAATGTGGCAGCGTGTTGGCAATCAGACTCTGAAAGAGGTGCATTGTCTTCTATTGGTAAAGGAAATAGATTGGTGATCGTGCATGCGGGTGGAAGTTCAGGATTTGTCGATGACGCTTTAACCATTTTCAAACCAAATACAAAGACAGAACTATCATGGAAATATGAATTCCAACAATTTAGAAAAGTGGGTTTGCTAAAAACTTTTGCCTGGTCTTCCTCCTAATTCAGTAATAGTTATGGATAACGCGAAATACCATTGCAACGAGGTGGATAAACCATCCACGATGTGTTCCTTGAAAAAGCAAATGCAGGATTGGTTAAAACGCCATAATGTTAAATACACTGAAGCGATGAAAAAGAGGGATTTGCTAGAATTAATAAAACGAAATAAACCAGAAAAACAATTCAAAATTGATGTCATATTGGAAGAAAAGGGTCATACACAGTACTTTATTTGCCACCGTATCATCCGGATTTAAACCCTATCGAATTAGTATGGGGAGATATCAAGGGTGAACTGGCACGAAATTATATTAATTTAAATTTAACTGAGAAGAAACCAGCTCTGGCAGAGCTATTTTCTAAGTATTCAGTGGAGAAATGGCAAAAATGTGTCAGTCACGTAAAGAAAGTGGAGGAAGAGTATTATAAAAATGACCATCTTAGTGACGAGATCATGGACCAACTTATTATAAATTTACGAGATGGGGATTCAGATAATGAAAGTGATTCGAGCCATACATACACTGGTACAGATAGCGATATGGATTCAGATTAATTTAATTTACAATTTCAGTTGTAAATAATAATATTAAAAAAAATATTACCGTTTTTCCCCCAAAGGGTATAAAACGGATATTTAGGTTTCAGCCGTAGCTTGAACCACATTGAGATTACCCTGCCTATATTCACAGCTAACATCACTCCGTTCTCGTTCAAATGTTCGTGTGTGAGGAGCACCTCCGATGTTCATCTATCCCTGTCTCTGTCTAATGCCTCACAGGCGGCGCGCGGCGGTAACTTACTTCAGTACGTAAATGAAGCCGGCAAGGCGATTAAGGTGTGGTTCAAGCTACGGCTGAAACCTAAATATCCGTTTTATACCCTTTGGGGGAAAAACGGTAATATTTAGGTGTTCGAGCCTATGCTTGAACCACATTGAGACGTGTTTATTATCTGCCGGCGCCACTAGCCTCATACGTGGGGCTAGTAAGCGTACTGTGAGGTCAAATTAGGGATGTATACTCGTGCGAAAGGAAAAAACAGGGATGATCATAATGTTAATTTTAATAAATCAGTCGTAATGATTCACAGCCATGACTATCACAAACATAACAAACAAGATAATTTATTGCTCCCTCTTCTTGAAGCCAAAATGATACTACATTTCTCTAAGTAATAATTAAAGCAATTAACTAAATAAGTAATTATATTGCGTCTGTCTCGACTCAGTCTTGATTCTCATCCTGATTCTTAATTTAAATTGAACAAAAACTATGCCTTAGCGCATTTGCATTGGGCCCTGATTGAGCCTTTACTTCTTTTAGATAAAAACGAAAGAAAGTATCTTTTGATCTCCAATTACCTCTTTTAAGAATTTCATCAATGCTATACTGATTGCTGGTCCAGTTGTGAGAAGCAACTGCCGCTCTAAAACTCCCCGCTGAGGCTGAAATTCCTGCCTCCTTAAACAATGTTTTTATCCAACCTGCAATAACTGTTCTTGACGCATTTTTTACCGGGCCTCTCGTTGTGATGAATAAATTGTTCGAACGCCCAGAATCACGACGGTTTTTAGAACAAGAAATATGCTTTCGGACATAATAAACTAAATCAAATCGAGCTTCAGTTTCCTGTCCCCTTGATAAAAGCCAACCTGATTGTCTGTAGGAACTCGAGTCTGTTTTAGAGCCAAACTTAGGCCAGAAAATCATCTCATTGTCATTGTCCTCAAATGCTCCTCCCTTAATGGACAACAGCGTCAGGTCGTGAACTCTCCTACCTGAAGCTAGCAGGAGCAAAACAGCCGTATGCCTGGACACCGCGAAAAGGTTTTCTTCATTAAATTGGTAATGTCTCAAGAACTCCATGAGGTCCTCGATCTTCCATGAAATAGAGCTTTTTACTGGAGGTTTACTATTAAATATACCTTTAAGAACTTGTTTAACCAGAACGTGGGAGCTCAGTTCTTTAGCTTTAAGCGGGTTACTAAATTTAGCCACCACTGACTTATGCAAAGCTATCGTCTTAGGGGCTAGTCCTAATACTTTGTAAAGATGACATAGATACTTAGCTAGATCTTGCGCAGTGGGTTCATTTGGTGAAATCCTATTAGCACTTGTCCACGATAACCATCTTTTCCAGGCCGGCTTGTAAGTTTTTAAGGTGGATTTTCTCCACGACGACTCTAACAAATTTAATTCGTCTTGCGACCAGGCCTCAACTTGACTGGCCCAGCCCGAACCAACCAGACCCCCAACTTCAACCGTTGTATTTCTGGTGGCGGGAGACCTGTCCGAAGATCGATCATGTTTTCGTGCAAGTCCGGAATCCGAAGAGGCGGTCTCTCCTTCCTTCCGTTTAACTCTGGTATCCAGAAAGCTCTGTCCCATATGGAAGCTATGAGAATATATTTTCCTTTTGATGTTTGGAAGTGACTTAGGACTCTCGGAATGAGAGCTGGAGGTGGAAAGATCCAACCGAGACTGTAATGCCATTTCTTGCTGAAAGCATCCGTGAATTGGCTCTCTGCATCGGTTGCATCTTCGCTTACATAATTGGGGACTACTGCAGATCTTCTCGAGGCGAATAAATCGATTTCTGGAGTTCCGAATTTGTCGAAGATCCATCGCACTATTCGACTGCTGAGATGCCATTCCGGTAAAGATTTCTTTCTGGACAGGCCATCCGCCGCTCCGTTGTACAGTCCTGGAATATGTCGAGCAATCAAATGACATTGCATGTGTTCGCAATACTTGAGTATTTTCGTCGTTGTCGCAAGCAATTTCATTGACTTCGTCCCCCCTTGTTTGTTGAGGTATGCAACCGTCGTTAGATTGTCGGATTGCAACATAACTGTTCTTCCCCGTAACTCGGAGCCCAGACGACTGAGGACTTCGAACACTGTCCACAGTTCCTTCAAATTGCTGTGCCACGATCTCTGGTGGAGAGACCAGCTGCCTTCCAGCCGACGGCTGTTTGCGACAGCACCCCAGCCCGTGTCCGCAGCGTCTGTGGTTACAAAAACTGAAGGGTCTTTGAAATGAATCGGGGAACCTCTGTGCGCATTGTCTAACCACCATTCCAACTCCACCGCCGCAATTTTGGGTAGTAAAAATTTCCGGTGTGGGGTTCTCCATGGAAGTATTTTGGAAGCCGTCTGTAGAGATCGGCAGTGGAGGCGTCCAAGAGGGACAGTGAATGCCGCGAAGTTTAGTCTGCCCAGTATAACTTTCGACTCGTGCCAACTCCAGCGACCCCTTATTAAAATATTCCGGATGCACTGCTTTATTAGAGTGACTCTTGCCTCTGACAAACTTTTCAGATTCGTATCGGTGTTCCACGTTATTCCCAGATATTCCAACTCCATCGACGCTTTTGTCGATGATTTTACCTGGTTTAACTGCCACCCCAAGCTGTGAAGGTACTCCATAGCGAAAGCCGTTTGCTGTTCCAGGACTGATGGATCCTTGTGAATGAATAGGAAGTCGTCTAAGTAGACTAGGACACGCATACCCTTCTGCCGCAGTTGTTGCGCGGTCCAATTGGTGATCTTTGCGAAGGCTGAAGGTGCGCTGGCTAACCCGAATGGGAGACAGGTCATCTCGTAAATGGACTCCTTGTATGCTATAGACAGGAAGCGTTGGTGGTTCTGGCTTATCGGAACATGGAAATAAGCTTGTGAGATATCCAGTTTCATCATGAAATCTCCTTCCTGCAAGTGGGACGGAATGCTGTAATGGTTTATGAGACGAAACTTCGGAGCGATTACGAACTCGTTCAGCCCTTTTAGGTTTAAGATAGGCCGATTTTCCCCGCTCGTCTTCTTCCTGAGGAAAAGTGTTGACAGAAAACCTGACTTTTTCTTGCTGAGCTGCAGAGCGCCCGATCTTAATAACTTTTCTATTTCTAGCGACATTGACGCTGAAGGCTTCGTCTGGAATTTTCGACAGTTTATTCTTGAAAATCTTCCTATAGGTGGTTTGCGTTTGAAAGGTATTCTGTAGCCCTGTATAATATTTTGTAGACTTTTGGGTGCCTTTAACCATTTGGCTACATAAAGTTTTAGGCGACCCGCCACGAACGAGTCATTTTTGACCCCCTCCCCATTTTTTACCATTCTGACCTCGGGGGTTGTAAAATTTCTTGGGGGGTTCACTTCGATTCTGCTGCTGTCTGGGGGCGTGAAATGGCTTTAGCCGTCTCGGCCGAGTGTCCTGTCCTTGGCGCTGCACCTGATCCCTATATTTTGGTCGTGTACCACGGGTACCGAAAGATTTGTGTGCAGACACTAGATTATACTTCTTGGGAAAGAATTTGTGAATTCCCCCTTGTTCTTTAACTGCCTCTGAAAGCGCTTTATCATCGAAAAGGTGAGTTTCTGAAGGGGGAATATCACGTAGTATTCCCCTAAAGGTCGTGTTCTGCGGTTTATAAATATCTCTCCGGTTTTTGAGGACTTCAGACCGTCGTCCGCACACATATTGAATTAAAGCATCTGATTTTTGTCGAAAAGCAGAGTCTGCCTGCACGAAGTCCTTGCCAACTCTGTTCTTTATTTCTTTTGGAAGGCTATCTAAAAGGTCTTGAAATATCATTCTTTCTTGAATAAGCCCATGAGTGATGGCCCCCAAAGCCATGTCGAATCTCTCAAGATACTCCACGGATTTCCACGTAGGCGAGACTCCGGCTAATATATTGTTGACTTTCAGAGCCACGAAAACAGGGGTAGCCTGGAATTGTTTTTGAAATTCCGCATAACGAACGTTGGTCCATCCATTTTGACCGAGCTTCTGGCAGCCTAAACCATATGCCACCGCTTTTGGATCTGCCTTTGCAATTTTTGCATCCTTTTCCGTTGTAGTAGGGCCAAAGTCAAAAACCGTATCTTCATTATCCTGTAAAGCTGCAAGTTCTCGTTGAGCGTCTGCAATCTTAGCTCGGAACTCTTCTTCTTTCGATTTAAAGTTACGGCCTGATGTCGTCGCCAAATCCTGCACTTCTTCTTCCCCCGACTCAGTACTATCAGGTAATGATTCGAAGGACTGGTCTAGATCCGTTGAGGCGTTACTAACATCTGGAACCACCGTCCTCTGCTGGTTAGCTACTAATTTTTTCACATTTTCATTTTGTTCAGCTTGTAACGACATCATTTTATTAAAAAGTTGCATCTGTTGACTAAGAACAGCCGCCAGTAAATGATCGCTACTGCCTTCAGTTGGAGCCCTCGGTTTTTGAGGCGACGATGCCCTGGACAATCGCTTCACACCACTTGTTGCAGGCGATGAATCGCAGGTTCTTTTTCTACTAGCGCCCATTGCTTTGGGGCTCCTCGCGGCAAGCTCCAAGGACGCCTCCGTCCTTTTAGTTAATTTAGGTTTTATAACACGCACTGTATTCATAAATAGATCATAACTCGGCGCGTGTATTTTTTCCATCAAATTATGGGGCGCATACAATAAGGCCCTTCCTAACGGCCAATTAATTAACGTATGCCTAATGGCCCTGAATGCGCGCTCGGACAGCGAAGTCGCACCGGGAATGAATGCCCGTGCCAGATCAATTGTGGGAATCGCAAACCTGAGCTTCACATCCGTCGCTGTAGGCACTTGATCTGCTCCAAACAGTTCTTGGAAGGAATAGTGGTGAACCGCCCAGTCTCGCCAGTACACCGGGAAATGTTCATCTAAAGAGGCCACGACTGCATGGAACGCCTCCTCTTCCTCGTCTGGAAGAATTTCAGCCAGATCTCCCATTGATTTTAATTCCACCATCGTCTGAAAGAAGTATTATAACTCAGATGGGCAACAAAAAGGAATTATAATCTGACAATTTTGTCCCTTAAAAAGAAATTCTCAATAGGACACTACGCCTTTTAAACGGCTATAACTTGCCAGCCTAAGCGACTGATTGAGACGACGCGTCGTCTCATTTAAAACGACACAAGGCGTGACGACGCGTCGCTCGATTCGAGACGACATTCTTTACTGAGACGACTCTTCGTGTCATTCGAGACGACATATCGTAAGACGACGCACGTCGCGTCACTTAAGGCGACGTGTCGCCGTTAATACGACATACTACGGTTGATACGACGCCTCATGCCAACTGAGACTCCATAGTCGAGAGGCGACTCGTCGTGTCGTGGAAAACAGGAGGGTCATTCCAGGCGACAAATATGCGCCGTGTTACTACAATACGGCGGGCAAGATGGCGTCATTGATAAATCATCGCTGGCACAACGGCGCAGAGCGGAAGCGTCGTTGGGATCAAGGCCCGAACGGGAAATAAGTAAGTAAATAATCCTTACCGAATCACATTCAGATACAAGTGATGTATTTTCGGATTTTAGTAGCAATTCGTTCCGTCTGGAGGTGAGTGTTCACTGTGAATATAGAAAGCGTACTGAAGTAAGTTACCGCCGCGCGCCGCCTGTGAGGCATTAGACAGAGACAGGGATAGATGAACATCGGAGGTGCTCCTCACACACGAACATTTGAACGAGAACGGAGTGATGTTAGCTGTGAATATAGGAAGGGTAATCTCAATGTGGTTCAAGCATAGGCTCGAACACCTAAATATATTATATAACCACGTGTTATTTATTTATTTTCTATTTCTTTAATAAGCTCGGAAAAAACTGCGAGTCTCGATTCCGGAACTATTTATAATATGAACCTACAAATTTGTGATTGCTTAAAAAAATCATAAGTCGAGACCTGTCACAATTAAGATGTTGATACTCAGAACAAATATTCTTCACTATAAGAGGTACTCACAAAAAAAACCCGAGCCCGTTAGATGTAAGGGCCGTCTTACTATGCAAACCCGACTATGGCCTTTCGGGAATAATTTTCCCCTCCATATCTCATTAAATATTGATCCCAACAAAAAAGGGTATGGAATCATTTTTGTACAGAATTTTATCTAGATTAATTATGTAACGGAATATTTTTTGCTATGGACCACCGTTTACGAGCTATTTACGAAAATCTAAAAAAAGGGGCCTTTACAGCCCACTCCACCCGTTAGCTCCACCCTACCCTACCCTACTTTTACTTACTACCCCACCGTACTTTTAGCATGTGGCTTAAATCACCATTCCCTACAACTATGCCGAAATTCACATACACGAGTTTTTCCACTGATTTGTCTTCGTTGTTTATCCTATCCTATCAAAAACATAAATGTGAAAATGGGAGCCAAGTTCAATATTTTAATAATATGCGATGCATGGTTATCGACTTCATCAACAAAAGAATTGAGATCTAAATGGGTGCCAAGTTCCGAAGATAATCCTGATATTTACTTATTAAGAACATACGACATTCTAAAATAAATTAAAAACACAATTTCTTATTTTTTCTGCTACAACAATGTTTGCTATTTAAAAGTTTGCTATTTACACAAAGCAGATAACTTAGGAAGCAGATAATATCAAATAAATTAGCATTAAATAATATTCATTAAATCGCAACCAATGTAATACTAATAATTATTGAGTAGGTAGTTCCGGTGAATCTGGGATCTTTATTCATCATCATCATCAGTTCAAATTCACCAAATGGTGCTATTCAAGAGCAAATGCACGAGTTACTATATGTTATACAAAATATACCCAAATCGCTATAGATGTACCTAAAATATTTGAAGATTTCCCTAAAATTTATCCAGGACCCCATCATCAGATTCTGACCTGATCACAGCGGGACCACTCCGGAAGTATGCCCTATCAATCCAAAAAAGAATTTTCCTAATAGGTTAATAAATGACGGAGTTCTGAGGTAACTAGTATAAATAATAATAATAATAATAAAACTTGAAAAAACACTGTTTTCAGTTTTTTTTTATTTGTATACACATAATTACCCATCTTGATTCCAAATGTCACCTTTCTAGGTCACCTGGAAGTGGGTTAGGTTTTTGATGATTAATCAGTCAGTTAGTCAGTCAGTCAGTCAGTGGTAAAAATGCCGATTTTTAGACGTTGATATCTCAATAACCGTTTCAACTTTTTTTATGAAATTTAAGGTTCTAGTTGATCTGAAGGGTTTTAATACATAAACCAAATTTCATGTTTTTATGATAAATATATTTGGAGTTATTGAGGCGTCAAAAGTGGATCCAAATGGTTCGTGTAAATAACACACGGCTGCGCTCGCCAGTTCCTTTAGCATGAACTTGGCTGGAGACGCTGCCGCGTGTCTAGATTTGAAGTGACAACGTATTCGATGTAAATAAGCGTTAAAGTTTGGACCCTGTGCATAATAATATAGTTAATAATCATCATCATCATCATGTCAGCCGAAAGACGTCCACTGCTGGACATAGGCCTCCCCCAAGGCTCTCCACTCAGACCGGTCTTGTGCTTTTCGCATCCACCGCGTTCCCGCGATCTTTACAAGTTAATAATGTCACTAGGTAATTTTTCCTTTTTTTTCCCGATTTGAACTTGTATTGGGATACCAACAAGAATTAATGTGGTTCAAAACGACCTGTTGGTCCCAGGTATGATTGTATTTCGGGCCATTTGGTTTCTGTTTATACGAAAAATGTCACGCAATCTGCGCATCTGAACCACCATTATTTCCCAATAACAAGGACAGGGCAAAACGGTAACTATTGAGTGTACCATAATGTACAATTTTCACTAAATTTTCTAGACAAATAGCTAAATTTGCTGCTTTGGAAGGTTCAAAAAAGGCCGTGTTATCATTTACGGCGCAAAATTTCCATCAGTACTTGTACGTTACGTCGTATTGTTTTACTGTACTGCGGGAAAGTGATGCTAGCGGGTGCGTCTCAAAGAATATAACATCATTCGATATAATTTCATATAATAAGCGTTAATAGGGTATAATAAACGTTACAGAAAAATAAGTATAATTTCAAAAGGTATGACGCTTTATTAGAATAACATTTATGTTATAGGTAAATTGTTACGTACTTGGGGGTAGGTAACTGATAGAAATGCACGAATACACCGATACGAGTAATCAAAAGTAGACTTAAATAAAGCACTCACTTAAACGTGCTTAAACTGTTACAAAACAATTATCGCACAATAAACTTCGAATACTCAGATGATCGCTCGGGTCGCTCTTATTCGCACTGTTCGCTTTTTAAGTAAAGACTGAATTTCGGTTGCCGGTAGGTCCGGTCCGCCTTTTATATATCTCGTGCCCGATCTTTCCTTGCTACCTTGCTCTGTTTACAATCGCGATGTCCTTGACTCATGGGTCTGGATGAGTCTGGAATATTCCGCGTATTGCTGTTTCATTTCGTGTTATCTCTTTCGCACGGTTCTGGAGGGTTCTCAGTATCGCCGTCTCTTTCCAATCGTGTTATCTCTTTCACACACTCCTCGAAGGTTCTCAGTATTGCTGTCTCTTTCTAGTCGTGTTTTCTCTTTCACACACTTTTCGAAGGTTCTCAGTATTGCTGTCTCTTTCTAATCATGCTATCTCTTTCACTCTTAGTGAAAATTTGCCATATTATTATACTGAAATGTACTTCAAGGGGTCCATAAGGGGTCCTGAAAACGCCTGAAAATAAGTTTTCAAGTTATGGCGTAATCTGATAGAGGGTGCAAAGAACTGTATATGTAAATGTAAAGCATACTGTTGTTGACACAGTTGTACCGGCAAACAACACGCAAACCTCCCCCCCGTCGCCCCCACAAGACAAAGTTCCTGCAAGCCAATCTGCAACGGTCATAGCTGGTAACAGCTGAATTCCACCAGGCCATGTAAAACGGAAACTGTGAAGTAGCACTACTACAGGAACCGTATGTGGGCGGAAAGGGAGAGATGACGCCGCAACGAGGTTTCAAGGTGATTCAGTGTACACAAAATCGCGTGAAACTGGTGAAGTCAGCAATAGTAGTGGTAGGTGATCGAGTCCAGGTGTAACCCACAACTGGTCACGGAGAACATCACGGCGGCACTCCTGAAGTTTGGTAACGTAGCAGTTGGAGTAGTCTCAGTTTATTTCGAGGGAGGACAAGACTTAGAAGGATCAGATCATGCTTAAATTGGGTGCAGACAGCTACATCGTGGGAGGTGATTTAAATGCCTGGAGCTACTGGTTGGGAAGCAGATCGGAGAACCACAGGGGGTAGCTTACCATAGCTTCCTCAACGAGGTAGATCTTCGAGATTCGTTCTGAATGTCGGACACACTCCTACATTCGAGACATACCGGGGGGGGCAAGCTATACTCTAGCATCGTTGACGTGACGGCATGCAGTACAAACATTCTGTCCAGGATCCAAGACTGTACCAACACCATAAAATTTGTAGTGTAGTGTGTAGTGAAGCAGCCTCAAAGCCAGTACCAAGCTTCTGGAAAGAGACTTGACAGTGCATTCCTTGAATAAAATTGGAGACACGGAAGCACTGGAGCAGGCGACCAACGCCTACATCGGTGCAGTGTCGAAAGCATGTGAAGAATGCATCCTGAAACCGGGAGCTCCCAAGATAAACGCAAAGCCGCCGTGGTGGTCCAAAGAATTGAACCGACTAAAAAAAGAGGTGTTAAGAAGGAAAAGGCGAATAAGGAACGCAGCCCCAAACCGAAGGCAGTACGAACTCGACCAATACCTCCAGGTAAAGGAAGAGTACCCCGAGAAAGCGACACACGCTCAGACGGCTAGATGGAAAGATTTTTGTACCACACAGGATAGGGAATCTATGTGGGACAAACTCTACCTAGTAATCAGGAGAACGGCTAGACGTCAGGAAGACACGTTGCTCCGAGACGAACAGGGGCTCACCGTAAAACCGAAACCTTTACCCGGATGACCGCCAGGACGGTGAGTCGGACCATCACAGGAGCATCAGGGACGATACTGAGGGAGAAGACCCAGCAGTGGAGTCACACCTCACTGGCGATGTTCCACCTTTCGCACTAGTGGAAATGGATACAGTAGTCAGAAGTATGAACCCGAAAAAGGCACCCGGGTCGGACGGGCTCACTGCAGACATATGTGCAACAGCTATTCAGTGCATTGAAGAAGTATTTTTGTGCTTAGCGAATTTCTGCCTTAGGCTAGCCTACTTCCTCAAAGCCTGGAAGTCTGCACACGTCTGCATCCTACGGAAACCCCGTAAGGAGGACTATACCCACCCCAAGTAATACCAACCGATTGGTCTATTGTCGGTATTGGGAAAAATCCTGGAAAAAATGCTAGTAAACAGGATCAAAAGGCATATCCTCCCGGCCCTGAACAAACGTCAGTACGGGTTCATGCCCCAAAAGTCTACGGAAGACGCCCTCTATGCCCTGATGACACACATAAGAACTGAAGCAGACACGAAGAAACGCATCGCGCTACTTGTCTCGCTAGACATAGCGAGCTTTCGAAAACGCCTGGTGGCCGCAGCTCAGAGCCCAACTGGCCAAGAAAGGCTGCCCGAGAAATCTTTATCATACGGTCTGCTCCTACCTAGACGACCGCATGATAAGGGTCTACGCGGGTGAAATCAGCGAAAAGCCCACCACAAAGGGATATGTCCAAGGCTCCACAGGAGGTCCAATCTTCTGGAATGTTATTCTAGACGATCTCCTACAGATGCTCAACGACACGGACGCCCATTGTCAGGCCTTCGCTGACGACGTCACGCGGGTGTTCGCCGGCAGCTACTCAGGTGCAGTGAAAGCAAAAGCCGAACGGACTCTCCAAAAAGTGGTCGAATGGGGTACCCAAAATAAGCTAAACTTCGCCGCTCACAAAACGGGAGCCACGGTTATAACGAGGAAGCTGAAATGATATCCCACCCGAATCTCAGTGGCTGGGACCATGGTGGAGCTTGTCAATGAAATCAAACTGTTGGGACTTACCTTATCATAAATAAGTGATCATTTATGTACCTTGTCACTTTACGTCGTGTTTGAAATGTCATACAAAATTGTGAAACGATTGAAAGCGACAAGGTACATAAATGATCACTTATTTATGCTGTTGACTGTACGCAGCAAGCGCTTGGCACAAGTCTGCCAACAAGTTAATGGTGCGAAACCAACTAGACTCAATACAGCGTGGTTCTCAAATTTGACACCACGCATACCCTTCGGCCACAGGACCCGGAATCCCACGCCGCAACGACCCCCCAGACCTCCCCCAACCTTCCCCCAAACCTTCGTACTCATGCGCCCCCCCCCCCCCTCCCCGCTCGCCGTATCCTGTTCCCCCAACCCAAACATTCTTCTCTCACATACAAAACTGTTACCCCCTCCAAGAAAACCCAATTTTCTTCTCCCTCATCCCAAACCAAAAACCAATCCCCAACGCACCCCTAATCTTGTAGGATGATGCAACAGTATATAAAAATACAAGTATAAAATCTTCCAAACCCCTACCGCCATCCCTAAGCACCTCTGTTGAATTTTGTCTCTTTCTTTGTTTTAACTGAATGGCCTCTATATGTTAAACCCAGAGCTAACCCTAACCTTAAGTGTTTAACATACACTTAAGGTTAGAGTTAGCTATTGTATAAGCAACCTCCTGACGCAGGCACCTCCCGAACATCTAACGGGTGTCGTCAGGACGGGGGATGGGGAATCCTGCGGCCTCCTAAACGGGAGAATGATTTTCTCTCCCGGGCCCTCAGCACTGGCTGGGGTAAGGCTCCACGCGCGATTCACTGGTCCCTCATCAAACTGACACCTGCCCCCCCTTTAATTATAGCAGATGTATAGGCTAAGTTGCAATGGAAGAGGTCACAAAAGCGGGCAGCGCAAGGAGACACGCGCAAAAAATAGTATCTCCAGGCAAAATAGAAAGCCTCCAAAAAAAGGGTAGCCCCACCAATAAAGATGGTATCCACAGCCACACAAGCGGTCCAAAAAAGATCTCCTACCCAACCCTTCCATTGTCGGGCAGAAGAAAGGAAGCACGTAGTCTATAAACATGCATGCGTCAGGATTCCCACTCCGCGACTCACATAGCTATAAATCTCCCCCCATCCCAACCCCCATTCCTATCCCCCTTATTGGAAAAACCCCGCGGATATGTAAACGGAGGAAGGACTTTCTCCTCCGGCCTTTCAGCACTGACTGGGGCAATATCCGCGGGAGTCTAAATTCTGGTTAATTAGTAATTGGTGTTTTTAGCCGGTGCGAGCCTGGCAGTACCTGGGCCCTCCATTCCCAGGTCTCCGGAAGGGATTTTCACCTCTGTCCCTTTTTCTTAAAGTAGGTAATTCAAGTAAAAAGCAATCAAAAGCAAGTACTTTTGTCACTGGCCCCTCAGGCGAGAACCAAAAAAAAAAACTCGATGTATCTTTCTAATATTCGAAGTTTAATCTTAAAGCTCACGGATTGTAACCTGATTATAATATAGTCAATTCCAAATCTTTGATCATACTCTTAGCAAATGAGAAATGGAAAAATAACAACCCTAGTACATTTCAATTCAATTTTGAACCCTAGTACATATTTTAGAGCCGCCAAATTTGACAGATACGAGATGCTACGGTTGCGGTTTAAATTGCCCACCATCATAATTCACAATTTAAGGTACTCACTGCATAGAAAGCATTAAATAATGTTCTGTTAACTTTTGTTTATATTATACAAAAACAAACACTCACCTTTGTCTTCGTAATTTTTCAATATTTTAAAAACACTAGTAGTCGCCCGCCTCAAAACACGGTTACACTTTGACAAGCTGTTACAGCCAACTGAATGAAGTTGGAACCCAAAGCAATAGACTAGAGTTCCATAAGTATAACCTGTTTTCTACTAAAATAATTAAAAGTTACTAAAATACTGTATTTTTTTCAAAATTCATATTTTTGCTTATATTTGACTCAGCGGGCAAAATATCCATTAAGGGCAAATTTAGACGGTTTCACGGTAATCAATGATTGCAAAAACTTGTAAGAAATCAAACTGTTTCTTGCATGTATAAGCATTTTTTTTGTAATTTTCGTAATTTTTAATCAAAATAAAAAAAAACTATAGCTGTACTGGCTATAAGCAGAGGGATTGCACTGGGCGTGTCGCGCCGCCTTAGTAACTCTGCTCGTCCATTCTGAGAATGGATATCAGTCCAGGGCCGGCACCGAGCGAGCGAGTACGCGTGCGCCGCGATCTGCCGGCCGCCGTCTTGAACGATCGATATCGGAGCGTGCCGTGATTACGGAGTGCAGTTAGTTTTGTGAATAACCTTAAACTTTTTATTATTTACTTGGTATGTGGTATTGATTGACACGATGAAATTAAAAACACTCCGAAAAGCAATTACATGTACTGACGTGTACAAGGGCTGCTACTTATGTATCCGGAATCTGGGATTCCAACATTTATAAACGTTATATCTGACCTCTTTGGTAAATTTTGAACTTTTTTTTTCAATACTGGCCGCTATAATTTTTTTTTCTTATGTACGCTAGTCTTTTGTTTTTGGCGGGATCAAAATGTCATCTCGCTGCAAGAATGGAACTCACTCGTGAAAGTATTCGTGCTATGATTTATTATGATTTTCGGCGTGGTTTAACGCAACAACAGTGCATAGATCAATTAACTTCGACTTTTGGTGATGAAGCTCCATCGAAAAGCACTGTGTACCACTGGTTTAGTGAGTTCAATCGTGGACGTAGTATGCTCACGGACGAAGTTAAGGAGGGTCGCCCGAAATCGGTCGTAAAATATTGAAGCTGTGCGAAAACTTATAATGCATGACCGTCATGTTACATATCGCGAGATAGAGGCGACTCTGGGCATATGTATGACGAGCATTAATAAGATATTACATGATCATTTAGCTGTAAAAAAAATTTGTTCCCGTTGGATCCCTCACAATTTAACTAAGGATCAAAAAGAGGCTCGCGTCGAATGGTGCAAGAAAATGTTAAAAAAATATATCCGTGGTGACTCAAAAGCTGTTTATAATATCTACACAGGTGACGAATCCTGGATCTATGCGTATGATCCGGAAACTAAACAACAATCAACAGTGTGGGTGTTTCAAAATGAGCCGCACCCTACGAAAGTAACTCGTGCAAAAAGCACCTTGAAGCAAATGGTCGCCTGCTTTTTCGGTATTAATGGCCATGTGGCTACAGTGCCACTAGAGAATCGTAAAACGGTTAATTCGGAATGGTACACGACCATTTGTTTGCCGGAGGTATTTGAAGAAATACGTAAAAAGAACCAGCGACGCAGAATCGTTCTTCACCATGACAATGCCAGCTGTCATACATCACGCGAAACGACTCGATTTTTGGAAGGTCAAAATATAGAATTAACGGGTCATCCGCCGTACAGCCCTGATTTGTCACCCAATGATTTCTATATATTCCCAAATGTAAAGAATAAATTACGTGGTCAACGATTTTCGACCCGTGAGGATGCAGTCGACGCGTTCAAACAGCACGTTTTGGAGATACCTCAGTCAGAGTGGAAAAAATGTTTTAAAAATTGGTTTCAACGTATGCAAAAGTGCATCGATCATAAGGGAATATTTTGAAAAACAATAAAACCATATTTAGTCATATACGTTTGTTATTTTTTTTCTATTCCGGTTACATAAGTAGCAGCCCTCGTAAATGGTTGTTTAAATAAACAAAAGGACGTAAAATATTCTTGTTTTACGTTGCCGACAAACTGTGAACGGTTAGTTCATCTTACTATTACTTAGTAGGTAAGTAATTATTATGAAATTGCACTATTTAGTATAAACGGGTTGTTACCAAGGTCTGGGTCAATGTCCCGCCCGGTATTTCGATGATGTTATTATCGTTTATATGATATTTATAGGTACTGTTATTATATTAAACACGTTCTTATGGGAACATACATAAAGAAATAATCCGACGAATGGAGAACCTTCTTTATTTTGAAGTTGGTTAAAAATACGTCGATACGACCGCCGCAAGCGAGCGAGCGACATCAGATGCTAAAACATTTTTACCCTCATTGATGTACTCTAGGCGTGTGACAACCCTAGCACTACACGTGCCGCGTGCGAATGAATACAAGTTATACGATAGTAAGAGAGGCATAGAGTAGGCACGTTTCTTATGCTTAAACAGCGTTTTTTCACGGAAGTGCAACTTCTGTACTTGTACAATTACTTATTCTGTGCTATAAGTAGGTACCAATTTTCTAATGATATCCCATAATTAGAACCAAAAATCTTTTGTAATTTACTTACTAATAATATTTAGGAGGGGGGCAGAGGGGGACCACAAAACTGGTTGGCAACATCTGTTAATTGGATGTCTGGGATCTATGCAATATATATTAGAAGTCAGAATGCGGTCCGCAATTTTTACAAACGGAACTCCACTGAGAGCCCGCTCTAATATATTTGACGCTGCGTTGAAAGACAAACGAGCCATTTAAAGGAAAAAAATAGTACATTGTTGCAGAGGATAGAAAGTAAGCGATTTTCGTACGAGTCATATAGAGGGCCGAAACGTAGTTGAGGCCCTCTAGTGTACGAGTCCATAAATTGCACTTTCTACCGAGGCAGACATAGTGCTTTTCACAACTACTGAGAGGAAATAAAACAAAAATTCATACTCAAAACTCAAATTTTAATGTGATGTTAATGTGACATCACCGCCAATTTTACCATAGATATAGCATTGTTTTAATCTGGACCCCTATTCTCTTGGCACTCGAGCTTAATAAACTCACATGCGAGATGAAGATGTCAACTCCATATAAAATTGTATTTGTTTCGACATATCTCCTATGTCATTTCATCCCTAGTGGTTCAAGATTAGGGGCCAAGTTTGAATTACATTTAAAAAAAAGCAGTGACATTGTTTTTAGTCTGTGTATCTTTTAACAAAAATACACCTAATATTTTACGACACAAAATGGTGTGTTCTGATTGGTCGATTTCAATTTTTCATTTTAAGGAGCTATGACACAAAAATTAATTGATTGATTTTCATTGGTTCTTAAAGTTGGACAACAATGTTCTCGACCAATCAGCAAACACGCCGACAAAAACATTCTTGGTCTGTCCTTATAAGTGACGTTTTGTGACCCCAAACAAGACCATCTATGGCCATATTTCCGAGCAGTGTTGTGAAAAAGTACTTTTTCATCACGACAACGCACCAGCTCATTCGTTCAGAGTTCAGGTGGAAAAATGGCTCGGTGGTAAGCGATTTGGATCACATGCCGCTACCGAGGCCTATTTTAATGACTTACAGAAATCACATTTTTTGGATGGCTTATTGAAGCTTGAATATCGGTGGAACGAATATATATAGAGTTACAAGGTGGCTATGTAAAAACAACATGAATATATACTAATCGTCCCAATAATAAATTGAGTTAGCTGACAACGACCCAGTGCCAAGTAGACACCTTTTCGAATACATCTCCTCAACATGCATTTAATGGCAACCAATTGGCAACGAGATTGGTCAGGATCGTAGCAGGAGGAAAGAAGTGGTCTCTGCCTGCCTACCCCTCTGGGAAACAATGTATTTATGCATGTAATGTGGTTTGATTGTTAACAATCTATAAGTGTCTAATTACTAAAACTAGACACTTTGAGACAGAAGTAACTCCAAAGTAATAAATTGGTTTGACCGTTTACAATCTAGTGTCAAACTTGGCACCTTTTTTTACATTTCCGTTTTTGGTGGGATAGTATTTACGAGTATACAAACGCACGTTACGCATACATGAAAAATATAGTCTACCAGAATCTCATGACAAATTTAAAAGTAAAAATATTGATGTGCCCATAACCCCGAGGTCCGGTCACACGGCAGAGTGTCCAGGTGCTCGTTCGACTAGGCCTCCGTCGAGACAGACATACACACACACACACACACACACACACACACACACACACACACACACACACACACACACACACACACACACATACACACACACACACACACACACACACACACACACACACACACACACACACACACACACACAGTTACACACCCGGAGCTCGTCGGCCCACTCATCAAGCCCAGGAAGCCGACGAAAACTTGGACGACTTCGGGTGAGCGTTTTACCTAATAATTATACTTAAGTACATAGGAACGACTTTCGGCCAGCTCTTTTAGTTGTGCCTCGTTCTTTGTCGGCTGCCCTTTAGGTAGTATAGCGAGGTTCAAACGTTCGAATTGGTCGAAGTTACCAAGTTAAGCTAGCATACTCAATATGAGCCCGGCGGCTGGACCTAAATACCTTAGTGCCTGGATCAAATCGAAAACACTAGGTAACTATTGTTACTAATGTTATAAATGTTGGTTTGTTCCATTTCATGGCATAAATGTTAATTGCACAGACGTGATATTTCAGTTTTGCCCTGGAAAAAGGAATAATTCCCAAATAAATAAAGACTTCTACGCGGACCGAGTCCACAACATCATAATTTTTAGGACTGGTGGAAAATCAAGTATCCCTTTGAATCTTATTAACCCAGAGTTGCAAGCCCCAAATTTGAATTTCCCTTTTTGTCATGAGATTCTGGTAGACTAATGACTTATTACTCTTATTAGTACAGATAATACAATTGATTCTCACCGAACTGCTTAAAACATCTCTGTTGACTGCTACAGAGAATTTGGCCAGATACCGGTTAAGCCTGTCGTACCGTGATGTTAGGCCCATGCTGACCAGAACAATGAGGATGTCCTGGTAGTTCCAAAGAATTGTTGCGATTTTGCTCATAAAGAGGATTGGTATAGCGTACCACACAGAGTAATCAGCTAAAAGTCAAAAAACTGTGATGAGTCAGTTATTTTACAAATAATATAGTTATAACATATTAAAAATACCTACTTACTTCTTAATAAAAGAAACCCATGTGACATGAGAATGTACCTTCTAAAAATTAATGCCGGTGGACAGTCAAACCCAACCTGTGACAATATGCTTATTAAATGCTCCGCTGAAAAGAAACATACATTTGGACAAATTAATCATGGAATTGAAAATATCTATAATGGACTCGATCTTTGCATCATTGTTAATGCATTGATAGTGCTGCATTGTTAGAATCGGCGCAGCGTGAATCACACAGAGAACATTGAATATCGTTTCAAAACAAAAAGTGCGACGGTGTTTGATGTAATTCTTACCAAGTTCATTAAAATATCGGGAGCGATTATGGTGTATACGGTCAGGACCAGAACAAATACCGGTACTCTCGAGAACCGGTACCGAGAACTAGGTGAGGAACCTGTACTAGTCTCGGTACCGGTATTTTGTGAGAACTACAGGTATGTCACCGGTACTATACCAGTTCTTAGGCTAGAATACCGGTAAAACTACCGGTACTCATTGTCAGTTAAATTGATAAAGGGAACAGAATAGGTATGTGGCAAGCTGTCAAGTGGCCTGCTGATCATTCAATTCATTTCGTCCCACTACGCAATCAAATTCTTATCGGGTTTGGAAACAAAAGCCCGCTGCGTTCTGGGAGTTACAAGAGAGTAACAAGAGATTAACCGGTTAGTGAAGTTAGGTATAATTGAACCTGACAACTTTTCGGATTATGCTAGTCCGATATTTCCGATGTCGATGGTTGGGTTAGTATTAAAACGGGAGAAATGTAGTTTGTTTCAGATTCAGTTTCATATTTAGGAGTTGTTATTACAGAAACTTCATTAAAAATGCGTCCAGTATTCTAGCACCGATGCATAAACAATGCAAAAGGGTGTACCTTGGGTTTGGGATAAAGAGCATGAAGATGCCTTATCGCCATAAAAAATGTACTTTCCTCGGATAATACACTTGCGCATTACAATCAGGATGCTTGGATAGTTGTTAGTGTCGATGCTTCACCCTGGGGGCTGGCTGCAATTTTATCACAGGTGGATGAGACGGGCATAGAGAGACCGGTCTCTTTTGCATCCCGATCTTTAAACACAGCAGAAAAGCAATATAGCCAAATCCAAGAACAGGCAACCGCAATTATATTTGGTATTCGTAAATTCCACCAATACCTGTATGGTAGGGCAGAGCCATTTACCTTAAGAACAGACCATAAACCTCTTTTGTAAATTTTTCGTCCCGGGAAGGGCATGCCAGAGGTGTCGGCTAATAGGCTACAAAGGTACGCGATGTTTGTTTCGTTTGTTTATCGGCTTATAACTATGTCATAGAGTACGTGAACAGTGCACACGACTGTGCTGACTTCTTTAGTCGCTTCATGCCGCGAGAGCCGGCCGCCGCCGCGCCGCACAGTGAGCACGGCCGCGGGCACCCGGACTCGGTCCACGTCTCAACGCACAATGGGTTGCGCGACGCGCTGTATGTTAACTGCGTTTGGGGCTCCGACTCGCCTCCGTTATCACTGCGCGACATCGGTGTGGCCACGGATAGTGATAGTATTTTATCACAAGTTAAACGATTTACGGATGGCCTGCTAAAGTTACGGATAACTAATTAAAACCGTATTTCGATTGCCGCTACGAATTAGCTGTAGAAAAGGAGTATATAATGCGAGATTCCAGATTACTAATTCCAGATAGGTATAATAAAAATATTGTAGACGAGTTATACATTGGGCAATTTGACTTTGACATTGACTTAATAGTTGATGCTTATTCCAAGTGGGTGGAGGCATATGACGTTACTACGGGATAAAGTACTAGTGTAGTAATTCACAAATTGTGTGACGTAATGGCTAGGTTCGGGGTCATACAAACCATTTGCACGGACAACGGTCCTTGTTTCGTTTCGACAAGAGTTTGAGTTTTTTTTCGAAATCAACAGTATTACGCATTTAACGTCCCCGTCGTACCACCCGGCCAGTAACGGTCAAGCCGAAAGCTATGTCAAAATTATAAAAAGAGCTCTGAAATCGATTTTATTGTCAGGCTCAAGAGGCAAAGAAATTAGTATAAAATTAAATGATTTTTTATTTCACTAGCGCAATTCTGTCCATTCCACGACAAACAGATCACCTGCAGAGATCATCTTTGGTAAAAAACTACGTTGCCGCTTAGATTTACTTAAAACGCAACCCCCGTTGCCTTCCGATGCAGCACTGGTGGAAAATGGACAAGAGAATCAGTGTTTACAGAATAGGTACTACCAAGGAAAAAGGAACGTAGAATTATCAGTCGGTGATGTAGTTTTAGTCAAAATACACCTCAATCAATAATCCTATCGGGGGTTATCAAAAAAGTATTAGGCAAATCCACGTAGGTATATAGTGAAAGTGAGTGATAGTAATAAGACAATTAAAAGACATAAGAATCAAATTTACAAATTAAAGGGGGAGAGTGAGGTGTCGCAGGCCACGAGCACTGCCGAGGGCGGCTCGTCACCGGAAGTGCACAGCCCGCGAGCTACGGTAGAGGACGATTTCGACGCAATTATTACGGTCCAACCGACGAGATCCCACACCGAGTCGGTTAGCTCTCTCCCGGAAGCCGGTCCGGTCAACCCAGTAGAAGCTTTACACGAGGATATGGATGCCGGCTCTCAGCTCTCTTCAGCAGCGCCAGAGATGGATGAATGGGCAGAGTGTCAAGAGACTGCTGCAGAGAGCGGCGCCCCCACCGCCGCGGGCCCCGCGCCCAACCGCGCGGAGGAGCGCGAGCGGGCCGCTGAAGCCGCCGCCGCGTTTCCACGGCGGTCTCGTAAACCCGTAGATTATAGGAAATACTTTTGATTATTTGTTACATATTGGTGGAGGAATTTTAGTAATAAGGTGGGTACTTGAGATAATGTATATGTGGGTAGACGGGGATAACAGTAAGTCAGTCGAAATAGATAGCTTGCTCTCGTATATCGGTGTTTACTGGAAAAATGTAAAACCGAAAATGCTCAATAACTTTTTGACTATAAAGAACAGATGTTTAATTTTAATATCATTTGAAAGAGCTCGTACCATGGAACCATTTTGAGATATTGTTAAAAACTTGGCTGTCTATAAAGTCGGTTTCCGGACGATAATTTTACGTGATAACGTCATACATAAGAAAACACACAAGCCGAACGCTTAAGCGGGTATTACATTATCCTAAATTTAGTCATCCTAACTGGCTTGCAAGGGAGGGGATAGTTAGGAAGCTCCTGATCACACTACACTAAATTTAGTCACTATATCAGTTTGCAACGGCGTCGGACGTGTCTAGTCCGATGGCTCGAGTACTGTCGAAACAACAAATACTCAATGAAACCTTGTAGCCCTCATCTCGCATCTGAAAAAAAAAAAAAAAAAAAATATTGGCAATTAACTTAGTACAATTTATCTTTAGTCCTGGATCCTGAGCTAGGAAGCCCTGTGTTACAGGACCCAGTAGAATACAATTTTAGAGATACACTCTTAATAAAATAAAATAAAAACTTTGCAGAGGATTATTACATTATTACTTACATATTAAACTAAAACTAACAACTTAAACATACAAATTCTAGTGAGCGGGTACGTGTGAATGTATGGATTTGCGTGTCTTAAAATATATATGTAATATTATTAATTATATTAATATTATTATCTGCTTACACATATAATTTTTGTCGTTTTTATTAGGGTTCCGTAGTCGCCAGTTTCGCCATGTCCGTCCGTCCGCAGCCTAGCTCAGAGACTCTTAGTGCTAGAAAGCTGTTATTTGACATGAATATACCTGTAATTTGGTAAATAAAATATTGAAAAAAAAAAACTTTTAGATTTGCTCCCCTATACGTAACGTGGGGATGTATTTTTTTTTCTCCTCTAGCCCATAGTGTGGGGTGTCGTTGGATAGGTTTTCCAAAAATATTGTAGGATTGTGCGAACAATTTCTCGATTAAAGGATCCGTTTATGAAATATTAAGCTTTATGGCGCTATTTTTTGTTAGAGTCAAGTGCCCCCCCCCCCCCCCTCCCTACAGCCAAAACTACAAATACTAAAAATCAGAAAAATATCTTGAATGAAAGCAAATATAATGATTTAATACGAAAACTATCACGACTAAGTAGACTTCATTGGTTCTTGAGATACAAACGGTTTAAATGTTTATACCTACCGAACACTCATTGCGGTGTTGGTAAACTGACCGCGACCTATGTCGATGTATGGGGAGAACAGTTTTCCAACGGCAAAGTAAGTTTGTCGCGAGGTCTAATTTGTTTGTAGTAACTGCTTCGGAACCCTACACTGAGCGTGGTCCGACATGCTCTTGCCCGGTTTTATCCCATAGATATGGCATGTCTTTATATATTTCTATAATACTAGCGAGTATCGCTTTTTCGCTCGCCACGGTCGGTCGCCTAGCGTGGTCACTTTGTGTATAAGCAGACACGTCCGTACCACATACATGCTACATGCTACATGTTATTATACCTTCCTAAATTAAGATCCTAACTCATTTAGGATAATAATGTAATACCCGCTTTAGGCCGATCGTGCCTCTCTATCGCTTGTTCCGCGCTCTCGCTTGCGCACTCGGCTCAGGCGGACCGTGACAATGAGTCATGCTTTTTCGTGCGTACTAACGTAAGCTTGTTTGCTACCGTCGTGGTATACATAAAAAAAAAACAATTGCCGAATCGAACCTGGGTACTGCGACCTCCGACTCCAGCCGCGCACCATTAAGCCATGAATGCATTTAACTCAAATTGCAAAATAGGTGACCGTCTTCGTCGTAGTCTTATGCCAACCCGCTTTGCGTTATCTACTCTACTCTACTCAGAAGCATCGGCAAAAAACATATTAGTATCATTACGCAGAATTTTACTTTTATTGCAAGGCATTATCACCTCATTAGTTAATTTCAGGCGGAACGTAACAATCAGTCATGTTTGGCGGAACTTTGCAATGAGTCATGTTTTTTCGTGCGTGCAGCCGGCGTTCATCGATTTATAAGACGTTATCACGTCAAAAACTGTTTTACCATAAATTGACATGTGATTGAGTTGGTAATTTTATTTTGCGGCTTTATTCGCCTCACTATTGCCGTTTCATTAAATTGGCATTGTACTGTTACTTTTATGTTCACTTTACTATTTCCCGAACGATGGTAGTTACCATTACTGTTTTATTCCAGTTCATTTCAAGTATTACAGAAAAAGTAATAGTTGATTAAGTTAATGTGTCTTCCAGAGTATGCATGACATTGGTTGTTTTTGTTACAATATGTTAAGGTATATGAGAGAGTGAAAAGGTTATAACTAATAATCACGTAAAAATTCAATCATCAAAATATCACATTTAAAATAACTCTTAACTATCAAACATTTTTATTTCACATTAAATTACAAAGTTTAAACATAACTTGTACCAATATAATTAAAACAGTTTCTTAAAATACTAATTTTTGCTAAAGAATTAGCCATTTTCTATATTTCTCTTTAATTATTATTAAATTTAATCTATTTCGTATACTTCGATAGTTTATGCTGATAAATTAACCTAAGTACTTTCATTGTCATTTCTATAACACATATAACCCCGCTACACCCTCCAACTATGCGGAAATCTTAAGGCGAATAATATTTTTAATGCTTTTCTTCTGTTATCACAACTCAAAGATTTATAACTCCGGATAATGTCGAGGAAAAACCTCGGAACGACACAAGCTAGGTAAATCATAGTACCTATTCAAGTGCGTTGGCTTAGGGGAAAATCACGCTTTGGCACCAAAGCGGATACCTTACGAGGTGGTGCAAGTTATAATCTACCGACTCGAAGGAACTTAGACAACATGTTCCGGTAACGTTACTATGAAGGAACGTCTGGCCTAGGCTGATGAAGGAAATGCCACTGTTGTAATGAATTCCGCTGATAACGATCAGAAGATCAGTCAACCAGAATACTGCTGGAAGACGTTCAAGTTTATAATCCTGTATATTATGTATGACCCTTCCGCTAGAGTAACAAGTCGCGTGCTAACATCGATCACCTATACATGCCAAAGATCATGCAGCCGTGCAGCAAATTCTATAGCTTACAGAAAACACTATCCTAACGTGCCCTTGCGTCTAATTTCGAGTCATTTCTCTTCACACACCGTTACAGCCGTTTGAGCGAAAAACGGCTTGCTGAAGAACCGAAAATGACGTGCCAGAATTGAAACTAGGTTTTACTCAAAAACTGCAACTACTTTCTGTTCCGAAAATGTGAATGTGAATTCTACTTTCAGACGGATGGCGTGGTGGCACCGGTAACGCCTAATAATTACGGATAAATGTATTTGAGATGAAAGTAGATCTGCAACCAAGTAATTAAGTAACGTTGTAGGAAGCACGAGCAGCCCCCTATATCACCATCGTGACAATGATAGGTGACAGGTGACAGGTCGGTATACATTAACAAGCTTTCGCATCAGTTGGATTAATATCAGCTGCGCAATGTACACTGATATGTCACCTGTCACCAGTCACTGCCAGGGTGGTGAAATAGGGGGCTGGAGTTTGAACAGTTTTCGTGACGTCTCAATTTTGTACATGATAATATCTTGGAGAGGGCCGGAAGTTGCCGGTCAGCCGCCAAGGAATCAACACGTGTTTGGGACTCGGTCCGCTATTAAAAAGTTGACTGAGGCACAAAAGCCTCTACTTGGCGTCGGCCTGGTTGCTTTTTACTCAATAAAGAAATCGCGTAGCGGGTGCTGAATTCGAATCGAAAAATTCGGTCCTTATTAATTTCGTGTGTGCGTGCGCTGTGTGTTTGGCCGCGTCCTTCCTCGTTGCGGCAAGTGTGTACGTGTGTCGGGGGCCGCGTCCACCCCACGCCATCACGGCGAGTGTGAGCGTGTGAGAGTGCAGGCTTGCGTTCTCCACGCAGCAGTACCGCTGCCCTGGCCAGAACATCCTGGGCACATGAGCGACCATTCGGGTGAGATCGTTTCATTACATACGCTTTAACGGTCTTGAGAGTAGATTTGGAAATTGTCTTATCGCGGCCTACCAATATGAATCCGATGCATATGAATCCGAGGACGCGATAAAACACAATGTATTTTTAGGAGCGTGTATAAATCGTACCTAAGTTTATACGGTGTATAGAACACGGATTGTAGTAGTAGCGCAATTGTATCGCTGCCCTGGCCAGAACATTCTGGGCATATGAGCGAGCATTCGGGTGAGATCGTTTCATTACATACGCTTCAACGGTCTTGAGAGTAGATTTTTGAAATTGTTTTATCGCGGCCTACCAATAGCATATGAATCCGAGGACACGATAAAACACTATATATTTTTAGGATCGTGCATAAATCGTTCCTAAGTTTCTAGGGTGTATAGAACTCGGCTTGTAGTAGTAGCGCAATTATATCTGCTCATACAGACATCACCATAGGCGGTAATTGTTTACGACATATCGAACAAACTCCAATAAAAAGTACACGCACCAACACATACCTAGCCTTTGAAATAAATAACTAACTTCGGCGGGCGAGAGTAGGGTTTTAACAAAAAATTAAATAAAATAAAAAACAGTACGTGTAGCAAAGGGTTTAGATATTTTTTTCGAGACTGCAGAGGAATAGGGTTCAGGTTACGCAAAACGGTATGCAAAGAGGCTTCGTACGAAGTCTACAGGACTCAGGGTAGTGCAATACGCGATGAGCTCACGTTCTTCATAGCATTTAAGTTCATTTTTAACCGACTTCAAAAAAAGGAGGAGGTTCTCAATTCCTCGGGATATTTTTTTTTTTTTTTTTTTTATGTATGTTCCCCGATTACTCGAAGACCACTGGACCGATTTGAAAAATTTTTTCGTTGTTCGACTGGGTATACTTTCTAGTTGGTCCCATTGTCACCACGTCAGAATCTGATGATGGGATCATGGAGTAATCAAGAGAACTCCTCAAATATTATAGGCACACCTATAGCGATTTTGGTATTTTTCACTGTAACTCATGCATTTGCTTTAGAAAAGTACTATATGGTGAAGTGGAACTGATGATGAAGACCACAGATGGCCACCGGAACTCCTTAACGGTACCTATTTCAAGGGTGGCGATAAGATATTTCGATAAAGGAAGTTGAGCGACTATGACGAAGCACATTTAGGTTTAAATATGACTATGACATTCCCGCGGCGTTGTCTGCGGCGAGCTTGAAATGTTCTATAGTTTCTTATTAATATTTAGAAGTGGAGCTACGTAACAGCATAAATAGGATCACTAAAAAGTATAAAATAAAATAAATGTTTAAAAAAACAAAAAACCGCCTTCAAAAAGCAAAAAATAACCAGTCCAACTGAAGTCTGCTTTTGGTTAAAATATTGTTGGACGCCGACTTCAGTTGGACTGACCTATTTACCTACCATTTTAAAGAAGTTATTTTTTGCTTTTTGAAGGCGGTTTTTTTGTTTTTTTAAACATTTATTTTATAGCATACGGTAAGGACACACGGTAACACTTCAAACAAGATAGGAGAAAGGAAAAACCCAGCTCGTTACCTCAGTGGGAAAAAAAAAGGGTCAAGCTTCGGTTCTGTACTACCCCACGGTCAACGACCACATCTGGAAGCAATTGCACAAGTCGACGCAAGTTACTTCGCTACTAGTTCCGAGAACAAGCAACCGTAGGTAGGATCCAAACAAAGGACGAGCCCTTCCTTTGATTTAAAAACGGATTGTACGTTTACTGCTAACACGGTTAGAATAATGGAAATTATTCCGATTCCCAAGACGGAAACTGTCTATTTAGAGCGATAGCACATCAAATGAATACAGTGCTGGATATGGATTACGACCATCGCTCTATCAGAGAGGAACTTGCCAACCACCTCGCGTCAGAAAGGGATGATACTCAAATCAAGTTAGCCCTCCAAGGAAGTATCCTGGACTTCACGGCCGCGCATAATGACACGTCACAACATTACGCACAACTAGTAGATAGCTACATTCAAAACCAGACTAAGGACGGTTTCTGGGGTGGTGAGGAAATCATCTTAGCAACATCGCATTATTTTACAGTAAACGTCTACGTTCACGCTAACCAACAGCGAGCGTTGTATTACAAAGCCCCAATAGCGGAATACGCAAAAATGAAAAGCATACATTTATTTTATCATAATCACCACTACGACTCGGTAGTATTTACTTCCTCGGAAGCGGAGAAAATGTGTGTGTCACAAGAGGCTCATGGTGTCAGGGACGCCACAAATAACAAAGGACAGTCAAACGCACCGGTAAAACAACGAAACACGTGCGACTCGCCGGACGCACAAGCACTTAGCCCGACCCCGGTCATAGCGAGTTTGCCTACCCCAGATCTCAATAGTTCGGTAGAGAGCGTGCAAGTTGTTGATACAACGGGCCAACGCCTAGTCAGGGCCCCCCAACACCCCCGGTCCTGGGTGCCGCAACCTGCCGAGGTAATCACGGTAGCCACATGGAACGTAAGAGGTTGCGCGTCAGCGAAAGACAGGGCCCACATAGACCAAGAACTAGCGGCACGGCGTATAACCATAGCGGTATTGCAAGAAACGCACCTTCCACGCGGAGAAACGGTTTCCAATAACTATAAATGGCTCCTCAATGGCGGAGAAAAGCCACGGGAAAAACGCGGAGTGGCAATCTTGATTAACAAACATATAGACCAGGATTTAATTTACACATATAAGAAATACTCCAATATCATAGCTGTCCACATAAAGTTAGAGTTAACAAATAACAGAGCCCCAGCGGAGTTGCTTATCATTAATACTCACATGCCCGCCGGGGCCTCAACCTGCCTGGCAAACATTGGCACGCTTCTGCGTCAAGCTCCTAAGAAGGCTTACCCAATAATCCTAGGCGATTTTAACGCACACATAGGGTTACGAGACGTGAAAAAGGCGTGTTCACAGGTATCTAATAAGAACCTCTTACACCAAGAGTCCAATACGAACGGCAGCCTTCTAATGAGTTTCATATTAGAACACAACCTCAGGTTAAACAATTCGTGGGGTCGCCCATCATGTAAGGTAACGTGGACTTCAGGAAACAAAAGCTCACAGATCGACCATATTTTATCATCTAAACAACGGCCCATTTTTTTCCATACTGTAAGAGGAGAGTTTGCCAAATCCGTAAGATCCGACCACAAAGTAGTTTGGGGATCAATCCGCAACACAAGTTTCCAAAGTAAGAAAAACCACCGACAAAAAGGTACCAACTTCTCGGGCAAAGAGAATTTAGTAAAACAGTTCAATCATAAAACGACCGTTTTATGAAACTTTAAAACTTTACAAAACAACGAGATAAAAAGGGAATTTCAGAAAGAAATCAGACGTCTGCTTATCACACAACATGCTAACGAAAATCCAACTTGGAATCAGCTTAATGGGATATTAATACAAGCCGCAAGAAAACTCCCCCCGAAGTCAATACCCCGATCTAGAGAAGCCCGCCTTGCTCTTGCAAATTTGCAAAAAGCGCGTTTCTTGAAAAATAAGTCCCCGGAAGAGCAAAGCTACGCCGAAAAAGTTAAACAGGCGCGCAAAAACTGGCGTAGGACCCAAGAAGAAGACTTTAATACAGAATGTGAGCGCTTCTTCAACAATCTCAGCAAGGCGCACAGAGCTGTTCGAATGAAGGTTACGTACAAGTACTTGCGCAGCTTTAAAAATAAACCAGAGAACAGAATAGTTAATAACAAATATATTCCGATGTCCAATTGGATTTCTGAAATGAAAACAAGCGAAGGAGATCCGATTAGACCAGTCGACCACAGTACAAACCGGGTACCGGAAGACGACGGTCCCGATATTGAAACAGTAACGAACATTATTAGTAAGTTGAAAGGCGGGACAGTCCCGGGAACGGACCAAATAGTCCCAGAATTATACAAGGCAGCACCTAGTGAGTTTATACAACAGGTCACCAACATAATGCGCGAAGCATGGTTGGAAAACAAAATACCAGAAGACTGGATCATTACAAAGCAGGTACCGATATCGAAGAAACCACGCCCACAACACGTCAACGACTATAGAAGAATATCGATTTGTAATGTAGGATACCGTATCTACGCCAATTTCCTTTTAAGAAAACTAGACGCAAAAATCGAAGCTCTAGGAAGCTACCAGGCAGCATTTTTAAACAACAGGTCAACGGAGGACCATCTATTTGCACTCCGTAGAGTCTTAGACGTAAACTGGAGGGAGGGTAAAAGGCTGTATGTTATAGCGCTCGACATTGAAAAAGCATTCGACAATGTAGATCTGAACGCCTTGAGAGACGTGCTCGTCACCCGCACAACCATACCACTAACAAACAGGATTGTCGAGGCTTGCATGCGGGAACGAACTTTCATCACGTGGTTTGGCCAAAACTCACAAATCATCAACAAGGGTAAAGGAGTCAAACAAGGATGCCCCCTGTCGCCCAGATTATTTACAGTTTTAATGGATGATGTTCTACGAACCCTAGAGGAAGAAGAGGATGTGATCAAGCTAGACCAGGACGTCAGACGTAGGTCACACTACCGCTAATCTTGTCTTTTGCAGATGATCTTATAATAGTGGGCGACTGCTGCACTACCCTAGACCGCATAGTGCAGAAAATGAAAGATTTGCTTATAACCATTGGTCTTGTCATAAACGACACGAAAACTAAACTAGTCATTAGGGACCCCTTTGGCCCCCCAGCAGCCGAGCAGCTACCAAAATCTATGGGCGGGATATTGATACAACCTGTCGAGCAAATACAATATTTGGGGTCGTATATTACAGCGACTCACAACCGAAAAGCTTCAATTAAAACCAGATGTGCCAAAGCGATCAAAAATTCGAAGGTCCTTACCAAATTTGTTAAACAGTACAAACTCGAATGGCGCATTACGCGACTTATGTATAAAATGGTTATCTCTCCTGCGATGACCTATGGACTGAATGTTATGGCACTTACAAAGGCCAACAGGTCAAGACTAAGAAAATATGAGCGCCACATACTAAAGGAGATGATTGAGGCAGCAAAAGACCCCCCTAGACAAAGAATCCATCAGGTTCTTGAGGGGAAAACGATTACCAAAGTAGTCAAAGTGCGCAGAATTTCCTACTACGGTCACATCTTACGACGTCAAAAGCCGCATCTACTACGTGCAGCGCTGAGCTTAAAAGAGAAGAAAAAGAAAGTAGGCCGGCCAATCTTAAAACGCAGTCCTAACTTCCTCTTCGTATTTATTACACACCAATTATAGGAATCTATCTTCCCTCATTCGGGCCACGATGCTAGTATTCGGGTCTGATCTATCCTCCCCACACCCTATCCGACTGCAAAAGCCCCAAACACTCCCTACCTGTAACTCCGGCTCCCCGGTGTCTCGGACAGGAGTGGCAGTTGCTGACATCGGGTGGCAAGCGACAGCGAGGCTGTACGAGAGGGCCTAGGTACCCACGAGGTCCCTACGGGACCTGGTCCCTGGACGGGGGATGTTAAGGTTCCTATACACCCTCGTCCTACAGTTCGCGTAGTGACACTGAGGGCGCCTGAGCCCCCCTGTTAAACCGACCTGTTTCTACCTCTTTGATGGTGGTAAACGACTCTGCGTCCTTGCAGCAGAACTGCTGGCTGGGTGTAGTCATCGGAACGGAACGGAACGGAACGGATAATATCTTGGAGAGGGCCGTAGTCTGGCTTGCGCTATCTGTTTGAATATAAAGTGATGACGAGAACTAACGGCTCCCTTACGCTCACTGTTTTTCGGCAAGCAATGCACAGTGACCATTATTTACACGTAATAGGTCACCATCCGCGTCATATTAGTTTTCTGGTCAATGGAGCATAATAACTAGTGAGAAACTGAATTCAAAGTAGAATTTATTCATGTTTAGGAGGTGCTTAAACAAAACGGATAGGTACTTACAAAACGAACATTTTTGCCTCGCTTAAAGGGTACAATAACTGACAAAGCTGAAACAGTGCTAAGCAAATATTCAATAAGAACTGTATTTATTTACGCCGTCAAAGCATTGGATTGAGCTTCATATCACTAAAATCATCCCCACGAATCGTCATTTCTACTCAAGAAATGTGCATAAAGCGATTAAAGACTATCGATATTATTGATAATAACGACGGAATCTAGTAAGTAATCAGCAAATGCAGCAAGCAAAGAGATTATATCGTCGGAAAAATCGTCAGTCAATATATTAGATTAAAACACACAACTATTTTAGATTAAAGTAACCCGAGTTTACGGTGCCTAAAAGTGAGCGATCATATTATAATTAAGGCAAATAACAACCTAAAGATGCATATTTAACATACACAAGTCAACACGATAATCAATTAATTATTTGCAATAAAATTACTACCTACCATTAAGTTCGCGTTATTAGTTGGCCATTCTACATTCAACGTTGATTTAGTGCCCTTTATGACGTAAGAACGAAAATAAAGAAGAACCGGAAAAATGATTGTAGTGTAAAAAAACGAGACACAAGTTTCACTTACCTAGTGTAATGAAGCTTTTTCGGTTTGGCAATGGTCTTTAGAATAACAATTGTTATGAAAAGTATAGAGTACAGAGTTGTTATCGTACTGTTATAATGAAAAACACCGAGGTCTTTTTAAAAAAAGGATTTAATTACTAAACTTAATATTACTTAAGACCTTTAATACAATTCGGTTCACTTGGGCTTTCGCGGGATTAGAAGGGTGCGGTATGTTTGGATGCGACATCGGGGACGGTGGTAGGGACGTTTCTCTATTAAGCATAACTGAGAAGGTGATGATGTGCATGTTCAGCTGGATATAACATCTCCCGGGGGTAAGACTAAACTATCACTCTTAAGGAGTGTAGTTTACATTACGTGGCTCTGAGCATAGGAACAGAAGCTGGTCCAGGTTCTGGAAGACTAACGAGTTCGGCTTCAGAATGAGCAGGAGGTATTGGAGGCCTGGAACGGGAAAGGATCTGAATGTGCCCTTGACATTTGTTTGATTTCCAAAGTTTGTGAGTAAAATATTTATGTAAACAATAGAATTAATATGAATATAGTACAACATGATTAATAATTACCGTATAACAAAATATGCGGTTTTTTAATTAACCTATCTAAACTTTCGGATAATTGATCCTTAGATACAATCACATCATAATCTTTTAGTAACTCCATATTTAATGTTTTTAAATGTAATACAGGAAAATCCGATTTCAATTGAGTTAACTTTAAGTAGTCACAACATGTGTCGTTTATTAGGTTAAAATCAGACTTAATGGGTGTTAAATTAATCTTTACATTTCTTTTTGTAATAAACTGTATATCCTTATATTGTCCTGTGCATTTACTAGGTAAATTTAACAATCCTGTCCAATAATATCATTCTCAAAAATGTTGTAGTTATTTTGACACTCTACAGAAAATTTAGATTTTGTAGAAAGTACATAAATCCATTTGTTATTTCTAAAGTTATACCATATTTCCATATTACCGAACATTAGTTTGATTTTACAATCGTCAGGTTTTATTGATAACGACTTAGTAGCTATTTCAGTTTCGCAAAAAGGTGATGACGTAGTGGAATAAATGTTTTCTATATAACAAATATAAACCCATTACTTAGCTCTCTACAGTTATCTAGGTCGCCTAACTTACAATAATATGCCTTATTTCTACTTAGAGCTAAATAATTGGTGGTCGGGATGATCGCTGCGTAGGAGGTCAGTGTAAAATTACTGTGTAACACCGGGAAGGGTACATTAAATATGATAAAGGTTGTATTCTTTAGAACATACTAGAGGCATCTTTATTACAAAAATAATTTGGTTATTAATAAAAAAACATGAAACTCGGGAAGTATCTATCAAAACGTTAATTTGGTCCGAAGTTAGTGATACAGGTAATTCTTGCAATTTTGGTTTAAATCGGTACTGATTTACTAGTTCGGTAAATAATTATTTAGGTGTAATTATGGCTGGATACAATACATTTGATTTACTAAACATTACGGCGCTTAAAATGTCCTCTAGTTTAAAAGACAGTGTCAGAAGGTTATTTTCAATTATATTTACTTAATAACTGTAAAGTTCTACTCCTTATTTCTAACTTATTTATTACTAATTATAGTTAAGTTTTTAATTGACATAGTCTAATGGCCTGTTGTTTGATCAATAGTTAACTCAACTAATTGTTAAAATTCGAAAAAGGAATCGAAAATCTGACGCATTTCCTTGAGATTTAACTATTAGTAACGATTTTTAACTATTAGTTAATTTAACTACTGATCAAACAACAGGCCCTAAGTGTCAACAGCGTCATTCAACCTTTGTTCATTCATACTGATTCTGTCTAAAAAGTCCTTATGGAATGTTAATATTGTGGAGGTTACTAAAATGTTACTTTTCATTAAAGTCGCTATTTCCTTTTCGTCATTTTCTGTAGTTTGAATGGCGTTGTTATAAATGTTAGCATTATCCTGATCCATAGTTCCAAATAGGTGTTTAAATACAGTACCTACAGCACCGAACCACGCAGATCTTTTAGATTTATTTTTAATTAGATGAGAAATCGAACTATAGTCTCGAATTATATCTTGATACCTTGTGTAATGAGTGGGTGGAATATGTTATTGCATTCCGTATTGGCAAAGCAATCGCTCTGTCTGCATAGGAACTTAGAAGTGCCTATTACGCTATTTAAATTATCAATGTGTGGTCCAATGATTAAGTTATGTATACGTTAACTATATCTATGTTTCGGTCATTCTCCAGACAGCCATTTCTGTATGTCCTCGGGCTTGAAAAATATAAAACTATTGAATTTGGTATAATTTATATTTTTTGTTCCTAGAAGGTACTCGTATTGAGGTGTACATGAATTTTCAAGTAAATATTCAATACCTTTCTAGGAGAAAAAAAAAATCAATACCCCATTCTCCTAATTAACACCGCGCGTCCCACTTCCGAAATCACAAATATAACTATTTTCCCCGATCATATACAAGAGGAAAGATGAATGAAAGTATTTTTATTTAATGAAAGATAAGATATCCAAATTACAAAAAAAATACCAAATTTATTTAGTAATATATCACTAAGATATAAAATAAAGAAACTTTGTCCCGATACGTGTACTAATTCACGCGCCGCTTTCATTCTTGTCCGTGCAAGGCCATTGAAGAAATAGACAGACGTCTGTAATGCATTTTGCGTGAGCAGACACTCATGTCAAGACCCTCTTGAGAGAAAGACGTGTTAATGTTGTGTGGATCGCACATTACAAATGTAAGTTCATGTTTTGGTTCTCGTAAATTCTAATTAACACGTTCACGTTTTTAAAATCAGCCAATAACTCTATAGCTCTGTAAATTATTTTATACATTAAGAACCTTAGTATTTAACAGTTACTGGATTATGTAGTTTATCACATGTACCTAAAAGAAGTTATATTTTTTTTATCAAGAATCCCTAATACACACGTCTAATTGACGGGCCAAAAATGAACGCGTTAATTAGTTTAAGAGTAGTAAAAAAAGGTTTTTGGTACATAAAAGTATTTTTTTTCTAATTGCTCGCTTAAGCTAAACCAGTTTAAATTAATTTACAGGAATATTTTTTTTACAAAAATGTAATTCCCGGATTAAGTGACAACTGTAATTCTAATCATGTAAGGAAAATCCTAGGGACCCGGCACCATTCTTCATATTTGTATAAATTATGTATTAAAACCACCCGCAATAATTAAACTACATACTTAAAATTGAATGTCTGTATGTTATGTTACATAACTTATGTATGTAAAGCTTAAACGGCTCGACGGATTTTAGCATTATGAATTATGAGGCGTCCTTAGATTCAATAAAATTAACTAGTTTATTTATATCCTTTTAGTTCATCGGGTTTTTAAATTTTAAATTACTTTTTTTAAAGAGAGATATAGCAGATACGGCAATTTATTTGTTATGGTTTGTTCATAATACCTAAGGTATAATATAAAGTAATTTTAATTTGTATAGTTTATTTAAGTTATAGAACGATTATTTCAGTGAAATATTAGTTAGCTTATTATGTATGTATATCGTGATGGATATTTTATGTTCCTAATAGTTTCAACGTTGCAATATAATAAATATGATAAAATTAATAGACAGTCTGACAGTTTTTGTCTTATTTCCTAAAAAATATATAATTGGCATGAACATTTATCTAATAAACGCGTAGTTTTTTTAATTCGCAAGCAAGTAAACCTAATTAACGCATCGCTTTTCTAATTCGCGCGTCACGCAAATATTAAAACCCTTCGAGTTAATTAACCGCTAATAATAATTAAGTGCCCAATAAATATTAAAGTTTGAATGGTCGATATGTTACTACATTTTGCATAAATTTTATCAAAAACCAAGTGGAAAAAAAGGGCGGTGTTAATTAGACTGAGAACACAATTCTGGAGAATGACCGGTTTACGTTAATCACTTTTAGCTCTCCGATAGAATCAAAATAAATGCCAGGACTATCTGTAACTGGCTCGATGAAATTACCTTGTACTAAGAAGGGAACACTGAAAGAAAAAGAAAAGTAGCTAAATAACTTTTAGATAAAAGCGAAAATAACTATTAAACGTTAATAACTACCTTATTATATTAGTACTAGCTTTTTGAGATAGTTATATTTGATCATAATGATGAGTTGCGTGCCTGCGATTTATCAATAAGGTCAATATATTTCGACCATTTATTTTAACGAACTTATAAGGTCCTTTCCAAATAAGCGGTAGTATTATTTAGGTAAACATAATCGCCGACATGGTAGGTGATGGGTTTAGTGTTTGAGTCATAGTAAGTTTTTGGAGTCTCTTTGCACTTAGCTATATTTTCAAGGGTTTTGTTTCGCGAATATCGGAGAAGATGTTGGGGTGTGGTTTCGTAGATAGAATTGGGTAAGAATGGTTTGTGACCAAAAATTAATTCGTAAGGGGTATAATTAGTAGTAGTATGTACAGTCGTGTTATATGTAAGGATAGCGGTAGGTATAAACAGCGAAGACAATCAAATCAGCTTGTTCCTCATTTACATATGATTTTAAGTTATTCTTTAATGTTGAGTGACTTCGTTCAAGCGCACCTTGGGTTTGGGGATGGTAAGTACTTCCTTGGTCTGTTAAAATCAATTTAGGTACTCCAAAGGTTTCTTCGGCGGTAGTACTTCGTATGGGATAAGCTAGGGAGTATTTTGTAAAGTCATCTTGCGTGGTGAGTACATATTTGACCTTGGCAGGTCTAGCTTCTGGTAATGGACCTACTATGTCTAGTGAAAGGCGCTGGAAGGGTTGTGTAAAGCTGTAAGTTATTTCTAAAGGGGAGCGATTAATTTTCCTTAACGCTTTATTAGTTTGAAAGGAAGTACATTTTTTTACATAATTTTCTATATCTGTTCGCATGTTTTTTCCGAAGGTATTGATCACGAATTCTATTGATCATTCGAGTAGTACATAGATGAACTGCTACGGGAATGTCATGATTTTCTCTAATGGTCTAAGATACGAATAGGAGAAGATTTGGGCCGGGCTGTTTATTCGATGAAAAGTATTTTATATCAAATTTAATACGCTAAATAATATGTGGCGAATATGTAGGCTGAAAATTTTCAGTCCAGTACTTATATCATTAAAAAAATAATTAAAAATAAACATTTTTTTTAAATTGCAAATGTTTTTTTAATAGACAAATTACATACTAATCGAAAGTATGAAGTCTATAGAATATGCAAACGTTAGGTTTGGTGCAAATTATTAGAACCGATTTACCTGTTTATACCTGCCTACCCAATAGTTTGACGGGAAAAAAATAGTCAAACTAACGTTTGCATATTCTATAGGCTTCATACTTTCGATTGGTATGTAATTTGTCCATTAAACAATCTACTGTAATTTTTTAAAACAAAGTTAATTTTTAATTTTTTAATTAATTATATACTGGACTGAAATTGTTTAGCCTACCTATTCGCCATATATTACTTAGCATATTAAATTTGGTATGAAATACTTTTTATCGAATAAACAGCCCGGTCCAAATCGTCTCCTATTCGGACCTCCTACTATAAGAAATTTGGGAATTTCACTTAAGGATGGATAGATTATGTTGTCATGATTATATATGTATGCGTATGCCGGTTTCGTAGGTAAGTTATTTTTGAGTAAAAGCATGCTTGTCAAATGAGTTCTTTAAATCAGATATACTGAACTTTTTGTTTTCTTGAGTAAGGTTGCTAATTAAATGGATTCGAAGTCCTTTTAATGACTCAAAGAGGTCAACATAGGGACAATTATCGAAATGATGAACTTTGGTAAATAGCATTATGAAGGTTTTTCCATTGTTATGAATTTCTTGGAAGGAATAGAGAGTCCTTTCGAGTTGCAGAGGCCTATTGGGCTCTGGCAGGTTGCCAATGATATCCTGGATGTAGGGTACACTTTCGTCAATGTCCAAAGAAGTTGGGTTAACAATTTATTCGGGCTTTTTAAGAGGTTGTCATTATGCTCAATTATGACGTTGCCATAGTTAGAACTCGGTGTGGATTTCAGAAATTTAGTATAAGAATCGTTAATAATACAAGGGATGTTTGCCGATGTAACTTGATCTAAACTGTGTACAGTAGGTTGTACTGCTATAGGCGGAATATTTTGGCTACAGTGGCCATCAATTAAAAAATCCAATTCGATAGGGTAAAAGCTAGCTTGTAATTTACTACATGGATCGGTGTGGTTAATTAACCATTTCAGGGGACGGTGATCGGTTATGATATAGAATTTTCTACCAAAAAGGAATGGTCTAACTACGAGTAAAGTGTTTACAGAAGTAAACTATAGCCAAAAGCTCTTTTTCAGTGGTACTATAATTACACTTGTTTTTGTTTAACGTTCTAGAAGCAAAGGCTATTGGTTGGTCCTTGGTTATTTAACCTTGAGATAAAATACCGGAAATCGCGTAGTTGGAGCGTCATAAGTAACCACAAATGGTTTTGTGAAATCAGGATAAATCAGAATAGGAGCTGTGGTTTGTTTGAATTTAAGTGTTTCAAAGGCCAATTGTTGCTCATGGCCCCAATTAAAAGGGGTGTCTTTTTTTCAATAAGAGTGTCAAGGAAGTGTCAATTTTGAAAAAATCAGGAATGAACCTTCTGTAATACGATACGAGGCCTAAAAAGGCTGTTCTTTGGATTTTTTGGCGTAGGGAATTGCGTAAATGCTTTGACCTTTCAGGATTTGGCTTAACGCCTTTATCACTAATTATGTGTCCAAGGTAGGCAACTTGTTTTCTAAGAAATTCACACATGTCGGGTTGCAATTTAGGATTGAAACTTCTTAGTCTGTCAAAAACAGCTATGGGGTTTTCTATGTTAAGCTAAGTCATAGGAGTAAATAACAATGTCATCCAAGTAAACAAAACATCGGACACCTTGAAGTCCGGAAAGGCAGTTATTCATGAGTCTTTGGAAGGTAGAAGGAGCATTTTTAAGCCGAAAGGCATTCTGTTAAATTGAAATTGACCTTGAGGTACTGAAAAGCTAGTTTTTTCTGCGTCTTCCGGAGACATGTTTATTTGGTGAAACCCTGAGGCCAAGTCAAGGGTAGAGAAGTATTTAATTGGTCAAGAATATCCAAAATTTGAGGTATTGAGTAAGTTTCACCAGTAGTTATATCATTCAACTTGCGATAATCAATAACTACTCGCCATTTTTGTTCTCCTGTTGCATCTTTTTTTTTGGTACGACCCAAATAGGGGAAGACCATGGGGATAAAGAGGGTTATGATGTCCTGTTCTATCATTTCATTTATTTGTTTATCTTCTTCTTTTTGTGTACTTCGGGAAATCTATAGGATTTAGTATACACTGGCCCGCAAAACTAAGTATCACACTTTTAATACGATTAAATATCAAAAGTGTGATACTTAGTTTTGCCGGCCAGTATATATAAGGATATCACTGTTAGTTCGGATATTACGCTGGGTTTTGGAAGTAGAAGATAGCTTGTCATCCGGGAGGTGGAAAATATCAGAATACGGAGAACATACTTCAGTAAGAGCATTTGTTTCTTCTTAATGTAAATGAGACGTGCGGAGGGAATTCAAAACTTCTTCGGTGCGTCTGATAATGTTGGTAGCCGAGGAGTAAGTCACATTAATGTTTCATGGTTCGAGATGAAGTTTTAAATCAGGTTTTACAGTAACAGTATTTTCTGACCTGTTAATAACAGAGATGTTTACACGATTGTTATCCTTGACTCTTACGATGCAGTTTGCTATAAGGATTGACTCAGACAAATGTTGGTCCATAACTATTCCCTCTTTAATCTCCGGATTAGTAACGGTAAATTCAATTATAGTTTCTGTCCTTGGAGGAATTTTATAATTTTGGTTCTGTGAAGGACAGTTAATTTTTTTTGCTATTAACTTCGAGGCAATGGCTTGCTTAATTTGCGTTACAGCGAAATTTGGAAAACATATCATTGCCGATAATACCGTCATAACGTAAATTGATTTTTTATGTACATGAAATTTGTGGGGAAGACTGAGACCTTCGGAAAAAATAATTAAGGTATTAACATGACCAAGACTTTTCATGGGTAGATTTGTAGGATCAATTCCTTTGATGTTGATGTGATCATTGGATAATAAAATGTTTTCCATAACAGATTTGTTTACCAAACTAATGGACGTACCAGTGTCAATAAGTAATGTCAGATGTTTAGGATTCATAGATGTGTATACACAGATATAAGGTAAGTACCTGTCGCTTCTAGTAACTATTGACAGAGGTCACAATGTCTTGTCCAAAAAAAATGGAACTCGCAGGCAGACTTGCAGCAATGGAAGATCTAGCACTAAACTCATTTATAATGGGAATAAATTCAAGGATATCCGCTGTCCTGCGCTGCAAGTCACATAAAACACTCAATGAAGCGATAAATATCGCCATATCTGAGGACAAATTGATGCAATATGCAAATAAAAAACCTGCGGAACCCTTGAAATCAAATAATATTCCGAAAAAAACATTGTTACGAATACCAGACCCCAATATCTTAACTTTTTCGTGAAACCGAATACATATTTTAACAGAGATGCTCCCAACTCGTTCAACAGATCAAGGATCCTTAACACAGGGCCAGTAGTATGCCGCTATTGCAAGGCATCTGGGTATACCCTAGAACAGTGCAAGAAACGTGATTATAATAACAAACTTTTTAACTTTACCAATAACGCGCCGTCAAGCCATCCCATTAACTTCGTTAGCGAGGGATATGACGAAGTTGACACTTCCTTTACTCCTTTAAACGAAGATTAGGCTCGAACAGGTGTCGCTCGAGTCAAAATTCTAAATCTGACACCGCAAATACTATTATACATAAATATATTTATCGCTTCATTGAGTGTTTTATGTGACCTTCAACGAAGGACAGAGGATATCCTTGAATTTATTCCCATTATAAATGGGTGAATTTTTAGAGCAGTTTTTTAGATGTCCCAAGGCTTTAAAAAAAACCAGTCAACAATCTACGAGAAACGATTTTTTTATACATTAAACAGAATAAAATACAACGAGGCATAACATTATAAACACTGCTGCTTTATACCATAGCTGAAAAAAAAATTACGAAATTTCATATTACTAGGAGCAGTAAGTCTGTGAGGCCTGTCCCACTCGCGGTTTCCTCCAAACAAATTATTATAACTTTACTTCTAGTCAGCTTATTAATAAGTTATATACATCATTTGAAAGAAGAATAAACAACGCGTTTAAATAAACATTACTCATTGCTAATATTTTTTAATTTAAAAGTATGTTGACCGTTTTGTCTTTGTCCCACGATTAGCAACTATTTCATAACGTTCAAAAACCTGCTGTTATCTAATTAGTCGACGTGCCTACCGCCATCATTGCGGTCCTATTGAGTCGAACATTAGATCTGCTTCGGTCATTCAGTGGAGTGGACGAGCTGTTGATGAGCATTGCGACTCTATCGAGGCAAGTCTTTCACACGACGTATTTGGTGTTCTCAAACGTCATTTCCGTATGTAACCTATCAAATGATTATTATAATAAAAATCTACAAAAAAAAAATGCTGCCGAAATGACGAAAAACCATGCCGTCAAAAATCCACCCAAATGAGTTTAGTGCGAGATCTTCCATTGCTGCAAGTTTACCCGCGAGTTCAATTTTTTTTTGGACAATACATTGTGACCTCTGTCAATAGTTGTGACAAGCAAGATTCGATACGGAGCGAAAACTGATTAACGGATTCAGTGAGATCTTGCGTACATTCCTGCAAATAAGTGAGCTTAATGTTTCCGCTCAAAAAATTGGGCTTTTAAAAATTCTTGAATTGTTGACCATTTATCAAACTATTCAAACTCTAACAAACATTAAGGAATGGAGCACGCTATCTCAGCCTTACCTTCTAGCTGGCTGATAATATATTTCAGTACTATACTTTCCTGACTAGTGGAGGTAAGCGAAATGGCGCTTGTGCAAGTATTGATAAATGGGTGGATTTTTGACGGCATGGTTTTTCGTCATTTCGGTGGCAAATTTTTTTTGTATTTTTTTCATTGTTATCATTTGATAGGTTACATATTCAAATAAGAATGTTAAATATATATGAGGCACCGATTCAATGACAATACCTCATTAGCAATTAAATTTTGAAAAAAAAATACACCATCGAAATGACGAGTGCTTAGAAAATCAATGTGAAATTATATATTACGACCTTAGTATATTATTATTATTAGATATGTCATACAAAAACCCACAAACTTTCGTTTTTATATATAATTTATTTATTTATTTATAGTTTCGTGATGCTTTTCGAAACAGGGCTATGACAAGCATTAGACGTGTTTTGGATATCATGGTGACCATGATAGCTTTTTTAACAGTATTAACATTTTTAACAGCGGTTATAATGCATTTTAATGCATTTTGTACATATTATAACATCAGTCGTCATTTCGGTGAACAGAAATGCCACCGAAAGGATGCCACCGAGATGACGACATTTAAGTATTTTTAATATAATTAGTCCTCGTGTGGTTGCCGAGTTAGAATAGTGCCACTCCATGTCTTCCCTTGGATGTCGTAAGAGACGACTAAGGGAATAAAGGCTTGTAGTACTGTTAGGCGATGGGCTTGCAACCTGTCACTAATACGCTGGTAAACATCTTAGCCTAATTGTGCAAATTGTGGTTATATAATTATCAACAAGTTTTTAGAGATGTTTTTAATTCTGTAGCTCTGCCTACCCCACTCTGGGAACGAAGGCGTGTGATTATGTATGTATGTAATATAACTACTAAACCATTTGCGCAATAAATATACGCCCGATTCGCGTAAATTATATCAAAATATCGTATTAAATATTAAAAGATGAACTGAAATAAGTCATTGTACATTCTTATATAATAATCCACGGTAAATGGTTAAATACTTTTAAATGAAATAATATTAGCAATGAGTAATATTTATTTAAACGCGTTGTTTATTCTTCTTTCAAATGATGTATATAACTTACTAATTAACTGACTAGAAGTAATAATAATTTGTTTGGAGGAAACCGCGAGTGGGACAGGCCTCACAGACTTACTGCTCCTAGTAATATGAAATTTCGTATTTTTTTGCAACTTAACTTTGCTGGTATAAAGCAGCAGTGTTTATAATGTTATGCCTCGTTGTATTTTATACTGTTTAATGTATAAAAAATATGTTTCTCGTAGATTGTTGTTTTTTTTTTAAGTCTTGGGACATCTAAAAAACTGCTCTAAAAATTCACCCAAATGCATTAAGTTTTTCTCTGGACCCATTTTAGGGTTTTGTAAATTTCAAGATGACATTCAATGGAATTTCTGATACAACTAATTTTGGCAGTGAGGACTCTGCTGGTGTTTGTGGATGTGTAGTTTTAGTTTTGGTAATTCCTCTTGTCGCGTCCCTTTAGACATTTTGATAAAAGATATTTAATTTATAAATTATCAGTTGAATATAATAGGACTCTGAATGAATTAGCTGAGCTTGCTTTAGCGGCGTCCCAGTTGCAATTTATGCGCCAGAATGATTATGCAATATGTGTGTATAAGGGCTAGAGATAACGTATAACTTATATTTAAACCGTTACTTAAAATAAAATCACTTTCACTGCACAACACAAATAAAAGTACTCACAGTAAAACCACGGTGAAGGATGTCTGGATCATGTTCGGCATGGTATCTGACCTTGATACTAAGTCTGCCCTCAGGATACAACAGGAAACGGCGGGAAACAGCGTTACACAATTACACAGGAAACAGCGATATTTTGTAGAAACAGCGAGAAGGTTGAGTTCAGGATATAGCACAGTTGACCGCGAGTTTATTATCACTTAACGCACCTTCAAGAGGTTTGAATTCTTACTGATGATTTTATACTATTTTTAGAAAATAACTTTTTTGTTCTTTGAATATATCGGCAAAAAACAAAAGTGATCCAGAACACGTGGATCCTTTTTGCTAAACACTATTTAGAAAGAATCAAAAACCCAGTAAGGATCCAGGGCACATGGATCGTTTCTGGGTTTTTGATATTATCCATGTGTAATATAACAGAAACGATTCAAACGACTTGGATATTTTTAATGATGACATGATTTAATAAACTTCAAACAACAGTAAAGATCCAGATAATATTATAATATTATATTACCTGTTAATTTTTTGATAAATGTTAAATTATTCGCAAATATTGCAAAGGTATCATACCTAATAACGGGTTTTTTGGTGTTTAGGGTATGATTTATTTTTTGGCTCCCTATAATTAAATGTTTAGCTAGGGAAATGGGTTTGGAGAAGAAAAATAAAGGATTCAACCATTTAGGATCATTATAGATAAATAAGTTAATTTCAAAATAAAAACCTTAAATAAAAATCAAATCGTATCCAAATTAATAACTTTTCATGATGAATGAATAAAATGTATATTTTAAAATTTAAATAGTACGATTGTATCCATTAAAATACTAAAGCAAAGAATTTCTTTAATTTCAAATTTTGAATCTTGAGTAGAAATTTCAATTACGATAGTTGCAACACCGTTGTTGCCACTTGTTGCGTTAGTGCGTAGGAGCAGGTCTCGACAAGTAATTTTCAAACTGCTATTGGCTTCGCTGCTTTTTCTAAGCGTTCGTTTTAGAGATTTAAATTGAGTTAAGTGTGTAATGTGCTGTTATAAAAGAAAAAATGAAAAGGATTGACCGAATATTAGGTGCTCTGGGCGACACTAATAATAATTCCAAAGAAAAAGGTATGTTTCACTATTTGGTTACTTTGAAAGTATTTCATTGTGTATTTGTAAATACATGTAATTTTATTATTTTATAAAAAGGCATGTTTGGTATTGCAGCTACCAAAAATTTCAAAAAAACGCATGTAATTGATACCACTTGCAATGAAAAGCACGAGCACGACGATGGTATTTACAACGGTGAGAGTTGAAGTTTTATAATAAAGTTTGCCGCATTTTGACAAAATCTTCCATCAAATTATCATTACTTTGTTTTACAGCTGTTAAAAGTTTAACATCGCTTTCACCGCTAGCTCTGGCATGCAATAAAGAACACGATGAAAATGTATATAACAATGTATGTAAGTGAATGGCATTAAAAATATAATTTGTTGATGTTCTATCTAGATGAAGGTTTGTTGTTTTATTTATTTATTACTTTATTTTGCAGCTGGTACAGGTTTAACAGGACCGCCTCAGAAAACGACTGCATGCTATTCAAGACAAGACGACGCTTCGTGCATCAGTAAGTACCTAGTTATTTAAGCGAACAACCCTACAGCTGTAGTGAATGAACATGCGACATCGTTTTTTGGTCGGAAAACTTCGTATTTATCTTGCTTATTCAGTCAGCTTAAGTACCCTTCGAGAAGCTAATCGAGAAAGCACGTCGAATACGAAAAACGATGTCGTATGTTTATTCACTACATCTGAAGGTATTTGGTGATGTTCTATCTATGAAGGTTTGTTGTTTTATTTATTGATTACCTTATTTTGCAGCTGATACAGGTTTAACAGTACCGCCTCAGAAAACGACGGCATGCTATGCAAGTCAAGACGACCTTTCGTGCATCAGTAAGTACCTATTCTACCGAACAAACCTACATCTGTAGTGAATGAACATACGACATCGTTTTTGGTCGGAAAACTTCGTACCTATTTATCTTGTTTTCTCAGTCAGCTTAAGTACGACGAGTAAGAAAAACGATGTTGTACGTTAATTCACTACATCTGAACGTAAGTATAGATTTTTCAGTTTGTTTCTGTTTTGTAAGAGTTCAAAAAAGGAGATTTTTCATTAAAATTTATATCGACAGTGGAAAGGTAAAAATGCTTAAGCGCCACTTTGGCCGAAAATGAGTTAAATATACAGTTTAATTTCTTTTTTTTTTCTTCGTCGATCTGTCTAGGACCCACGTCGATCGGAGCACTTTTTTGGCGCTTAAGCAGGCAAATTTTTCACGTTTTTTTGAGAACGTGACAACTAAAGCGACGTTTATTTTGATGTTTTTCGTGTTGAAGCATGTTAGTCATTTAACCTTAGAGAAAATTTTGGTATGCAAACGTATTAGATTTTTTTTATTCTTATCTTTAGTCGAGATGCTATTCCACATTTTTAAAGAAAAATGTGTTTAAGCACAATCTAGGGCATCTCAATCTGTAGAATTAGGATGTTAGTAGAATATAAAATAATAAAAAATACTTTACTATACGTTACTTTGATTTAGTGAAAGTAGACATATTTCATTTTAGACTGTTACACTGCTTAAGTCTTATTTCGGATTCAGTTTCTTATAAAAATATGGGTGTTCATTACTAGTAAGAAAAAACTCGAAAAATATTTAAGAGAATACAAACTTCGCTCGAGTGTAAGTTCCCGTTTATCGCATAAAACCTGTTGAATCGGGACACTCAGTCCATGGTGACGACGAGCGCGACAGTGATGATGTATATAATAAGTAAGTGCATATCTTGTGAACTTTGCGATGTCAAGCATCTTGTGTGATAATAATAATACGTATGTGGCCACAGCAGCAGCTAGTAGCGAGCTGTTGGTCCCGAGGGAAGGTCCTGTTCCTCACCTCATGCTTGCCTTCACCGGCCCGTTGGAGTATACGATGACGAGGAATAGACTATAGAGATAGAGAATAGAGATTTTATTAGCCGGTCAGAGTGGAGTCGCAAGAGCTATATATGCTCGAAGGGCGGATGTTGCATAAGTGGTGAGTGGGCAACTTATCGTCGTTTAAAGTCCAGATGCACCTTTTCGACCTTATCAACCCCTCTGGAACTATTGCCTGTCTGGTACTACGTATTGAGGCTATTTTAGGAGACCCATTCCATTGTCTTGGCGAGTCACTGTCTGTCATTTCAACCAAAGTAATTAGCATTGGCGTCATAGGTTTATCAATAGCCTAGTTCACCAGTCCATCTCATTTAGTCTTACACTAACCGTTGACTGCCCGTGGGAGCATACATCTATAGTGTGAACTCAGGGACAAATGCCAGTTATTGTCCCATCACTTTACTAAATTAATGTTGACTAAAGGGCCTCTGCATGTTGACTTCCGCCCCATGTACGCCTTGCAAAGTTTTCCTTCCCGTACATACCCACGTATGTAATTTTTAAATTTTATTATATTGAATTAAAAAAAACGGAATTCAGTTCCGATCTTTCGAAGTAAATACAAGTAGAATGTTGGCTGGTGGGTATAAAAACAACTTTGTTGTTAACGTATCCCCTTATTTGCTATAAAATCAAACACTACAATTACATTTCCTCTTAATTAATTTGCTGTAAATTCAAATGTTATAAAAGTTAATTTCTAAAATCTTCGCTTAGCATAAATTTTATATCAAAGTCATTTTGTCTACTAATCATCAGCCATAAGATTTATTTAGTACCTTTATTACCTTCAAATCTCGAATATTTACTTGCTATAATCGAACCAACATAGCGAGTGGTTGTGGAAGGCAGAGGGCAATCCCCGCATTGAAACGGAGATAGGCTCGCCATGAAAAATTAACCTTTTTTTTTTGTAAGGTAGGTAGGTTTTTTAATATTATTTTGTTCTTCAGAGCACGAAATAGGAGCCGAAAGCCAAAAGGGCCTCGTCAAACACAAATATATAAAGAAAATGTTAAATATATAAGTGAGGTTTCATATTATCACTTTTAACCGTATTCATTATAGTGTGAAAATTGGCATTTGTTTGAGTTTTAGGTTTAAACGATTAAACATTGTGAATATTATAAAAAAAATGATAAAGGTTGTAATTGTATTGTATTATGAATATTAGACAATTAGAAATATTAAAATTATACTTTTTAAAATATAATTCTATGTCATTTGAATTTATAGCAAATATGTTAGATCCTATTTTGAATGGTTACAGGTAGACTGGTAATTCAGGCTGGTATAACTTGGATACCTAGTGAACTGTTAATAATTATTCTTATAGTTAGCTGAAGGAATTCTATCGATTCAATAGATTTTTGATGATGTTTTAATTGCAATCTGCAAAAAAAAATGAAAAGGTTATTTTTCAACCGACTCCAAAAATTCGACACGTATCTGGGTGAATCAACTATTCTTTCTCACTAAAATTTTGCAAGTATCTAAAACTTCTACCAATAATAATGGTTTTATTTATGCAGCTATAAACTTTTCAGTATTCTTTAAAAGGTCATTGTATAGAACCCATTTTGTTAGGTTAGGTTTATGTTATAACAATCCCGAAAAGTTTACGATTTCAGATAAAACACCATTTTATATTATGAACCATTATGTATCCCATTATCATTGAACTTTGATACGTACCCGGTAAAAGACATTTTGGTACTTCTCTTTCTTAAATGACGTCAAAGTCACTAAGTATTAATGTATTGGTTAGAATTTAAGCTTTTAGTAGTACGTGTAGAAACAAAAATGCTTGCTTTAAACCATTTTATACTTGAATAATGAGTAAAATTAGGCAGTTAAGTGATATATAATTTATAAATAATAAATAATTAGTGACTTTAAGTAAATTCACCATCCAAGATAACGGTAATTATCATTCGTTAGATTTTTTACTTTATCAGTTTCTAGAAAGATGAAGTAATATAAGTAAATTTTGTATTTTCTAGACATAAAAAATATGTACCGTTAGTCATTTTTGTTTATAGTTAGTTGCGATTTAAGCATTTTTACCTGACTGACATTTTTGGAACTAGCTACACAATTATTGCTTAAGCGACATCTATCTCTGTAACTAGAAGAACTAGGTCAGAACTTGTTTCATAAATAAATAGCTGGCATATTCTAACTTATACATTTTGATTTTCATGGAAATAGCGTAAAACTTTTTGAGATATGATTTTTTTTCTCAAAAAAAAAACTTTAAACCTAATTTCTGTAAAGTTTCCAATATGGCGCTTAAGCGTTTTTACCTTTCCACTGTCGATATATATATTTCTTTTTACAGATATGGAATCACCGATAGCACCATTATTTTCACCTTTGACTCCATTGGCGGCTAAAAAGAAAGCTGACTATGTTTAATGTAATTATGAATCAAGTAAGTATTTGTTCCTTTGTTATTCTGTTCAGGTAACATGTAGAAGTACTCATTGCATTATAATTTTATAAAAAAGTTCATTTCGTATTGCAGCTACAAAATGTATAGTATAATTGTATATTTATATTTCTTTGTACAGGTATGGAATCACCAATAGCACCATTATTTTCACCTTTGACTCCATTGGTGGCTAAAAAGAAAACTGACCATGTTGAATGTGATTATGAATCAAGTAAGTATATGTTTCTTTGTTATTCTGTTGAGGTAAAATGTTAAGGTACTCAATTGCATTTTTTTGCAGTAACAGAAGAAAACTTGTCGCCATCGCCAGTGCCTCCTATGACTCCAAATACTTTAGAATGATTAAACACGTTGGGAGGAGCGTTGGGAGGCGATGATGAGAATGTGACAGAAACAGAGATAGCAGGGATCAGAGAGATAGATTTTAAAGACATGCAATTTCAAAAAAATGAGCCCATTGGGAATAACCAAGAACATCTATCTAACATTGGCAGTGATACAGACTCAGACTATGTACCCTAGAGCGAGGGAAAATTTAGTGACTCTGCTAGACGTTCCATAACAAGTAGTGATGATGAAATCACGGAATGTGATGTACGTCATAACGTCGATCTTCCAGAAAATGAAACTTCTGTAGGTCGTCCAAAAAAGGGACGTAAACGTAAACATAAAGAGCATACGTTAGTCAAGGCGACAGAAAGAAAATATTCAAATTTAACTTACCACGGAAAAAATAAATTCGTTGCAGCAAAATTGTTTCGGGACTT